>JANRMT010061414.1:26426035-26450365 GCA_026402145.1 Polypterus bichir lapradei
CTCACTTCTCAAAAACGGACTCGTCCGGGGTCCACCCGTGAAGTTTTACCAGTCAACAGTTGATACCGTTGCGCCACTGAAGTAGCCGTAGCAAATGCGTGTCAATGTCGCACCCTAAATGGGTTCTTTTTCTGCAGTTATATTCCTGAATAGAAGTACACTTCTTCTGTTATATTTGTACCTTTTGTCCATCCATCCATCCATTATCCAACCCGCTATATCATAACTACAGGGTCACAGGGGTCTGCTGGAGCCAATCCCAGCCAACACAGGGCACAAGGTACCTTTTGTGAAAGTGTTTATTTGATACTTGGGACTTCAGGCTTCACACATTATAAATTTAATGTCTACATTTTGTCAATTATTACTAAAACATGAAAAACATTTCTGTTTTAACGATGTGTTTACATAGATCGTTGTAGACACGGAATACACATGAAATGCAAGTGTTCCAAATAACAATATAGTATTTATAAAAGGTGTCATTTTGCTTGACTTCTCACTCTGTACAACTCTAAGCAACACGCAGGTAAACAGTCTTGAGCTGAGAAAAGGCAGTGAGGGGATGTGATAGCAGGCTGCTTGCTGCTTATTGACACATTTATAGGACAAAAGACGCTGACGGAGAGGTGCGAAGCAATTTAAGGTGGGACAGATCTACAAGTTTTTTCGTAGGCTCTGTTAATTCTAGTGTTAATCACTATACTGCATTGCCTGTGTCTACAGGCTTACTGATAGAGAAATGGATATTTGGATTTACTTGTTCCCTTGGTATTTTGTGTTTGATTTCGTGCAATCATTTATTTCATTAATCATATCCTATTTATTAATTTACAGTTCTCATTTTGTGAATTAAATGTGCCTTATTAAAAATGAACAGGGAAGTTTCTAATCCACATCCTACTATAACATGTTGTATTGATGTATTTCATGTAGGCACATTAACATAACGGTAGAACTACTTTGTTTGTTATCTGTGTCATTTTAGTTTAAAACACTTATTAATTTGATGTTGATTCTGTTTAAATATTAAAGGAAAGAGGATTCCCAATGAGACTGTCGTTCAAAAAACACAAAGAGACGTTACTGTAAAAATATGTCCACCCATCATCAGATCAATTGCACGAAACACAGCAAGTGTGAATATGAAGAAACAGGATGTAAACATATTTTTTTTCTGTGAAAGATCAATGGCAGATATTATAAAGCACGTCTCCTCTTATAAAATAATAAGCTTTTTCTATTTCATTCAGTCATAGTATTTGACTTCAGACTTTCAAAAAATGCAAGGCCACAGCAGGAAACAATGCGAATGATGTTTCAACTTTAATCATAAATTTATACATATAGAGTAATGTTGCCTTGCAACAATGACATTTAAATTAGTGTCTGCTGCAAAACGATATTGCAAATGCCAAACAATATATCAAGACTAATACAAATCATTAAAAAAACAGTCATTATACATTATCTTGCAGTGTTTTTGTTATTTTATTTTAAATCAGCTCCTTAATATGTATTCTGATCACTACACCAAGCCCTACAGTCAAATATTTTTAATTAACACCCTATTGCATTCAGTTTGTTTCATAGGGATAAATAAATAAATCTGCAGCTGAAGATAGGGAATTAAAGCAGTCTATTACCAATAAAATATATCACAGTTAATGGCAGCATTATTAACAAGGGTTTAATTGACACCCCTGTCAATATATTGTGGTAAAAATGAGTGAGGTTTGATTGGTATAGAAATTGTACTAGTGTTTCTTCATAAGGAATTGCACACAAATGAATTATGACTTGTCTGGTCCAAGCAGGTTGGGCGGCTTTCTTACAGCATTCCAAAGGCGGCATACACATTACATTTACATTTATTGCAAACTAAAATAAAATGCTGGAATAACAATTTTGGATCATTTTGATCAATTCCAATTCTGATTATTAGTAAAAAAGTAATCTACATTAGACTGACTAGGACATAGAATTCAGTTACCATCAGTTGTAAGTTGAGATGGTGATTATGCACTACAAAATGGTTTGTTTCTTATGCCGATGAGTGTGGCCTCTAGGGTAATTGGCTATGACCAGCTAACCTGAGAATAAGCAGACTTGCAGAACTGTTTTTCCAGATGTATTATGTATTATGTATGTATTATGGAAAAAGCCTTCTTTGTCATTATATTATCTTGGTTTAATTATAATTTAGTTGTTACTTGTTGAAAATGGCTTACATCCACAAATACTGATGCTTCCAAGAATCAAAACATGAAGCACAAAAATAAGTAGCGAACACTAAATGAGCGTAAGTGTATAAATGAATTAACTTTTTAATTTAACTAGCACTAGCACATCTTTTAGCAGCAACAAGTAGTAAGCAGTGTCTACTGTTAGCAAGGAGTCTTTCACGTCTACTTTGAGACCTTTATGCTCTTCTTTCTCATAAAACTGATTCATCTTAAACAGACTTGTTGCTTGTATTATGTAAATTTCCAAAAGCATTCTCGCAGCATATGGTTTAAGGTAAGATCTCAATTTTTCATAAGGCCAAAAACTTTTAAACTTTTTAATTTCATTTTTGGTATATTTTGGTAGACCATTACCATGCGGAAGAACCTTTACTTGGCTAAATTTGAAGTCATGAACACATGGTGTAACATTTTTCTCAAAAATATTTTTTTATGACTCTGAAGCCACATTTTCTCTTAATCAGGACAAGTCATCAAATCCATGGGCTGAAATGCAGCCCTAAACTATGGTTACATTGCATCTAGCTATTTTGGTGAAAACCAGTTCCAGGTTTTTCACATATGTGATGTTACTTTGTTGATGACAAATATTAATTTAGGCTTATTTGGAAGGAATTATTGTCTAAAAATCTGAAAGTTCACACTGATGGCCTTTCCCCATTACCTTATGGCTATTTTCCTAATGAATGCTCTAGCTATTTACCTTGCATTGTATGCCGAGGTTTGATCATAAGCAACAGATGCAAAAGAGGTGTAAAGATTTTTGAAAAAGAGGTTGTTACCATAATTTTCTAGACTATAATGTACTCTGCTAGACCAATATTGTGATTGGCAATTACATCACTCCCTCTTGAGGCTGTCTATTATCTCATGAGATTATGACATGTTGTATTAAACACTAAACTCTACGGATAAGGCTAAAGTGCTTGGACATTCTACCTTTTCATAGCTGGGTGGGTGCCTCGAACATTTTCATGGTGGTTTGTTTTCTGACTGATTGACTTATTACTCAATTATTTTATCACTTTTTGATATTTAGCTCTTTGACTAAACTAGTTTTTGTACTTCCCTTATTTTGCATGAGGTCACGAGGCAACTGATATTTTGCATTTTTTTTTTTTTTTTTTAATTGCATTAATCAATTCCTCAACATAATACACAGAATGCATGGATGCAAGCCATTTATTTTGAAAAGCCTAGTTTTGATTAAACAAGAATTTAATAGCAAAATGTGAAATTTAAATATAAAACTGAACAACATGCAGAATCAAAACTTTTGAGAGACACTTTATATGATCTTGAGACACCGGATCTAACTTACTAACAGCAGGAATATTAGTGCTGCTGTTTTTATTTTTATTGTTTGTTTTGCTCTCTGGCTTTGATCTTTTCTTAGTCAAGACTGGACAGTGCAAGTCAGTAATAAACTATCAAATAACCAGTACTACTTGCTATATTAAAGGTTGCCACAATAATGTGAAAAAAATGAAAGCAAATATTGCACTGGGAATGCTTCAAGAACAAAACATTACTTTTATCAATATGTGGCTGAGAAGGATCTATGGATGTTCACCCACCACTGATATTGTGAACAGTCGGCCCTGGCTGATGGCACTAAATTAATAATAATAATAATAATAATAATACCAAATAATCTGTATGTGTACTCCTTTCACTTTGTGCTACATTAAAACAAGAGGCTCTATACATCATCTTGTTTTTTGGTAGGAGTAGTCCCCTGTTAACTTCATTCACACGGAATCCTTCTACAAAATCAAAATACCTCATGCTGTCCAGCAAACACCAGGCTGCACAGTTGTTACGGCTGCTATCAAAAAACTCCATAGTTCTGTGTACGAATCATGAAGTTTATGTATTCTGCATATTCTTTCCATGTTATTGTGGATTGTCCTTTATCACTTCCATGACGTTTGATACTAAATTGTGCTTTCAATTAGGTAGTTCAGAGCTCGTTTACTTTCCCAAGGAGTATGTGGCTGCAAACCTCACATCTTACATCACATTCAAGTGAGAATTGCTGTACTCTGCCAGATGATGATGCCAGAGGAAGTCAAAATAATCTGAAGCCAATCACAACAATCACCAACATGTCTTTCTGTATTGACTCTGTGTTAGGCCCTGTCCACACAGATGTCTGAACTGAGCATTTTTCTTCCATGTGTAGTGTCAGGCGAGTGAGGATTGAACGCAAAGCATTTTTCTGCTCATTGGAGTCAATCAGACCATCCACATGGGCTTTCATCACTTGCATTCACTCGGATGCGTGTTTGGATGGTATCAAAAAAACATTGTATGTAGCTTTTTCTTGGCATCAATTTCTGCCAAAATACCATTGACTGCAAAGAAAATGTCTGTATAGCATTTGCATGTCATTCCTTTAACGTTCTGTAGGGCTGATTGTGTACGCGCCCAAAAAGAAGCCTTTGATTTCAGTCTGTAACAGCTGGTGTAAAGTTTGGGTGTATAAACTGTCAGCATGGCACTACCAGATCTAAACACTAGCGTGGAGAATTGCTCGTGTACTGAAGTGACTTTAGCTGCAGGTGGAAGTCCCATTTTACTTTATGGTGCCTAGCAGACTTGCATTGCGGTGCACAAGTCTATTAGCCAGCAAAATTGCTGTGAAGAAGCTGTCTGTTGCCACGGTCCTGCCTCTGTTCAGTCTGACAGTGGTCACAGGACATCATATCTTTGATTGCTGGTACAACAAATAGTTCAGAGCAGGCATCAACCACAGCGCTGCTCTTATGAAAAGAATGGAGATAAATGCCATCAACTCAGAAGAGGGTGAGGCAAGTTCATTGTGCCACATGAACGTCACTGACAGTATAAAACTGAATAATATAAAAACAAGTGGTAATTTTACAAGTAGCCAAAATTTACACCAGGTGTTACAGAACCAAATCAAATGTATGATTTTATTATATTGTAGAAATAATAATAATAGCAGCTCACTACTCAAAACACAGAGCGCCCTGTCTCGAACCCGGCATCTTTGGGTTATAAGCCGATAGCTCTTACCTCTGCACCATTCAAGAATACGTATAAACTTCCTGTCGAATGACATTTGAGCTTGAGTTTTTAACTAATTGACAGCCGCATGTAAATCAAATGCTTTTTTTTTTCCTTTGGTTATATTCTTGAATTAAAGCACACATGTTTATTTGATATTTGGACTAAATTCTTCACACATTATGCACTTCACCACCATTATTAGTATAACATGGAAAAAGTTTCTGCTTTAGATATGTGTTCAGCATTTTCTGCATTTCTCTCATTTCCTTTCATCCTACACGTACCCAGATCTTTGTAGACACGGAACACACATGAAATGCATATAATTCTAAATAACGATATACTGTATTATTTACCCTATACAACTACAGGCACATCACATGCAGATAAGGAGCCTTGGCTTGTGCTGGGAGAACTTTTTGCCTGAGTTGATCTAAGTCAAGGCGGGGGATGGGACAGCAGGCTGCTGCTGCTTGTGCTGTTCGCCACATTTACAAAATAAAAGACGCTGATGGAGAGGTGCGAAGGGATTTAAGGTCGGCTGGGATTATGAGTTTTTTTTGTAGGCTTCAAGGATTCTAATGTTAAAAGCATGAAGAGAGTTAGCAGTATGGATAAGACAGTGAAAGTGTGGACTCTCAAGGCGTATTTTAGATTGTTTTTTGTAAAGTGAGTGACATACTCGATAATTTCAACTTGCACATCATTAAAACAACAATTGAAATATTATCATAGATTATACAAGTCACACATTCCAAGTCAGACCTGCTCAGATTGTGCTACAGGTTTATATTTAAATAGTGTCCACGAAAGAAACAAATCTAATAGGTCTTGATTCCTTCTTTGAAATCACCAGCATTAAGAATGATTCATCAAAAAGAAGTTGGTACAGAGTGAATCATTTGCCAAGTCAGCCAGGATGATGCAACTTACTTTCCCAAGCAGTGACATGCTTGAATTAAGTCTGCAATTCAATGCCTGAATAACTCATTTAGCTTTAATTATACTGTCCTCCCTGTTCCATCACTGCACATTTACAAAACTCTCCAGTCCTTTCTTGCGTTTTCTATTCTGTCTGATTAAACCCATTCAGCACTAAAATAGCATCTGAAATATGAAGTGTAAGCTGGTGCTCCGCAGCACCCAAATATCACAGTACCCGAGCTCACCATAACTCGCTATGAGATGTAACAGTTCAAACAACCTGTATGAAAATAAAAGAAAACGTCTCATTATATGAAGTCTCAATTGTATGTCCTATAGCCAAGTCAACCAGACTCCAGAACGAGATGGCCCATTGTCTGGTCCAGCTCTAACCGCACAGAATAAAGGCAAGTTATTTTCCTTTATGCTCTCTTGTCAAGTATGCCATCATGACCTATACAGCATTACATACAGTATATCTAGTCAACTTTATCTTATTCTGTTTCAGGCAACTTGGGAAATACATTCTCTGAAGTTTAGTATTTGAAAGGATAAAAGATGTCAAACCTAATCCACGCAATCAGCATCCTTTGCAATGGTGATTGACAGTTTAATCTTGTGTTTAAAAAAGGAATGTGCCAATAAATGTCAAGCATGACTTCTGCAAAGCAGCAATTAAAATAGGATGTTAACGGTATGCTTTAAAATGCCATAACTGTGTTTTAGGGGTTTCATTTTTTTAATTTAAAAGATGTTGAGTGACAAACTGCCACTACAATTAACATTACTATTTGAAAAATCTGGGACATTGACTGGCTTTCTAACTAGAGTGTCCTACTTGTAGAATATGCCTGTTTTCTGAATAGTCTTGTAGGTATTCCTCCCGCACTCCAAAAACAAAGAGACAACTGCTAGCTAAGCTAGGTTGCCTGTTAACATAAAGATGGCCTGATGTAAGCTTGCTCTGTGATGATCTGATCATCCGTTCAGGATTGGTTTCCGCCTAAATCTCTCACTGCTGCTAGAAGAGGCACTTTTTTGGGGCTATACTATAGTAGAAAAGGAAGCTAAAAAATAATTGTATAGATGGAGATTATCTTCAGGCTAATCCAAGAAGCCATCTCCATCAGCTTTTATCTTGTCATTCAATTAAAAAGTCCAATTCAAGTCCAATTTAGGGCAATCAAATTCCCAAATTAACAGCAGTGAGTTTCAATCCCAATAATTTACTACTATATATTCAGATAAGATAATGAAAAAAGCATAATAATACAAGCCTAATGACATAAATGAAATTAGGCGGAGAATCTAACAGTGACCAAAATAAAGCTGGCAGACACAATGCCAGATGAGTCTAGCAATATGTACAAAAGTGCAAGATATTAATATTTGTAACCATTGTTGCAATAACAATAGTAAAATACAGAGAGCTTCTTAAAAGTTAACGGGTTTTGTATTTGCATCAGTGAGAAGATACTCTTCTAAAGAAACTTGTGGCCAAGGAGACAATCATCAATTCACCCACTCTGATGGATGTAGGTGGACAAGTACCATCTTGCACAGGCTTACTAAATGCCGAATATTCTAATTAGAAGCTCAGGAAAAATAGGCTTAGCATTACTGCTTAGAGTTAATCACTGAGCCTGACCAGTTACATTGTCACATGAACCCATGTGCCTTACATAGGGTTTTAATTGATATGGACTTTATTAAGTTAGCTACTTTTTCAGCTACAAGAGTATGGGAAAATAAACACATTTCCCAAAAAGTACAACATTATAAGTGATCAATAAGGTTCACTGTCCAGTAGACTCTGAAAGCAGTAGCAGAGAGCTTTGTTGGGCACAGAAAAAACCGTGACTGCCAATCAATGGAAAATTTCCTGAGCCCAAACTCTATCATCCGCAGTACTGCAGTTTTGCTTGTTGAGAGATCAAGAGCAAGTAGTATGGATATTCCAGGCAGGCATCAAACTGTGCTGCATCTGCCTCTCACTAACACAGTTAACCTCGGAACGGAAACCAAAATAAAACTTGTGTAGCAAGGAAATGCAATTCACTTGTATTTTTATTCAGAGCTGTCATAAAACTGCCAAGAATAAATATTTTCCTGGCAAAAGGACTCTGCTTCTGAACAGCAGTTGTAAGTCTCTGTCCTTAAACACATAAAAACAACTTTCCAAATGTTTTATTGAATTCAATCAACATCAAAAAGAGTCTAACACGACTTTCTAGCAACTATCATTGCAGCTACCCACTTCATGTTGCTCAACTAATTTCCCATCTGTGACCTATTTTATCCCCAATTTCCACTTCTGCTCAGTTAAGAAAACAATATGGAGCACTCAAGAGTTGAAAATTATATATTCATCTATCCATTACTGAACCAACCTAATACAATTTTAAGGTCACATGGAGCCTGGGCCTATCCTGGCTGCGTTGAGCGCATGTTCACCACTAACCTTGGACAGTGCACCAGTCCACCACAGGGTATACCATCCTAAAGGGAAATTAATGTAACTTTACACATACAACTTTGGGACATGAAAGAAAAATCAATGCAGACACCGAGATGGTAAGCAAATTCTAAAGAAAAGTAATTAGGCCAGGATTAAAACCAAGTCTCCTAGAGGCAGAAGTGTTAACCACAGTGTGCCACCCAGAAGTGAACAAACTTAGAACAAGGTTAATGTAGAAAAAAATATTTCAGGTTAACAGGAAGACTACTTTTCTTCTTCTCTCGGCTGCTCCCATTTCGGGTTACCACAGCGGATCACCTTCTTCCATATCTTTCTGTCCTCTGCATTTTGTTCTGTTACACCCATCACCTGCATGTCCTCTCTCACCACATCCATAAACCTTCACTTAGGCCTTCCTGTTTTTCTCTTATTTGGCAGCTCTATCGTTAGCATCTTTCTCCCAATATACCCAGCATCCCTCCTCTGCACATGTCCAAACCAACGCAATCTCGCCTCTCTGACTTTGTCTCCCAACCGTCCAACAGCTGACCCTCTAATGTCCTCATTTCTAATCCTGTCCATCATCGTCACACCCAATGCAAATCTTAGCATCTTTAACTCTGCCATCTCCAGCTCTGTCTCCTGCTTTCTGGTCAGTGCCACCGTCTCCAACCCAAATAACATAGCTGGTCTCACTACCATCCTGTAGACCTTCCCTTTCACTCTTGCTGATACCAGTCTGTCACAAATTACTCCGGACACTCTTCTCCACCCATTCCACCATGCCTGCACTCTCTTTATCACCTCTCTTCCACAATCCCCATTACTCTGTACTGTTGATCCCAAGTATTTAAACTCATCCACCTTCACCAGCTCTACTCCCTGCATACTCACCATTCTACTGACCTCCCTCTCATTTATACACATGTATTCTGTCTTGTTCCTACTGACCTTCATTCCTCTCCTTTCCAGAGCTTATCTCCACCTCTCCAGGATCTCCTCATCCTGCTCCCTATTATCGCTACAGATCACAATGTCATCAGCAAACATTATAGTCCAAGGGGACTCCTGTCTAATCTCATCTGTCAACCTATCCATCACCATTGCAAATAAGAAAGGGCTCAGAGCTGATCCCTGATGTAATCCCACCTCCACCTTGAATGCATCCATCACTCCCACCGCAGACCTCACCACTGTCACATATCCTGTACAACTCTTACATACTTCTCTGCTACTCCTGACTTCCTCATACAATACCACAGCTCCTCTTAAGACACCCTGTCATATGCTTTCACCAGGTCCACAAAGACGCAAAGCAACTCCTTCTGGCCTTCTCTAAACTTCTCCATCAACATCCTCAGAGCAAACATTGCATCTATGGTGCTCTTTCTTGGCATAAAACCATACTGCTGCTCACTAATCATCACCTTCACTTCTTAACCTTGCTTCCACTTCTCTTTCTCATAACTTAATGCTGTGGCTCATCAATTTTATTCCCCTGTAGTTACTGCAGTCCTGCACATCCCACTTATTCTTAAATATCGGCACCAGTACACTTCTTCTCCACTCCTCAGGCATCCTCTCACTTTCCAAGATTCCATTACACAATCTGGTTAAAAACTCCACTGCCATCTCTCCTAAACACCTCCATGCTTCCATAGGTATGTCATCTGGACCAACGGCCTTTCCATTCTTCATCCTCTTCATAGCTGTCCTTACTTCCTCCTTGCTCATCCGTTGTACTTCCTGATTCACTATCTCCACATCATCCAACCTCTTCTCTCTCTCATTCTTTCTATTCATCAGCCTCTCAAAGTACTCTTTCCATCTGCTCAGCACACTCTCCTCGGTTATGAGTACATTTCCGTCTTTATCCTTTATCACCCTAACCTGCTGCATATCTTTCCCAGCTCGGTCCCTCTGTCTAGCCAATCGGTACAGATCCTTTTCTCTCTCCTTAGTGCCCAACCTCTCATACAGCTCATCATACACCTTTTCTTTAGACTTCGCCAACTCTCTCTTCACCTAGCGCCTTATCTCTTTGTACTCTTGTCTACTTTCTCTTTCTCTCTGACTATCCCACTTCTTCATTGCCATCCTCTTCCTCTGAATACTCTCCTGTATTTCCTCATTCCACCACCAGGTTTCCATTTCATCCTTCCTCTTTCCAGATGTCACGCCAAGCACCCTTCTTGCTGTCACCCTTACTACATCTGCTGTAGTTTCTCAGCTGTCTGGTAACTCTTCACTGCCACCCAGCACCTGTCTCACCTCCTCCCTAAACTCAACCTTGCAGTCTTCCTTTTTCAACTTCCACCATTTGATCCTTGGCTCTGCCCTCACTCTCTTCCTCTTCTTGAACTCCAACATCATCCTACAGACCACCATCCTATGCTGCTTAACTACACTTTCCCCTGCCATCACTGTGCAGTCTTCAATCTCCTTCAGATTGACTCTTCTGCATAGGATGTAATCTATCTGTGTGCATCCTCCTCCACTCTTGTACATAACCCTATGTTCCTCCCACTTCTTAAAATACGTATTCAATATAGCCATGTCCATTCTTTTGGCAAAATCCATTATCCTATGACCTTCTTTATTCCTCTCCTTGACACCATACCTACCCATCACCTCATTATCTCCACTGTTCACTTCACCAACATGTCCATTGAAATCCGCTCTAATCACCACTTTCTGTCCCTTGGGTACACTGTTCATCACTTCATCCGACTCACTCCAAAAATCTTCTTTCTCACCCACTGCACACACAACTTGCGGTGCATATGCACTAACAACATTCATCATCACACCTCCAATTTCCAGCTTCATAATCATTTCTCTGCCTGACACTTTTTTCACCTCCAAAACACTCTTGACATACTGTTCCTTCAGAATAAATCCTACCCCATTTCTCCTTCCATCCACACCATGATAGAAAATTTGAATCCACCTCCGATCCACCTGACCTTACTCCCCTTCCAACCTCCTCCTTCTGCCTCTGGACACGTCTCCCCCCTCTTCTTCTCCTTCAGCTAATAGTAGTCCAATTTCTGCCAGCACCCTGTTGGCTAACAGTACTGGTGGCGGTCGTTGTTAAACCGGAGCTCGACAGATCCGCTATGGAAATTTGTATTGATGTCCGCATATTGATTTGGCAAAATTTTACACTGGATGCCCTTCCTGACATAACCCTTCCCATTTATCTGGGATTGGGACTGGCATGAAGAAACACACTGGTTTGTGCAACCCCTATGGCTTGAATAAAAAACATAACCACTACCATCACTTGCTCAGTAATACTTTGTTTCGTTCATAAAAATTCAAACAAACAAACTTAAACCATGACTGTGGACAAGAATGCATAATAAAGTCCAAGGAGTCTAAACACAAAACACATCTAAAGCTTCTCCCCAAGGTCTTCGTGATGGCAACAATGGCTGCTTTGTCGCATTTTGATCAGAATGCAGCTCTAGTCCTTAAGCAAGACTGTTGTGTCACGTATTTCCTCTCTCTCACAGGTATCTCAACAGATGATTGGAAATGAATATTTATAAATTTGCAATATTTGTGCTAAATCATACTGTATGTATGTAATTGATGCAATACATGATAAAGATGATGACAACTCGTGCAAAGGAAATTTCACATTTTTTTAGATGAGATTTTACATTCAGTATATCATGGAAAATTGGAAAATGTTGATTATGGTGACTAAGTTGAGTTTGCTATCAACAATCAACACATATTGTTATTATGGGGAGTTTACTACTTTTTTCATTTTTGCACAGCAGCGCCACAATCTGGAAGATTAGTTTTCCACTAGTCTGGAATGCCAAAATGCCACTGTTTATAAATATATTTATGGTCATGAGGACAATAGTAGCTCTATGGAGACAATCAGTGATTTTATTCTTTCTGAATAAATTTGCAGAGTAGGTATTTCTGAAGTATAACCAATCAACTAGCTTTCTAATCACCTGATAAATATGATTAACAGACCTTACTTATTTAATAGAATAATTTGTATTTTAAAAAGTACAACCCCAAATCAGAAAAAGTTGGAACGGTATGGAAAATGCATTAAAAAAAAAAAAAAAAAAAAAAAAATTCATTGCAGACAGCATGAAGATATTTCATGTTTTGTCTGGTCAACTTCATTTCATTTGTTAATATACATCCATTCCCAACTTCTTCTCATTTGGGGCTGTATTTTGTTTCAAAGAAAAACATTATTTTAAATAGTCTAAATAGGGTATATCATATTCATTAAGATTCCTTGCAAGATCTTATCTATAGAAGCAAAATATATGGCACAACGCCAAGAAACCTAGCAGTTTAGTTTTCCAAAACATTCCTTACAACTTCATGTAACAGTTGAAGTCTCTCTAAGTATACTGAATGACATATAATGCCTTGTACAATACTGATTATGAAATTATGTTGATTGTTTTTAACAATACACATCCACAGCAGCTTCAACAAACCTTTGCACACTCTCATTGAAGAGGATTTTTGAATGCGTCTTATGTTGTTGGACATCATTAGTAAGCCAAGGATTGTTATGAAAAAAGTGTTATGTGCTATAGCCACGTGGCCAGTTGGTTGACAGAACAGGTGTGAATGAACATTACCATTAATGAAAGTAGATTTTTCCTGCTAATGGATCTCTTGCATACAATGTGCTCAGTGTTAGCTGCTATAAAATTCTTTAGGCGGTTACTAACCTGGAACATAATTTGCATAAAAAGAAAAAGTAATTTGTACCTATAAAATAAAATTTTCTGGTTTTTTTTCCTCATTCATAGTATAGATTTGCTTTCTATACCAGTCTGCCACATTGGCCAGCACAAAATCTCTGTCACTTTTAAGCAAGCAGTCACAAGCTTGACACCCCCAAATCAATGCAAAGTAGTGGGACAGAAAAAAATAAATAAAATAAGAGGACCACAGGTAGGCTTTAATTATGTTGGAGCCAACATGGATAACTTTGGGGGCAGTACTGAAATAATTTACACTTTGTACCCTAGGCATAACTTACAGGAAACATAGTAGTTAGGGTTGTAAAAACACAACTTTAGCAAAAGGTAAATCTTTCTTCTCAACGCTGGTGCAATTGTAACAGTATAGGAGGGGGGGATCTTAGGCCTGCATGGTGTGCTGTCACGGCTGGAGCCATCAGGAGGTCATGCACTGTAAATTGGTTAAAACTTGCTCCAAAAAAATTAAACACGTCTCAACAATAAAAAACATACTTTAATTAATTTTATTCTTAATATACATTACATTATACCCACTGATGCAGCAACAATATAGTATCTTGTAGAACAACACAGAAGACACAATTTGTTATAAAAAGCAAAACAATGTATAAAACTAATAAATAGTAATGTGTGATATTTAAAAAATAGAAAAATATAACAAGTAACATTGAGTAACAGTTAAGATGATAAATGGAACTGAGCTACAGTACATATAGTCAGTAACATTGAATCTGCAGTGCTGATGTTTAGATAATGGTGTCTTGGTCACAAGACAAGCAGATGACTGCATCTGAGTTAACAGTTTCATGGCCGAGAGATAAAAACTGTGAAACTGCTGATATGACACTGAGTGTTATGATATAAAGATTACACACAGAAGTACAAAGTAACTTGGCTTTGGGAATCCACCTGAGAAAGTTGTCAGCTCAATGTTGTCTTACAAATCCGCAAATGCGCTATGGTATGTTTTAAGATAACTAAATGAGAATGTGTAGCACTCTATGCAAAAGGACAAAGGTCCCAGTCTTTAGAGTCTTGGTGCTTCCTGTCTTGCTGTATTATTGTGAGACATGAATGCTATCCAGAGACCTGAGACGAAGACTGGGCTGCTTCGGTACTGTGTCTCTTCAGAGAATCTTTGGGTACTGCTGGTTTGACTTTGTCTCGAATGAGTGGTTGCTCACGGAGTCCTGAATGAGGCAAATTACCTGCACGGTGAGAGAGCGTCAACTATGGCACTATGGCCAGGTGGCATGATTCCGGCTCGCAGGATCCTCATTGTTGAGGACCGGAGTGGCTGGACCAGGTCAAGGGGACGACCACATAACACCTGGCTGCAGCAGACAGATGGTCATTTTCAGAGGGTGGGACTGGACCGTGTGTTTGCCTGGGGGGTTGCTAACCAGGATCCCGAGCGGTATTATCATGTGGTAGGTGTGGCAACACGCTGTACCAGTGCATGCTCCCCAACCTGACCTAAATGAGAGAAAATACCAGGTCACATCAGGGTGACCTGTAATGTCAGAGGTTTCCATTCTAAGGCAATGGTAACATTAAGCAACATCTCCAGCGATTTTCAGTAGTAGCCTTCATCTACATAATCTTAGCAACTGGGTGGCAGTCAGCAGCATGTTCTAACAAAGCCACTCTCATAATGTGACATATTTAGCAACTCATTCCAACAAGTCTGCAACTCTCTGCATTAAAAACAAACAGGATTTATTTTGTTTTTAGTTGTAGGGGTGGGCTTTCTGTGCATGAGAGCTGGCAAGCAATAAATGCTCATTTGGAACTACAATAAACAGAATGCAGAGATGAAGAATAAGGAACGCAGGTGTTTTGGACCTCACAAACAGAACAGAAACTCATCTGTATGATGTGTCATGTTTTATGTACAATGAAAGAATAGAAAAAAGAAAAGGGCTAAGACTTCGACTGAACTCACTGTAGCCATTAACCTTTCACAGACTGCCAGCTCTGTGATGCAGAACGCTATTGGATGACAAAAAAATCAGACAAGCACAACTGTGCTACAAGGTCAAAACGTGGTTGGAAGATGTGACATGGGCTGCAATTTTAGACATTTAGATAAGATCGGCAACTGCAATCCACAAATTTGAAATACCACCACAACTAGATGTTGCATGATGTGACATCAGCTTTATCAACTCGGCTATGAAAATACAAGATAACATTTTGAAGGCTCTGACAAACACAAGAGCATTCTGAATTTTTACTCCATTCCATCTTGATAAAATGTGCTTGTGCAGCAGTCTTTAGACATTTCTGAGCTAGAACATAAAACATCTGCTTCATTAATTCTACAATTCAGAACCATGTATTATTCTCCAATTTAAAGCTCTAAAAAGAAAATGAATGTTGCCCATGGGACAGATAAAAGTACGACCAGTCACGCAGAGATTGGCAGTACAGCCCATTGCCAAACATCTCTTTGCAAACTGCATCTCAGATTAAGACAATGGGGAGGGCTTCTATTTTACAAATTTCAAAGCATATGTTCCGATTCATTTTTCACGGAAGATTAAAACAAAAATTATGCCTGGTGCAGACTATTAGTAATAAAAATGCTGAAAGCATGCACTCAAACACAGTGTTATGGTGGGCACCTACAATTCTGAAAAAGACATAAGGGTAAGTAGGATGGTCATGTCTGACCCAAGCTACATCTTTAACAATAAGCTGCTGTCATGCAGACCTCATCAGGCAATGCAATTTAGAGTTAATGAGCATTGTTAAGAATTGCTGCACAATTGAATTTGGAACATGTAACTCTGTACCTACACAGATTTAAACAGCAGATAACTACTGGTGACTTGTCTGCTGTAATCAGGAAATGCAAATTCAAGAAAAACAGCATAAGAGAAAGACACTCAGGAATTAGTGATGTCTCACTAAGTACTTGGGGTCATGACCTTTGACAAACCTTACATCTTTTTGCTAATATGAATCAGTCTACTCAGTTTGGTTTGAAGGATAAGTTCAATATTTTTCAAGTCAAATGTATTTTTCTTTTAAATCATGGTATACATTACTTTGCCATGTGAATCACTTTTTATACATTTCTAAAAATATGGTGCCTGTGTTTACAGTTTAAATGAATTCCAAACAGCACCAGTCCAAACATGGAACAGAAACCATGAAACTTACCAAATATGAAGTGGCAAAGTTTCAATTTCAGAAAACATGCTTTGTGCATTCCAGAGACATGTTTATTACAAAGAAATGGTACTGGAAATAATATAATTTATAACATGTTCTTGGCACAATTATTCCTGGAGTAAGTATACACTCTATTTGCTCATCTGTTCAAAATATAATAGCACAAAAGCAGGCACACATGTCAAGCAGCGTATTGCAACATTGCCTTTCTACCGAAATATTTCAAAAACATGCATATCCAAGGAAGGGGCAGTAAAATGAAAAAAAACATATATACAACAGATTTTGGCGAATCGTTTACATGCAATTATTTATATCCATTTATACACTAATAATGGCAATTAAATAATAATTAATAAATAATAATAATAATAATAATATTATTATTATTATCGTCTCACTCACTCAGATTCTCATCTGCAGCTGTACTTTCTGTACCACACATCAAACTCTGTGCTATGGGAGCTCGAGCGTCTCTCATAGTGCTCCTCAACTCGGGAATTCCCTTCTCTCTCATATACATCAGCTTGATTCAATAACACATTTTAAAACTACCCTCAAAACTTTACAGTTTCCATTGACCACCATATGGTACTGCCACTTCTTTTGTTTTCTGAATGCATGGATAAAGTACTCGCTATGCCACAATTTTGAATTGTGATCAATTCATGCGCTACGGTGATGTACAATCATGAGACTGGCAACAAATGTTATCAATATGAGATGAAAATGCAAAATTAGAACAAAATAGTGCTGCCCAAAAGAAAACCAAACAAGAACAATTATGCTGTAGTGGTCTTGCTGTCGTAACAATATAATATATTAAAGGGTGTATAAACACATAATGAATCTACAAACAGTGCAAAACAGTAAACGGAGATCCCAAAACTCAGTTTACAACAATACGTTTAAGTGAAAAGGGTAAATGTATTCTCATATGAACACAAAACTCCAATTCTCAAGTCGTTGCATTGTCTCCCAGTTAAGCTTAGGGCTGATTTCAAAATCCTCCTTTTAACATCCTTAGTGTTACATCTTTTTCCTCAAAAAAAAAAAAAAATGTTGCATTTGTTGGCTTGAAAAATTATGTTTTTATTAAATCTCATCTTTCTTGTGTAAAACATGCAAAAAACTAAAGATATAAAGTCAGAAGTGTAAAAAGGATAAAGATCATACTAATAGTAATAATGATGAATAATAATAACTAATAATAACATTAACAGCACACCACACGTGTGAGTGATGAGACCGTCACTTTCAAATTCACAAGAATCACTTTCAGTTTCACTTTCCATTTCAATTTCTGAAGACAGATTCACCTCGTCATCCCTGCTGATGAGTGGTATTTCTTATGAGACGCCATTATGAGGTTAGAAGACACGTCTACACCGTTTCCCAGGTAATGCTCAGACCTGACACTTATGCATGATATGCCTATACCGTTGCCTAAGTGACACTTGGGCAATAATGCTTTTGCCACTTTTATAGCCCAAGTAATTCTCAGGTCTTACTTGAGACACTGTCTATACCGTTGCCCGAGTGACACTCAGGTGAAACACTTTTAGGATTGTTTTTACAGCTGATGCTTGGGTCTAACACAAAGAAGGTTAATTTATAAAACTTTAAATGGCCAAAGCCTGACTTTCTTATCTGAGCTTATTATTACCTACAAACCAGAGTGCACATTCAGATCATAAGATGCTGGCCTACTTAAAATTTCAAGAATTAATAAAACAACATTTGCATGGTTGAGTTTTTAGTTACAGGGCACTGAAGCTGTGGAATGATCTGTCTACTAATGGAAGAGGAGACCCTTCAGTCTAAGCATTTAAATCAAGACAAAAACTCACTACTTTAGTCTAGCAAATCCTGACTACAGCTGGTGATTAGCTGTACATACTGCAGTTCTGTTTGTTAGTCATTTGTACTACAGACACTACAGTACTGTACTACAGACATAGAAGTATCACAAGATTTTGAAACCATTACTAACTCACCTCTGTTCTGTTTCTGTTCTTGGTATTTGGATGTGACACTTGGTGCCACTGCTCTACTGCCAGGCTACTCTCCTCCATGTGGAGAAGTCATCTCGAATAAAGAAGCATTAGAATCATCGGATGGGAAGATTTTCTCATCATATTGGACAGCCAGCATAGACCACTACTGAAAACCCAAAAGGGGGTAGGCAAGTAGTTACCCAAGGTCTCCAGGACTGTAACTTTATTTTTGACTTTCTCTTTTACATTCTTAATGTCCATCATCATCAATCAGGCACAGTTCGTCAATTAAATAATAGGCAGATATTGCTGGTTTCCATTTAGTTTAATCAGTTTCTACATTGTTCTCTGCGAGTTCTAACAAATCTGCATTTATTTGTACCATTCTGTATTTACTAATTACTATAATCTATACTTACACTTTAACTGAGAATTCTTCACAGAGTTCTGCACCTGCACTCAGTGAACAGCAATATACAAAAATAAGTTGTACCTTCATAATTAGACATGTTGCTAGTATAAAATGACAGCACAAAAAGATAAATTATAGCACAAAACGACTAATGTTAAGAAAGTTCACAAATATGTTTATTTCCTTGGAATTCTGATGGAGCTCAGACTTCTCTGCCTTTTCTCACTAACTTTTACAAGCAAGCATCCTTACTGGTTACACAATGTCTTGTGCAATGGCACATGCTCAACTCAAGACGTTCATGCATTTCAGAGCTCAGGTGATTGTACAGATTATTAACGGCCTTAAGCAGCATACTGTTGTGGCAGTAGGGGGCGCTAGTGCTCCCTTGAACCCTCAGGGATGACGCCAAACACCAGGTAAAAGTCCAAGACTCTTTATTTTCGTTTCCCACCAATGTGCACCAAGCACCTTCCACACTACTCATAAACAATAAACCAAATCACTCCTCCTCGCCCAGACACTTTGCTCCTCTCCCTCCCAGCACAGCTCAGCGTCTGGACTGAGCCTTCGTCCTTTTATAGCCCCTGACCCAGAGGTGTTCCTGTCCCAGCAGTCCACAGTTCCTTATTCCTTCCGGGTCAGGGCAATCAATCCACCACTTCAACCCGGGAGCACGACATTTCTTCCCGTCACGTGACCGTGACGTACTCCCGGGTCATACGGCATCACAGAGCCCATAAGCCCCCCCACAGCGACTCCTGGTGGTCCCCCAAGGTATCCAGCAGGGCTGTGTATAAACACTACAAAGTCCATAAGGCCCTGCTGGACCTCGGGGCACGATCCTGTTGTCGGGAGAGCTCCTCCTGGCGGCCTTGGGGGTGAGGACCGGCATGGGAAGCCGGCAGTCCACCACACTGTTCAGAATATCTGTAACACATACTGTACTGTCTCAGAAAGGTAAACTGGACTATTACAAAGATTGTCCATTCTGCATACTCACTTCTGGCAAATTACGATTCAAACTTACACCAGTAGTTTCAGAGACGGTATCTATCCATAGATAATAAGGATACCAAACAGCCATAATAACACATGCATTTGTGTAAGTGTATATTGTATATATACACACTACCTGTCAAACATTTTAGAATGACCCCATTTCGCAGTTTTTATTTGAATTTAAGCAGTTCAGATCTAGTGAATAACCTGCAATTGTACAAAGGTAAGCGGTAAACTGCAAGAGGTTTAAAAAAAGTTTAGGTTAACAAAAACTAAAAACAAATGTAATCTCAGTGTTATACAAAAAGGCCTTTTTCAAGGAACAAATAAAGACTTAACAACTTACACGTTTTCTATAGCATTGATGCAAAGTTAATGCAAACTATTCCTACAGGTGTACCAAAGTTTGTGGTTTACTTGCAAACCTTTTGTATGTACAAAAGCAGTGTTGGAGAAAACTGCGTTGCTACATCTCTGAAGAATTATTTGTTACTAGCCGAAGCCCGATGTAGCATACGGCGGTGTAAGAACAGGAACGGAAAACGGTGAGAAAGGAATTCAGTATAACAAATGTTTAGGAAACCACCGTCGCAGTATAAGGAAAATGGCAAGGAGCGAAACCAGTGCCAATGGTCGAGAGAGTACCTTCCTGTAGCAGGCTACGGAAAACATAGACATATATAGATAGACGCCGCATTCACTGTGTTGCCCAGTCAACATGGTAAGTCAGCGCGTCCGCCCTATTGCGAGTAGAAAAAGTGCCATTTAAACTAATACAGGTAGACGTGGAAACCGGGTTTTCTGATGAAAAAACAACATTTTAAACAGTATCGTTTATATACAACAGATTTTGGCGAATCGTTTACATGCAATTATTTATATCTATTTATACACTAATAGTGGCAATTAAATAATCATAATAATAATTATTATTATTATCGTTTCGCTCACTCAGATCCTCATCTGCAGCTGTACTTTCTGTACCACACATCAAACTCTGTGCTATGGGAGCTCAAGCGTCTCTCATAGTGCTCCTCAACTCGGGAATTCCCTTCTCTCTCATATACATCAGCTTGATTCAATAACACATTTTAAAACTACCCTCAAAACTTATCTTTTCAAACTGGCATATCAATTGTGAATTTTGCACTGTTACTGCCAGTTATCTTTGTTTGCCGATTATTGCTGTTTGATTGAGAGCGACAGTGGACGCGGAAGTAGGATTAGAGATGGTGGGTGGGGCTCTGTCATGCGTATCCCATGGTCTTAGAGTTGGTGGGCGGGGCTCTGAGTTGGCAGGCGTGGCTCTCTGTCTTGCTTGCCCTTAGTTAGAGTTGGCGGGCGGGCTTTGGCTGGCGTGTCTCTCTGTCTTGCATGCACTCTCTGTCTTGCTTGCCCTTAGTTAGAGTTGGCGGGCGGGGCTCTGTCGAGCGTATCTCATGGTCTTAGAGTTGGCGGGCAGGGCTCTGTGAGATGGCGGGCGTGGCTCTCTGTCTTGCGTGCCCTTAGTGAATTATATATATATAGACTATTTATTATCACAGTGTAAAATTCCATCATAAAGATGAGGAAAACACCATTAACAAAGGAAGCCAGACAGACCATTACAATTCTAATAATTGTAGGTGTTTTTTTTAGAGAATTTGCAGAGAAAGCCATGGTGTCAGTGATCACAGCTTTCTACACCATCAAAAGGAACTTGGAGACTGGAGGAAACTCTGATAGGAACAGGTCTGGCAGACCAAAAGTGACAACAGAATCAAAAGACATGTTTCTGAGAGTCAACAGCTTGAATTATAGGCACCTCACAGGACAGTGGTCAGAGTATGCAAGTGTCACTTTCAACCTCTTTTGCAAAAAGTGAAGCAAAGCAATAAAACATCTTAAATTACATCAAAAATAACTCTGTAATAGAGCTCTTTCCAGTTAAAAACAGTATGATATTTGTTGGCATGTTTATAGACCAGTGCATCCAAAATAACAAACAGGTGCTAATGATCAATGACACAATAGGCTGGCTGACCCAACATGATGAACAAAAATAGCCGAATAGGGGGAAACCATATCAATTACATTATAAAGATTTAGATGGGAACAGGCCATTCAGCTCAACAAAGCTCGCCAGTCCTATCAACTGAATTCCTCCAAAATAATATCAAGTCGAAATGTGAAGATCCCATAAGTCGTACACTCTATCACAATACTTGCTAACTTATTCTGTGTGCCTATGGTTCTTTAGGTAAAGAAAAACCTCATGTTTGTGTGAAATATACCCTTAACAAATTTCCAACTTATTCCCTTGTTGGATTCATTTTAAACAGTCTCAATCCACTGTGCTAATTCCTTTAATAATTTTGCAACACCTCAATCATGTGAATCATTTCGTTTTGCTTAAACTGAAAAGGCTCAGCTCCTTTAATCTTTCCACATAAGTCGTCCCCTGTAGTCCTGGAATCAGCCTAGTCGCTCTTCTCTGGACGTTTTCTGTTGCTGCTATTGTCTTCTTTTACAGCATGGAGACAAACACTGCACACAGAACTCCAGATGAGGCCTCACTAATGTGTTATAAAGCCTAAGTATAACTTCCTTTGACTTGTACACCACACATCACAGCACTATACAACCTAACATTCTGTTAGCCTTCTTAATGGCTTCAAAACACTGAACAACTCCATGCCCACTACAACACCTAAATCCTTCTCATAAGGTGAACTTTCAGATCTCCTATTATGTATTAAAATGTAACATTTTTACTATTGACATTGGCTTGTACTAAATTTCACCTGCAACAAATCTGCCCAAGCTTCTGTATGTCCCTCTGTAATAATTCAACAGATTCTAGTTATTGCTATAATATCATAATTATGCTCGGCTACATACAACTCCACCATTTGTTTTATTTTTGACACTTCTACCTTTAAAGAAAGCTAATTTTAGTGTGTTACTTATTTTACATTTGAATTTAAACTTTGGTTTAGAAATAATATCACATCTAATACGGTATATGAAGGGGGCATATATTTTATACAATTGTATATATAGTTATGCTCTATGTATTATTTTTATGAGCATCTGTCTTTTTCTTGATGTTGTATCACTGTCATTATTTTGATGAGATATGCAAGGAAGAATTTCATTAATTTCACAAAAAACTTCAACATGAAAGATAAGGTAAGTTTTTACAAAGTTTCTAAATTACAAAAGACTTTATAAGTAGAATAATACACATTATGAACACACAGATCTCTAAATGTCATATTACCAAATGACTTCCACATATTTATTACGACAGAAGGATAAAGAAGGCAAAAAAATCGTATAAGGGGAGCAAATTAGAGCTCCTCAGTCTTAAAATGTGTCCTACACATGTCTTTAAAAATGGTGAACCTTTTTGTTGTTGTGAAATTTATAGTACTTAATGTTGACTGGAGCACAGAGCAAAGAATACACTGTGGATTTTGAAAAAGCAGAGTGAGGAATATGTATATGTGTGTGTGTATTGTCGCAGATGCCTGGGACGACGACCCGGCTGGGATGCCTTGGAGGACCGGAAGAGGGCATGCGTCCATCTCAGACCACGTGGGGGCAGCCACCCTGGTTGCTATGGGGACCACGGGCACAGAGCTTTGAAGCTCAACCCTGTAGGGGCCTGTTTCCTGAAGAGGCATTGGCTCTCTTGGAAATGTGTTCTTTTAAAATTGTGGCATATTAAATAATTAAACAATATCATAATATACCAGAAACGTCGATATCCCTCCCATCGTGATTACGGCGGTACAAGAATCACATGAGAAACAATATCTTTTAGCTTACATTTACTGACAATTAACGCAGTTTTAGACGGAGAGGCGCTTGGTACAGACTAAAATCCAGGTGGGAATCTGGATCAACATAGTCAGCCATTTTCTCGTCCCTACGCTGGGAGGTTTTTCTTCGAGCTTTGTCGATTCCGCCTCTAAAGGTCTGGCTGTTGTCCAAGCTTTTATAATGTCTTGCTTCATTTGCTGGTCTTCTCTGTCTCCAAACAAGGGCTGAATTCCTCCTCCACAAAATACAGAAATATCATAGTGCTTACATGCCGATTCTCATTCTCCCAATAAGGAAAGAAGATTGTGCTGATAGAGGACAGAAATACCCTAACCTGTGTTTAAGCTGACTGTACAAGCCTCCAGTTGTCTTTGGCTATCTAATCCAATGCTTGGCTAGCAATTCTAACTGCTGAGCCCCTGTGTGCCACAGTTAACATGCACATGTGAATAAAACTCATAACAGTATTGTCCAGATATAGTGACATAAATAAAAATGTAGTATTACA
>JANRMT010061414.1:26460365-26547759 GCA_026402145.1 Polypterus bichir lapradei
ATATATATATAGCTTCAATAAACATTTATAGCAATAATTTCACTAGCTGAGTTGATAATATTTGATAACTGAAATGCATAACCATATGGGCCTGAAACTCTCCCACTTAAAACATCCTGAATTTTCAAAGTGACTAAAAGGATTATCAGCTTCCTCTATGCAGAGGGTATTGGACTGTGACATTTGTATTTTATCAAAGAAATCTTTAGCTTGAACCTGACTTTTCTCACACTGCAAGAAATCTGGACATAGGCCTTAGCTATTTCTTTGTGCCCAATATTATTTACTGCTATATTGTTAATCTCTTGAATTGTGTTCCAAACTTATCTTTATGACTTTGTGCATCTAAAATCTGACTATTCTTTTCTCCATGTTTATAATGATGATGATCATGAAGATGTGACTTAGAGAAGCTGCTGTTTCTTTTGTAATCAAAAGATTATAGGAAAAGGTTGACTCAATTGAAATTTAGAATACTTCATCTGGTCATGCTGCCTATCACTGATCATTTACAGAAATCACAGCAAACACCTCTGACACTCATCTAGTCTACGTTTTATTTTTAAATTAAAAATAAATTTGTCTACTTAAAACCAACTTAAAATGTTCCCTCCCAGTGTTTCCACAGGGATCTCAAAAGAGACATTGGACTTGAAGAAAATATCAATTTGTGTTGAGAAGAATTTAATAAAAGTCCTCATCATCCAGCATAAATGGATTAATTGTGAGCTGGATTTGAGCGGCAAAATGATTTAAGCTCCAAAATAAGAGTAGACCTGTCAGAGATAACAATAGCTTTGTACGTGTAACACTCAATTGAGGTTAGTAAATTATAATCACTAAAAAGAGAATCAATTCTTTATTAACTATGAAGTACTGGCTAAAAGAAAGAGAAGTTTAGATATAAAAATCTCCATGGATCTGAAAGATTATGAACCTTAATAAACTGTTAAATACTGCAGCAATTTTAGATGTTAAAGGCGCAGAAGAGGACCTGTCTAAATCTAAATGTAATACGTAATTAAAATCACCTTTATGTGGTTGTGAATACAGGGAATAGAATTTCCTACTACTTTACTATCTGTATTCGGCACATGTCTACCCAGAATTAGTTTAGATTTGTATGGATTCCATACCACAATAATATATTGTACTTTAGAGTTGGACACTATATCAGGGGCTAAAAATATACGCCTCTGGTATTCATATCAAAGATCGAATGAAAAATGTGACTAATCCAGTCTCTTT
This sequence comes from Polypterus bichir lapradei, assembly GCA_026402145.1. Taxonomy (NCBI): domain Eukaryota; kingdom Metazoa; phylum Chordata; class Cladistia; order Polypteriformes; family Polypteridae; genus Polypterus; species Polypterus bichir. The sequence goes on from JANRMT010061414.1 coordinate 26,461,614, forward strand.
TCAGCTGAAACAGATCTATTCTTTATAAAATGGGAGTCCGGAAAAAAAAAAAAAAAATACTACCTCTACTATTAAAGATTAAGTTTGGTATTTTTCAAGTTGAAAGTATTTCTTCACAAACATGATATATGCATTGCCATGCAAAACTCTGTTCTAAAGTTAAGAGCTTTCTAGAAATAAAATAAAAAAAAAAATCTTGTCCATTTGGCGATTTATGTTGTAGGCTATAGAGCATGGAGGTAAAAAAGACTTACCAAATATGCCCATTTTTCAAGCCAGAGAGTGTTTGAGTATTGATTTGAGTCTTGCAGCTCCACACACACATTGTAAAATAGTTTAGACATGTCATTTTTGAACAGAAAACAGCAATATTATGATATTCAGCCATCTTAAAAGACCACCAGCCATTTGTGATAGGCCAGTACTTAGTCTTCCTGCGCAACAACTTCTCACCCACACAGGGTAGTTTCCCATCGAAACACCAAATCACAGTAAACCTTTCATGCCACATAGTTGGTTTTGTTTTGACTTACTTCCATATGTATATGAGAACTCACACAAGACAGTAGAAAACGTATCCTTACCACGGGAAAAATAGTTTGCAGGAATATGCGGCAATATTATTTCCAGATCTCTTTCGTTGTCACAAACATATGTAGGGAACAAGGAAGGCACTGATCAATACTGTCTTGACTTGAAAAATGGACGTTTTTGGTAAGTTTTTCCTCCGTGCCCCATACCCTCTATTATAGAGCATCAGTGTGGGAAAAGATATTTTTTTACATTTATTGAAAGTTCTTGATATTTTTTTTAATATATAGAAAGCACTTAACTTTAGAAAAACATTTTCCAGTGGAAAATGCATATATATCATGTTTGTGAAGAAATAACCTCAATTTGAAAAATACTGAATTTATCCCTTAAGAAGGAGAAATGTGAGAGCAATTTTAAATTATTAAGATAGTGACTGCAACACTTTACATTCCAAAATGTATTGATTGATCAGAATTACATAATGACTACCTTCTAGGAAACACCCTAAAATTAGACAAGAAAAATCAGTTCTTTCAAATGTTAACTTTATTGCCAATTTTTATATTATTGCTGGCCCTTGTAATCAGTAAAATAACTAATACATTACAGAATGACTGAGCAGGGAAAAAGAAAAAACAAACACTGTTTTACCTGCTCTCTCTATATTCTCCCCTATCTTATCTCTTCATCCAAAGTTTAGACCACACACTTTAACTTTTATGTTTAATGTTTTACTAAACAGATTAAAAATGGATGCGGTGGGCTGGTGCCCTGCCCAGGGTTTGTTTCCTGCCTTGTGCCCTGTGTTGGCTGGGATTGGCTCCAGCAGACCCCCGTGACCCTATAGTTAGGATATAGCGGGTTGGATAATGGATGGATGGATGGATTAAAAATGGAACATTACCATCAAATAATGTTACACACACAAAACATTATTTAGATAAGTAAAATAACAGAAAAAATATTTTACAACAGAAGAAAGGAGCAAGAAACAACACACACACACACACACACAAAACAGAAGACCATTTAAAATTTCTACTCCAGTCTTTAATGGGACCTTTTCAAGCTAGAATTAACTTTTCTAATTCATCAGTTTCATTTGGAGGAATTGCAGATATGCATGTGACTGGTTAAAGTTATTTCACATCTGACTGTAAAGAAAAAGGCAATATATGATGTCTGCTTAATGCAGGCATAGCTTGATACTCAATGTTGCCCTCTTTCCAGCAAACATAGCAGGAAAAAAAAATATGGAAATATACGGATATGAATGTTTACAAACAAAATTTCCTTTTTCTCTTTGACGTAAAGTAGCATGGCTTTTTGTATCCAAGAGTTTTTCAAAATTAATCATAAAGCACAATTGTAAACAGTTTCTGGGCAGGTCATAAGCACTTACAATTTTAATGTTTACTTTGAAGTCATCAATCAAAATTTTAGAATAAATAATGGATTACTGGATTCTAGTGGTTTCAGTAGCTCTACAATTCTTACATTATGCATTCTTGATCTATCTTCAGATTCCAAAAATGTATTTCAAAGCATTTTACATTCACTTTCTCAAGCTGTTTTTCTTCCATTAGCAACATTTGTTCTGGTTGTTCAATTTGGATTGTGAGCACAGATTTTACATCCTCGAATTGAGCTCCAAACACATTTACTTTTCTCATAATTGTGTTTATTTTATTCTCTATACTTGTACCTTGAATTTATTCTAATTTATTTCTCAGCTTTACCTTGAAGCAATTACTTAAGTGTTTCTTCTGATCTTTCATCTCTCAACGCAAATCATCCAAACATTTCTGAAGCCTTATTTAATTTCTTTTGTTTCCTTCATATCCAGCTCCAGCTCAATTATCAGCTTCTTTAAATCAAAAGAACTGTTAATATAACTTTCCACATATTGCTCTGGTTGCTTTATGTAGCTGTTTGGTATCAAGCTGCAAAGACACTTGTGTGTGTGTGTGTGTGTGTGTGTGTGTGTGTGTGTGTGTGTGTATATATATATATACAATATATCAGAGTCCCGGACAAAGATGTCAAAGGATTCCCTGGTTTGTGCTTTGCAACATGAATGTGAGGAGCTCTCACTCCTAGCCTCACATCTAGGCTCAATGAGGACCAGTCTAGACACTCCACTGGATGCCAACCTACATCCTGACTGACTGGGGTCTAGGTCCTTCATTGACCTAACAAGACATGTTGCATCATTGACTTTAATTTACACTTCACAAGCTTTTTAGAGGTCTTCTTGTTTTTAAAAAGTCTTTGTTTCTTTTTCTTTGATACAGTACCCTGTATTTTCAGTTTTTTTACCAGGATGGTTAGAATACACGATATCTCAAATATAAATTAAAAAAAAACAAATGATGTATGAAAAACCACATTACTGCCAGCAGAACACAGTTTAATGCATTCATCTCTGACACAAGCAGAAAATTCTAGTTTAATACTTCACCAGTACTTACTGACTTCACAGACATTAGCAGGTTGAGTATATTATCACAGGCACCTGAGCACTTTTGACTAAATGTTTTCTGGCCCAAGAGATTCATTGGCTTTTAGCTATTTTAATTCAACTGGCAATTTGCACTCTGCAAACTTTAGTTCCTTTAGCATGTGCTTAATTATTCCTATAGCCATTGTTATGTTTTGTGTATCCACTACTATATGAATATGGGCATAGGCCAGTGCTGCAGATCTAGTAAGTCAAGGGCATGGAAGGCAGAAACAGGTCATTTCAAAGGTAAAGCAGGCAAAAAATAAAAGAAATATCCCAAGAGCTAACTTTTCCCTAAATTCATATTTGAGCACATTATAATTTACACTGAGATCGAATGACTGAGGTTCGTTCACACTGAACAACGGTTCATCCCAGTAGCAGGCTTGTCTATCAAACAATCACAAACAACCACTAGCACTCTTAGTCTTACTTCAACCCATTTTAACGGGCCATGGTAAAGGCCTCCAAAACATATGGAAACAACATACAGCCAGGCTCATGAGGTCTTCCTAAAAATAAGAAAACCCTCAGTATCAGAATATGGTATACTGTTTGGGATCACTCAGACAAAGGCAAGCACAAACACCTGCATGGCATTATATTGCTGTAATATATTCTTTTCTCTGAATGTCTACACCTTTTATGCTAAATCCTATTGAGAATTGTCAAAGGATACACTCCTCTTCCTTGCCAGATGTATGGTCTGTCGGCAGCTATAATGCTTTCCTGCAAACCCAGTAATGGGCACTGAATAATATATAACCTCACGATATGTTTTAAAAATGTATTTCATGGAGCTCAAACAATCTTTATTTTCATGCTTTCAGGGGTCCAAGGATTAAGGTGGTCCTGACTATATTTTGCAAATTTGCTGTAACTCAGTCTTTATTGCATGTAGAGCTTGTGAAATGATTCAGTTGTTTTTTGCCCAAAATTACCATGAGCAATACGTAGGATGTAAGTGACTTTGACCAAGGTATGAAATGAAGGGATTCCAGCTTTACTGAAACAAATACTATCCAGGAATATTCACACATTATAGTCTCTACAGTTTACAGAGAAAGGTGCAGTAAACAAAAAAAAATGCAATGATCTGGACTTCTGTGGAAGAAAACACCTCAGTAATGAGAGAGTTCAGATGAGAATGGACAGATTCATTTAAATTAACAGACAGGCCAAAGATACTAAACCAACAGCCCTTTACAACAGAAATCAACAGAAGTGCATCTGTTAATTCACAAAACATTGGATCTTGAAGCAGTTAGTCTGTAAATCAGCATGGCCAAAATCCCCCCCAAAAATTTCCAGAATTATTGCTGCAAGGAATTTGAATTGTTCTTCAGCGAAAAGGGTGCTACAAAAGGATGGGATGTTTTACCTAATAAACTTAGCTGTAACACCCAATGTGAAACCCTGTCAATAAATAGACAACAAAAGTCAAATGATAGTTAAAACTGTGGTGCTTACTATGCCGATTTTTTCATGCCAAAACATTTATGCCTACTAATCAAATAATTATTTCTGTAGGATTAATTTTGTGTCAAGTCGTTCATTCAAGTAGCTCTCTAAAGATTCTTCACATTTCAGGCACTTGCCTGTTTTCATGGCCTTGTCTTTGTCTGCTTACTGTGTTACAATTTATTTTTACTACTGTGCCAACCTTCACCTTCATGTGTTAAGGCCATGTCTTTCTCTGTTCCCATGTTGTCTTTATGGTAGCTCAAATGAAAGTATAGTTTGAGAGTTAGTGAGGTCGGTCTGCAAGAATGTGCATATGGGCTGATTTACTTTTATGGCACACATCTTTCTTTGAAGATAAATACAAAGAAGACAGTTAAAAGATATGCAAAAAATGTCAAAAATACAAAAAGATGCCGAAGAAAGCAAAATGGTGAATGAGCAAAGAGTGGTAATTGCTGGCAAACATTTTCCAAACAAAAAACAGCACAAAAGCAATTCAAATAGCTATTATACCCTCATATGAGGTCAGTCCAATTATTCTTCTTCTTTTGGCTGTTCCCGTTAGGGTTTGCCACAGTGGATCATCATCTTCCATATCTTTTTGTCCTCTGCATCTTGCTCTGTTACACCCATCACCTGCATGTCCTCTCTCACCACATCCATAAACCTCCTCTTAGGCATTCCTCTTTTTCTCTTACTTGGCAGCTCTATCCTTAACATCCTTTATTGCTTTTTTTAAAATATTACTTGGTATTTATGTGTTGTGTAATTATGTTTTTGGACCATGGTCCTTGCGTTTATGGGTGAAACCCAGGAGGTGGGCACACCATGACATCACTGCTATCATTGATAAATACTTGTTACATGTTCTAGTTATAGTGAATTCTACCTTTGTTTTTGGATTTATGGATTATAGACTGGCCTTGTTATTACTGGCTTGACTTTTAAGGCAAACTCTTTTGACATATTTTTGTTTTTTCCCTGCTTTGTCGTTTATCCTCCTTTTTTAAATACTTTTTAAATTAATTAATATTTAAAAGAACATTGTTTTCATTTGCAATTCAAGCCAGAAGGATTACAATTATCCTTCATCCTTGAGAAGTATCTTGAATATTTTAAGTTTTTTGAACTTTTAAAAGTCTGAGCCCTATTTTAGGCCCATGCAGGCAAAGTCAAGTCCTTGTCTAGTTATTTATTTTCAGGTCTGTCACCTTTTCTGATCAATTTTTGTTGCACAATGGAACAACCGACTCAAATAGCACTCAGTAGAAGCCATGAACGGGTAGAAGGAGAACTAACAGAGTTATTTTATAAGAGGCATGTAAATTCAGTTGCCTGACCTAACTTCTTTTGATAGACAATAATGGAAGCATAATGCAGACTACACTCAGCTTGTGATTATTATTGTATAATTTCTGACACAAGGCAAAGAGAGGAAACTGTGGGCAGAATATGCATAGCAACTAAAATGTGTTATTGAAGATGCTCTGGAAACTGTTCTGCAGTGTGTAACAATTCAGACAGACTATATGGACTCTTTCAAGAATGAATAAAAAAATGAACACATTTACTTTATGCCAATGGTGGTAATAAAAAAAAAAAAAACAGGCACTCTGAGGATGACACTATTTTATATTTTCAGGCAACTTGGCACTGGATGAGTAAGGCATACTGCACAACGAATCCTCAGTATGTTACAGTTAAACATAACATAACCTAAATGAACTTGTTAAAATGCAGCAGGCAAAAGAACAGTGTCAATGATGACGCCTACACAAAAAGAAGTAGAAGAACTAAAAAAAAAAAAAAAAAAAAAAAAAAAGACATTTAAAATAGCACATTGTGTCTAATAAAAGTGATAAAAAACAACATATAACATTTGTCTGATGGAAAAACACATTACGTTAATGGGCAGTATGCAAATACATAAAGTCAAAGAAAAAAAGGATACATATGAATGATATTTTTCTGTAAATAGTGCACCTCAGAAAAAAATACTCTTCAGCCAAATTACCAACAAAAACAGAAAAGGAAAAAATAAAACAAAAATAAAAAAAGAGGAGGTGATGATTCATCTAAACCTTACATGACACCTACAGACCAAGCTTCCCTTGCAGAAACCTTGCTCATTTAGTACAATGGAAAAGCTTTGAGAGAGACAAGATAAAAGAGCCATCAGCCACGGCAGAAAGGTGACAAGTACCTTTTTGCCAGCAGAACTTTACACTCCAACAAGATGATTCCCATCTGTAATAACTACACATGTTTTGACAGTGCCTGGTCTTCAGCCACAAAACCTTCTTAAAAACCCACAGATTTTAGAAGCAAAAGGAAAATGAGTAGAATAACAGACTGACTCCTGTGGCAACAGCGTAAATCATATTGTGGCTTTGGGGAAGTTCACGCCAGACTAACGTGGGGGTGGAGGTATAAAAACACATTTATCTGACCATTCATATCACATCTTTCATTTACAATAACTAGTGTGCTTTCATTATTAGTGATGCCAATTCATGATTCTGCTTCTTTTGTTTTTCATTCAAACCTATTGCACATTTGTTTAGCAAATGGTTTCTGCAAGTGGGTGACCAGACTTAAAAAGAGTACCTACTTTTACATTAGAGGCTGAGTATTCCTAATCTGAAACTACAAAATCTAAAAAAAACAAATGCTCCACAATGCAAAATTTACTGAGCGCCAACATGATGACACAAGTGGGAAATTACACAGAGGTCTCTTTTCTAAAGCTTCACTTGATTTTGAGTGTAAAATAATAACATATTCTTACACCAAAAAGTTGATGTAAATATCACATGAGCAGATTCAATCAGATTTATTCTTTAAGAGTGGGACAGGCATCCCCAATGAAGCTTATAGTACTGCAATGCAACTGGAAGCATAAAGCACAGCAAGGAAATGACGCATGATCAACAATGTGGGAGATAAGAGTTGGGGGTCACCCCGTGCTGCTAAGCAACAAAACAAAGTCGATGAGCTTTCAGCATTATCCCCAGTGTAGCAATACAATAACACCTGCATTCAAAAGTGCTGTGCGGCACCATTAAAACAGTAGATGACTTGCATAAATGGAATGTGACTTCTTATAGTTCAGAAAAGCAGCCTCATTCACACTAGATGCCCTTATTCCAATGCGAGTTCAGTAAATTGTTTCAATTACGTTTGGAAAACCAGTTTCCATTGTCAATTGCTTTTTTATGCTGGCAAAAATCATGTTATGTTTTATGTACACCCAAACCATGCGAAAACTGAATGTATCAGCTCATCAGTCGGTTAATGACTACCAGCACAGTGGGCATGACAGAGTGAAGGTTGGCCAAGATAATTCTAACGTGTCAGGCAGTTCCTTGAGAAGAGATAACAGTTAGCCAATATAAAATGACAAAAGCCAAAAATGTTTTTCAGTGCAAATATGTATCATTGGCACAGTTTTAAGAGGGAAATGAAACAGTCTATATGTCATATTCATTACTTTTGAGGTTTATTACGTTCGTCTAGTCAATGCACATTTTAACAATGGCTCAGTGATTTGAATTATTAAATGTGCAATTCATCATTTAGCTGCTTTGGCAGCATTTCTCTACTTGATCATGTGTGTCTTCAAGATATCTCATCATGTATATGCAAATATTCCAAAATCTGAAAATATTCGAAATCCAAAACACTTCTGGGTCTGAGGCATTTCAAATTAGGAATACAGTAATCCTCCTCGATAGATGAAAATCCGCGAAGTAGAAACCATATGTTTGTATGGTTATTTTTATATATTTTAAGCCCTTATAAACTCTCCCACACTGTTAACATTATTAGAGCCCTCTAGACATGAAATAACACCCTTTAATCAAAAAAGTTTAAACTGTGCTCCATGACAAGACAGAGATCTTCTTTCTCACAATTAAAAGAATGCAAATATATCTTCTCTTCAAAGGAGTGCCCGCATCAGGAGCAGAGAATTTCAGAGTGAGAGAGAGAGAGAGAGAGAGAGAGAGAGAGAGCGCTCGCAAAGAAAAGCAAACAATCAAAAAATCAATACTTGTGCTTTTAAGCATTCCGAAGCATCGCAATAAAGCTGCATTTTTTAGAGGAGCGTCAGTATCTTCTAAGCAAACAGCCTCTGTGCAAACAGCCCCTCTGCTCACATCTCCTCCGTCAGGCGAAGAGAACGTCAGAGAGAGAGAGAGAGAGAGCGCGAGATTAAAGCAACCAATCAAAAAATCAATGTGTGCTTTTGTGCTTTTAAATATGCCGAAGCACCGCGATAAAACGGCATTTCTTAGAGGAGCGTCCGTATCCACTAGGCAAACAGCCTCTGTGCAAACAGCCCCTCTGCTCACACCCCCTCCGTCAGGCGCAGAGAGAGTGAGAGAGGGTGAGATAGAGGCAGAGACAAGCAAACAATCAAGCACCGCGCGGGATGCATATCTTATATCATTGAGGAGTTTTAGTTAATATGTAATACATACTCTGATTGGATAGCTTCTAAGCCATCCGCCAATAGCGTCCCTTGTATGAAATCAACTGGGCAAATAAACTGAGGAAGCATGTACCATAAATTAAAAGACCCATTGTCCGCAGAAATCCGCGAACCAGCGACAAATCCGTGATATATATTTAGATATGCTTACATTTAAAATCCGCGATAGAGTGAATCTGCGAAAGTCAAAGCACGATATAGTGAGGGATTACTGTACTAAATCTGTATTAAGTTCTAGTAGGGATATTAAACAAACAAACCATTTCATAGAAAACTTTACCTTGATTACCAAAAAAGGCAGATGTGGAAGAGTGCAAAAAAAAAAAAAAAGCAAAAATTAAAAAATTCTCTCAAACAGAGTTAATTATTATTTTTAAGCTTTATCAGTACAATCTCAATACTTGTTTTATGTGATATAATATCATGGTGTTTGTATAGTTTTCCACTATTTTTTTTCTTTGCTTGGCTGTTTATTTATGTATTAATTACTCTTTTAGGATAAATACACATTCATTTGAGACTATTAGGGCGTCTGCATATTTTGCAACCCAAGTTTTCATTTTTGATGAAAAGCCAAGGATAATGACCTTCCCTCTTTAGCCTTTAGATCGTAGCAGACTGGGGTCACTTATAGTATTAGCATGTTACGCTTGCATATTTTTATGCTTTTAAGCATGAGAATCTTTATATATAAATAAAAAAGCATATTTTAATTTGTGGAAGGGCCATCACCTTAATAACCAATGCGTGTACTCTGTGACAGAAACCTAACCTACACTAAATGTATGGGTTAACTGCCATTTTTAAGCATGCCCTGTGATTATATTTATCTAGTCTCTCAAAACAAGAATACAGATCTATTGACAACTCATTAAAATTTGTCATGAATAGCTGTGAAATTCACCACTGCAAAGGGTATGGCCTCTGGGCTTCTTCCTAAAACTCCCAACCTCAAATTCCTCCAGTCTGTGAAGTTTTAACCACCAGGCTTTCAGGACAAGAAAAAAAGGAAACTGAACAGAAGACATGATGCTGAGAGAAAATAAAAAGCTAAAATTGCTGTTATCAATTCAGGAGCTCGGTAGCACAAGTTAACAGAGGCGTAATGATTCATTTGTACATTGCAATGAGTGCAGTGACATAAGAGACAGAAACACTAATGTCAAGGTATAATCTGAGGTTACAGAAAGGTTTTTCTTTTTACAACAGGTTTATTTTTAATAGTACAATGTGTTCTCATGCAACAAACATTTATATGTTTAATAAGGTTTTTATTTTGGAAACTTTGACTGTAGACAGTACAAAAGCTTACTCCCTGTCGCATCAGGTTAACAAGAGCACTATCATTCTTTACCATTCCTACTTTGAGCTCTGCATTAATGAGGCATTGGATTACTTTAGAATTGTGACACTCAGTGAGGCTTTTAATTGTCCCCACCCAGATTTAAGCAAAATTCACTCAACATTGTCTCTCAACTTATACATCATGGCCAAACAGGACTAATGTTTATGTGAATGCACACAGCAATTGTTCCTGTCTTTTGTCTAATGTTACCAGAGTTTTATGTTAATTTGTCATACAGTATTAATAGACAAACACCCCTGTTCCCACCTCTAAATCTCACTTATTGCCCATTCAGGAGAGTTCCCTTGTATCATTTCTCAAAATGCATAGCAGCCTCTTATGTGAATAGACAGACAGATACTGTAGTCATATAACCATCTGAAGGTTGCTTTTGATAGATTAAGGCAGTGGTCCTCAACCTTTTTGACACCAAGGACCACTTTACTAGAAGCAAATTTTTCCAGGGGCCAGTTTTGGGGGATTGGATGGATTCGGGGCGGGTTTTTTGGGCAGTTTTATACACAACTAGCAAAATACCCGTGCTTCGCAGCGGCAAAGTACTGCCTTAAAATTTTTATTAAGAAGAAAATTTAACCTTTTTGAACCGAGGGAAAACATACCAATAATTATTTGTTAAGGATCTCTTTGTATACCACATTGTCATTTCGGCCCTCCGGTTGTAATATGACCAAGCTGTGCGCTGAGCTTACTCTTGAGCATGCAACGTACAGTTGGCCATGTGAACAGTAATCTTGTTTCAAATCTCACAGCTTGGATTGCTGCTGTCATAATCGGTTTGAGTTTCATGGTTTGTTTCAATTACGACAGTATTTGCAGGACTTGTGCTGAAGTGACATTCAGCATCCGTCAAGCATTGTAAGCATACAACCAGTGTCATCGATAACTCCACATCCAGCTTTTAATAGTTTAAACATTCATAAACATCAAAGTGTCCACTACTGAAATTGTCACCTGTGAATCTAAGATGTTTAAGAGGCATTAGCGGCTGTCAAAAGGTGTAAAATATTTGGCCATTTCGGTACACTTGAAAGCGACAGCCATCAACTCACATGCAGAACCATAGGTGAAGGGCTTAAGCATTTCACTCTTCTAGTGCTCCTGTGTAGTCTAATTATCTCCTGTACCGTCATCAGTCCACACCTTGAACCTGTCCCAGTCATTCAATACATAAGACACAATGTTCCTCCGGATATCAAGAGTGAGCCTGATATGGCCGTGCAATATGTAACAAAGAGAATGGAAAAGATAGGTGCCATCTCCAGGCATGGAAACCACTCGGTAAGTGACAGTTCTTTGATTGATGGTGATCACCTCGATAGACATGTTAATGGGGGTACGGTTGGAATGATAAAGGAAATGGGTACCTGAACAATGTAAAGTAAGTCTAAAATACCTACACAATAACTATAATCGTAATAAACGAACAATAAAACAGCGGAGAAGCCGTGGATTAAATAAAAAGGCTGTAGTTATCAGCACAGAGACGTGAATCCCATGGCGAAGCAAGGAAGGGACTGTAGAGACCGGAGCCACGGACGACCTTATATAGGCAGGCAGCCAACAACGTGGGAGGCGTTGGGATGGGGGACCCAACGCCGCCTCACACGGTGACCGAGCTGCAGGCTATGGACGTATATATGTACGTAAGTAGGATTCAGTTAGCGTTGGGAACTCGCGTACCAAATTTCTTGAAGATGGGCCCATAAGTAACAAAGACCGTTGAAAAGTTCAATATGGCCACCATACCACCGAAATAAGTATGTACATTGGTTTCGGTTAGTGCAGGGAAGCCGCCTACAAAATTTCGTAAAGATGGGGCCATAAATAAGAAAGTTCAACATGGCGGACGTTGTCGACCGTTATGACCGTTACGCGTAGAATTTCGAAATGAAACCTGCCCAACTTTTGTAAGTAAGCTGTAAGGAATGAGCCTGCCAAATTTCAGCCTTCTACCTACACGGGAAGTTGGAGAATTAGTGATGAGTGAGTGAGTGAGTCAGTCAGTGAGGTCTTTGCCTTTTATTAGTATAGACTTACATTACATTTCTATTATTATTAAGTTATAATATCGTAATAGAAATTATACAACTTACCATAATGCCGAATCAGTGGGAGCCCTGAGCTTGTTTTCCTGCAACCAGACGATCCCATTTGGGGACGATGGAAGACAGTGACACACTAAGTGTGTTGCTTATGTTCAGTCTACTCTGTAATCTTGTTTTGGTTGCTGTCACTGCAGAAAACGCTGCCTTACAAAGATACAATGTTGGAAATGGAAGCAGACTTTTCAGTGCTTTTGTGGCAACCTCAGTATATTCTGCCTTGACCTTAATCCAAAATGTATGGAGATTTGAAGTTGTCTCAAACGTACTTTTAAGGCCACCATCATTTGCAACCTCAAGTAGTTGATCCTCTTCAAGCACAGACAAAGGTGATTCACCTGGCTTATTCACAAATGGGTCACAGATCTATTCCTTCCCATTTCAGGGGTCTTTTGTGGTTTGGAATAATGCTCAAACTCTATTGAAAGCTGAGATCGATAATCATACACCAGCTGGGAGAAAGAAGGCCCTGGTTTGGTATCTTTAACAACCTCCGCTAACATCTGAAACATATCAAAAATCCCAATGTTCACTCATCGGCCCCATAAATCAAGTGTGGCTTTGAATGCAGCCACTTTATCTGCCAACCTGAGCAATGGGTATCTTCTGCCTCTGCCCCATGTGCTGCTGCTCCACCAATGCCTCAGATTTTCCTCCTCAGGCTCCTCCTGTTCATATTGTGAGGTTTCTGAACTCTTTTGGGATCCCCCGCACCCCCGACCCAAAGGGAACATCACGCTGAAGTGCGCCCCGAAGCGCAATTGCTTCGCAGTAGAGCTGTGAGCCTGCTGTTGCCCCGGCAACAGGTAAAGAGTCTTAGACATGGTGATCGCACTTCGGGACGCTCTTTGGTGTGTTGTCTCGTTGACAGAGGTCCCAAGAAAGTTTAGAAACCTCACATTTTCTTGAATGAGTGCCACATTAATAGCAGTGTTTCTTGAATGAGCATCACTGAACCACATAAAAACTGTCTTCAAATGCAGCAGTTCGCATACATTTGCAACCCAAGATTGTTCTTCTTTTTTTGCATATAACAAAGACATATGCATTGTATTTGTCATTCCAACAGATTGCATATTACAAACATTAACACTGTTATTTTTTCGTTCCTGCCGTTTCTGTAGGAGGGTGAAAATGAGTTACATTCCAATGGATGTTTTTCAAACGAGCAATAAGCAACAGGTATCACTGAAAACCACAGAAAACAAAAACAGCAAAAAACAGTACAAGGAAAGTTCGAATAAAGAATTTTTTTTTTTACAATGTTTCTGTTTGGGGATCGTTGTGCAGATGTGCACAGCTGAGTTGCAACCACAGATCTAACTGCACTGTGGATGATTCATTCAAGCATTTCAAGGTCAATTTGTTGTAATGAAAGTATCTGCTGAATGTACTTCGTAGTAACGAGATTTCTATAGACTCGTGTCATACGGGGAAACTGTTGGGACCATAAAAATACTTAGTTGTATTAATCTCTCACCTCGGTCTCTCTCTGTGCCGCTGCAAAGCACCACCCACCTAGTGTTCTGAAAAGTGTCCTCAGTGAAGGGGGCAGCCATTTTGCTGTAGCCCTTAACTGAGTGAATCTCCGTTGCCAGATGGCTGCGGCCCGCTAGTGGGCCGCGGAACCGGGGTTGGGGACCCCTGGATTAAGGAGAACAAATGTAGTACATGATCACGTTCATTTATAAAAACTAGCAATCTAATAGGCAGCCTCTTAGGTTGCATGCCCGTCCTTTTCTCTTATGTACAGCATGACCATCATGGCTTTCACCATTTGTTTATAAATGTAAATCATCTCTGGGAGACTCAGGGGATTAGATCCAGAGGATTCATATTTATGGAGTCTCTGCTGACACAGGATGATTATGACAGCAACCACCCACTCCATTCTAAAACCTGCACACAATGAATTACACTTACAAGTAGCAACCATACCAAGTTTGTGGTTCAGTTCTTAATTGTTCACCATGACCCTCAAGCAAGTCAAATTGGGAAAATAAAGCACAAAAGAACATACAGAGGAGAATATAATTTAAAACTTGACAGCAAGACCTTGCCTTCAACTTGAAAATAAAAATCAAACCAATCTAAAAATACACTGAAACAAGCAAACCTAAAAGGAAAAAAAAAATCAAATCTTGGCAAGTTGTCAATAATGAATTCTAAGACTTGGACTCGATGATAACTTTGAGTAAGATCTGACAGAACGGTATCTTGGAATATATTGACTGCAGTTTTTCCCCCTAGAATACAAGTTGGACTAAAAAGCTTCAAAGAAAAGGAATAAAACACACACAAGTTTCATTTGGTAAGTAGGAAATAATATCTGAACTGAAACTACATAGGTCCCAAGGAACACAAAATACAGTGATCATATTAAAATTGAATATAAAATTTAACAAGCTTGTCACGTATTAAATTCTGCTAGCATTTTCCATTTTATTGAATAAAAAGGAATGCATTTCAGGTGTGCTAAACAGACTACAAAAATGACACAATAATGTGGCACAGAACTCACTCCTACTACCCTCTGCTGTATATGCAGGCTCAGGATTAGCTACCCACAAATAAGCCTTAATCAGACCCTCAAAACAGCTTTCATTTCATCAAGCAACTAATCAAACAAAAATTAAATATAATTACACTTCCATTAAGTGCTGCTTTCACCAGCACATCTCAAAACACAAATATACTCAATGCAACAGGAACCCTAAAGGTGGCATTGTGAGTTACTGAGGGACTTGCATAAGCAGGCAGGCTCATCTGTTCCCTTGACCACTGAAGAAAGAGACTGACCGGGTCTTCTGTTTCTATTTTCCGAGACAACAGAAGCAATGGAAAACAACAAAAGATGGATCAGTAGAATACACAAGTGACAAAAATGGGTGATGGGCACTTGAGCTGACCAACAGACATTTCCACAAGTAGACTTGGCATTGTCCTGTCAGTAACACTCAAGTATTGAATACAGAGCTAGTGGAACTCTGTCACCCAACAAGAAGATTAAAAAAAAGACTGCAATCCAACTCTACAAAATGAAAGCCTAAATAGACTTCAAGGGACAGTTCACAACTTTCAACACATGGGCTCAAACTAAAACTGTCAGTGTTTATGCCCCAAACAAAAATGTGTATTCATTTTCTGTGTCACCTGAAATTGCTTAAATGTTTCACTGATTTACCACGTGTTAACATTTTATTGAATACTGGCACTGTGGTCCCAAACAATTGCTGGATAAAAAAATGATCTACGTCTTTCTAGGAGAAGTCTATCACTTAGCTGTTTTATGCCATACTCATGGGAGGTGTGATGAAGCAGCTACTTTTGCAAAGTGGTGTAACAGAAAGAGGTAAAAATTAAACGTGGTGTGTTTATTCACAAAATAAACAATAGAGAGGGATAAACACATAATTACCAAAGTAAAGAAGAAAGATAGAAAGTCCTAATGTCACTTTGGGCGTAGATGGTGTCGTTTTGAGCCCGTCTGCCAGGTGGGATGTCCTCCAACCAAGTACAACTCTTCTTACCTCCTCTCTCTCAAAGCTGGCTTCCCTTGTTCCCACCAGTGCAGCCTTTTCCTCAGTTCTCTTCCAGATTTTACACTGATCGTGTTTCATGTCCTGCGGTGGGCTGGTGCCCTGCCCGGGGTTTGTTTCCTGCCTTGTGCCCTGTGTTGGCTGGGACTGGCTCCAGCAGACCCCCATGACCCTGTAGTTAGGATATAGCGGGTTGGATAATGGATGGATGGATGTTTCATGTCACACATGTTGTGATTATTTTACATTTATTAATTGTTTACTCTTTTTTTGGAGGTGTAATTTCTAAACTATTTTTTAAGTATTATATTTGTTTGGGATGCTAAATCCAATTATGATACAGGAAGACCTTCTCTAAATAATCACACTGGGACATGGTGTGTCGGATTAGTGAAAACGTCGGATCACAGGAGGAAGAATCACTTCTCAACAGTAACTAAACACCTCATCATACCATGAAAATATCAGGGAGATCAGTACAAGTTGGATAATAAAGGAAACAGAAACATTAATGAGAAAGCAAGTGAAATTTTCATGAAGTTATGTACATGTACTAGAAAGGTACCTAAAGACCCAAAATTCAAATGCCAGAATTTCTCTCAATCCCTGAAACCTACACTCACACACCACTTATTGCTTTGAGATGCTCGGGACTTGACGTACCCTCCCCCTGCTTTGAAGTGATCATGACTTTACCCCACCTTCCCCCCTCCTCCCCCTTCCAAATTGCTTCAATAGGGTGAATCGTGTGGCATGATGACATTGTCCACCAGTGAGGCGGCTATGAAGAATGATACAGTGGTGCAAACTGCAGTGTGGACAGGAGTTCCCCGTCTTCCTCTTTATTCTCTTATTGCTTTTACACGCTCTGGATTTCACAAGCTCCCCACCCTTACTGCTTCAAAGTGATCTGGACCTCAATGGTTTAAACTTTACTCGCTTAATGCAGTGCATGGAGCAGCACAACAGTGAGGTGGTTATGAAGAGAGATACAGTACAAAGTACTGCACAATTGAGATTTACAGGGGACCCACCCCCCCTACTGCTGATCCACTGATCCAACACTAATAGCAGATTAGTGAAGGGACCACATTACAGGGCAGAGGATTAGTGAATTTATGCACATCTTTTTCCAATTCCATTTTGTTGATTTGGTGCCCCCTTTTTTGATGACTGTTGTTACGGCATAGCTATGGTAATTGGGTCAGACGTCACAATACAACAGAGTAGTGCAATGGTATATAAGTCATGCTGTTCACCTCCTCCATACTATGGCACATGCAGAACCTCTACAATTGACAAGGTGTTTTTTTCTGCTCTTTTATGCTGCTTTGGCCCCTGGCAACCTCTTGTTAGCTGTGCACCCCTTCACAATGGAAAATAATAATCTGAGTACAACCTGAATGGTTCATCACTTCCTGATAACAGAGCTAAATTAATTTTTGGTTAGTTTATTTCAGAATGTAAAGAGCAGAAAATCTGGAAGTACATTAATGAAAAGCTATGTTTCCACACAGGACATAAAGACTAAAACACAATTAATTTCTAAGGTATGCAAAACTGGGATGAGAATAGAGTTCAGTGCAAGTTTATTAATCTTTGTCTAAAAACAGCCCGAGCTATTGACACAGGCACCAGTAAGTGTTTATAATCAGTGAATTTTCGATTACAACTGCATCTAAGGACAGAATCAAAGGCACTACAATTCACAAAACAAAGAAAAGGCAACCATCATTGGCCAATCTCCAAATCTTCCAGTGGACAGCTCCTGGAGCATCTTAATGCAAATACTTGACCTCTGGCAAATAACACGTGGCAAACGGTCACCTGGTAATTTTCATTTTGTTGATGACACATTATGAATTCCATCTCTACTGTGAACATTGTTTCTATAACAGCTCACTTTAATATGGAAAATATTTTTCTAGATATTTATAGTATAAGGTCTCCTACTTTAAATAAATCTTCGCATAAATAAATAAAAATGCACCCAAGATAATATTTTGGATGACCAACAAAAAACCAGCATCGTCAAACAGTTAAGATGTAGAACGCTAATAAGCCCATATTACTCCATTGACAACATCATTTCGGTAACAATAGTGTCATACCCTGCCACACTATCAAAAACCCCATACCAATTGACCAGTGCAGATTCGCTCCTCAAGCACCCAAGTGGATCATGTTAAGTGGATGCGGCTGTTGTAGATGGCCGAGCAAACAAATGTTCTTCTTTGAGAAAATGGAATAAACAGTCTGCTAGATGAACTGCAATAATTACATATAGGGAAATGTGGAGCTCTTTTGTAACTGGAAATATGATACCAGCTTCCACAAGATAAGACCATATTAAACTTTTGATAATGAGTGTTAACTGAAAGAAACTGTGTTATTTATTTACCACTACACCCATCTATTTTAAAACATGCAAAAATCACACACAGTCATCATTTTATTTTGCAACAAAAAAAAAAACAACTACATCAGAAGTGTCTTTCCATCAGTCCTTAAAACAAATACATCAGCAGCTCCTTTCCATCTGTACCATAACCAATTGCATGTTATTTATCAAGAGTTACTGTTCAAATAATTTAAAGCTTATTAAGAGTAACTTTAATGGGTAAGATTGAAAATGAAATACAAAATGAGTACTACTGTTTCATGCTTCAACAGTGCCATCTAATGGAAACAGAAAAAATAAAAATTTCTTCCACTATATTTCTTGTGGAATTAGCAGAGGTTGAATGGCTATTTTGAGCATAAAATATCAAATGTAATGAAAGAGACAAACTGAAAATACCAACCCTACACGTGTTAAGACATTCTTTTCCAAATACTAGGAGGTCTAGAAAACCCATAACCCCTTAATTAAATGTTAGTATCAACTAAAAGCTTTAAAATCAAAATTGCTGATTTAGCCATTGAAATAAATTCTAAAAATCGGTTATGGTGTTATAATTCACTCAGTAACCATTAATGGTTTTTCTAGAAAGTAGGTTCAAATGTGAATTCAGAAAGTGTTAATTGGTGTTTGCATTTGTTATAGCCTGGTTTACCTTTGAATGTTTGTATTTCTGCCATCCATGTTCTAAGCCAATTAGACCTGAAGAACTACACTGTGGCAAAGTGGCATTAAGAATGTTAAGCTATGCAAAATTTTGCTCTTAAATGAGGAAAGGAAAACAAAGTTGCCTGCTCTTAAATTCTGGATATACTAAAACAAATTAAAAAAAATAAATAAATAAAAGCAAAGAAAATGTCCAAAGTAAGAACATTTAAACTGCTGTTAAAGTGAGCCTGAGCACCACTACACTGAATGACTTGGTGACTTCTGCTCTCTCGCACAGAACTATACAAGTGTCCTGAAACATGGATGTTCTGCATGGTGCTTATCAGAAGTACAAGGTGTCTTTTTGTTTGCAGATTTTATATCTGTGTATCATGCAATTAGTCTATTTAAGGCATTCATATTTTATATGATGACAGGCTATATGGCTAGCTGTATATTCTACAGTATCAGAATAAGATTTCATTGTTCAGCCAACAATGGAACAGGACTCCCTAATAACCATGGGGAAATTTTGTGCACCAACATTAACCCTCCCTAACTTGCTACATGCACAGTCGACCTTTTGCTGTAAATGGATTTTAGTAGAGGACAGATAAGCAGCAAACCTGAAATTAAAACTCAGTAAAGCAATGAGTACTACCTTTTTAATTAAGTTCCCAAGGGAAATTGCTCTTACTAACATGATGGAGGAAACAATCGTTGCTGACACTGTAGGAAGATAACCCACCCCCCTCAAAGAAGAAAGGGAAAAAAAATTATATGACACTTGCCTGCAGGAGTGACTAGCTAGCTTAAGTTCACAATGTCTCATTGTGCTTTATATGGAGCCTCTATTTAAGGTACAAAGAGAAGGAAGACTCTGAAAAGAGCAGTTCAAGCTATTAATACTCATTTTCAATGTCAGAAAAACCCAATTCATAGTGTGGCCTGTGGCTCAACTAAACCTTTGGTATCTCAAGTTTATTGTCCAAATAACTCAGACACAGAATCCATTATTAAGACAAATTCCCATCTGCTTTTAAAGCAGACCTTAATGCTGAAGGTCTAAAACACTAAACAGTATTTAATTCAGAAGTATGAAAAGCACATTATCCCTTATTGCTCAAATATGTGCATAGTTAATATAATTTGCCACTCGTATGTTTTTAAGTAATGACGACTCTTCCCCTACAGGTAACCAAACTTATATCTAAAACGTTCCTTTTGTAAGTGCATGCTGGCAGGATTTTTAAAATAATTATAATTTTCCATTAATTCTAAGCTTTTGAGTAATCATCAGATTAAAAGTAACAGCAGCTCATTGGCACTATATTGTGTTAAAAGCTCTGAGTCACAAGAATACATACTTCTCCACAGTACAAGCAAGCACACCTGTGTTGTGCCATTAATACAGTTACCATGAATGCCGACATCTGCATATTCTATTGGCTAAAAGACCAAATCTCCAAAGTGAATAAAGTGTTTCTTTGAAGTGATTTTTTTGATTTTTTATTTCTCTGAATACATTGTATACTACCAGATGAGTGAATATGAACTCCAGTTTTATCACCCTATTTCTTATTTTACATTAGGCATTCCCAAGAAACATCAAAAACTGATGAAGTGCTTAGACAAAATAAGGAACATTGTTTACTAATTCAATGACCACAAACAAATAAAAAGAACACAATGTGACATCAAAGTCACATTGCACTGTAAAGCAGGGGGTCCACTTCCTTAAACTGGAAGGCAGTGTGCTGCAGTAAGGCACTGAAAATTAAATTACAAGACTGATAGTTTAATTCCTCCCTGTGACTCACTGTGTAATTGAGAGCAAGTCATTTATACTGCCTGTTCTCAAAAAAAAAAAAAAAAAAAACCCAATAGATAGTAACATACCTTGTACTCACCTTGGATAAAGGCATCCAAGGCACCCAAATGTAAAATTATAAATTACATGCTTGTTATAGATGTTTTCCTGGGAAGTGATCATCGCATAAGCTAGCATACTTAACTAATAATATAATAGTCCATCAAATTTCAAATCAACTAAATAAAATTACAGGGTCCTGGGGCAGAAGGTTGAAGTCTATTATGGCAGAACTGAAAGATCCAATCCCAGAGGGTGGCACTTTTATGCACACCATGCTAATTCAGAGTCACCAATTAACCAGCTAGCCAAGCATATATGACTTTGTGATGTAGGAGGGAAAATATTCTGCTAAAGGTTCCTAAAGACATGGGGAGAATGTGCTAACTACACAAAGACAATTATCATGATTCAGATCCAACATTGCAAAGCTGTGTGGTAGCAGCACTAAATACTGAGCCACCAAACCAACCATTTAATATACAGTGTGTGTGTATTTATTTATTCCACTTGATTCCAAAGGTGCAACATTACATTTGATCTGGGGACTGAGCAAGCCCCTGGAATAAACTGAATTTCCTTTAATAATTGTGAACCAAATTCGGATATTTACTATAAAGGGATGCACAGGGTCAGCAACAATGCAAATGAGAGTCAGTTGGTGTTAATATGCTAAGGGTTTGTCAAGAACAACACTATTTCCCTAATACTAGCAGCCTCTACCATTAACACAACACAGGACAGATAAACAGATTCATGTTTTTATGTCAAAACCTGACACTTCCATCTCATGATTCAACAAAGACTTTTCAGAGCAGCCAAGATCATTACAAATATTGTCAAGTTTAGGTTTAATGACATTATGTCCACTAAGGCTTAATCTTCTTGTTCTTACATAACAGGAATGGAACCAGATATGGTCTTCTGCTACTGTAGCCCATCCACTTCAAGCTGCGACACTGTATATCTTTTGCTATGGTAAAAAGCTGTCATTGGAGTACATGTGATCTTTCTGTTAGCTTACATGAGTCTGCATCTTCTCTGACTTTACTCATATTCAGTGTGTTTTTGACAAAAGAACCACTGCTCAAAGTTAAGATTTTTGCTTATCATATCATTCTCTGTGAAACCTGCATGACAGCAGCTGTTTCTGAAAAGCTGGAACCACCATGTATGGCACCAACAATCATACTAAACAATCAATGCTATTTACAACATGCGTCTTGCCAAGTTCTAATGTTTTCTTCAACCAACAACTAAACTTGCTGACCATGTCTGTTAAAAATACTCAAGTGCAGTCACATGATTTACAGTTTGGAGGAAGAGGCTACCTATACTACCGAACAGGTGAACCTAATAAAGTGGCCATTGACTTCATGAACCTGCAAAAACAATTTTGTTTGAAATCCAGCAGTTTGCAAAGCTAATAACTGTGCCAGTTTTATTTGGAGTGGAGGAGCTATTGTGTAAATGGACTCACATTCTGACACAGACATTTATGCATAAACACATACTTCAAAAAGGTTAAATCAGAGTGGAGAATACCTAAAATGTGTAAATCTGTTAAAAATGCAAAAAAATAAATTTTGATTCCATCACAATAATTTCCCTAGTCCATTTAAACTTCAAGAAAAAAAAAGCAAGAATTGATCTATGTCGTGAATGTTATACTCCCAAGCAATTGTATGTAGTATGTTTAAAAGCGAGGAGCTCCACTTAACTAATAACAACTCTGGGTTAAAGGAAATAAATTTTGTATAAAGAAAATTACTATTTTAGTTACATAGTACAGTAATCCCTCGCTATATCACGCTTCGACTTTCGCGACTTCACTCTATCACGGATTTTATATGTAAGCATATCTATACTAATAAAAGGCAAAGCCCTCACTGACTGACTGACTCACTGACTCATCACTAATTCTCCAACTTCCCATGTAGGTAGAAGGCTGAAACTTGGCAGGCTCATTCCTTACAGCTTACTTACAAAAGTTAAGCAGGTTTCATTTCGAAATTCTACGCGTAACGGTCATAACTGAATCCTACTTACGAACATATATACGGCCATAGCCTGCAGCTCAGTCGCCATGTGAGGCGGAGTTGCGTCACCCATCACCACGCCTCCCACGTAGTTGGCTGCCTGCCTATATTGCGTCCCCCATACCCACGCAATTGAGTGCATGCCCATATAAGGCTGTCCGTCAGCAGCAATCCAATAGACAAGCTGCCGCTACGAGGCATTTGTCATGCCTAAGACGAATACGATTTTCGCGAGATACAAGTTTAGTGAGAAGACGCAAGGTATAAATGAGACTTTTGATGACTTTGTAACGGAGTTAAAATTGCTGGTGAAGGACTGTGCTTATGCAAACGAGGATGAGATGGTCAGGGATAGAATAGTGTTTGGCACAAACTCAGCGAAAGTGCGAGAGAAA
Organism: Polypterus bichir lapradei; assembly: GCA_026402145.1. Lineage (NCBI taxonomy): Eukaryota > Metazoa > Chordata > Cladistia > Polypteriformes > Polypteridae > Polypterus > Polypterus bichir. The sequence goes on from JANRMT010061414.1 coordinate 26,484,967, forward strand.
CTTTTAAGTGCCGGGTCTGAGCTAACATTAAATAAAGCCGTGGACTTTGCAAGATCGCACGAGACAGCAAACCTTCGATGCATGTACTCCGAGCAGCTCACGTGAACCGACTGTGAACGCAGTACACAGACAACAAGCAAAAGCTCCAAAGATCGCTGAACAAAAAACGCATTACACAATTGAGAAGGCAGCAAAAGAATATGAAGCAAGTGACTTAAAGCCGTGGACATTGCAAGATCGCACGAGATATTCGCGAGATACAAGTTTAATGAGAAGATGCAGGGTATAAACGAGACTTTTGATCACTTTGTAATGGAGTTAAAATTGCTGGTGAAGGACTGTGCTTATGCAAACGAAGATGAGATGGTCAGGGATAGAATAGTGTTTGGCACAAACTCAGCGAAAGTGCGAGAGAGACTTAAGTGCCGGGTCTGAGCTAACATTAAATAAAGCCGTGGACATCGCAAGATCGCACAAGATAGCACAACCACAGCTGACAACCTTCGATGCATGTACTCCGAACGGCTCACGTGAACTGACTGTGAACGCAGTACGCATACAAAAAGCAAGAGCTCCAAAGAGCGCTGAACAAAAAATGCATTACACAATTGAGAAGGCAGCAAAAGAATATGAAGCGTGTCACGCATACAAGCATATTCATAAGTGCAGCTACTGCGGAAACAAAGCACACGGTGGAAAAAGTCAATGTCTAGCTAAAGGAAGACAGTGTAAAAAATGTGGTAAATTGAACCACTTCGCTAAAGTTTGCAGGACCAGGAAAGGTAAACCCGTGCATGCAGTGTGTGATGTCTCAGATAACAGGAACAACCCTCTGAATCTGAACAAGCCTTTGTAGACATATCAATAGGAGAGCAAGGTGTAAAGCTTAAGTTTAAATTAAGTTCATAGACACGCTGCCGCTAAATATTCGCAGGCAAATCCACAACTTAATACCGGGAATGCCTGTTAAACATCTTAGATTCACGAGTACCGATTTGGGTAGTGAACACTTCGATGAATGAAACCTGTTATCTTTACAACAGTTGACAAACACGGTATGTAACTTGCACACAACACATCCTCCAAATACGAACCTGATTGAAAGAAATAACGATAATCAAATCCTTGATGACAGCAACACTCATAACAATGACAAAACAATTACATTGACAATCATGTTACGTTATTTTTAAAATGTTTCCTTTTCTTTTTCATAACTTCTTTAACACACTACTTCTCTGCTGCGAAGCGCGGGTATTTTGCTAGTCTAAATATATAACGCAGATTTTTCGCTGCTTCGCGGGTTTCTGCGGACAATGGGTCTTTTTACTTCCTGTACATGCTTCCTCAGTTAGTTTGCCCAGTTGATTCATACAAGGGATGCTATTGGTGGATGGCTGAGAAGCTACCCAATCAGAGCACGCAGTTAAGTTCCTGTGTGCTGATTGGCTCAGCGACGGAGCGCTGAATTTGATTCTGCTGCGTTAACCAGGAAGTCTCATATTGCTCATTCAGCATCAAAATGTTTCGCTGTGTAAAGAGTTAACTTTTGTGCTCTATTGTGTTTATGTGCATAGTCAAGCCTTTTGTTATGGATCCAAAACGATCTGCTCCTGCTACTGTTTCAGGGGCCGTGCCCAAGTGCCAACAGAAGATGCTAACGACTGCCGAAAAGGAAAAATTTTTGGATATGTTGAAGGAAGGGAACAGCTACACCGCTGTAGGACGCCATTACGGCATCAATGAGTCCACTATTCTTTTTATTGAAAAAGGAGGAAAAGAATATAAAATCTATGGTTGCAGTGTCCTTTAACCAGGGCGAAAAACGAGTTGTAAGTGGACGTAATAAGGCGGTTGTCCGGATGGAATCTGCTTTCGGGATTTGGATTGAAGACTGCTGGAAGAACAACAATGGCGGTGCTACACAGTCACCTGAAGAGGCTCCTTTAGAAGAGCTGTAACGCTCTCCTTTGTTGTGCAGTAAAACTAAACTCATCGTTATCGGACAAGTCGTCGTGTCATTGTTGGTGAGTAACCGTAATTAATTTTCTATGTACAGTACTTAGTACATGTACGTATGTTTAGTGTCACTGTACACACATTTTACTGTATACCATTTTTCTTGCATTGCACGTATTTATTGCTAGTGGCCTGTCTATCGTAATGGCTGTAACATATGTGATATCGGAGACACTCAATATCTTTATAATAATATTTAGGTTTTACTGTATATAAACAGTGTGTTTACATACATAATTTCAAAGAATCTTACCTAATATCTAAGAGAATACAAAGGGTTTATGCTATATAACTGTGCAGGAAATGTTTATAAGAGTGTGGGAGAGTTTATAAAGGCTTAAAATATATAAAAATAACCATATGAACATATGGTTTTTACTTCGCGGATTTACACCTTTTGTGGGGGGTCCTGGAACACTACCCCAACAATCGAGGAGGGAGCACTGTACTTCTGATAAATCCAGTTAACAGCACTGTAAATTCTGAGCTCCCACTACCTTGTGCTGGATTAAGTGGGACTGAGAATGTCATGTATGTTACATTATGCTGTGCACATACTAACAATGTGTGCAGTTTCTGAGCGGACATGAGCAGGTAAGTCATGTTTGTGTGTTTCCATTCCTTTTATATGTCCACAGATTTTATATCCAAGTTCTATTTCTCTTCTAAGACTTCGAGCACATAGATCACCAAACTATACATGTGGTAATCCACCTTTTACACCCTCTCAATCTGAAAATCCAATTATCACCAGACTAGTTTGTTCAAGTTCATGTGTTTAGTTGGAACTTCAAAATTACACTTCAGGATTTCACAGACAGAACCCACTAGGAAACTGTGTATGCTTCAATAAAAAATAATTTCAGTATCATGCCCTAAAAGAGGGAACTCCAGTACTATGAGAAACCTGGTGCTGAAGTTTCCACACAGAACATGCCTCACTGAGTACAATATTGCCAACAATAAGGCATGCACATGGCTACCAAAAAAAACAAAAACTGAAGTGGCCCCTTTTCACTCTGTATACTAAAGGGCAGAATATACTTTACCATTCTCTTAAGAAACCCAATATAAATTTTTACTTCTCTGGTAATAATCCATAAGACTTTAAACAACATACACTCACCTTCAAAATATTTTGGGTCTCATTCCATTTATTAGTCCATTCTTTTGTGAGTTCTATGACCTAAACAGAAAAATAAAAATGTCAGGTATCACATACTGGTACATAGCAGAGTTGCCCAACTCTAATCCTGGAGGGCCACAGAGGCTGCTGGTTTTCATTCTGTACCATTTTGTTAAATTAGTGACTAGTTTGTGCAGCTAATTAACTTTCTTTAATTGATTTTCTATTTAAGAATGAAATCCTTTATAATCAGGGGTGAGCAACACCTGTCCTGGAGGGCCACAGTGGCTGTAGGTTTTTGTTCCAACCCAATTGCTTAATGCAGAATTTATTGCTGTAGAAGCAATTATTTGCTTTTGTGTCTCTTTTGTTAAGATTTTAAACCATTGTTTATTTCAGTCTGAAACAGATACATTCACTGTTTTTAATTGCTTTTTATTATCAGTAATAGGCAAATGACAACAGGTAAGGCAGTTCTCCATCTAGCTTGTCTCAATTTATACCCGTGTGTATTTATCTTGCACTATTTGATTTAGTAAAATACTGAAGGAAATTGAAGAGAAAGTGAAGAACTGAAAATTACTCACTCATTTTAAGCTTCAAATTATTTGGATGATATTAAAAAGGAAAAATAAATCAATGATTTAAGAATGACCTGATATTACAGAGTTAAAACACTAAAAAGTCACGATACTAAATAATATCTGTTTTTGGCAAGGATTATTTTCTAATTAAGCAGATGGGTTGGAACAAAAACCTGCAGCCATCCAGGTCTGCTGTTGACCAACCTTTATATACAGTGATAGCTGCATAACTTACAGCATTAAATGTACATCACATTTTGATACATTCAGCTGGCAAGACATCTTTATAAACAATGTTGCTTACCCGAGCTTCATTCTGATGGAGTTTTTCTTCCATACTTAATGCTGTTGGTGAGTCCAAAAGGGCAATCTATACAATAAGATGAAAAATATTATTTTTGTCTTATGTTATTACTGGCAAATATCTTTTAAAAACGCAACGGTATCACAACATGAACATTCCTTAACCTGAACAGTAAATTCTGTAATTAGATATCCTAGTACATGTTCACTTGTACAAAGTTGATGGACAATTTAGCACTAAAGATCAATGTTCCTGCTAAGGCGTGCACAGGTGCAGGTTCACATAGCTTACTAAGGCTCAGTGTACAATATCTTCTAGTAATTTACAAAGAAGCAAGTCAAGAAATCCACAACAGCCCTAAACCCTCCTGTCCCCAGCGAAGATTAATTAAAGATGTGTAGTATAATGGCCCATAGGCAAATCCTTTGAAATTTTACACATAAGTGACACAATTAGTTTGTCTTATGCCCACTCCTCAAGAATGGTATTTGTGCACAGTGTAATAAAATAGGCAGGTGACAGTCTATAGGGCATTGCCGGGCAACCGGTGCGCCATGGAACTTTCTAGGGGCGCCGCGAAAACTTCTGTAAAATATTTAAAATTGCTAGTGTTTTTGAATTTTTGGTTGATTAAAAAGATAATGTTTAAAACAAAATAGTTTATGTTGGAAAAACAGATAACTGTCAATCAGATTGTTGAATAAACGAATGTATTTATTTTGAATGCAAGTTAAAATTTTCACTGTTCACCATTCATCATAATATCAACACTAGCGGTGTCAAAAAAACATCTCGTGAGACTTAAAAAGTCTCGTTGTTAGAAGATCTCGCTCACTGTACGGATAGAAGGCGGCGGAGCAAATATAGAACGAGAAAATACGAACGCTACATTTCGGCTCTTGTCGACGAGAGAGTATCGCTGTAGCTGCAGCTCTCACCACTTAATCGTCTGAGTATTACTATGGAAAAATTAACCTTATTTTCGCTCTGACACCGCTGATCAACACAGTAAACTTTGTAAACTCAGTGACCTTTTCCAGTTCTTTGTGGTGAAAAACATTTTGTTGCGATGCAAGCATTCGATACTTCATTGTAATTTAATTCTCAACGATTAGCACTTGCTTTTTATTTACAGTAGTTTTAATTAAACCTTATGTAGAAAAATTCATACATAGTTTATTCTCGTCATGACTTTATTCATGGGCAGTCCCTCAGGTGCGCTGCGAAAGAAAATTTTTGGACTTTGTGCACCGCAACTCGAAAAGGTTGCCTTTCACTGCTATAGGGGCAGAGTCACACATTTTGGAACAGCATAATAGGAGCTGAGATGGACAACAAAGCATGTTTAGTTGGAAAAGCATAAGATGACACAAGGTGCAGCGGGAACAGCTTACAGTGATGGGGATTCCACTGTACAGTATGTGCTTCAAATTTTATCACACATCTCCCAAGGATGACAGCCCCCATCACAAAAGACCTAATAAACAGTACTTGCAAGTGTGATAAACTGCTGGTGTACGTGTGACAGTCCTTCCTTCACCAAACTTAGGGGGGGGACAAAAAAAATGGTTGGATAATACACAGGGCATGTGGGAGCCTACTTCACATATTTACAGCACAGGATGACAGCGGAGTACATACACAGGAGCAAAGGGTGTATAAATAATATATGAATAATCTAAACTTGGTCCCTTTTCAAAACTGGTTTTAGATTCTGATACTAATATAGAGCTGTTATAGCAATATTAAATTAACTTTAATGAGATTTTAATATTTTACTGTAGCTGTATGTAATGCACTGTTAATAAAAATAAACTTGACTATGTAAGTAAATTAACTTCTTGTGCAAGATACAGTATACCCATTCAGCTTCTTTAATGAATTAATAAATCATATGTACTTTAGTAGTTTAAATAAACATGCCACTTTAATAAATACATTTTCAAATGTATTCTGCAGTACATATTTTTTACATATGAATAGGTATTATATTGCAAGACAGTAAGTAGTGCTCACATGGTAATGTATCTAAAACTTTTTGCCAAACCGGTCTTTAAAGGAAACATTGCTTGAAAATCTGATCAGAGGGTATCTTGGCACCATCTAAGTTCATGATTGCCATGTCTACATATTTCAGTGGGGGGTTCAGACATGGTTTAGCATGAAGAATGTCTGTACTTCTTTTAAAAATATCACTCTAATCTTAATTTATTAAATCACAGATTTTCACCATTACCAGAGGGTGCAACAAGGAACTGAAAACATGTAGAAGGCATTTGCATTAATCTTAGTAAAATAAAAGTTATTTGGAAAGAATTATTTAACATCTGATATTTTCTGCTTTCCAAACTTCACACTGTTCAGTGTGGTGCTGTACTCAGCGCATGCTCCCAACCTCCTTGTCCTCCTCCTTCCAGAAGGAGTAGGGAATATAAAAAGAAAAAAAAAAAAAACAGTTCAATCTCCCAGGACAGCTTTGGACAACTTAAAAAATTAATGTACATTATTTGCTAACTACAGCATAAAAATGTTGTTGATTTACCTCCACTCCTTGCTAACTTTAAATATAGTTACTCATATACTTTTATTTTAAGCTCTGAAGGGATCTTTACGTTTTCTTGATAACGAATGTGTCAAACTCATGTTGTTTTCAATCACATTACGGGCCTAAACAAGTAATTAAAGTAAATAATTGTTAGGCAATGTCTTTGAAGTGCATCTGTATCTGCTAACCTCTGTGAATGTGGAAATGCATGACTGCTCAGTATTTATTAACAACAACATGTTTACTGTGGCTTTATTTTTTTCTCAAGAGCATAATGAGCTCTAAAAATGAAGCCTGATATTGTTCTCTAACATCTCGTTGAGTTTAGGTGAATAAGTGCTTAAACTTTGAAAACAGATTAAGATATACAGACTGTGAAAAACTAAATTGGTGATCAGTAAGCCAAAATCATCTTCCTAAAATATGTTGCAGTTTAATCTGTTTATAGAACTAAGACTGTCAGTACACTTTCTAGAAGAACACACCTGGTTCCCCTGAGCCAGTAGAGCTTTCAGTCGAGCTATTTCAGCCCTCAGTTCACGGATTAGTTTGACATTGGAATCTTCGTTAATGGTAGGCTTGTTGATGATGTTTTTGGCTCTGTTTGCATAGCGAAGTGTGCTCAAGGTTTCTCCATAGTTAACATCTGCAGGTGAAATAGCTATCGTTCAAAATATAAAGAAGAAAAAAGAGTGACTTGATCATACTAAATGAGACATGAAAAACTTTATAGAATGTCTACCTTAACTATCACAAAAAATAAAGAAAATGAATTAATGCAAAAATATAGTCATTTTGTCCAACTATTTAATAACCATACATATTTTTTTTTAATTTTATATAGTATATTCTAACATCATCAAATACACTTAATCCTTCAGGGGCACAGAAGGCCACTGTCTATCACAGCAACATGAAATTCAAGGCAGGAGCCAGCTCCAGACAGGACATCAGTCTGTTGCCAATCCAGTGCACATCTACGCATGGCCAATTAAAAGTATACAAACACATATTCATGGTATTGTGCAAAGAAAGCCACAATTACAAGAGAAAAAAATAACAGACAGGGAGTGTGTGCAAACTACACACACAAAGAATAAGAAAATAATTGGTGCAAACCACTAACAGAAATCTTGCATGGCCACAATAAATCACCAAACATCTTCAAAGCATAGCAACAAACATTTTCACTGAAATAAAGAGATGTGGTTATATGTAGAAGACAAATTATCAGATAATAAAGGTAAAAGCGAAGTCTACATCCCCACTAGGTCTGTCTATACATATCTTATGATCTTTCAATCAGGTGGGCTGGTTCTGTCACTTTCCCTGCTTTCCAAGAAAAACTCTTCCCTCTCACTAATAATTTGACTTAACATTCTTCTTTCTAGTGAGCTTTATCCCAAACTCACTTCTTCCCACTACATTCAATAACCTCAGGGAGTATCTTTTAAACTTTGCTTGTGGTATATTTAGGACCTAAAGTGGGGGGTGGTACTCACCAGTTCTTCTACATTTTGGTGTTTGGAGTACTAGGAATTTTTCCATGCATACTCAAAGTACCAACACTTCTCCCAACCTCTTGATACCATAATGTCACACAAGTTAACCAGCTGCTATCTATTGGGAATTGGTCTCCTACCTAAAACTTCTCTATACCTAATTAATGTATGTATGAGGAAGACAAGTCTCCTTTATATATATATATATATATATATATATATATATATATATATATATATAAATAACATGTGTGGTGACCATGCTGGTGTTGCATCATCCAAGTGGATGCACATTAGTGGTGGCTGAAGTGGCTTTTCACTCACTATGTCAAGTAAAGATGTGTAAAGAATTACTATTATGTCTTTACTGACCCTCACTTAGTCCCATGCTGCTCTCTTTCCTTTTGCATCAAAGGTAATAATTTGACAATCTTTACAATACAAAAAATATCACTCAGAAAATGTTCATTAATTTTGAATCCCAGTGATAACAATGACACTTTCAGTTAGGAGGAACGAAACCCAGAAAGCAATGGGCACATATTAGGGATTCAGTCTGCTAAGGAAGATGGCCTAATGCAGGCCACAGTAATGTTGACAAGGCATTAATGAGAGGTTTATCAGCGTGACGGAAGTAATCAGAGTACCCCAAAAGATGCACAAACAAAATCTATATGTTAATGTCACCACAGGAAAGAATCTAAATTGACTGCCAAATGGCAAAGGGCAGATATTCTAATTGCTATAATTCTTATTTAAAAATAACCGAATACATATATGAAAAGATTAGCAACTTTTTTTTCCCCCCATGTATGTCTTAAAGAAATATAGACTTGACTGTATTCAAGATAACTTAAAAAAATCAGAATGCAGTACAATTGCTTACATATTATTTTACAACATAGCACAAGCAAGCATCTTGCTCTTGGTCACACAGTGAGGCAAACATGGTGAAATAACAAGTAACCTTGTGGTTTAACAGTTTAACAAATGCACTATTTAAAGCTGACACACATAAGACTGTACTTACTGGCAACCATAATGGTTTTAGAATTCCCACCAAGACTGTCTTTTAAAAGCCAGGTTAAAACAGAATCCCTGTAAGGCACGAACACTTGTTTTTTCTTTGAATGGGATATGGCAGAATCCTGAGATAAATCGGCTATAATATAGAGAAAAAAAAATAAAGCAATGTGAACTACTTCAATCAGTCTTCATGGAACTGAATCTCTAAATCAGAAAATATTCTTGATTCTATATGACCTTCTTATGCTTCCCTTTCGGTTTACTCTGCATGCAGCTCAGCACTTGATGATAAATGAAACAAAAACATTTTAAGCTGACAAAGTCTGTGGAAAACTAAATCAGTAAATTTAGCTTTATTGTACACAGAGACCTCTACAACAGTTGGCCATACAAGACCTCAGAAGAAATGCAGAACTCTTGTGTAAGATGCAATCAAAACAACGAACACTGCTGCAAAAAACACCAGTAAACTGAAGGCAATAAGCAAGCAAAGAATGAATGCAGTGGGAGTATATGGACTCAGGTCAGCAGAATTAGAAGTGCAGGTATTCAGAATAGCTCTGAACACTTTGACGAAAGACCACAGACAGCAAGAGAGTAATAAGTGATCTCACTGAAAAGACAGAGCTATCCCTCAATAAAGAGTGAGGAAAAAAAGTGAATACCTAAGGCAGAGATAACATTTCCCAGAGTGACAAGAGATTTGTTAATGTTCCCTCCTTCTTTCAGTCTCACTCCAGTGGCACCGGTGGCATCAGCTCTCTCACTCCCGGCTAAGTCCACTAAGTGAATCTTGCTGACCGTCTCACATGGCATTTCAGCGTCAAACTTAGCCTGCAGTGACAGTCAAGCAATAAGACTTAAAGAGAATTTGAAGTGACACCTGCATCACTAAATTAGGTTGCAAGAGTTAGACATACAAGAAACAGAAGCATTCAAATCATATTGGACAATTATGTACATGCCTTCTGAAATTCAGTGCAGAGATGAACCCCCTGCTCATCAACCTACTGTATATTTAGTGCCACCTTATGGGAATACTGTTATCGCATTTCAAGTAAAAGATAACAAAATCAGTAACGGAAGTTGACTGGATAATACATGGGCCTTGTGAGTAATCATTAATTTGATTCAAATGTACAAGGATGACCAAATCTATGTGAAGGGTAAGTAAATAATACACTTTACAACAATAAAAGAAATACTCCACCCAAAAATGGTATGTTTTGGATATGTTATACTAAATGCAGAGAAAAAAATGTTAATCTTGTGTTTTCATGGAGAACGGAGATAGTAACATATGAATGAGTGCCCAAAAATAACCGGAATCTGTACCTGGCACACAATCTAGACTTAGATGTGAATTTCACCACTAGGTATAGTATACTTACAGTATTCTGTGGCAGTCTGCCAAGTGGTGTTGTATTGTTCTTACAGCATTCTGTGTTGGTTTTCCTTGGTGCTTAGTAAAAGTGTTGCGCGATTTTTGTGATGGGTGATCATAAAGAACAGCGAGTCTGCGTTTAATTTTGTTTTCTCTTAGGAAAAACAGCTGCTGAAACTATAGTGATGCTTGAAACTGCTTTTAAAGAGGAAGCTTTAAGTAAAACACAGGTCGAGTGATTTTCGAGTTTCAAATGAGGGGAAAGATCACTTGATCTTGCTCCGCAAGACATTTTCTTGTTTCCACATAAGAAAAAAAAAACTCAAAGGACAGCATTTTTGTACCATGGAGGAAGTCAAAGAAAAATCGCTGCATGCATTCGACAACATTCCTCTTCAGTAATTCCAAAAATGTTTCCACCAGTGGGAAAACCGTTGGGACAAGTGCATTCATACACATGGAGAGTACTTTGAAAGAGACTAAAGTTTCAGTAAGTAAAAATTATTAAAACAATTCTTTTTTCTTCAATTCCAGTTATTGTTGGGTAACCCCTCGTATCTAATAGAATGGGAGTCAATGGTCACCAACACTGGACAACAGCAGAAATATCAAAAACGTCAATTATAATCCATGTCATGTCGTCCACTTGTATGCTCAGCTATTTGCAACATGCATGCATGTTTTGCTACAATATTGTTAAATAAATGCTTCCATGAAAACATGAGGTTATTCTTTTTTTTCCCTCAGTATTCACAATAATAAACAGACAAATGAATTGGGGGAAGGGGGGAGATGAGACTTCAATTTAAGAGTTTGATTCCATGTGAGCAAACCTACTGTGTGTGGACCTAATTCAAATCCCAGAGGTATTTATGCAACAATGTTGCGGAAAAAAATGCACACATTGCACACACTGTGCACATATGACTGGATGTCATAAAATATGCATTATGTGACATGAGTAACAAGACATTTTTGATATTGTTTGTTGTTATACTGTACTGGTCTCCATAGGCACACATTCTATCCAAGAAATTGATATCTGTTCTCCATGAAAACACAAGACTAAAAAATTTGATGTGATACTAACTATAAATCACATGAAGTAAGTAACATATCAAAAAAAATAATTTTTGATGGAGTATGCCTTTAATTGAGAATTTAACATAGGGCCTCCTAAAAGGAAAATGCATTTTCTGGTGTTCTCCAACGATCATACCATAGCCTTTACTTATTCTTGACAAAGAGAAACTTCTCTTAAATGTAAGCTAATGTAAAAAAGCACATTTGCAGCATTTAAGCTATTTGTCTCAAACTGTACTATCAGTCTTTCAGCACTGGACAGGCCCTACTATAAAAAAAATTCATGACAAGTTTTGTGCTATGGGGTAGATTATACCAAGTGAAATTAAATATGAGTTGAGCAATACATAGCACTATACTGTATCTAGCACACACTGAATACAGCATACATTTCAACACACATCAGGTCTATCATGTGATTTGATCTTGCCGTACAATAATATAAACACTGATGTGCTTTGAAATGTGTGTGAAACTCTCAATATTGTCAGTATGCTCAGTTGATAATCGCATTTGTTTGTACAATTGCTATATTCTGACATGAATGAGCAGAGTAGATAGAAGCTGCTCGGAGAATTCATCTTTCTGTAAGAAGCTTATGGTTTACTTCATGTAACAAATACATGTTGCAGATAAAGACTCTACACACATTCTTCTTTTACATCAATCTCTGCCCACTTGCCTGTGTGAAGTTGATGGTGAAAATTGCATGTGACCTGCTGCTCACATCATTCATGCCAGTGCTGGCTGTTGTTCGGTTAATATTCCCAGCTTCCATGAGTTCTTCAACATCACTGTAGTTCTGCACCAAATGCTTAGATAAATCTACAGGTAAAAGAAGACATCACAATTTCTTCTATAGCACCTTCAACAGGTCATTCAGCTCTTTGGGACACAGTTTTATTCACTTGTGTCATAGGTGATTTGTAGGCTACAAACACTGTACACAACAAGACAAAATGACTTATTTCCATTTCAGTCCAAGTTACTAATGCATTCATGAAGATGCCTCCTGGTTTTGCCTAGAATACTTAACTGTTTATGCTCTAATTATCTTCAAGAATTATCTTCAGCTCAGATGGGTGTCCAGTTACAAATAACTTTGATCATCCAGTGTATTTTAAGGTTTGTTGGATTTTAAGGCTTAGGCTTCATTGCATCTATAGCTTGAATTAAATAAACACTACAACATAACCAGCCTAACATCTCTAATACCAGAAGCTACTATAACCTTGCATTTATGAAAGGGAAAAGTATGAAGAGCTGAGGGCGGCACGGTGGCTTGCAGTGGGTAGCGCTGCTGCCTCGCAGTTAGGAGACCAAGGTTCGCTTCCCAGATCCTCCATGCGTGGAGTTTGCATGTTCTCCCCGTGTCTGCGTGGGTTTCCTCCGGGTGCTCCAGTTTCCTTCCACAGTCCAATGACATGCAGGTTAGGTGCATTGGCGATCCTAAATTGTCCCTAGTGTGTGCGTGTGTGTGTGTGTGTGTGTGCATGCCCTGTGGTGAGCTGGCGCCCAGCCCAGGGTTTGTTTCCTGCCTTGCACCCTGTGTTGGCTGGGATTGGCTCCAGCAGACCCCCCATGACCCTGTGGTTAGGATATAGCAGGTTGGATAATGGATCGATGGATGAAAAGCTGACAAAAAGTACAGCATGTTAACTGTTTTACTCCTCTTGCAAAACATCTTTTATCAGCTCTTCTGTAAATTTCTCAAGGCTACAGAACATGTAACCTTGCAATGCAGTCACAAACAACATCTTTACAATGCTATGCTGTACAGTTTCTTGAAAAGAGACTCAATCTTTACAACTTCTTCACATAACCAGGATTTGTAATACATTAATCAAAACATTTTATTTGAAACCTGCACACTATTAATCACAACAAACAAAAACTGTTAAGGATAAAATTATAAAAAAAAAAATAAAAAAAAAAAAAACCACTATTGTCCTCATTTTTAAATATTCATCCCTACAAAGCACTACTTTGTTGGACCACTATAACAGGAATGAGAAAGCTTAATGTTGATTTTGTATATTATGACAGAGAAATATTTTCCAAACAATCCTTTCAGAATTCCCTATAATTTCATCACGTTAGCTGGAGAACAGTGACAAGTAATTGTGAGATTGTGCCACATACTGTATGTTCCATATGATTTAGGCCATTGCCTAAAAGGGCCACTAAAAGATACGTTTTCTTTATTCTAGTTGTTACTTCAGCGTTGTGCTCTTGATTGTTGTCTCTTTTAAACATAAGCATCATCCTCAGAAACTGTTTTTTGGCAGAAGGGTACAGGTATTCATTAAGTATTTTTCAATACTGCACCCATTTCACCTGTTCAACCTTGAGTAGACTGCCAGTTTCCACGACTGTTTCCATAAACAACACTTAGCATTAATACCAAAGTGTTCCATTTTGGTCTCTTTATAACACAAGACTTTACATCACATACCTGCATCGTCCATTAGATGACCTTTGCAGAGCTCTGCAGGTAAAAATAAATTGTTCTCAGCCAGGCATTTTTTCTATGCTATTCTTGGTTTGTGGCAGTTCTTGTGAAATACCTTGGAAATTCTTAATACAGTCACAATTGTTCTCTATGATAGCTTCCACAGCAATGATGGGGCAATTCATTAACGAACATGAAAATGCATGGCTAATTGCAATTCTATTCCTGAACATGAAATTGGAATTAGAATTGTATGCAACTCAAAGGAAACAGAATTGAAATTGAAACACAACTGAACTCCACTAAATTCAATGAAATTCCACTTTGACAAGAGGTTATCTAGAATTAATTAACATTATGAATCAAATATAACGAATCAAGTAAAAAAAAAAAACAAAAAAAACAAATCAAAGATATTCAACCATAATGTACATATTATAGGTGTGAACAAAAAAAAAAAAAGATTCTTGAAAGTGTAAAGATTGCTTGTTAAACCTCTACAATCAGACTTTTATATTGGTATGAACAAACTGCAAAATATGTAATGTACAAAATGTAAAAAAGAACAACATGAACAAAATTATAAATAGAAAAAATAATATGGAGTAAAAGAACTCAGAACACTGGAAAATACACTTTTTTTTTTTTTTTTTTTTACTTAAAAATCACAAAACACAAAGTCGACATTAAATCAATAAAAATTGTAAATAAATACAAATATACTGTAGGAGGATGGATCAAAACTTTCCTTGTAAACATTAAACAGTGGGATTTAAATTCTAACTTTTACAAAGGCACTTCTTCTTTTCCATGTTAAAACATCCATACTATATAAGAAGCAAAATAAACCTTATTTTTATTTGTGTTTCTGTTCAGTTTTTTGAACATAAATCCCTAAAGTGACAATTTTTTATGTTTTATTCAGTTGATATTGATGTAAACAAAAGGTTTTTAATGATATAAATACTTTCTTTTAAAAATGTAAAGAGCTGCACTTTTCAGCTATTTGTAGCTCTTTACTACATAAGCAAGACAATAGCCATTTATTTTTGGGCATGTAATGTAGGCACATTAATGCCAAAAATCCTTTAGGGGCTAAGGGATTAAAAAGAGGCTGATAGAGTTAAACATCACATTTGATTCAGAAAAAAGGGTGGATGCCAATTGGTTCTGATCTATATTAATTAATGTTATAAACAACACATCATAAAATTCTCAAACCTGCATTAAGTTATTAACTGTCCAGAGACCATCCCAATAGCAAAAGCCTTGATGGGGCACCATTCCATCACAAGGTCAGTTTAGAATCATCAATACCCCTAACCTGCACTTTTCCGAGATGTGCAACGAAAACTGGACTACTAAGGAAAAACTCATGCAAACAGGGCAGAATGTATAAAAATAGCAAAGAAAAGGACAAAAATTAAAAAATAGTGCCTATTACTGTGTAACTGTAGTGCCCTCCATGTATCAAGTAAAACATTAATGGTTAAAAAGATAAGAATCCTGGTACAATGATGTTTAATTCTATCATTTCTATAGATCCAGGCTTTTGTTTTGCTGTGCGCTGGTTGCACAAACATATGTATTTCTGTTTAGAGTTTATATTACAGTTTACCTGATGGGCAACAGTTAAATTATTTGGGGTTAAATTTACAAAAGTTGTTTACATTTAGTGCCAGTGCAGAACACCTGCAGAACATCCATGACCAGCTAAGATTCATGACTTTCATTGTTACCAAATACAAAAAACATTACTTTTGCAATCTTCAGTGCATCTTACCCTCCACATAAGGCCCATCCTTTGGATGCTCACGTACTCGTAAATTATACGTTTTACTTGATTTTCTTCTCAGCAAGTCCCTCACTCGTTCATTGTAAATTTCCAGATAGCTGTAAATATTAACATTGAAAACCCATCAGAAAGAGCACTCCTTATCTCAGACTTTGATGATGAACTTTACATTACTCATTTGTTTATTGTCTGCCTCATAACTTTACAATAATGTCATCAACACTCGAGACAGAATCATAACTCAATCAAGGTGCAGGGTAGTCTAGCACCCTGGCATGTTGCTGTAGAAAGTAAAGATTCTGTATCGCCTGCTTCAATAGGTGATTTTCTCATAGCTAAAGATTAAAGATTATGAAATAAAAAGATCAGAGCAAAGTTCCATATACTGCACCTGACTTCTGTACGAAAAGATGCCTCATCCCGTCTTGACATTCCAGAAATCCTGCTGAAGAGCCCTTCACATATACGTGGTATGAGACCAGAATCTCCCTGGAATTAGAGAAGCTTTTAAGCATTACTATATGAAATGTGAGAGACTTATCGAGGATAAATATGTCATTTTTGAAAAGCTCCAACACCTTCATAACCCAGTACACAAGAATATTATTGTCACCCTTCCTTCACCACTTTTGGATACTGGGTCATTACACACACACAAACAAACAATAGTGAGAAATATACCAAAATTGTGCAGCAAGTTAATAAAGAAAGGAAAAGGAAAATAGTGTTAGCTGTAAAGCAACTGGGGCAGTGAGGACAAAAATGCCAAAAGTTAATCGTATCCTCCCGTCATTTACTGCAATACAAATAAAGTAATAATTCATATACTTTATTATAGATTAAAAAATAAAGGAGGAGAGCACAAAAACCACCATGACACTGCTGTTTTAATACCACATACAAGTGAAGTGAATCATAATTACAAGCAGAAATATGACAAAATTAAAAAGAAGATAACTTTTCGAACACTAGAAGACCTTTTTTAGTGGATTAAATGCGGTGGATATTACACAAAGTAGTGAGGACAGCATCAAAACCAAATCAGAGAATGTACAGTGCTGTATGCAGACAGCATCCAGAAACCACATATAAAAGAGGTCCTTTGTTTTCAGGCAAAGCTAATTTTAGTATTGAAAAAAGTGAAAGAGCACAATAACAATAGACTGTTACTGTACTAGTCAGCCTGCAATATCTATCAAATGCTGATGCAGTGCTAGAACCAAAAATGTAATGCAGTAGGTAACTCTTTTCAACTAAGGGCCGGTTTATACTTCACACTGAGAATGAGTACGTGCCCGCATCATGGCTGCCACACGTTCCCAGCGTTCATTTGACGCGTCCTCTGAGCAGGTCCTGAGAAATTAACACGAAGCGTGCGCGAGTTGCAGTACCAGCAAAAAGTCAGGGGGCGCAGTGTGCTAAAATTCAGAATGTGACGTCAGAATCTCTGTTTACTATCTACATGTGACAGAAAGCCTCTATGCAGATCAAACTGGGATCGATGTGTGTGCTTCACTGTTTGATGAATGGTTCGATGTGGTGAAGCAAAATGCAGACATACAGATGCATTCGTGGTGCTTTTATATTCAAGCGTCGCATATTCCCGATTGTAATGACACGATACATTTTAAAAGTCTCACATACCATCTTTTGTGCCGTCTTTTTTTTTTTTTTTGGTAACTTCACAACAGCAACATAATGTATAGCGCTGTACAGTATTTGAGCCACTGAGAAAAAAATAAAGGACACAGTAAAAACGTGTATTTTTGTGATTAAAGTGAAATTTCAGCTTTAATCTCGAATGTCCACTTTAACCTCATAGTTTACTTTATCATTAAAGTAGACCATCGTAAACGTCATCCCAGTTTTTAATCGCTACAAGCTTCTTGGACCTGACAGCAGTGGCAAGCAGCAATAGATCACCACACAGAACAAATTAAATGTAGGACATTCCAGCTCTCTGCACATTTTGAATCTTTAGATTCATACTTGATATCACTTTCATGATGAAATGCACTAAAGTGTAATGTTACATTTTACATATAATTTTGTTTAAATAATGAATACTGTTAATAATTACAGACATGGGGGGAATAATTACACACATGGGGGTGACACGTTGGCGGAGCGGTAGCACTGCTGTCTCGCAGTATGCTGGTATTTCCTGCTTGTATTTCACACTGTGCTCCGGTTTGCTTCCAAAGATATGCAGATTTGGGGATTTGGTGCTGCTAAAATGACGCTAGTGTAGGTGTGTGCTTGTATTCACCTTGCGATGAGCTGAGGCCTCATCCAGGGATTGTTTCTCACTCGTTGCTGGAATGGACACATCCCTGGACTGATGGATTTAATCAATAAATATCCTTTTCAGAGATATTGCGGTAAGGTGTCATCGGAATTTAATAGGTGTTCTAGGCAATTCACAACACAGAGAAGCCAAACATGTTCTCAGCGTGATAATATCTCGCACTACCACCTGGTGGATTCCTCCAGATTTACGTAAAGTACGCGCGCAAGTATAAACAATACAATGTTTGTGTAGCAGTAGCATCCGCTGCAGCATGCGTCGCGTCAAGTATAACTCCGGCCTTACAGGGCTTAATACAACTGAAAAATTACCTAAAATATTTAAAAGCTTCATGTTCACATTTTGTCAAAAATTTTCAAGTAGTCAGCCTTAAGACATGGAAGGCAAAGTTGGTAGCCCAGCAGACCACCATATTCATTTACAATTTGTCCATTCCTAAACAGCAATCTCTCTATTATAAAAGGAAATCTTGAGACAAGACGAGACAAGACTATTTCCAAGAGATTTTTTTCAAGTCCCACTCTCCTCACAACCATTTTCAAACACGCCCACGGGCCACACACCACTCATTTGTGTGAATGCTTTTGTCAGACATAGTTCCTGCACTCTTAGCTCTTTAAAATGTTTATGTTTTCCTCACTTTAAGTTCCCAATAAAAGAAGACTTATTATGTCTAAATCTTATTGAAGAATTTCATCCAGAATGGTTATCAACAGATGAAATGAGTACATGGGCAATCCTAGCACCAAGAAACAATGAAGCCAAACGAATTAATGAGAAAATTGTCGATTGGTAACACTGCAGGTTGGTTAAATGCGTATCAATAGACTGTGCTGAAACAGTTGGTGGTGATGGAGCGCAAGATGAAAACATTAACTTACAATATCCCGTAGATTATCTACAACTATTAAATACCAGCTGAATTACCGTTGAAAGAAGGATGTATCGTATATGACAATTAAAAAATCACAGGGACAAATATTCACTCACGGGCAGTTATACAGTGCATCCAGAAAGTATTCACATCGCATCACTTTTTCCACATTTTATTATGTTACTGCCTTATTCCAAAACAGATTAAATTCATTTTTTTCCTCAGAATTCTACACACAACACCCCATAATGACAATGTGAAAAACGTTTACTTGAGGTTTTTGCAAATTTATTAAAAATAAAAAAACTGAGAAATCACATGTACATGAGTATTCACAGCCTTTGCTCAGTACTTTGTTGATGCACCTTTGGCAGCAATTACAGCCCCAAGTCTTTTTGAATATGATGCCACAAGCTTGGCACACCTATCATTGGCCAGTTTCACTCATTCCTCTTTGCAGCACCTCTCAAGCTCCATCAGGCTGGATGGGAAGCGTCGGTGCACAGCCATTTTAAGATGTCTCCAGAGATGTTCAATCGGATTCAAGTCTGGGCTCTGGTTGAGCCACTCAAGGACATTCACAGAGTTGTCCTGAAGCCACTCCTTTGATATCTTGGCTGTGTGCTTAGGGTCGTTGTCCTTCTGAAAGATGAACCGTCGCCCCGTCTGAGGTCAAGCACGCTGTGGAGCAGGTTTTCATCCAGGACGTCTCTGTACATTGCTGCAGTCATCTTTCCCTTTATCCTGATAGGTCTCCCTGTTCCTGCTGCTGAAAAACATCCCCACAGCCACCATGCTTCACTGTAGGGATGGTATTTGCCTAGTGATGAGCAGTGCCTGGTTTCCTCCAAACGTGACTCCTGGCGTTCACACCAGAGAGTTCGATCTTTGTCTCATCAGACCATAGAATTTTGTTTCTCATGGTCAGAGAGTCCTTCAGGTGCCTTTTGGCAATCTCCAAGCGGGCTGCCATGTGCCTTTTACTAAGGAGTGGCTTCCGTCTGGCCACTCTACCATACAGCCCTGATTGGTGGATTGCTGCAGAGATGGTTGTCCTTCTGGAAGGTTCTCCTCTCTCCACAGAGGACATCTGGAGCTCTGACAGAGTGACCATCGGGTTCTTGGTCACCTCCCTGACTAAGGCCCTTCTCCCCCAATCGCTCAGTTTAGATGGCCGGCCAGCTCTAGGAAGAGTCCTGGTGGTTTCAAACTTCTTCCACTTACGAATGATGGAGGCCACTGTGCTCATTGCGACCTTTAAAGCAGCAGAAATTTTTCTGTAACCTTCCCCAGATTTGTGCTTCGAGACAATCCTGTCTCGAAGGTCTACAGACAATTCCTTTGACTTCATGCTTGGTTTGTGCTCTGACATGAACTGTCAACTGTGGGACCTTATATAGACAGGTGTGTGCCTTTCCAAATCATGTCCAGTCAACTGAATTTACCACAGGTGGACTCCAATTAAGCTGCAGAAACATCTCAAGGATGATCAGGGGAAACAGGATGCACCTGAGCTCAATTTAGAGCTTCATGGCAAAGGCTGTGAATACTTATGTACATGTGCTTTCTCAATTTTTTATTTTTAATAAATTTGCAAAAATCTCAAGTAAACATTTTTCACGTTGTCATTATGGGATGCTGTGTGTAGAATTCTGAGGAAAAAAATGAATTTAATCCATTTTGGAATAAGGCTGTAACATAACAAAATGTTGAAAAAGTGATGTGCTGTGAATACTTTCCAGATGCACTGTATGTTGCGTTGTCACAATGTAAGTCCAAACACGGAATCAAAATTTAATGTGATATTGACAAAAAGTTAATTCCAAATATTGTTTTTACTGAAATTTTACAGTAAAAGTTTAAGTTTAAAAAGTATTTGCATGTTAATTTCAAAGCCAAACAGAACAAAAATGTATAACACAATGAATACTACTAAAGCAACATGAAACATAGTTTTCTTTCAATTTGTTATGCTTTACTACGGTTAATTACTTGCTGTAATGTAAAATAGTTACTTCTATTATGCATATGTAACAATTCCCATGAAAATAACAATCTGTTTAAATTGTACATCTGCTTCTCCATATGCTAGCGGCAGATCCACAAAGTGACGAGCAAACCAAGCAGGGGGCAAAGCCCCCTAGTAAGTAAGAGAAATAATTTAGCTGACTTTCAAAATTGTTAAGTAAGGACTGGAGGAAAACTACATGGGGATCACATATGACACAAAACATCCTCATTTGTCAGGCCAGACTGACTAACATTAAAAAGATAACAGTGAATAATCATTTTTTTCCCCAAAAGTGCTTCAAATATTTTTTGTGATTATGATAGACAGCTTAGAGCTGAACACAAATACAATTTCAGAATGACTATATCATGTACGAATTTGGAGAAATTTGAAATTAACTTAGAAATGTAGAGTGTTTATTAGTTTAACTGCACTATAAATGTTTTGATACCAATGTTTTCACTCAGTATCTGATGCTTCTTATTTCAGTGTTAAACAATGTTTAATCAGCATTGATGAATTCCTCTTGGTGTAATACTGTTTTTGCACTGTTTCAGTGTCCTGGTGAAAACATTTATTATGTTTGTCAGTGACTACACCAAGAGTACCAGGGAAGAACTCAAAACGTGAGTGCAGAAAATAAATCTTTACCAGCTTGTTACATTTCATGGTTTTGCAGGCTTGAAGCACATTGTCAACCAGCTGGACATAGTTTGGTGCTCTGTATTTGCCAAGAAAATTCTCAACAACATCCTTAAATATCTTCCATGTGATTTCCTCTGGCCTCACTAGTTGGTCTTTGAACTGCCTGTCACTGATGACAAGTCTTAAATGTGGATTAATCTTGGCATCAGTTACTCATGAAAACATCTGTTTCAAATATTGAAATCCTTCACCTTCCTTTTTATCAGTTTCATTTCATTGTATTACCTTTATTGTAATACGACTCCTTAGCTTGAAACAGTGTTTGGTATATCAGAGCTATATTCCTAGTAGCAGTGCCACTATTTTTAGACAACCAAAGATGTTCCAATTGTTGTTGTACTGTATGTGTATATTTATGAGAGGAAATAAAAATGTGCAGATTGCAATAAAACTGCACATGATATGAAAATTTAAAGGTGATATATGTGATCAGCAGGCCAAAGGGTTCAAAAAGCAAAATCATTTTTCAATGTAATTAATGCGGCAAAGACATGGGGCTACAAGAAGTGCATACTAATATGATTTATAAGCAAGGAACAGCATCAATATTGTGTAATTCTACAAATTGTTAGCCAGTAGGCACTGCCTCAATCTACTGATATGGGAGTTTCTACCTTGAACTCAGCTCCATTATACTGCGAGGTGACACCACAAGGCTTTTGGTGGAGCAACAAACAATAAGCAAATGGTAGATTAATCAAACCAACATGACAGCAGAAGATGAGCAACCCTACATAAATTAATCCTGCAGTACATGTAAAGTCAATAAGACTGAGAAGCACCAGGAACAGTGTCCAATATGCCAAAAGTATATCAAAGTTCACTTCTGTCTCTTTCTGGGTTTACCAAGTACATGAAAATTTAAAAAAAAAAACTTGGCAAAGAGAGCAGGCAAAAGACAGATAAAGTGAGAGACAGAGAGGACAGGTCTGCGTTTGCTTACCGGGTTTCCCATCATCGTGTATGACTTGCCAGATCCTGTCTGGCCATAGGCAAAAACACAGGCATTGTAACCTTCAAAAGCAGATTTAAGGACATCAGTGCCAAGGTCATTAAAAACCTGCAATAATAAGAAAACATTTTAAATAAAACTGGTAAATAAAAGAGATACCTGAATCACTTCTCATTAAATCCTAATTCTCAAGTAAATAACACCTGTTAAAATTTATAATGAGGTAACATCACACTGCATTGTGTGTTCAGTCCTTTTTTAATCTTTGAATTGGCTTGCTGAAAACTGCTAGCTTTTCAGGCACATGTAAGCTTGCAAGAAAAAAATAATCTGTGACTCTTTTGGAATTACCTAGATTTCTGCAAAAATTACTTATAAAAATGTGGAACTTCAAATAAGTCACAATAATAGAAAAAGACAAACTATTTAAATGTGTAATTAATAACACAAAAAAAATGTTTGTCTTCTTGCAGTAAAAAAACTGTTTAAATATTCCTAGTCTAGGTCAATGGTGATCAACATTGGTCCTGAAGGGCAACAGTGGCTGCAGGTTTTTGTTTCAGTCTAGTTGTTTAATGAGAAGCCATTTACTGCTGTTGAAGCACTTATTGCTCGAGTGACATTGTTCAGCTTAATCTTAGTTGTCTTGGTTGTTAAGATTTTTCAATCCTTCATTGCTTATTTCAGTCTTACCAGCTGTATTCACCATTTTGAATTGTTCTTAATTAACAATAAGATGCAAATAACAAAGGAACAAACAGTTATCCAACTTTATTGTTTCAATTTACAGCTGTGTATAGTCACTGCATAGTAATTAGTTTAATAAAATACTTAGAAGGAAACAGAAGAAAAAAAAGTGAAGGACTGAATATTACTCATTCCTTTAAGGCTTCTAATCATTTTTATGATATCCTTAAAAAGAATTAAAATCTACAATATAAGAATAACCTGACATTGCAGAGTTAAAACACTAACAAAGCCATGAAAGTTAATGAGATCTCTTATTGGCAAGGATTGTTTTCTAATCATGCAACTCAGTTGGAACAAAAATCTATAGCCACTACGGCCCTCCAGGACCAACACTGCTCACTCCTGGTCTAGGTTGTAGAAAAAAAACTGTGAAAATGTGAACCTCTGGCTATCCAGTTCTCCAAAAGTGTATCAGTAATATCTAAATGGTGTGTGCAGTATTGACGAGAAATACAATTTTTTGTGTGTTATTAGTTCAAGCAGATTGTGTTTGTCTATTGTTGTGACTTAGTTAGAAATCAGACGACTTTTCATGAGTAATTAATCCAGAAATATAGGCCATTCACAGGGTTCACAAATATACTTTATGTATATAATACATACATACATATATACATATATATATTTCTTCTTTAGCTAAAAAGCAGGATGGCAAATCTAAGGCAATAGATATCCACTAAAAAAGGACAAATCAATATATAAAACTTAGGGATTAAAAAAAAACAAAACAATAACAATAGAAAAACTAAATAAGTATGTGGGGATTGTCCAGTATTTGTATGATAGAATGAAAACTCGGGTTAAAAGCAGTGTTGGGTTAACAGATAATATTGAAGTTTGAGTAGATCTGCACCAGGGACCTTTTTTAAGTCTTCACCCCTTGGATCTGGTTATGGATTTGTTGACTTTTGGGATTTAACACCAGTCCCCCTGGTGCAGGCTTTTTGCTGACATTTTGTTGTGCACCACCGAAAAGAAGGAAGTGGAGAGATGTTGGACAAATGGACAAGAGCTTTGGAAGAGTCAGGACTGAAGATAAATGGGAAGAAGACAGAATATATGAGGTTTATTGATTATCATGATTCAGAAGTTAGCCTGCAAGGAGAGCTAGTAAAAAGAGTGGATAAGCTTAAATATTTAGGATTAGTGGTAGCCAAAAATTGAAAATTAGTGATAACCAACAGTGTGAAATGTGGGTGGAACAATTGGAAGAAGGTATCAGGAGTGTGATAGTAAAACTAAAATTAGAAGGGCTTCCATTCACCTTTTCCTGAGACACATAAGAAGAGTGCTTGCAGTCAGTAGAGTCATAGGAGAAGTCATAGGTGAAAGTCTTGGTACGCTCCCTTGCGCTGTCACCTGACATGCCTTCTGGGATCTGTTGGAAAAGCAAAGCATTAGGCAAACAGTTTTCAGTGACTACATTCAATAACTATTTCAAAATCATAAGCACATGACTATAAAACAACATGCTGTACCTGTTATCTGATAAAAAGTTTTAGTGTTACATATGGAAAATTTGGGACAAGTTACATTTACAGACCATAATGTACAATATTGTAATATTCACCTTTATATTGGTAATGGATGTCTTGTTCCCTTCCATGTAAATAATGCATTTGGCTTCCAAGTCTTTCTCCCTGCAAAAAATAAGTAAATGAAACTAAATAAATTAAACTAGCCATTAATCCAAAAAAATTGTACTTTGCACTGCATATTCTTGAAAAAAGTAAGAAGAATGAAGAGTTCTGGTGACTGTAAAGTGGCCAGTTATGGCTGACCATACATGCCCAGTGATGAATTAGCATGCTGTTAGGGATTGGTTTGTACCTTTCAGCCAATGCTGCCACAATCGGTGCCAGCCCTACTGCAATCCCATGTTAGACTCAGCAGATTTGAAGCATTAAAGAACAAATCAATAACTGGATAACTTAATTACTCAAGATACAATAAAAGCATACCCTGGAAAGGACAGGAAGCACACAGCAGGAGCCAAGTAAGATGGGCAAGACACAAAGGGATCATCAAGAAAAGAGTAGCCTAAATTACAGTGGGGCTTTGCAGGCATATATGTTTCTAAAAGGAATTCCACTACAGACCATCATAATACAGCTTGAGAAATGGGTGAAAGCAGACAGTCTGTTATAGTTCACTTCCCCATGGAACCTTTCACATTTTTTTTTTGTTATACAACCTTGAACACATTGGATTTGGATTGGCTTTTCAGACACTGATCAACAGAAAAAAGAAAAAAAAAAAAGACTCTTTAAGGTCAAAGTGAAAACATGTCTCATGTGATTAATTATTAGGTCTATAAGTATTCTCCCATCTCAAGTCAGTATTTAGGAGATGCACCTCTGGTAGCCATTTTACTGTTGAGTCTGTTTGCTCAGGTCTCTACCAGCTTTGCACATCTAGACACTGCCATTTTTCCCCATTCTTCTTTACAAAACTGCTCAGGCTCTGTCAGGTTGCATGGGGATCTTAAGCAGCTTTCTAGAAGTCTAGCCACACATTTCTTAAATAAACCAAGATCTGGACTCTGACTTGGTCACTCCACAACATTAACATTGTTGTCTTTCAGTTTTTTAAACATTCCTGTGTAGCTTTGGCTTAATGCTTGGGAGTGCTGCTTTGCCTCTCTCTGATCTCCTCCCAAGGCGCATATAGCTTTCCTCCAAGATTTCCCTATATATTGCTGTATTCATTTTACCGTCTACCCTCAAAAGCCTTCCACTGCCTGCTGCAAAAAGGCATTCCCATAGAACGAAACACAATGCTGCCACCAAAAAGCTTCATGGTGCAGGCCATGTGTTTTTAAAAAATGCACAGTGTTTGTCTTACATCAAACATGAGGGTTACTCAGATGGCCAAAAAGCTTATTTATAGACTCATCAGGCAGCAGAACCTTCTTTCAACTGAATTCACGTCACATATGTACCTTCTGTGTGTTTCTTCTAACAATGATTTTCTCTTTGCCAACTCCCCCATAAAGCTGCAACTGTTGTTTGCACAGCCTCTCCAATTTCAGCCTCTGCATCTTGTACTTCCTTCAGAGTCTCATAGGTCCCTTGGTATCCTCCCTCACTAGTCACTTCTACCATAATTACTCAGTTTTTACAGATGCCCTGCTCTAGGTAGAGTGCATAAAGCTGTGTCATGCTCTTTCCATTTCTTAAAGAGTGCTTTAACTGGACTCCAATGGAAATTCAGGGAATTAGATATTTTCTTTTATATATCTCATGACTTGTGCATCTTGATCACCTTTTCATGGAGTTGCTGGGAGCATTCTTTTGTCTTCACTGTGTAGCTCAAACTATGATACTGATTCACCACAACATGACCCTTCCAGATACAGGTACACTTGTACTGCAATCAATAAAACCTCCTTGACTACAGACATCTGATCTCCATTTAACGAATTCTGTAATTTCTACAATTATTTAGCTGCACCACTGATTATTAAGGTGTGACTTCTTAAAGGGGGTGAGAATACATACATGCCAAATATCATTGTGTTTTAGATTTGTAATTAATTTAGACCACTTTGCAGAGGTCAGTTTTCACTTTTAAATTAAAGTGTCTTTTTCTGTTGAAAAAGTCAAATTAAGTCCACTATGATTCAACGTTGTAGAACAATAAAATGTGAAAACCTTCAAGAGGGTGAATACTAAGCATACATACTGCACCAAATACTTCAGAGCTCTGTAGACAGCTATACTGGTAAAGCTAGGATAAGAGAGAACTGTAGGGTGGTGAAAAGGAAAAAAAGACAACTAAGTGGACTTTTTGAACATTTTCAAAGACATTCTTTATATTACCATTCATTTTTCTTTTGATCGAAAAACCAACGATGGATCAATAGGCATGCAATTTCAAGATATTATAATTACTGATTTTAACACTACAAGCACTAATTATCATTTCAATCAAAATTATTATTGCTGAACAAGAAACTGTACAAACATTAATTTTCTGTATATGCTCAGACCAAAACAATCCCTTCAGTAGATGATGCAAGAAAGAAACCAGCACTCTTTGCCAATCCAGTCCAAAACATGCCACACCCTGAATGGGGAAACCATATATAAAGAGTGTTGTCGTATCTACATGGTGTGACCAAAATGTATGCAGACTTTCATTTAAGGAGATTTGTAATGTGCACTTTAATCACATCTGAATTGTTTGATTTGTAATTTTAAACTGTGCAGCAGAGGAGTAAAATGAAAAATGTGTTTGTCTGAAATATTATGGAGAGCACTGTATCGTTTAAAAATTCAAAACATTGAAATAAAAAAACACATATTTGGTGTCAGTGTTAAGAAATTCATGTTACTCCAAGATTTCCTAAGAAATTGTTTAGTTATGTTAAGGACAAAAAAAAATCTGCAACCATCATCTGAGCATTTTCCCAAGATGTTCCCAACAACTTTAAATCACGGTTTGTTTCTAATTATTTCTTGGTCCTCCCCTCTTTCGCTGCATATTTCTCACCAGCTTATCGCTTGCTTGGCTATTCATTGTTCATCCATCCGGAATAAGTGTCCAAGCCATCTCAACTGTCTTTGCCAGATCTTGTCCTCCAACGTTGTTCCTCCTGTCATTGTGCAAATTCATTCACTGGTTATTCTATCTTTCCAGCTGATACCAATAATTCTTCGTAGCCATCTGTGGTGTGCTGCCTCTAGACACTTCCAATTCGACACTGTCATGTTCCACGTTTCTGACGCATAGAGTATTGTTCATAGAACAAGGCTTTCATAAAGTTTAATTTTTGTTGTCACACATATCTCTTTGCTTTTCCATATATTGCTCAACTTGCCAAAGTTCCTGTTTGTTGTGCCAATGCTTACAGCAATGTCTTTATCGCAGCTACGACTTCTTTGTATGCAACAGCCAAGATGACAGAAATTCTCAACAGTTTCTACTTGCTGTCACTGGATTGATACAGTTCTGACACCACAATCTCCAATTTTCAAGATTTTAATCTTGTCAGCATTCATGATAAGGCCTGCCATTGTAGCCACCTCCTGTACTAGAGGTGTTATCTCTGCCATCCCAGAGACAAATGTGTCAAATATTGTAATATCATCATCAAAGTCAAGTCTGTTGCCATTTATCCATTCTATTTCACAGGTGATACCATCCATTGCTGTTTTCATAATCCACTCAATTAGTAAGGCAAACAAGATCAGTGATAAAACACATCCGTGACGTACTCCTGTTTCGATGTTGAACCACTTTCCTACTACACCTTCCACTTGGACTGCACCTTTGCTGTCCTTTTAGAGGTTGACTACAAGATTAATTATCTTTATTGGTAAACCATAGCTGGCCAGAATTTGCCACAATGCTGGTCTATTTACAAGCCTTTTTGAAGTCTACAAAATTTACATTAACTGGTTTTTTGAACAGACATGCTTTTTGTATTATTTGTCGTAATGAGCATATCTGGTCGTAACCCAATAGGCCAGCTCTGAAGCTAGCTTGCTCTTCTCTCAGCAGTTTATATACGGCATCCTTCGTTCTATTGAAAATAACGCTTCCCATGACCTTGCCTGGCACACACAATACAGTGATGCCCCTCCAATTGTTGTATTTGCTGAGATCACCTTTCTTAGATAATGGTATAATGACTCCACTTTTCCGGTCATTTGGTATGTCCTCGCTTTACCATACCTTGTTGAAAATTTCTGTTAATGTTTTATTGACTCCAGGTCCCCATATTTCAGCATTTCAGCCGTGATTTCATAGATTCCTGGTGACTTTTAATTTTTGAGACAATTTACTGCCTGCCATACTGTACTTTCTGTTTGGTTATTGATCCAGTTGATACGTACTGTATGTCTAGGCCTGTCTGACTACTACTAATATTGCACATTGTTATGCTTGGTTCAGGGCAGTTTAGTACTTCCATGAAGTGTTCTTGCCATCTTTCTGCCTCTTGTTGGTGTGTCATAAGTTTCTTTCCTTGCTTACCCTTGATTGGCAATTTCTGTGTTTTCATTCCTGACAGTTCTTTAACAATTTTGTACAATTTTCTGGAGCTGTTGTGGCTTGCCTCTGCTGTTATAAGCTTGATCTGCCATCTTTTTGTCTCACCTGCAGCTCTATTTCACTTCTTTGACTATGTTTTTGTATTTCTCAATGGCTTCGTCATTATACCGCCCTTTACTGTATGCTTCCTCTTTTCTTGCCTTCAGACTCCTTTGTTCATCAATAAGCTTACAAGTGTCATTTGATATCCACTGCTCATTATGTCTGCCTCTTCTGTAGCCTAATGTATCTCTGGCTGTTTGTGCGACTATGTCTTTCAATTCGTTCCACTGCTTTCTGACTGTTGGCTTGTGTACCTCATTTGCAAATTCAGCTGCGGTCTTTTCTAGCACCTGGAAGCGATTTGTCAGGTCTAGTGAGAATTCTTTTTACACATCATCCTGTAGTTGTTTTTTTTACTGCTAGCTTTGCAAATTTCCTTGTTCCTTAGATATTCTTTAGTTTCAGTTTCATCTGTGCTATTACCAAATAGTGATCAGATGCTATGTCAGCAAATCGATATGTTCCGACATTTCTTAACGCAGATGCCTACCTTTTGGAGAAACAGATGTGGTCGATCTGGCTTGTGACTGTGCCATCAGGTGACCTCCATGTACGTTTGTGTATCATCTTATGCTTGAACAGGCTGCCACCAATTTTCAAGCTGTTTGTACTCCATAAGCTTAGGAGTCGTTCACCATTGTCTGATACACAACCTTCTGCATATGCTCCAAATACATCTAACCATCCCCTTCAATTAGGTCCAATCTGCACATTAAAGTCTCCCATGACAACATGTGCATCCTGGATAGGTACCTCCTCTAGGATTCCTTGTAGAGTTTCACAGAATGTGTCTTTGTCTTCATCTGCTGCTATGTTAGTAGGTGCATAGACCTGTACCAATGTTACTAATATATTGTCTTGAGCCATGCTGTTGTTATTCTGTCATTTATTGGTTCCCATGAGATTAGCGAGTTTGCCATTTCTTTGTCAAGTAATAATCCAACTCCCCTTTTGCGCTTGCTTAAACCTGAGTGTAGAACTGTAATTTCCTCCGATATCATCCTTCCGCTGTCAGTCCACTGCATTTCATTTACCCCTAGAATACTGAACTTATAGTTCTTCATCTCTCTTACTATTTGGGCTAATCTTCTAGCACAGGCCAGTGTTTTAGGTTCCTATGATTTTCAGGATGCGGTAAACATGGACGAAATCATGAAATTAACGCATAAAAAACAGATTTTAGATTTAAAAACAGAACATTTTTGAATTGAATGCAATTCTTCATAGAAATTCAGTCATGCCTCTATCTGTTTGTGCGCATGTTTCCTGTATGTGTTCTTGTTAAAGGCACGCAAATTACCTAGCTGTATGAGACAAAAACG
This sequence comes from Polypterus bichir lapradei, assembly GCA_026402145.1. Taxonomy (NCBI): domain Eukaryota; kingdom Metazoa; phylum Chordata; class Cladistia; order Polypteriformes; family Polypteridae; genus Polypterus; species Polypterus bichir. Next base: position 26,515,808 of record JANRMT010061414.1, read on the forward strand.
TTGAAGCAAGCAGTATCAGATACCCCTACTACATGCAAAAAACTAAGAAACACAAGCTTAACTGCAAAATGCAGGGAACAACAAAACCCTGGCGGCTTTTACAAATCTGGACAACTTTTGTGCAAGTTTAGCCAGCATAGCATAGACTGGAGATGAAAAGATACTTGAAATGACCACATCAAATCTTAAACCCATCTCAAGAACGAGGAGAAATTAAGATCAAAAAGTATTCCTCTTCAGGTAACAACAGAGGCAACAAAATTATCAGATGCAAGACCCCAGTTTGTGGAGGATTTTGTGACCATGTGTGTGGAGTCAGACATACCACTCGAAAAAAATGGTGAAGATGCGTCCTTTCTTTATTAAGCATTGTAAACAGGGGGGTACACTGCCAGAAAATGGCAGCAGTCTTCGTCAAACTCATTTGCCCGGTGTCTTTGAACAACATATGGACGCCGTTCTTCGAGAGGTTTGAGGCAACAAAATTTATGTTGTAGTTGATGAAACCACTGATAGCCGAGACCACAGCGTTCTCAACTTAGTGATAGGTGAGTAATCATTTGGCTGTATGGTAATTCTTTTATGTAGGCAGTTCTAATTCTATGGGATGTATTTACTCTAAATCATTTAACTGATTAAATTATATTTAAATCGGTACTAACAGTCTTTCCTATAGAAAAATGTTATTAGTGAATGGCACCGGTTGTTAACAGGTTCCCTTTTTGAAAATTAACAACGATGTTTCTAGATTCAATAAATGTTTTGCCTCTTCCGTTATAAACTCGGCACCTACAAACCTGGGCAGAAGAGCAGGCTTCTCCTGAGACGCAATGGGCCCTAAAAAGCAGATCTCTCTTTCTTTTTTTCTGTTTAATTACTGGATTTAGTGTCTTCTAGATTATTTAGCTTTTGCTTTGTGATTAATTATTTTAAGATATGCAGTAGATGAAGCTACAGATGTACAGCTTTTTAAACTACAGATGTAATGATGCATGTTTTCAATCAGTAAACATTTAAGGTTTAAGAATCCATCCATCCATCCATTTTCCAACCCACTGAATTTCTCAATAACTTTATCCCTGACCTGTCTGGTGTGTTCTTTGGACTTCATGGTGTTGTTGCTCCCAATATTCTCTTAGACAACCTCTGAGGCCGTCACAGAGCAGCTGTATTTGTACTGACATTAGATTACACACAGGTGCACTCTATTTAGTCATTAGCACTCATCAGGCAATGTCTATGGGCAACTGACTGCACTCAGACCAAAGGGGGCTGAATAATTACGCACACCCCACTTTGCAGTTATTTATTTGTAAAAAATGTTTGGAATCATGTATGATTTTCGTTCCACTTCTCACTGGTACACCACTTTGTATTGGTCTTTCACGTGGAATTCCAATAAAATTGATTCATGTTTGTGGCTGTAATGTGACCAAATGTGGAAAAGTTCAAGGGGGCCGAATACTTTTGCAAGCCACTGTAATTACAGGTACAGAAGACCAGTACTTTCTCGCAGATTTTATGGAAAGCTGCAACCTTTCCACCTTTTCACAGGCAGCACTTCAACCAGCTGAATCTTAATGACATTTTAGCAGTGGTTACAGACAATGCATTATACTGCCTGAAAGCATACCAGGAAGTTTTAAAAAGGGTTATGCCCAACAATATGCATTCAACCTGCTTGTGTCACATCATCGTTTTGGTGGGAGAGACCTGGCAGCACTATAAATACTTCGGTGAGGATGCATCAGTAGTGATGACAGTAAAGTCTGCCTTCTTCAATACGCCTGCCAGGAATAGGCGACGGGCAACATTCTTGTCACTGAAAGAGATTGTACTGACCAAGCCCCCCCCCCCCTCCCCCCCCCCAGAAGGGCAGGGAACACCAAGTGGAATAGCTGGTCTGAATCAATACGGTGCCGCTCTGAACATTTTCACCCCCACAAAGAGATCTTTCTGGCTGAGAACACATCAGCTCAGGCTGTAACAAATATCCAAGAGCTGATTGAAAATGAGGAAAAAACTGGAGACAGGTCCAGATGTTCACTGGCAAACTTAATACGGGCCTGTACATGTGCCTTCTTGAGGAGGGGGACCTTGTGGGTGCTGCAAGATTTCAATCCATTACGGCGTAGTGTGCTACCAATGGTGTTCTTGGTGACTGTGGTCCCAAATGCTTTCAGATCATTAAAAATCTCCTCCTGTGTAGTTTTGAGCTGATCCCTCACCTTTCTCATGATCATCCTCACCCCATGAGGCGTGATCTTGCATGGAGCTCCAGACCGAGGGCAATTAATGGTCATTTTATATTTTTTCCCATCTCTAAAAAAATCGCACCAACAGTTGTTACTTTCTCACCAAGCTTCTTGCTGAAGGTCTTGTAGCTCATTCCAGCCTTGTGCAGGCCTGCAATCTTGTCCCCAAAGTTCTTTGACAGCTCTTTGGTCTTGCCCATGGTGGTGGTGATGTGTGAATGGAAGAAATTAATTCTGTGGAGAGGTGTGCTTTATGCACATAATGAGTTGACATCAGGAGTATCTGTAATTGATTTATTGACTGTAATCTGTGTGCCACATGGGCACACAGCTAACCTGCATGAGCCAGATTTCTGGCTGAGTTGTAGGGGATCCGTACTTATTTCTCTCAATGATATGCAAATCAATTTACAACTTTTATGTAATGTGTTTTTTTCTGGATTTTGGTTGATATTCTGTCTTTCTCCATTAAAATATGACTACCATAAAAATTACAGACTGTTCATTTCTTTATAAATGAGCAAACAAACAAATTCAGCAGGGGATCAAATACTTATTTCCCCCAATATATATGTATTTTTTCAATTATGCCTTGAACTTTTATTTATTCATTAGTCTATGCCCTGAACTTCTAACCTTTATGTTTAGATACAATAAGGTACAGTTGTGCTTGTGTGCTGTTTCATTAAAAGGAATGTAAAGTGACATTTCATTATCATTTGCTTTATTGTAGCTATAACTACTTTCTTACAGTAAAAAAAAAAAAAAAAAAAAAATGGTAAAAACCCAAAAATCCAGATCAAGGAAAAATATAATAGTGAAAACCAAAAACTGATTCCATAGGGCCCTAGTGTTCTTTTCTTACATTCCAGGTGCCAATTTTTGTTATTTCCTTTGTTGAGAGGAAATGACTCCTCTGAGCGCTGAGTTCCTTGCGGCCTTACTTTTCTTATCTCGCATTGTTGGAATCACCAGGAACTTGCGTTCTAAAGTTTTGGTTTTGTCGAGTCCTTTCTATAGCAATAATAGATCCACTGAATGGGATGCTAGCCCTAGATGCTAGATGGCTATGCCATCAGTGATGAAGGCATTAGACGAAGCATCACCTAGGGTGTTAAGCAAGGTGGTCAAACCCAATGAGAACCCTGAAAAACAGTGGCTAACACAGATGGTGAAGCTGCAAAGGGCTAGAAGCCCTGGCAACATTATTAAAATATTCAGTGGGAATTCGCTTAGTTTTCTCAAATGTATTTACTACTTACTGAAACGTACAGGACAATAGGAATGAGAACTGATAAGGAGAACAGTATTACTGCCATTGCATGTTCATTCATCTAGATCTTGTGCCCAATTCTAATGAGTTAAACTCCAGGGGCCTAATGTATAAATGGTGCGTACGCACAGAAATGTTGCGTACGAACGTTTCCACGTTCAAATCGCGATGTATAAAACCTAAACTTGGTGTAAAGCCACTCACATTTCCTCGGTACCTCATACCCTGTCGTACGCAAGTTCTGCGCTCGGTTTTGCAGACTGGCAGCACCCAGCGTCAAAGCAGTGGTACTGTTCCTGTGTGGTTTATCTTTCTTTTTTAGATCAACATCCCTGACGCGGCTTTATAAATACACTGAAATTAACCGCATATTGTTTATTAGTTTAATGCATCTGATTGTAATTAACCAGCAACAATATAATGGTCCACGGAATGGTCAAACTATTCTAAATACAATAGCTGCTATAGCGTTGTTACTCTCACTGCACCTTCTTCTTTCAGCTGCTCCCGTTAGGGGTTGCCACAGCGGATCATCTTTTTCCATATTATTCTCATTGCACCACTCAGAGTATTTATATCACTGTATCTGAGTGGGGAATCAAAGATCTACAGAAGCTGAAAAAGAGAATTATCGGTATACAGCATCAAGCACATGCTGCCTCAGCCATGCTGTCTATTGAACTGCTTTCACGCGGCAAACGTTTCAAAGCCTTTCCTGTACGGACCTTGCGGTTCAGAAACAGTTTCATCCAAAGAACTATGAACGCACTCAATCAAGTGCTCCTTGTAGAACTGTCTGTACCTATAAGTAGAATTACCTCACTGTAAACTTGCACTACAGTTACAAAATTGCGCAACCTGAGCCACTTTATAAAGTGCGTATTTACATATGATGACGATATCATTTTTAAGATGAAATGCAGCAAAATATGTTTAATATATATTATACAGATAAAACTTTAACTTCATTTAAATAATCTATATTGTCAGCAATTAAACATGCCAGGAGACAGTGCTGCAGCGCTAGCTATTAGCTTGCACTCCGTTCACGGATTGTTCCTGCCTCGCGCTGTATTCTTACTGGGACTGGCGTGGCACTGGAAGGATAGATGGATAGAATAATTAAACACGTACTACGAAGACATTTCAATGTTCCTTAAAAGTTTTGAAGAATCGGCGTTCTAAGCTTACAGGTGGTTTAACATCTATTACAGAGCTGATTGTGTGGCAATTGGGTATTTGGAGAAAGAAAAGTAAGGACAGGAATTGGAGGTTAGTGCGTTTGAAAGAGACAGTACTTCTGTATTAAAGCATTTAATCGAAGGTCATCACGGCGCAGCAAGCATCTGAGACATGAACAATTACTGCGCCACCGTGTTCCCATGTTTAATAACATGATTTAACTCCTATCATCATGAAAATGATATCACATATACATCTCAGTATTTTAATTATTAGAGCTGTAATATCACGAATGTAATGGATTCTGTGTCCTGTCGGAGGAAGAGAAAGGCCGTTTAAGAAACATGTAGTGATTCACACACATAGAGCACACAGAAGATCAAATACAAAACAAAGCATTTAACTTGCTACTTTAGTTACGATGGGATTTGAGAAAATAATAAACGAAACAATTTTAAGATGAAGTTTATGATGTTCTACTTTAATGACAAAATAAACTACGTGATTAAACTGGAAATTTCGAGATTAAAGTTGACATTTCGTGCTTTTTTCCCTCCATGTGCCTATTTTTTTTTTCTCTGTACCCTAATAAGCTTTCATATGACACTCAGCCGGTGGGCTACGACTCGCCTTTTCACAGCGACTTTGATATGTGACAATTACTTTTTTATTTTGGGCACTATGCAACTGTGTGACTGTGTCACACCTGGTGGCATGGATCATGGACTATCTTACTGACAGACCTCAGTATGTGCGTCTCAGGAAATGCAGGTCTAACATTGTGGTCAGCAACACAGGAGCGCCGCAGGGGACCATACTTTCTCCAGTCCTGTTCAGCCTATATACATCAGACTTCTAATACAACTCGGAGTCCTGCCACATGCAAAAGTTCGCTGATGAAACTGCTATCGTGGGCTGCATCAGGAGTGGGCAGGAGGAGGAGTATAGGAAATTAATCAAGGACTTTGTTAAATGGTGCGACTCAACCCACTTACACCTGAACACCAGCAAGACCAAGGAACTAGTGGTGGATTTTAGAAGGCCCAGGCCCCTCATGGACCCCGTGATTATCAGAGGAGACTGTGTGCAGAGGGTACAGACCTATAAATACCTGGAAGTGCAGTTGGATGATAAATTGGACTGGACTGCCAATACTGATGCTTTGTGTAAGAAAGGTCAGAGCCGACTATACTTCCTTAGAAGGCTTGCATCCTTCAACATCTGCAATAAGATGCTGCAGATGTTCTAACAAACGGTTGTGGCGAGTGCCCTCTTCTACGCGGTGGTGTGCTGGGGAGACAGCATAAAGAAGAAGGACGCCTCACGCCTGGAGAAACTGGTGAGGAAGACAGGCTCTATTGTAGGAATGAAGCTGGACAGTTTAACATCTGTGGCAGTGCGACGAGCGCTGAGCAGACTCCTTGTCAATCATGGAGAATCCACTGCATCCACTGAACAGTATCATCTCCAGGCAGAGGAGTAGCTTCAGCGACAGACTGCTGTCACTGTCCTGCTCCACTGACAGACTGAGGAAATCGTTCCTCCCCCACACTATGCGACTCTTCAATTCCACCCGGGGGGGTAAACGTTAACATTATTCAAAGTTATTGTCTGTTTTTACCTGCATTTTTATTACTCTTTAATATATATTTTTAATCAGTATGCTGCTGCTGGATTATATGAATTTCCCCTTGGGATTAATAAAGTATCTGTCTATCTACTTTGTGAACTTGAGCTTTCGAGTTTCTCCAACACACTATGTCACTTGATTAACTTCCTTTTCTTGTTTATACCACTGTTTAAACCAACAAATAGTATGTTTTTCCTTTGCCCCCACTTGGTATTCGCTGAAATTCTTATATTTTCCCTCGTGCTTTTCCCATTGTCTTTTCACAGAAGGCTGATCTTAATGGCTATTTATATTGATTTGCATATTCAAAGAGGTGTAATTCTGGGAGCAGTTGGGGTGGGACAGCAGGCGCGTGCAAGAGCTTTACTTTTCACGCTGACCAGGATTTATGTAGCGGAAGAACATGGAAGGTGGCGAACGCACAGATTCCTGCATCTGGAATTTTTTGTGCGTAAGCAAATTTCGGCTTTTGTGCTTACGCCATGTTATAGTGCGAGTTCTACGCAGGGCGTTATGCAAGAGGCCCCAGCCCCAGTAACCCTGGATTTGAGTAAGCAGGCTTGAGAATGCAATGTTACAATTGCATATGTACAGTGCTTTGAGACTGACAATGGAGGGTAAATTACAAAAACATTTGTTTTTAACAGAAGAGGAGGAGGAAACAGGAAGAACTAATGATATCCCAGAAATCTCTGTACAACATACTGCTTCTGAACACAATAAGGGGTATTCTTTCAAATAATGTGTTGATCATCATTTTATTCTTTGAGACTGAATTAACTGTATTTATAGAATTGTCTTGAAGCCTACTATTTAATTATTAATCAACATAACAGTACATTCAGAATAAAACTCCTTCAAACAATCAGTACAGATAATTAAACAGGAACTAAAATAAAACTTTAAACCACACATTATTTATTCATACATATGCAACTCACCATTCATCCCACATGACTTCAGAGCAGTTACCTCCTGCTTTCTTGGTTGATTCTTCCTCATTTTGTGCCTGAATAACTTGCCTGTCTAGCTACCAGTTTGACCATAGGTGGGCGAAAAACAAAACTCAGATGTTTAACCGCACTTTTGTGCCTGTTAAATCAATTATACAAGACACAGTTCTATACACTGCTCATGCTATTGCAACACTAAAGCAGCACACATTATGAGTGTCACTGCAATATTTATGGTCTTGTCCAGAGTGGATCTGAGATTGTTTGGTTTCTGTTGTTCTTGACACAATATGAGAGTTGTTCTTCAAGAAATGTCATTCCCGTTCAACCAATCTCTGCCTCTGACATCATAAAAACAATGATCCAAAAACAACAGGACTTCTCATTTTTTATTAATGGATAAAAAAAAGCTTAGTTACCCTAGCTATTTAAAATATGGCAGACTTTAACGTGCAGGTTCAAAGGATTTAACATGTTATTATGAATGAGGAAGGGTCTTTTTCAAGAGGGCACTTTGTGTGATTTTTTTCATGCGGTTTTATGTTATCATGGGCTTAATTTAAAGCTAATTACTTTAAGATGAAGAACAGCCCTGGAAAAAACTGTAAGGTTATTCTAGGAATCTCATAAACCTGACTATTTTAGACTGTCCCTGGAGTCATGCACTGTAGTTTCCATTAACTTGCACAGATTACTGAAAGAGTGTTTTGTCAGGTGTACATTTTGCTTTCAATCAATACAGAACTCCCACCTCTCACTTCAACATACTCTGATCCAGTACAGACCTCTTGTAAAAGTGGCATGAATTTAAAAGGTACTGTTTTTATAACCTGATTCCAAACTAGTATTGTATTAAATATCTTGCTCCTGATGTCTCCATCCAGCATATTGCATGTTATTTTGGTCAATTTACACAATTCTTTCTAAAAACATCAGAAGCATTTTGAGCCACATTTCATAAATCACTTATTTTTGCCTATATAACAGTCATGGAAACAAAAAACACCATTTGTCAGTAAAAGCAAATTCAAGCAAAAAATAAACAGTGGTTCACTATCTTTAGGAGAATGAGACACAGCAGAGGACAAACTGCAAGTGTAGAAATTAACACTTTCTTCTCTGCAAAAGACTAGGATTGGACAACACACAGCCACTTTAGTCCCATCAGGCAGAGATGATTAAAGAATGCTTGCCATATGCAGATCTTGCAATTTAATATAAAGCTTCAAAAAGTATTTTGTTTAACAGGAAAATAAAACTGCCTTTATTACTAGTGGTGCCAAACGATACGCTGAAAACAAATTACTTTTATCATATTGAGAAATAAACAGTAGGATAAAGTGCCTTGTGATGCTGTACCCTCGGTAAAGCTCTATATAAACTACAAATTATTATCTATATTGTACTCAAATATCTGTGTAAGCAGGACAGCATAAAACAAAACTAAAATTCTTCTTCCTAATGGCACTGGCATTTCAATACTCCACAAAATGCTGTTTGATGAACAGTAATTATAAAAAATGCATGATTGTTCCCATGAACTAAAATAAGGCATATTAACAGAGCCAATGGATATACAGTAAGTGTAGCCTACCTTTAAATAGAAATAAAACCATCCAGAGCTTGCAGTGCTTCCACGTACTTGGGAGGTTTTATTGACATAATGTCGGTGTCACAGCACTTTGATAGGGTACTGGTGAGGTACTATCAAGCAGCAACACCCCTCTTTCCTAAAGTCACAATTTTCCTTTGTTTTTTCCTGTTTTCACTGCTGCTGCATTGTAAATAAAATGGGCAGCTGAACCACCGATACTCAGGGTCATTTTCCATTGATGGTTAGCTTACAAGTATTTACCGCAGACTATGAGGCACAGACCGGCTCCACCAGTTAAACAGAATGACACTGCAATACGCTCCATAAAAAATTAGCATATAAATAATGTCTTACAGTTTAGTTAATAATTGGGCTAAACACTTAAGGATGTTTAATTAATCTACATATAATATGCATAGTGGACTCACTCACTCTCTCTCTCACTCACTCAACATTTCTCATTTAGCTAAAAAGCTGAAATTTGTCAGAATGGTACATCTAGGGCAGTTGGTATCTACTAAGAAAGGACATTTCAATATATCAATATTAGGGTTAAAACCCACCACAGAAAAACTAACTACCCCAAAATCTCAAAGATGTCTTCACAGATTTGATAGAAATGTGATGAAGTAAATTAGCTGACACAGGTTTTTTTGATATTTGTCATTAATAATGCTCTTGCAAGTCGAACATTCTAATTCACCACGTACCCCATTTCACCATAGCACTGACAGCGATCACACAGAGAAATGAGGCATGCTGATCGATGCAAATAAAGGCTGCCTGCAGAAGCAAAGTGAAAGGAGGAAGGTTTGGTGAAGTCTTAAAGAAGACGCATTTAGCAGGCTCTTGCCAGGCACTGTGGCTGTGACCATAGTCAGTTTTATACAACTGATCCAGTAAGAAAGGTATTTAAAATATATGAAACACTTCATCTTATCTGCAACCTGCTGATATGGGGACTACAGTATCCCAGCCACCAGTGTGCTTCTTCTGGCAATGCACCCATAGTTTAAATAGGAGCAGTGATAAAATAGGCATATCATCAAAGGTAGCAACGGCTGCATTTTTTTTTCCTCTCAATCACTTTGGGATAATTTCATTGTCTTGCTGATTTACAGCATTTATCTTAGAGCTGTTATTTCTGATCTTTTTTGGCCTTGGGACACAGTATTGCCATTGTAAGTTCATTGATGACCCATAGAGAGCATCTGAAGAGCAGAGAAGTCTCTCCCTTTGTGAATCAAGCCCACTTAGAAAATTGGGGTGAGGGGGACCCCTTGGTGAAATGAGTGCAGTTAAAAATTGGGAAAATATCATACTGTGCTGCTGATTGATTTGGCAGATCACCAGTATGTAACGTGACAATAAATCTGAGGTAAACTGACTACTGTACATTACATTTTTTCCCCAACAGTGCCTAGCCTTGTAATTTTGAAAGCGCTAACACTGTTTTCCACCTGCATATCATCATTAAGTTTGCAATGCAATTCAACAATCAGCATTAAGCATTAAACAAGCTTAATTTTTTTCCCACAGTATAGCTGATAGAGATGCCATTGTCAGTAGACATTTATTCAAACCTACTTTATACTGAAGCATTACTACTGTATTTAGACTTTGACACTAAAACAGGGGTGTCGAACTCTAGTCCTGGAGGGCCACAGTGGCTGCAGGTTTTCATTCTAACCATCTTCTTAATTCGTGACCAGTTTTTGATGCTAATTAACTTCTTTAGCCTTAGATTTAATTAGCTTGACTCAGGCCCCTTAGTTGTTTTTTCCTTAATTAGCAGCCGGACAGTAATGAGACATAAAACAAGCAGGACATGAACACCTCACCTGTAGCCATCAAACAAAATCTGAAAATAAATATGAAGATCTCAGTAAGGTTGATCCCTCAGGTTACCAAAACATTTTAGAAGTTCTTAGAAAAAAACAGAATATCAACAGTTTTGGAAATGTCTGCTGTGGCAAAAAGAGAGCAGCAACAAGCCATGGAATTGAATAATGGGTTTAATTAACAGCAAGAGTCAGCTTCTCATTAAGGAACTGGTTGGAGTTTGAAGCCCCAATTTAGCTGGTCATCTGTTGGTTCGTGTCACACGTCATTTTTGTTTTGCTGTCATTTAATGAAGAAAAAAATCAATTCAGAAGACTTAATCCTTTAAAACAGGGCTATTAAAGTAGAGGGAAAAGAAGTTAATTAGCAGTGAAAACTGGACACTGATTAGGAAAAGGGTTAGAAAGAAAACCTGCACCCACTGCGGCCCTCCAGGCCTGGAGTTTGACACCCGTGCTAAAGAATCAAGATTTTTCACAGTTTTTAAGCTTGATTCAATCAACTTTAAATCACCTTTGTAACATTACCAAATACTGCTATTGATGATGTCCCCTAACACAAAGTTTCCTTAATGAGGGTCAGAGTTAAGGGAAAAGCATGAGCAAGAGGTGATCTTCTTCCTCTCTGATAACAAAGCCTAAAATCCTCCCTGTCACCCTCCTAGGAACACTGGACAGGAGGCTGACAGGCAGAAAGAGCTCCACTTTCCATGGTGAATATGCACCTACACTTGGTACAGGTCGTTGATACCTTGGGTTCCCCTGGGACCAGCTGAATGGTTCCTCTTAACTGAATGGCTAAACACCCATTCACTCCAAAGGAGTGCTGGACTTAAGTAAAGGACAAATATACAGAGGCTTTGGGTGGGAGTTTAGAAAGGAGCTGAAAAACAAAAACAGCATATAGTGAAAGGATTAGACCTTCCCAAAAACTTCTGCTCATAAAATGAACAAAGAAATTACTTAATCTGCAATTTCAAGAGGATAATGTAAGGAAGATTTGTTCAGCAAAAAACTTAAAAAAGGCTAATGATACAACTGACATCTTAAAAGTGCACATAATTCAGTGCACTGAATTGCTGCAAACATGCACAGAACATCGCAGAGACAAAGATCCTTGAAACACAGGATGTTGCCTACTCTATATGACAACATGATGCTGTATCAAACCATGATTGTAACATGTACAGAATACGTTAAAATTATCAAGATGTACCGTATGATAAAAGAAACAGCAAAAGAATCATATCACGTGCCTATGATTAAATGTATCACAATAATGAAAAAATAATGATTACACTACAAAATGGCTTGAAAAGTTCACTTCATACCATAACCTAACTAAAAAAGTAAACAGTCTGACATAATGTATACTTCATGCTGCAAAGAGATTCTGGGTCGCCATAAGTGTCATTTATTAATTTCTTGAGAAATGTGTTAAAAGTAGCCTAACAAAACTATAAGGTGTTAAAAAAAATGCAACTTATTTCTGGGCTCTATGAAAAGATAAATAATGAATTTGTATCTTTGTGAGAGAAGCTTAAATAATTTCTATCCATATATTGAAAAGAATAAGTGAATACGCAACTGCAGCGTTTCCCTTTCTGGTTTTTTTTTTCTGGTGTTTGCACATACTGCCGCAATAATTCATGCTGCTATAATTAGCTTCTTAAATCATAAATTACATGTCAGGAAATTAAGAATAAATTGAAGAGCTTATGATAAAATAAAGCAAATATAAAAGCCTTCAGCAAAACCACAAAATTAATAACATCATATTGTCTTTGTACACAGATTTCCTTCATTTTACTTCATGGTCTAGAATAAAAAGGGAAAAAGTGTCACTACTAACTGCTACAGCCACCAACGCCTATATTTGTTTATCTACAGGGACTGGCCTATCTCGTGTTGAACAATTCTACAGAATTTGCAGGCAGAAATTCTTCTTAAACACACATACAGCCAAACAAGGAACAGTCTAATATGACCTGCATGGTCCTGTTTGGTAGCTGGGCGACAACAGAAAAGTGAACATTAAATACTTTAGCATATTAGGCAATTAATAGGAAAATGAATTCACATTCTGTTTTTTTGGCATGATGCATCAGCTGGAAAATGAGAGAGGTAAAAAAGAAGAATAATGTTAATATATACTGGTATATATAATTATTGAGTTCCCTTCATTTAATACTTTATGAATCCCCTTCAGGATAACAGCTCAGAATGTTCTCCGATAATTTTTATTTGCTTCAATTAAAAAGTTAGATTCTTGCTAATATTGTGAATGAAAGATCAACAATATAAACAAGGACATTTTCTTCACAGCCCATTTTAGTTTTATCTACCAAGGGTGCTAATATTAGCGGACGGGACAACACACAACCCAAGTCAATATCGTAGTTCCATTGGATATGCAGATACATCAGAAGTACAATGTAGCTAACAAAGTATTACAGTATACAACATCTGCTTTTTTTTTTTTTTTTTAACCAGGAGCCAATATTATTAGACAAACTGAGCTGCTTACTGTTGTACATGCTACATACATTCCTTGGTGGTATTGGTGTGAAAGCTATGGCAGCAGAATTCCATGTTAAAGCGGCATTCAGCAATGTTAGAAAGGTGATTTCAAGTTGATTGATTCATTCTTCTTCTTCTTTACAGTAAAGGTAAAAACTAGTGATGCCCCAGCTGATCAGCCCTCCATCTACAGTCATGGCCGAAATTACCGGCACCCCTGGAATTTTAACCAGAAAATGCACCATTTCTCCCAGAAAATTGTTGCAATTACAAATGTTTTGGTATACACATGTTTATTTCCTTTATGTGCATTGGGACAACACAAAAAAACAGAGAAAAAAAGCCAAACCTGACATCATTTCACACAAAACTCAAAAACTGGGCTGGAAAAAATTATTGGCATCCTCAACTTAATATTTGGTTGCACGCCCTTTGCAAAAAAAAAAAAAAAAAACTGAAATCAAGCGCTTCCTATAACCATCAGCAAGCTTGTTACACCTCTCAACTGGAATTTCCGACCACTCTTCTTTTGTAAACTTCTCAAGGTCTCTCAGATTTGAAGGGCACCTTCTCCCAACAGCAATTTTGAGATCTCTCCATAAGTGTTCAATCGGATTTAGATCTGGACTCATTGCTGGCCACTTCAGAACTCTCCAGCGCTTTGTCTTCAACCATTTCTGGTTGCTTTTAGAGGTATGTTTGGGGTCATTGTCCTGCTGGAACACTCATGACCTCTGACGCAGACCCAGCTTTCTGACACAGGGCCCTACATTGCCCCCCAATATCTTTTGGTAGTCTTCAGATTTCATGATGCCTTGCACACAGTCAAGGCATCCAGTGCCAGAGGCAGCAAAACATCCCCAAAACATCTTAGAACCTCCACCATGTTTGACTGTAGGTACTGTGTTCTTTTCTTCATAGGCCTCATTCAATTTTCTATAAACAGTAGAATGATGAGCTTTACCAAAAGCTCTACCTTGGTCTCATCTGTCCACAAGACGTTCACCCAGAAGGATTTTGGCTTCCTCAAGTACATTGTGGCAAACTCCAGTCTGGCTTTTTTATGTTTCTGTGTCAGCAGTGGGGACCTCCTGGCTCTCCTGCCATAGCGTTTCATTTCGTTCAGATGTCGACGGATAGTTTGAGCTGACACAGTTGCACCCTGAGTCTGCAGAACAGCTTGAATATGTTTTGAAGTTGACTGGGGCTGTTTATCCACCATTCGGACTATCCTTCGTTGCAGTCTTTTATCAATTTTTCTCTTCCGTCCATGTCCTGGGAGATTAGCTACAGTGCCATGTGTTGGGAACTTCTTGATTAAGTTGCGCACAATGGACAAAGGAACATGAAGATCTCTGGAGATGGACTTGTAGCCTTGAGATTGTTGATATTTTTCCATAATTTTTGTTCTCAAGTCCTCAGACAATTCTCTGCTCTTCTTTCTGTTCTCCATGCTTAGTGTGACACACTCAGACACACAACAGAAAGGTTGAGTCAACTTTTCTTCATTTTAACTGGCTTCAGGTGTGATTGCTATATTGCCAGCACCTGTTTCTTGCCACAAGTGAGTTCAAACAAGCATCATATGCTAGAAATAAAACGATTTACCCACAACTTTGAAAAGGTGACAATAATTTTGTCCAGCCCATTTTTGGACTTCTGTGTGACATGATGTCAGATTTGGCTTTTGTTCCAATGCACATAAAGGAAATAAACATGTGTATACCAAAACATTTGTAATTGCAACAATTTTCTGGGAGAAATGGTGCATTTTCTGGGAAAATTCCAGGGGTGCCGATAATTTCGGCCACGATTGTATATCAACTGATTTTCACAACAAAACACTTGATTGGTGATCTGTAATAGTGAATGATCACAAAAAATGATTTTTTTTTTTTTTTTTTTATAAACATCTGCTTTTCTAAGCTTTACGATAATTTGTGGCGCTCTTAAATATATATATTTTTACTTAGACAAACGGTGAAAACTGCTTTTCTTAAATTACCATAAGTTTAGTTTCAGATAAGTATATTTAAAAAGGGGCAGCATGGTGGCGCAGTGGTAGCTCTGCTGCCTCGCAGTAAGGAGACCTGGGTTTGCTTCCCAGGTCCTCCATGCGTGGAGTTTGCATGTTCTCCCTGTGTCTGTGTGGGTTTCCTCCCACAGTCCAAAGACATGCAGGTTAGGTGCATTGGCGATCCTAAAATTGTCCCTAATGTGTGCTTGGTATGTGGGTGTGCGTGCCCTGCCCGGGGTTGGTTCCTGCCTTGCGCCCTGTGCCGGCTGGGATTGGCTCCAGCAGACCCTTGTGACCCTGTGTTAGGATATAGCGGGTTGGACAATGACTGACTGACTGACATTTAAAAAGAAATTAAACAATATATCAGCTTGTAATTATGAGAAGCATTCTCTTTCATGTCATAAATATTATAGATAACCATTTTCTGTACATATTTTATTAGGAAGAAAATGTATGTATTTTAAGGTAACTATTTATTTTACAAATTTTACGGTCACTGAAAAATAAGCCTGTAGAATTTAACTTTCTCAATAAAAAAATTGATGAGGTAACACCTGTGGTCTATAGTTTAAATATAAAAATACAAAGTAAACACTTTGATATAGAATATAAGGCTTCCCTGCATCTAGCTATACAGGAGGTTAGTGTAAAATTTTTTTTAAAGGGGAGGAAATCTTATCAGAGAATTCCTAGTAAAAACCACAAAAACTCTTGACTCCCCATTAGCATCAAAGCCTAAACTTAGTACTGCGTCAGTATACAGTGGATTTTATCTACCAAAAAAAAAAAAAACACAACAAAAAAGAAAGTTACTAATGAGTTTTCATTCACACAAAAGCACTACCCCATTTTCTTTTTCAACAAACTCTGAAAAACAGTATGCTTCATTCTGTTCAATCATGGCCTGCCTCCAGCAGTTAATTTGTGGTGTATTTTTTCCTTTTACTTTTTTTTTCTTTTTTACTTTCAAAAAGTACTTAACACTGATCATTCATTAGTATTGCAAGTTTAATGATGATAAGTGGGTGGACATTGGTATTGGCTTTTCCAAACTCAATGATATGTGCTGGAAAAAAAAAATATTGTAATAAGTTCATCACTTGTTTATTGTCACAACCCCAGTCTGCCAAAGTGATTTTAACTTATTTCACCAAGGGGACCCCCATCTCCTTGCTCTTCAGATTGTGCTTGATTCCCAAAGGGCAAAAAATCCTCCACTCTTCAAATCTTGTCTATGGGTCCCAAGGCCACAAAGGCAGAACTGCTCGGAGGTACATTTCATTCTTTCACTGGATTACAGCATATATCCCAAAGTCGTTAAGGAAAGAAAAAAAAAAAAAAAAAAAAAAACAGAACAGAAAAAAATGCCATGTTTGTTAATGCTTTTAAACTTCCCCCCAAGTCAGCATTTGTACAAGTTTGAAGATAAAATATCGGTGAGTGGGTAATATACACTAAATACCGTTCTCACTGGTTCATGCTGGATCAATTACTCATAATTCAGTACGCTCACAGCCAGAGCACCTGGCAAGAACTTGCTAAACAACTTTTCTTTGACCTTCACCAAACTTTGCTCCTTTCGCTTTGCTTCTGCAGACAGCCTTCTTTTCCCACTAGTGCATTATTAATAACAAATATCAACAAGTAAAAAAAAAAAAACATGCTAGACAGTTTTGTTTTTTCAATGATATCACCAAAATTCAGTCACATTCATCAATGCATTTTTGAGATTTTAGTGTTATTTGTTTTACCTACTGTGGGAGGCCGTTTACCCCTAAATAGTGATACACCGAAATGTCCTCTGTTAGAGGATATCTACTGCCTTAGATGTACCATCTTGAAAAAATCTAGCTTTTTAGTTAAATGGGAAAGAGTGTCTCTGTGGACGAATAACTGAGTCAGTCAGTCAACTTTACATTATAAATTAGAAGTATGGCTTTCTAATTTTTACTCATCAAATCATGCTACTGTTCTTCTTTTGGCTGCTCCCATTAGGCGTCGCCACAGCAGATCATCTGTTTCCATATCTTCCTATCCTCTTCATCTTGCTCTGTCACACCCACCATCTTCATGTTCACTCTTACCACATCCATAAACCTTCTCTTAGGCCTTCCTCTTTTCCTCTTACCTGGCAGCTCTATCCTTAACATCCTTTTCCCAATATTACACAGCATCTCTCCCCTGTACATGTCTAAACCAATGCAATCTCATCCCTCTGACTTTGTCTCCCAAACGTCCAACCTGAGCTGGCCCTCTAATGTACTTGTTCCTAATCCTATCCATTCTCTTCACACCAAATGCAAATCTTAGCATCTTTAACTCTGCCACCTCCAGCTCTGTCTCCTGCTTTATGGTCAGTGCCACCGTCTCCAACCCATATAACATAGCTGGTCTCACTACCATCCTGTAGACCTTTCCTTTCACTCTTGCTCATACCCATCTGTCACACGTTACTCCTGACACTCTTCTCTACCCATTCCACCCTGCCTGCACTCTCTGTCACCTCTCTTCCACAATCCCCGTTACTCTGTACTGTTGATTCCAAATATTTAAACTCATCCACCTTCGCCAACTCTACTCCCTGCATCCTCGCCCTTCCACTGACCTCCCTCTCATTTACACACATGTATTCTGTCTTGTTCCAACTGATCTTCATTCCTCTCTTCTCTAGAGCATATCTCCACCTCTACAGGGTCTCCTCAACCTGCTCTCCACTCTCGCTACAGATCACAATGTCACCCACAAACATCATAGTCCATGGGGACTTCTGTATAATCTTGTCTGTCAACCTGTCCATCACCATTGCAAATAAAAAGGGGCTCAGAGCTGATTCCTGATGTAATCCCACCTCCACCTTGAATGCATTTGTCATTCCTACCACAGACCTCACCACTGTTACACTTCCCTCGTACATATCCTGTACAACTCTTACGTACTTCTCTGCCACTCCCAACTTCCTCATACAATACCACCACTCCTCTCGAGGCACCCTGTCATATGCTTCCTCCAAGTCCTCAAAGACACATTGCAACCCCTTGTGACCTTCTCTATGCTTCTCCATCAACACCCTCAGAGTAAACATGGCATCTGTTGTGCGCTTTCTTGGCATGAAACCATACTGCTGCTCACTAATCATCACCTCACTTCTTAACCTAGCTTCCAATACTCTTTCCCATAACTTCATGCTGTGGCTCATCAATTTTATCCCTCTGTAGTTACTATAGTTCTACACATCTCCTTTATTCTTAAAAGTTTGTACCAGTACACTTCTTCTCTACTCCTCTCACTTTCCAAGATTGCATTAAACCAGGGATGTCGAACTCCAGACCTGGAGGGCCACAGTGGGTGCAGGTTTTCATTCTAACCATCTTCCTAATTAGTGACCACTTTTTGAAGCTAATTAACTTCTTTAGCCTTAGTTTTAATCAGCTTCACTCAGAACCCTTAGTTGTTTTTTCCTTAATTAGCAGCTAGACAGTAATGAGACATAAAACTAACTCTAAAAATAAAGAAAGGTAAAGATCTCAGTGAGGTTGATCTCTCAAGTCACCAAAACATTTTGACAGTGTTCTTAGAAACAATACAAAATATCAACAGTTTTAGAAATGTCTGCTGTGGCAGAATGAGAGCAGCAACAAGCCATGAAATTGAATAACGGGTTTAATTAACAACAAGAATTGGCTTCTCATTAAGAAACTGGTTTGCTTTGAAATTTGCTGGAGTTTGAAGCCCCAATTTAGCTGGTCATCTGTTGGCACGTTTCACTTCTTATTTCTGCTTGGCAGTCATTTAATGAAGAAAAGAATCAATTCAGAAGACTTAATCCATAAAAACAGGGCTACTAAAATAGGGGGAAAAGTTAATAAGCAGTGAAAACTGGACACTGATTAGAAAAAGGATTACAAAGAAAACCTGTAGCCACTGTGGCCCTCCAAGCCTGGAGTTCGACACCCGTGCATTAAACAATCTGGTTAAGAACTCCACTGCCATCTCACTTAAACACCTCCATGCTTCCACAGATATGTCATCTGGACCAACACCCTTTCCATTCTTGATCCATTTCATAGCTGTCCTTACTTTCTCCTTGCTAATCCGTTGCACTTTTTGATTCACTATCTCCACATCATTCAGCCTTCTCTCTCTCTCATTCACCAACCTCTCAAAGTACTCTTTCCATCTGCTCAACACATTCTCCTAGCTTGTGAGTACGTTTCCATCTTTATCCTTTATCACCCTAACCGGCTGCACATCTTTCCCAGCTCATCCCTCTGTCTAGCCAATTGGTACAGGTCCTTTTCTCTCTCCTTAGTGTCCAACCTCTCGTACAATTCATTATACACCTTTTCTTTAGCCTTTGCCACCTCTCTATTCACTTTACGCCTTATTTCCTTGTACTCTTGTCTACTTTCTGCATCTCTCCGACTATCTCACTTCTTCTTCGTCGTCCTCTTCCTCCGAATACTCTCCTGTGTGTCCCCATTCCACCACCAGGTTTCCTTATCCTTCTTCCTCTGTCCAGATTTCACACCAAGTATCCTTCTAGTTGTTACCCTTGCTACTTCTGCTGTAGTTGCCCAGCTGTCTGGTAACCCTTCACTGCCACCCACTGCCTGTCTTACTTCCTCTCTCAACTCCTCCTTAGTCTTCCTTTTTCAACTTTCAACATTTGATCCTTGGCTCTGTCCACACTTTCCTCCTATTCTTGGTATCCAACATCATCCTACAGACTACCATCCTATGCTGCCTAACTACGCTTTCCCCTGCCCCACCTTCAACAATAATACTTTCATGTTAATACAGCCAACTTAACATGCGTATGTCAAACAAAAAATTTTATATACTGTACATCTGCTCTGCTAAGAAAAGTAGTAGTTCAGTTGTGCGTTAGCAGTCAGCAAATAAAGCCTATGTAATGGCACATACTCACAAAAGTGTAAAACACTCAATTGCCAGCAAAATCACGGCTGGTACTCATGCAGGTGAAGTCATATTCCTTTTGTGTATTAAGTTAGATACTGGTAATACTCCAGCAAGTAAATTACCATTTATCTTACATAAAGAGCAAATTCCAATAGTTTTAGCATTTGCTATAACTATAAATAAATCTCAGGCCAAAGTTTTGACTGTGTTGGATTATACCCCTGAACCGATAGCGAGATACTGAGGTGTGGTTCAGTCACCATAGTGCTGCTATTAATAACTCTAGGTGTAACAAAATCTGCAATCCAGGAACATACTGTACACCTCTACTTATGTCCATAAATGAAAACAAAATCTAAAGCATTAACTACCTCTATTTATTGAAAAATGGACCCCATCAGACTGCAGAACTCTTAATACAAATGAGGAGATACACAATACTTTCATATGAGACAACTGTGTCACTTATCAAGGTCCTATAAGAAAGGGACAAGTCTGTGACATTGCTGAACTACCTTGGTTAAACATGTGATGAATTGGGTAACATTTTGCAATTAATCATGATTAAAAAACATAATCATTTGACAGCTTTAAAATATACAGTACAGGCCAAAAGTTTGGACACACCTCCTCATTCAATGTGTTTTCTTTATTTTCATGACCATTTACAGCACTCCATCACTCTCCTTCTTGGTCAAATAGCCCTTACACAGCCTGGAGGTGTCCTGTTGAAAAATAAATGATCGTCCAACTAACCTGACTTCTGCACAACACAACTGCTGGTCCCAACCCCATTGATAAAGCAAGAAATTCCACTAAATAACCCTGATAAGGCACACCTGTGAAGTGAAAACCATTTCAGGTGACTACCTGTTGAAGCTCAGCGAGAGAATGCCAAGAGTGTGCAAAGCAGTAATCGGAGCAAAGGGTGGCTATTTTGAAGAAACTAGAATATAAAACATGTTTTCAGTTATTTCACCTTTTTTTGTTAAGTACATAACTCCACATGTGTTCATTCATAGTTTTGATGCCTTCAGTCATGAAAATAAAGAAAACACATTGAATGAGGAGGTGTGTCCAAACTTTTGGCCTGTACTGTATATATTGTACATATATATTTTATGTGTATTATGTTATATGTGAATTTAGATATTTTTTGTAATAATGTCATTTTAGAGAGATGGTTCATTATATTGCATTCAACTCCTTTACATAAAATCTTAGGTTAAAACAAGTTAAGGACAATCATGTAAGCATGTGAACATCACATCACTTTTGTATTCAACTTTGTTTCGCTCATATGTGCGTTAATATTCATTTCTTTGCTTAAGGTAATATACACGTCACGCTACTGTACATCTCTCCGATTCTTGGTGCATTCTTTGGCATTGTATTTTAATTGAGAAATCATTTTTCTATTGTAGAGTATATAAACCATCATTTATCATTATCATTTACTATTTTAGGCTCCTCGAGCTGAAGAGCCACAAATCACCCGATACAACAGTGACTCTCTTGGCTAAAAAGTGTCTCTGTGTCCCGGACACCAGCTGCCTTTCTGCACAGGTGACAACAATATATCCCAGCACTGAGCAGAGTAGTATTTTAAGACAAAACTTATAAATGAAATAAAATACACCCAGTTGTTCACTATGCAAGGTTAATAGCTGTATCTGTTTTTAATGCTTGATTTAAATCAATCTCTTGTATTCTTCTATCGGTTGGCCAAGATAAAGGTGTTGCCTTCAAGTCCGATACATATTTTGTAACAAGTCACTGTAGGTTGTTATAACAAATGCCAAATGATAATATTTTTTAATTATATGTTAAATTCTATATATACTGTAAGTTAACTAGCTGCGTGTGGTCTTTGGGACAAAAAACAATCCGAAGACTCCCTAGCAGTTTTACTATACTCGTGAACTTGGAGAGGCGTCAGCTAACTCTTAAGAATAACCCAGGGCAGAGGACGTGGACCCACCTGTGCTTGATGACCCACTGGCTTTCGTAAGGAGACACTGGTGATCCCAGATCTTAGCTGCTTCACAGGCATACGGGTTTTGTTAATCTTTGGCTTGAGAAAATACCTCCAGATAGACAATGTTTTTAGTGAACCCTTCAAGCCTTGCCCTCCGTTGCCGAGGTGTTTTACTTGCACGTTGTTAAGCCATGGCGTTTGTTTCCCTTTGACACTGTGGCTCTTCATCTGCGTCATTAGCATGACGTTAATGTTTCACGGTGGCATATGCTGCACAAATGTCTTTCAAAGTGAGGTGTATGTAAGCCCCAAAAAAAACGTAAAAGAGCATTCAAGAGCATCTAGTGGCTGTGGCTGAGTGTGAGCAGAGCGGACTGTTCTATGCACACACACACACACACACACAGGTCTTTCATTTAATATTGTATATACGTATGTCTAATTAGTACTATACAGTATGTTATACCAGAATAATAAGACTTTTGATTTTGGTTTCAAAATACTTTTCAAATCTTTAAATTGAGTATCTATTAGTGAATACAAACATTCTGGGCTATGGAGTCAAAGTCAGAAGAAATTACTGGGTTAATGGAGTAGGAGTCTGTAAAACTGTACCAACTCCAACTCTGATAAAGTGTAAATTGTAACATAATGTGTTAATGTGTTCACATATACTGATTCGATTAAACTATTTTTTCTTCTAGAATTTTAATAAAAATATAGATTCTTTTTTAATTTTGCAAGTTCATTCTTATGTTTAATGTTATTAGTATTTGTAAGCCACTGCACCATTGCTACAGTCTTTAAACTATAACAAGTTAGAGTGCTAACAAATAGCCTGATGATTCACGCTGGTAGTGAAGAGTTGCCATGTATCTTGCAGGTTGTGTTGTTTCAATCAACATAATAATTTCATATATTTGTCTAATCACAAATAGAGGAGTCAGAGTTGGAGGCACCATAAATTGAGGAGTTAGAGATGAAGGTTATGTGTATCAGCTCCACAGCCCTGATAATTACTGATAATTGTTCATTTTTAATTATTTGGAAAAAATATATTGTAATAAAAGATTTGTCCAACCTGCCCTGCCCATTATAAAGTACTACTGTAATTTTCTGTACGTTTAATTTCACTCAGTCAATGTAATAGAGATGGCTTCATTTTACAGCTAAGATACTGCAACACAGGAATAAAAAAAACAAGAGCTGTAATTTGTTAATGACATTTCCAAGTTTTTCCTCTTGGCTCTCTAGTAATATTTTGGACTACTGTATATGATTAACCACAAATCTAGTAAAAATTATATTAAGTTACATTTAAATTGCAAAATAAACATATTATAAAGTTAGGATATGCACACAATTATAGCAGTTCACTACCCCTAAATTGTATTTTTGTTGTTTGTAAAGTGCTTTTAGACTCTGTTAATAGCACCACAGTGACTGAACACAGACGTAAAGCTACTTACATCAGCAGCTGCACATTACAGCTGAAAGACAAACAAAGCACAGAAGTGAAACGCCCATCTGCACAAATGACTTGTTAGTAGGAAGTGAAAAAAAGAACACTATGCCTCCGATATTGAGTATCAAAACGAATGTGTTGCAAGAAGGAAGTGCTATGTTACTAATTGAGTGGAACAGAGCACCACACAGACACATGAACAAACCAAGTCTGTAGTGATTATAATGGTTCAAAAAAAAAAAAAAAAAAAAAAAAAAAACCATGTGCCTCTACAGAATCATATATGCTGCTCAGATCAGTTATTTCATTTGAAAGTGTATGCTGAAAGTGTTCGAGACAAACATCTGAAGTGGGCAACATAAAAAAAAAACCACCTGATCAACACCAGAAGAGGAATCTAGCCCCATGAAGCTTCCCTTCAAAAACGGTCAATGAGAACACAAATTAAACTTTTAAGGCATAAACAATAATTCCAATTCATTTCCTCTATATCAACATCCATCTAACAGCAGAACTGAGTCTCATATTCTCAAAGGGGCATCAGCTGCCAAGACAGTTCTAACAATAACAGCTGCAAAGTCATTCTCTCCACTATACTCAAGGTGGTTTTGCTCCAAACCCTAACAAATACTCAACCTTCTGATAGGCATTCAACTGCAAAAGGTGTCTTTTCATTTAGTCTCTATATTCAGGATTTCTATATAAATATATTTAACATTGAATCACGTTGCTTATACTGTAATTACCATGTTTCTTTGTATCTCCTCTTTTAAATATTGACTGACTGGTGCAACAGCAGGAGCAAGAAAAAAAACAAAAAAACAAGTGCTCTTCATATTTGTAATTTTTTTTCTTTCTTCCCCCTTTTTTGACATTAAACATGCATAACCTTGATCACCTTGTAATTAATGAAGTAAATGTTCAGCTACTGTTCCTGCATTCCTGGTAAAAGAATGTTAACTAGGCCAACTGAATAAACATTTATGCTGAAGAAAAGGTGATTGACAGGACATTTGGGGTGGGGCGGGGCACACAAAAGAGCGCCTCTAGGGACTCGAAATCCTGAGAGTTCACAAATTCTTAACTGTCACCCAACTACAGCACCGCCTTCATAGTGCGGATGAAGCAAAGGCAGAAATCAAAGTTGACTTGTCACTATCCACAAGTAACCCGAGCACATGAGTAACTAAAGGAGCACAAGGCAAGTTGGGTTAGCACAACTGACATAAAACATTTGGTGACAGCTGACACTGTTCCCAATAAACGCTCCGTGTCCCAACTAAAGCCCAGAATGACTACTGAGCGGTCCATTACTACGGGAGATGCGCTACACATCAATTCAGTGTTACCTCGAAGTTAAACATGTCCCTGAGAAACTTAAGTGTGTCACTTACCGCCTGTTCATAGGCCTCAGTCTGACGGCCACTTTCACTGATGCCATGACTCATCCCCGTCCCAGTCACCTGTAAGCAGATCAGAGGGACCGCCAACGAGAAGGTGACATGAAGCGAGCGGCCCGCCGCTCCAGGCTCTGGAAAGGCGCTAAGCCAGCGGAGCACTCGCCTACTTTAAAGTCTGCAACATCGACAACTGCTTTCACTTGTCTCTTCTGTGACCATCGCTCAGGAGTTGCTGAAACACCTCCGTTTCCACTACAATTTTCCCGAAGTCTGCTCGGCACTACTTCAATCAGCTGATGCAGCGAACTGGTGGCGACGGAAGTCGACAAGGAGCAAAATAGACGGCCCTTCTAAGCCGATAAAAAACTTTGGGATCCAAACTCCTCCCGTGCGCTGAACAGGGTGCGCACTAGGGCGGCGAGAAGTAGTTGTGCATCCTTGGGGAAAAGTCCTGCAGGTGTGACATGGAAACGACTATTTATTGGTCTTGACGTAAATATAATGTTGATCGTTTGTACACTTAAGTATTGTAAAATTTTGATAGAAGCAGAACAGCTTAGCAGCGGAGCCAATGCGCTACTGTATGTCTAAAACGTCTGTTACTTCTGTTTGAGTTTGTCTTCAGTCTGTTAGATTCAGTTTCCTTGCTCGTCTTAGAAGGTTAACACATCAATTGTCACAGATAGCCCATATATCCACTTCACTGTAGATTTTGTAATGACTGCTGTAGAACCATAATCAAGTTAAACGACACATTATTCGCGTTAAATTACAGTGCCTTCTGCCCCACAGTTTAAAATAACAAATCAAACATTTCAGACGCTAATAAAATGAACATTCACAGACTTTAATTTAAGAGTATTTGCATACATTCCGGTTACACCAGAAATAGCAACACTTTTTCCATATGGTCCTCCCATTTTAGGGCACCATAATGTTTGAAACATATTTAATACTTTGTTGCATGCAATGACTGCTTGAAGTCTGCAATTCATAGACATCAACAGGTGCTGAGGATCTTCTCTGGTGATGCTCTGCCAAGCCTGTAATGTAGCCATCTTCAGCTCCTGCTTGGTTCCGTGGCTTGACCCCTTAAGTTTTATCTTCAGCATATGGAAATCCTATTCAATCAGAATTAAATTGTGTGACAGGCTTGGCCATTCAAGAATTGTCTTTTTTTTAGTTTTAAAAAACATTTGTGTTGCCTCCACAGTATGTTTGGGATCATCATCTTGTTGTAGGATGAAGTGCCATCCAATAAAGCTGGAGGCATTTACTGGAACTTGAGAAGATCAGATGTTTCTACACACCTTAGATGTCTTTCTACACATCCAAATAGTGCGACTGCCGTCAGCAGTTCCATCATCAATGAAGAGAAGTGTGCCACTACCTGTGGCAGCCCAAGCCATAAAACCCCCACCAACATGTTTAATAGATGAAGTGGTCTGCTTTGGATCTCGGGCAGTTCCTTTTGGTCTCCACACTTTGCTCTTGTCATCACTCTGATCAGGTTCATCTTTGTCTTGTCTGCCCACAAGATCTTTTTCCCAAATTCTGCAGGCTCTTTAAGACCTTTTTCACAAACTGTAATCTGGCCATCCTTTTATTGTAGCTAACTAGTGGTCTCCGTGTTTCAGTGTCACCTCTGTGTTTCTGTTAATTACGTTTTCTGCAGATAGTCGTCTCTGACACATCCACATCTGCTCCCATGAAGACTTTCTGATCAGTTGGGCAGGCATTTTGAGGTTTTTCTTTACCATAGTGAGGATTCTTCTGTCACCAAGCTGGAGGTCTTCCTTGGCCTACCAGTCTCTTTGTGATTACTGAGCTCACCAATGAGTTCTTTCTTCTTAATGATATTCCAGACAGTTTATTTAGGTCATCCTAAGGTTTAACTGATGTCTCAAATTGTTCTGTGCTTGTTTTTCAGCCTCATAATGGCGTCTTTGACTTTCATTGTCACAGCTCTTGTCCTCATGTTGAACAATGGCGACTACAGACTCCAAAGGGTAGAAGCAAACTGAGTTATCTTACGAAGCAATGAAACCCACCTGAGGAATCTCAAACACCTGTGACATCAATTATCCTAAACATTATGGTGCCCTGAAGTAGGGGGACCATGTAGAAAAAGTGTTGTCATGTCTACATGGTGTGACCGAAATGTATGAAAATCCCCTTAAATGAAAGTCTGCAATGTGCACTTTAATCTCATCTGAATTGTTTGATTTGTAATTTTAAACTGTGGTGCAGAGGGGTAAATCAAGTAAAAATGTTACTTTGTTCCAAACATTATAGAGGGCACTCTGTATACTCAGTATTGCTAAAAAGCAAAAAATATCCATCCATTATGGAGTCAGGTTGAAGGGAACATCAGAGCAGGTCATCTACTATGAAACTAAGGAAGCTTAAGCTTCAGGGCTCCTAATCCTGGAGGGACCCCAGAAGCAACTTTAGTCCACATTGTTTATAAATTTTGGTTGTCTTCTGTATAAGAAATGATTTAAAAAATAATAATATAGTGTAATTCAATATAAAATAATAGCTAAAATTAAAAAAGATAGTAAAGTATCAAGTAAGTGCCTTGAGTATGGGAAAGGTGCTATATAAATAAAATGTATTATTATTATTATCATGTAGGCATGTAAAAAAAAAATGTTAAAATTAAGGATGTTTCATTCTAAATATAGTTAATATAAATAATATAAATAATTTAAAACACAGTATTTATGACAGAATTTTTTTTAATTATTTACAGTATCTTAGCCTAGTCATAATCGAAAAAATGAAAGCATATTTCATTGCTCACAGTAAAGGGCGACACTTCACTATTTATTGCATACATAAATAATCTTATAAAACCTTAAAATGTACTAAACATAGTACTATTACAGAAAATTAAAACAATTTTACCAATTACAATTAAAGTACAGTAAAAATGAAAAGGTAATAAAAGTATTTTATTTGGTAGATACAAACAGTAGATGACGTGTCATAAGAAAAAAGTGGTGGTGTTGACCACAACAATCACATTTGCATTGTGATTGCCTTTTCAACAAGCTAGACACTTTTTTTCATTAAAATGTTCCTAAGGATATAATATTTTAATTAGCCCTACCCAAAAATAAATGTTATATTTAGAAAATTAAGGCAAGTAATACAGGTGAAATTGTGTTAAATTAGCCTAAGCCTTTTGTTTTTAAGAATAGTGGTTACCCAGACCTCATTGCTAGTTGTAAAGGGGCCCCCATAACAGTTCAAGCTTCAGAATCCCAAAACTGTAGTACCGCCACTTGGGAGCAATATCTGCATCAAGTGACATACCTGACACTATTCACAACCATTGCTCATTAAAAACTGTGGAATTCATAGAATCCATTACTGACCATGCTTGTTATTGTTATGGGGGCAGCAGCCATAGATGTTCACACATATATTTTTACTTAGAGAAAAAATGCATTAAAATATGAATGGGTGGCACAGTGATACAGTGTCTTCACAGCTCCAAAAAACCTCTAGGAATCCTGGTGCTAGTTACCATCTCTGTGAAGTATGCATGTTCTCCCTATGTCTGTATAAGCCTTTCCTTAAATAATTTGAAAGACTTATGTGTTGGGTTGACTGTTAGGGCGCAAATAGGAAAGATGCAGAGGGTATATTGCACGGGGGCCTACAGCTGTAGGGGTGCATAAATAGCCTTGCTGTCTCCGAAGATCACTCTGTGTTGAAGGAGGACTGCATCCATTCCATCATGGCTGATTAAAGTGTCTTTCCTCTGGCATTGTGTAGTACAGTGCTAAGTTTTTAAGGGGGATATCATGGCTTTCAGTATATCACTCTTGTTTACAAAAAGTAATGGCCATAAGTACCCTGGAGAATGAGGTACATTTCTACAGGGCTGAAGAAATTTTTATTGCTTACCCATTTCCAAATATCTTGTTTGACTCCTGCTGGTGGTAAGACTTGTACTCTCTGGTTCTTGATACTACTGAGATAGGTGCCAACCTCCCATGTCCTTTTATTGGATTAAGGGGGTTTTAGTAACTCGATGGATGAATAAAAAGTAGACGACTTCATTTTGATAGAGATAGATAGATAGATAGATAGATAGATAGATAGATAAATACTTTATTGATCCCCAGGGAAATTTAACTACAAGTAGCCAAGAATTATACTAAGTTAGATACAAACATTTAAGTACACACTATACAATTAACATTAAGTAAGTACAGTCTGTCAAATTTCCCAACCTCAACATGACATATTAAGTTTGAATCAAGAGCATAAACAGGTACCTACCAGTTAGAGGAGCTCATTTGGAAGATGTTTTTTTTTAAACTTTCCCCACTGAGGTATAAAGGGGAAGCAGCAACAATGAAGGGGCAGATTGCCTTGTTCTGCTGTTAGGTGCACTATGCCTTATCAAGTGACTTCTTCAGGGAGCCATTTATTGTAAGACATCCTCACTCTGACAAAATGGTATCAGACTTCATTGATTTTTTTTTAACTTGTCTTTTAGACAGTACATTTTTCTTTACTAATAGACCATTAAGTCTTTTAGTTGGATAAGAGCAGTTCAGTTTCTGCATTAAGGGCCAGTGGGACACAGCCTTACCAGTTGTAAACAAATAAGTAATATGCTTCCCTCATTAATCTATCTTAATATTAAAATAATTATGGTAACCCTCAGCTTTGTCCTCTTAAGCAGTTTTTTTTCAATACTCAATATCATATACTCAACTTCATGTCTTATTTAGAAAAATATTACTTTTGTAGTACTGAAATTGTTTTTATGCCAGGTGCTCCAAGACTGTTTCAAGCCTTATTACCTCTGCATTGTTCTCAGTTTATCTTTGGGTGTGTCAGTCCATGTACAACCTGAATTTTGTAATTTGGTGATGGAGTTTGACACCTTAAGGTAGCCACAGTAATTTGAAAAATAAAGCAGATAAATGCAATACCAGGAATGTACCCAACACAAGAAATCAGAATGGAAATGAGGGACATCTTGAGCTTCACCCAGTACTGAGAAGGACCATCTGAATCTGTAAAAGAAACCAAGGAAGCCTTACACCACATAATTGCAGAATCATCTGAGAATTTCTGCAAGTGACATAACCTGGTGTTAAATTTAGTCAGAGATGTACAGACTACAGAGTGAAGAGAAAAGTAGGCAGGACTGCTCCTTGTGGTGCTCCAGTGTTGCTGTTATAGTCCTTGGGTCTCACAAACTGTGGTCTACCCGACAAGTACTCCATTATCTAGGACACCACAGGCTCATCCACCTGCATGTTTACTCGTACAATTTAACACTATTTATTATTATTAAAAATGTACAGCATTTAGATTTGATAAAATATTTACTGATATTCTAACAGCTCTATTAGACACATGATC
Organism: Polypterus bichir lapradei; assembly: GCA_026402145.1. Classification (NCBI taxonomy): domain Eukaryota; kingdom Metazoa; phylum Chordata; class Cladistia; order Polypteriformes; family Polypteridae; genus Polypterus; species Polypterus bichir. The sequence continues at coordinate 26,546,233 of JANRMT010061414.1, forward strand.
CATCAACAGGTTTAAACTTAATAAGGATTTTAGAATGGATGTTCTATTTATTCAGGTTTACATTTTCGGTATCAGTGCAAATTATGACAATTTATAGCAGAAAAGGTTTATTAGAAGGTCATGGGGTAGAGGGCCTGGCTAGAGGTTGCCACGGTCAAGGGCACAACCAATGTGGCAAAACACATGAGGCAGTTCTACAGTAAACGTCCAATTAAAAAACAGAAACACATTCATACAAACAGAACAATTCATCTTGCCAGTATGGGAATATAGCCGTCAGTAGGAGGTCATCACATGTGAACTGTGCCTGACATGAAACCTCCATTGACGCCAGTGCATGTGAGAGGCAGGGGGAGCAGACATGCAGTAATGTCTGAGACGCACAAATGAAGGTGACTCAGAAAATGCCAGGAGTAATTGTCTCTATTTAAACAGAGATAGAGAAGCCATTGAGGCTTAACTAGATTCTGTAAGACCAAGGCCAGTGTAGCACAGCAGCTTTTTCAGCAGTGTAGGACTTGATTAATAAGATAAAAACAAACAAAACAAATTACAGCTTGACCTTTTGTACATATTCAGATGGAGTTTTTATAACTGCCGGAGTGTATATCTTTAGAGTTTGTGTTAGTGAGTGTTGACATTTAGCCACGCTCTTTCACACTGCTAAAGCAATGAATGGAATTATAAAGGACAAATTGTTACAACTGTGATCAGAGACTGGTTTGGAATGGCCCAAGGCTCTGCCTATTGTAGATGTCTCTCTCCTCTCTCCTGATGTCTCTCATGGTATGCCCAACAGAACTGTCCGCCTCTTGCCATGTGTAATTCTCATCGGAGGCCCATTTGACTGGTCTGTAAATGTAATGTAACTGACTAATATTCATCACATGTCTGAAGATATGCCAAGCTATTGCATTGCTTTAACAAAGGCCTTGAGTTTGACTGATTTGCAGAGTAAAGCAGTGCTTGCACAGGCAGTTACTGAGACGGTTTACTGTATCTGTTTCATCCCTGGTGATTGGGCACTACTGAAAGCTTTTAAGTGGACAGGTTAGTTTCTGGTCTCACTGACATGCAATCAAAGTTCAGGGGCATCCTATGTGGGTTTTATTTATTTATGTGTGTATGTATGTATGTATGTATGTATGTATGTATGTATGTATGTATGTATGAGGGAATCCATTCCCGGGAATTTGGGAAACCTGCTTGTCATTCCCAGGAATCTTGGGCTCCCGGGGATGACACAGTGCACGGGCATCTCACATGTGAATGGTTTTAGAATGACCGACACTTATTTTTAATTTTAATAAAACTACTGCAATATGTTGACACCAATAAAAGACTAACCTTATCTACAAGCAGTTCATGTTGTCATATAAGTACATGTATCTAGTTCAGGGGTGCCCACACTTTTTCGGCTTGTGAGCTACTTTTAAAATGATCAGGTCGAAATGATCTACCTACATTAAAAATGATATATATATATATATACTGTGTATATATATATATATATATATATATATATAT
>JANRMT010061414.1:26554086-26632697 GCA_026402145.1 Polypterus bichir lapradei
TATCTATCTATCTATCTATCTATCTATCTATCTATCTATCTATCTATCTATCTATCTATCTATCTATCTATCACCTTCTGCATATTTTTGATGACTGTCTGATACACATCCCACAGTTTCTACAGTTCTGATGCAGGGTGATTGGCTTAATCATAGTCATCGTTATTAGTGAAATGCAGGTATTTCATAATGAATGAAAAACAAAACTTACTCATAACTTCGCCGATAATGGGTGTCTGCAATAACCAGCTTGTAGACCAGTACTATCTTTTTGAGTAGTTTACTCATTATATCTTTCAGTATCAGGAGACCGAAAAACACCCACATGCCAACTGCAGTAATAGGCTGCCAGCAACTGCAACAAGCAAATAGTTTGCTGTGACCTTTCTGACAGCGCTTAGCATAGTGGTTCATTGAAATGATTGTTTTCTCCATCATATTATCTTCAACAAATTGTGAATAGTCCAGATAACAATGATCAACAGACATCTTTACACCAGGGTCATCCATAAATCTGCAGCAAGGTGGTGCAGGATTGTCAGCAGTAGTATGAAGCTGACATCAACTATAAACATCACTGAAATCTGGCATTTTGGAATCTACAAAACAAATGTCAGTTTCATTGACAGTGTCAATGTTTGATGACCAATTCACATCGTCATTACTATCCCTCGATTCGAACAATGGTCCAGGTTTCAGTTTGTTCTAAAACTGGCTTTATGTTTGCCATTGTGTTTTAGATTGAATATCGAGGAGTTACCATAGCATTACCATAAAGTGGCAGAAGCTTAAAAATATTCGTGTTTTTTGCAGATTTCATCCGCTAGATGGCAGGAAAATACTATCCCATGAGTTATTCAGGCTTACTGTAACACTGTAAAGCAAACTATTACAGGTCACCTTGAGTCTGACTCTGGCTTAGCCATACTTAATAGAATTCCGAACCTGAGTCATGCTCAGGGTTAATGCCAAGGAGGATAAGCAAGCTCCTTTTCTTTTCAGGGGAGAAAATGATTACTGGTTAACAGATTGAGTTTCTAAATTGGGGATACACAATTTTACAATTCTTTTTAGTTATTTTAAAAACTTTGTTCTGTACTGGTCTTACTGCTGCTTGTATTTTTTTTTCAATTTGTAAAAGACTTGTTTTTAGTAAAGTGGTGTCTGTTGCTGCTTGCTGATATCCCTTCTACACCACCCCTGTCACCTCTACTTAAAACTGATGCTTATATTACTTTATGTATTCTTCAGGATTTTCCATGCTTTGAATATACTACATCTTATATTGGTTATCCTTTGGGTAAAATAGGGGGAATTATGGATTAACATATTATTTTATATGTTAGTAAAAGTTTAGCTTAGAAGTACCTGTATGTACAGAGATGCATTATGGTTTTGATTTCATTTTCATATTTCTTAGTAATTTCCACTTTGCATCAGCAAGGGTGGCACAGTGGGTAGCGCAGCTGCCTCGCAGTTAGGAGACCCGGATTCGCTTCCCGGGTCCTCCCTGTGTGGAGTTTGCATGTTCTCCCCGTGTCTGTGTGGGTTTTCTCCCACAGTCCAAAGACATGCTGGTTAGGTGCATTGGTGATTCTGAATTGTCCCTGGTGTGTGTGCACGACCTGCCCGGGGTTTGTTTCCTGCCTTGCACCCTGGGATTGGCTCCAGCAGACCCCTGTAGTTCAGATATAGCGGGATGGATGCATCAGCAAGGTCGGTTTGAACTTATTTTTCAGACTTGCTTGCCAGACAGGACTGTTTTTCTACTTTTATTATGTTTACTTGAACTGAAGGTTAGAATAGACTTCTTATCATATATACAGCCTTTCTTCTGTGTTTACTATTAGTTAATGCTTTGTGAGAACTGCTTTCATTGCTGTGCACATTTGGCTTTTGGCACACTTCTCAAGTGTTTTGCATGTATTTTGTTTTGCCTAATAAACAGTATCTTAATGTTATGATTCAAATGCACATGATGAAGAGGGTGGGGGCCTCCAAAACATCCACAGACAAGGCCTACTGCTGGCAGTCTGACCCCAAACTCCACATCAGGCTAGTTTCAGCTTACTCAGGCCTAAAGAGCGCCCTAGCCTGTAAAGTTCAAAATATATCAAAAATGCCCTTCCGGGGAAAACAAGTGAAAAAAAATCTGGATATCTAGGATAGAGCCAAAGCAAAATCTTTATAAACAAAGATTTTTTATTTATACAGGGGATTCAAAAATTATTCTTTACTTTTTGAACGCTTTATTGTGATGGAGATTTATTTTAAATGCATACATTTGTCATTTGTGCCCATAACTCTACACTTAATATCCCATAATGACAAAGTGAAAACAAGTTTTCAAAAATGTTTGCAAATGTATTATAAATAAAAACCTGAAATCTCTCATTTCTGCTGTGGCACTCCAAATTGTGGTCAGTTAGAGCTTGTTTGTGGTAATCATCCACAAGATGTGTTTAGAATTTGATTGGACACCACCTATGGCAACTTGATTTTTTTGGATTTCATTTATAAAAGCACACAACTATGTGGAGAAGGTCCACAATTCACATAGCATGTCAGGACAAACACCAAGCTATGGGGTGCAAGGAGATCTGTGTAGACCTCCACAATCAGGGCCATCTGTTAAGCTTTGAGTATTCCCAGGAGCACAGTGGCGTCTATAATTTTGCAATGGAAAAACTTTGGATCACCAGGTTTCATCCTAGGGTTGGCCATCTGACCAAACAGAATAACTGGGAAAATGGGCTTTAGTTAGGGAGATGGCCAAGAAGCCAGCTGTCACTCTAACACAGCTTCAGAAGTCCTCTGTTGAAATGGTAGAACCTGTTGGAAGGATAACCATCTCAGCAGAACTCCATCAATTGGGTGTTTATGGTAGAGTGGCTAAATGGAAGCCACTCTGATCAAATGACATTTAAAGGACTCAGAGGAAAAAGATTCTCAGGTCTGATTAGATAAAAATTGAACCCTTGGGGCAGAACTCCAAGTACTATGTATGGTGAAGACCAAGCACTGCTCATCAGCTGCCTAATACCATTCACTCAGTGAAGCATAGTGGAGGCAAGATCAGGCTATGGGGGTGCTTCTCAGTGGCAGGGGCAGAGAGACTGGTCAGAACTGAGAAAAAAAGATGAATGCAGCCAAAGCAAGTGATGTCCTTAAAGATAACTTGCTGCAGAGTGAATGTGACCTCATACTGGGGTGACAACTTTCAGCATGATAATGACCCAAAGCATGCAGCCAAGACAATGCTAGAGTGGCTTCGGGACAAATCTCTGACTGTCCTTGAGTGGTCTTGCCAAAGCCCATACTGAAACCCCATAAAACATCTGTGGTGAGACCTTAAAGATGGTAGTTTACAGATGCTTTTTAATCCAGTCTGAGTGTGAGATGATCTGCCAGAAAGAATGATATAAACTGCCTAAAACCAGGTGGGCAAAGCTTGTAGTGACTTACCCAAGAAGACTGAAAGCTGGAATTGCTGCCAAAGGGGATTCTACAAATACTGAATTAAGGGTCTGAATACTTATATGAATGAAAGATTTCAGTTTTTGCAAATCTTTCTGAAAACATGTTTTAACTTTTTCAGTTAGTGCCGCAACTGACGCTCCCTCACAATGCAGGTAATGTGCCTCATCTGGGACTCCATGAGCAACCGCTCATTCGACACAAAGTCAAACCATCGGTACCCAAGGATTTTCGGGAGAGACACAGTACCAAAAGAGTCCAGTCTTCGTCTCAGGTCCCTGGATAGCGTCCATGCCTCACAACAATATAGCAAGACAGGAAGCACCAGGACTCTAAAGACTTGGAACTTCGTCCTTTTGCATAGATATCAGAGATAATGAAAGTACTAAAATTCGAAAGTCTCAAAAAACTGATAGTAAAGATCGCATTAGCGCTAACAAATGGAAATTATTACTCAGTGAAGTAACGGAACAGCAAAAAGAGATTGAATATATGGACATAAGTGATATGACAGAAGTATGTACTGTAGATATTGTTCAGCTTTAAAGTTTAAGTCTGGGACTTGTAGATCGTCTAATCCGTGTTGCCATCAGGGAAAAGCTACTACATGTTTAATTTTGAAGAAACCACAGTTCGTTCAGGTTTATATTTATGATCACAGAGAAGCGATGCAACATAGAATTGAAAGAGTTAAATGATCGGACATATTAGAAATTCTAGAGCCAATAATGGATACAAATCCATACATCCAAAAATATCGCACTTTACACAAAATATATCTGCAAAACATGGACAAAGAAGTTTTCTTGGATTTCCATATGAATCTGAAAGATCATGGTCGCATTTATAATAAACCAACATGTGACGAATTGTCAGCGATAATAGTTTCGAAAGACGGAGATATTGAAGACAGAGTTGATATTCGTGTTGTGGCGGATGGCTGGGGATCATGCCCAGCTGGGATACCTGGAAGGACCCGGTGAGGGACTATACCTCCTCTGGGCCACGAGAGGGCAGCCGCCCGGGAACGGAGCATAGAAGCTCAACCCCATTGGGGCTTGTGGTCACCACAGGGGGGACCCTGCAGGAAGAATGTCAGAAGGCACCTGGAGCACGTCCGGGTGGATATAAAAGAGGCCATCTTCCAGTCATTAACTGGAGTCGGGAGGAAGAGGACAAAGCTCGGGAGAGAGAAGCAGAGGCGGTGAAAGGAAGGACTATTGAGAGGCCCGGACTTTAGAGAGGTGTTTGGTGCAGGGGGCACTGTGTTGTATGCAGAACTGTAAATATTGTAAATACGGTGATTAAAAGTGTGTGTTTGGGACTTCCTGTGTCTGTCTGTGTTGGTGTCCGGGTTGGTGTCCACAGTGTTTATACAAAAGCACAGCACGATTCGTCGTTTCTGTCTAATAATTTGACTCATTCCGTTCCTTTACTCTTTCCTTTGCTTTTCCCTGATGGCGAAACAGGATGGTCGTATAATATGAAACACACGAATTTGGATAAATGAATAATACCCACACAATATTTCAGGTCAAAATTAGTGATACGTCCCAATGATTGTACATCTGCTTTCCCATACGTGAGCGGCCAGCCCAGGGGTTGGTGAGCGAAGCGAGCAGGGGGCAGAGCCCCCTAGTTTTAATAAAAATGAAGCAGTTACATATAGACTAGCCATGTGCGCCCAACTACGTTGCGCATGTTAAAGTTGTCTGTGAAGGGCTCCCTGTTTAAACGCGGCTGCCAGTCGTGAACTGGGCCCTTCGTCACACAGCATTATGATTTTTTATAAGAGAAACAAAATTACAAAAGAAAACCATTGGACATTGATTTGATAGGAACGGCCTACTCGGAGTCACTGTGCGAATAGTAATTATGTGGTGGTGTAGGAGCATTTCTGCTTCTGTCCGTTCACAGTCTGTCTTGTTTTCACGACTCTCTTGTTTCCTCTCACAATCTCTTCTCAACCTTTCTCCAATCTCGCAGGTTGCTTTGTGGCAATCCAAAGAGTAAGGTAATATACACGGAGCAATGGTTATAAAAGGGGAACACATAGGTATCCATGCTCTTTAAAGCATAAATAGGGATCACTTCACTGACATGTGAGCAAGCCACGGTACAACTGTGAGACGCGCAGTACTCGCCGGCTACAATGTAACAATAATAATTTCTGGAACGTGCTGTTACGTTGTCATTCATTTTATCCACTGTCTTTCTTTCATTCATATGTTACGTAGGCATGTTCCTTTTATCTTCGGCAATCTCATTCTCTTACCAGGCCTCAGGAGCTAACCAGCGTAACACTGTCCACCATTCCTTTCGTTATTCCGGCACATTGTTGACATCCGTGAGTAACAACAACGTACTAAACTGGAAGGTGGTCTACGCATGCGTGGAATTCACGGACAAAGATCAAGATCTAAATGAAGATCTCTTTAGTTAATTTAAAGCATAACAATTTGTTTAGTTTGAATGTCTGTGTTTTGAGGTGTGACTGGAGTACTACAGTCTTCAGTAGTATAAGCCTGGAGGAGATTCTTAATGCAATGCCTATGTTTTAGCTGTCTCTCTACTGCCATCTAGTGTTTCTTCGAATTGATTCGTGGACAAACGAAGATCAAGATCCAAATGAAGATTATATATAGAGATAATGTATTTTTTTTTACTTTTTATTTATGCTCATCCTGATTTCCATTCTGCCTTTCCATCATTGACTAATTAGTGGGTCTGACGCTGAAGCAGTTTGCAGCCTTTCATCATTTAGTGTTGTTGTTCACCTGGGTATCTGCTTTTTTTGCTTTTAATTGTCACTATTAGGATACAATGAAGGGAGCAGACTACACAGAACATGGGAAAAATAATGGGAAAACAAATAAAAAAGAGTTAAGCATTTCAAGCTACAGTGAAAAATAGAAATATTTCCAAATGTCTTATAATGTAAAAATCACACTGCTGTGCTTTTCTGAAAGCAGAATAAGAGAAGAGAAAAAAAAGACCAGCAAACTGAATGAGATCAGTTATTATCACTTATTGTGAATCTGGCTGGAACATAAACCTGAAGACACACGAGGTCCCCAGGACCGAGTTTGGAAACAAATACAATAGAAAGTACATGAATGAACATAACCAGGATTACACACATTTGTAATAAGCTTGTCGTTACATTTGCTATCATGCAATGTTGATCCATCCACTGCAAGCAATGAAGAAGCATTAAAGTTGACCTGACTGATTTATTTGATGATGAAAGACAGGGCCGTCTTAATGTATGGGCACATTGGGCACTGGCCTCAGGTAAGGTGACCAGAATTTTTTGGGCCAATCTGGGGACATGGGGGTGGAGGGGGTTTGTGGTGGAGAGTAGAATCTACAGATAACGAGTAGAGACTCTAAACACTACAAAGTACAAAGCGAAAGCTTATCACGTGATTTCTCGCCAAAGTTGCAGGATATGGTAAAGCATGACCTCCGTCAAAACACTGTGCATGCACGCCGAGTTCAAATTATCGTGGTGATGAGATACATTCAAAAAGTGAACCAGCTGAAACCGGAGACGAAATCTTAAACCGGGGACAAAACGGGGACATGTTTCTGAGTGGGGATGGTTGTCCAAAAAAGGGGACTGTCCCCGGAAAACGGGGACGGATGGTTACCTTACCTCAGGACCATAGGGGCCCACAGTGTTTCAGATCTCCATGTGTGTTTCTGTTTTGCTATCAAAGCAGGGGCCACAGTGTCGTTACATTTGCTATCATGCAATGTTGATCCATCCACTGCAAGCAATGAAGAAGCATCAAAGTTGACCTAACTGATTTATTTGATGATGAAAGACAGGGCCGTCTTAATGTATGGGCACATTGGGCACTGGCCCCAGGACCATAGGGACCCACAGTGTTTCAGATCTCTATGTGTGTTTCTGTTTTGCTATCAAAGCAGGGGCCACAGTGAACTACTTTGTGCTGGGGGCCTATAATGCTGGCAAGATGGCCCTAATGAAAGAAACAGTATTATCAGAAATTGTACCAAAGACAACTGCAAACTCACGTGGAGTCACTTGGGTGTGATATGTCTTCAAGAATTCAGTATAAGGATATAATTTACCAGGGAAGGAGAAAGGGCTTTTGTTCAGCAGATGGCAGCAATACATCACAGGCAGTAATGTCAGCCTGGCATACAACTGGAAAAACAGAAGAAGAAGATAGCAAATTTCATATATCCCAATACAAACAATGTTTAGTCTTTCAATTCCGTTGGATTTGAGTTTCAGACTTTCATTGAATCTCCTAAATTTTATAAAAACGAGAGAAGCATCTGTATTGTTAATGTCTATTCTGATTTTCTGTTATGGTGATTTTTGTTGCTATTACTTATTCATACCCTTTAAATATTTTAACCGTACTGTTATTATTGAATTAATTCTTGTTATCTTTTTTTTATTTTATTTGTTTCTAACCTCTTTTATTATAAATAAACAATGTTAAAAAAAGACTGCGGTGGGTTGGCGCCCTGCCCGGGGTTTGTTTCCTGCCTTGCGCCATGTGTTGGCTGGGATTGGCTCCAGCAGACCCTCGTGACCCTGTGGTTGGGATATAACGGGTTGGAAAATGGATGGATGGATGTTAAAAAAAAAAAAGAAACGCCAGTCGCCCATACTGAAATATTTCGGAACAAAACGTCAGGCTATAGTTGTCCTCACGAACGCTTTATACTGTTGCACAGGAAGTGTGCTGCCGGCGGCGCTTCCGGTGAGTGTTGCCGCCGCCGTAGAAGTGTGTGATTCATTCGTATCGTTACTGTTTTATTAGTAAAGTGGGATTTTTCAGTGGTTGAAGGCTAATGATTGGGCTTCAGGTATTTATTTTACTATTATTTATTATGCGATTTGAAAGTTAAGTTATAAATAACCATCCCTTTACCGCATAGCTAAAACTGGCACGAACGATCATGTGTTTGAAGAAAAGTATGTGTCCTCGGATTGGAGTGCATTTAACAGTCTACAGAGCAGAAGAAAACGTTTTCGGCAGCGTTGACTTTCTGTTAAAACCAGGAGTTTATTGTGATTATGATTTTTTTTTTGTTTGTTTGTTCGTGGCGCCGCATGGAAGCGGAGGGTTCGAAACGTTGCCAAGGCACTCTCGGCTCCCTCGCACATCTCCGGGCCTCCCTTGTTGGGTTATATAACCGTCTCTAAATTGTTCCGGGATGAGTGTGGCTTGAGACGGACTGGTGTCCCATCCAGGACGGGTTCCTAAATTATAGGCTCCGTTGGCGTATGTTGTAAACGAGGTGAAGTTTAAAGAAGTTGCTTAATTTCCAGTGTACCCGGGGCGATTTAGTAATACTTTACTTTTTAGGCTCAAAGAATGGGAACATTGGGCCTGAAATTTTAATTTGTTGTATTCTGACGCGCTTATGACTCTCGGCGGACTGTGAAACATGAAGCTTTTTGTCGCTATTATCACGCTTATCTTTTGAGACAACTATTAAGACTGTATCAGATCAAAAGCTTAAGTGTTCACATTACTGCCGTAAGGCTTAATTCCCCTTCACAATTGGTTTATGAATGTTGGTATACATTAGTAAGACGTGCAGAATGAGTTACTTGGTCACACTATAGGGTGGTCCAGATCTAATTATGCAATTTTCATTACACTATATCTTAAGTTTATTACATAGAAAATCACCCGAAAAATCCCGGACCATCAAGAAGTGTGCGAACTGACGACATGAAGAATAAAAATGAAAAAGGTTAGCAATTCCACCTGGGGGAGTAAATGCTAACCTTCAATCGTCTTCGCGCCGAACTGGAATCGTCCCCTCATACATCAAAGTCATCCAGACGATCTGGATCTGCATAATTAGATCTGGTCCACCCTGTAGATTGGCCCAGAGATGCACTGGTACCCCCTCTAGGACTGAATCTGGTCTTGTTCCCAGGTGCTTCTGACATAGCGATTTTATCCCGAGTAGTATCAAAAAAAAATGTTGGATATCTGATTAAAGAAGCAAGAACGTCAGTGTAAAATGAATAATATTTTTAACACTGGCTTAAAATAGAGTTGTGCATGTTGGATGTTGAATTGCATTGCAATGCAGGGTCAGCAATTGTACAGCGCACCCGGAGCAATTGAAGGTTAAGGGCCTTGGCTCAAGGGCCCAGCAGAGTAGGATGTTTTATGGCAGTGACGGGGATTCGAACTGGCAACCTTCGGGATACCAGCGCAGATCCTTAGCCTCAGAGCCTCCACTCTGCCCTAAACCTAGAAACAAAAAAAAAAAAGAATCGCCATTCCAGAAAATAAAGACTAAAACTTAAAGGAGCACTACACACCACACCCTTACCCAGTTCGGAGATCCATAATAACCAAAAGCCCAATTATGTGATAATCCCTCATAAATACTAAGACAGCAAAAGAAAACAAGACAGAAGCAGAGCCCAAATAGGCTGTTTTAGAACAACATTAACATACCTTTTACAATATGCTGGTGAAGTTTTCCTTGTAAGGAAAATTTAATTTATTTTCTAGTTATTGCTTTTTCATTGAGTCATCAATGGTGGATTGGGATTCTAGCCGTTCAGGAAGTTAGGTTGATGCTTGGGTAATGTAGTATAGGAGATGATAACATATTTACTGTTACAATCTACTCGTACAGTATCTTGTTTTACTTCTGATCACAATGTACAAATATCTAGAGCAGGGTTTTGAAATTGGGGCTGTGTGGCAGCCATGTTGAAATGGACTTTCTTTTAAAGAGTATCTTTAATCTGTGTCACATAGTTTTTAAATAAGTATAACTCCAAAGGTTTTTTAGTTGTTGCTTTAAAGTAGTCCTGTATCAGCGTAATTATAGACTAGAGGTGCGGATTTGCAGCCTGTGCAGTACACAAACATCTCTCAGGTGATACACAAGGGAAGACACACATACGCGCCAAAAAAAAAGAGAGTGAGTTCTGTCTTTCTCACTCTCGACCACTCCCCAACAAGGAGATTGCACTACATGTGTGCCTTTATCTCTCTTCAGTCCAATTCACCAACATTACAATATTTTTAGTTTTGGTAAAAAAAATTTTTTTATTGTACCATCATTTTTATAATACTTGTAGAATTTGTCAGACTAAGGCAGAAGAATGCAAAATGAAGAATGTTAACAGTTATGTTACAACAGTACTGTTCTTACATTAATAACTGATTAAAAAGCAATTGTCTTGCATACAAATTAGGATACACATTAATATAATAAACTTTCAGTAATCATTTGTTAAAATTCCAAAATGAAGTATTAGGGAAGTGGGGCTGAGGAAACATTATCTTAAGTGGTTTGTGCTTTATGAGAGTTCAGTACTGAACAATTTAACACTGAATAAATAGTGGTATTTTGAAACATTCAATTCCCATAGGAATATGGCAAATAAAAAAGAGAAGCCCAGGCTTAGGGATATCATGCAACATTTGATTATATGTGTGTCAATAGCGTGCTGTAGTTAAGCATTTACTTTGATTAATAGGTCTACCATTAACCAAAATCATGGTGTGTGATGGCTATTAACAGTAACTAAGGATCCAAGATTATGTCCAGCTTTGCAGCATTGGATTTATTAGTGGGGTGACCAGACCTTTTGGGGAGCTTCGACTTAAAAAAAGTTTTTGGGAACACCTGATCTAGAGCATTGTGAGTTCTAGAGTGTGTAAGAAATAAGTAAATATTTTCCTGCCCAACAGTATTGGTGTGGAACATTCATAAATGGATGACCAAGAGAGAGGTCAGTGCATGATGCCGTTTGCAGTTAAGAGTTTGTCCCTGACAGATCCTAGATAATTTATTCTTAAAAGATTAGCATGGGTACACAGATTTAAATGAATCGTACAACTCTTTGCACAAGTTGAAGAAGACTGCATGTTATAAAATAATTTAATTTCTACTCTGGAATTCTAATTGAATTAACCCATAAGAGTTATTGCCTTAGGCCGGGTTTATACTTCACGCGACGCATGCTGCAGTGGACGCTCCTGCTATACTTGCGCATGTACTTGCGTAAATCTGGAGGAATCCAGCAAGTGGCAGTGTGAGAGATCATCACAGTGAGAACAGGTTCGGTGAATTGCCTGAAACATCCATTAAATTCCGATGACACCTTACCACAATATCTCTGAAAAGGATGTTTAATGATTACATCCATCAATCCAGGGATTTGTCCATTCCAGCAAGCATTGGGCATGAGGCTGAAACAATCCCTGGATGGGGCCTCGGCTCATCGCAAAGTGAATACAAGCACACGCATACACTGCCGTCATTTTAGTAGCACCAAATCTGCATATCTTTTGATGGAAACCCAGCCGGAAAACATGTAAACTCCAGTCAGGGAACACCAGCGACGTGACTCCATGCAAGACAGCAGTGTTACCGCTCCGCCACTGTGTTACCCCCATGTGTGTAATTATTAACAGTATTCATTATTTAAACAAAATGAATGATTTATCTGTAAAATGTAACATACACACTTTAATGCATTTCATCATGAAAGTGATATCAAGTATAAATCTAAAGATTCTAAATTTGCAGAGAGTTGGAATATCATACATTTTAATGTGCTCAGTGTGGTGATCTATTGCTGCTTGCCGCTGCTGTCAGGTCCAAGAAGCTTGTAGTGATTAAAAACTGGGATGACGTTTACAACGGTCTGCTTTAATGATAAAGTAAACTACGAGGTTAAAGTGGACATTTCGAGATTAAAGCCGAAAATACACGAAAATTCATAAAATACACGTTTTCACCATGTCCTTAATTTTTTTTCTCTGTGGCTCAAATGCAGCTCTGTACATTATGTTGCTGTTGTCAAATTGCAAAAAAAAAAAACAGCACAAAAGATGGTACTGTTTGTGAGACATTTAAAATGTATCGTGTCATTACAATCGGGAATATGCAACGCTTGAATATAAAAGCACCACGAATGCATTTGTGTGTTGGCATTTTGCTTCACCAAATCAAACCATTCATCAAACATCGAAGCGCGCACATCGATCTTGTAGGATCCTCAAAGCGGCTTTCTGGCACATTTAGATAGTAAACGGAGACACTGACTTCACATTCTGACTTTTTTTGCTGGTACTGCAACTCGCGCACACGTCGCGTTAATTTCAGAGGACGCGTCAAATGAACGCTGGGAACGCGTGGGAGCCATGATGCGGGTGCATATGCGTTGTGAGCGTGAAGTATAAATGAGCCCTTAGACTGTATAGCAGTGCACACCAGGGCATGTTTTTGGGATGTTGAAGGAAAATCAGAAATGGGTAAAGAGCTGACCTGACGTTGACATCATAGAGGCTGAGGAGTAGTGGATAATTTACTGTTTTGGTTGGTGTACAAATACTGTATATGCAACTTTTACTTTGACAGTACAAATCAGTGACTGAGAGAGGCTTTTGGCTCCCTTTGACTCTGTATTGGATTAAGCAGGCTTGAGAGAATAAAATTGTAATTTTGTATTATAACTTTTTTGATAACAAATACTTTCAGGTGAAAACTGTCGATAAATACATGTTTTTTATTTTGCTTTTTTTATGTGCTATTCTGGCATTAAGAGTTTTTTTTTTTTTTTTTTTCATTTTCAGCAAAAGATATCATCATGGATATAAGACCAAATCACACCGTTTATATCAACAATGTAAATGACAAAATTAAAAAAGAAGGTGAGTGAAACCTAATAAACATATGTGCAATATGTGTAATTTGAGGTTCTCAGTTATAGTACTGAAAGGAAAGAATTGCCACAGGTTTTTGTAACATTCCGTGTTTTAACTAGAATCCTGTTATTGCCACTAACGCAACATATTTTTATGAGTTTCACTTTAGTTCACTGCCTTTATGATACAGAACTATTACGTTGTCTTAAATGGTTGCTTTCAAAGTGTAATTGCTTCTTCACTTAATTACTTTCTTAACTAGCTGTCATATAGCAGTTTGATGCAAATAACCAACAGCTGGACATTTACTGTAACTTGCTTCCATTTACACGTGTATGTGCTGGTCATGAAGTCATTGTTTTAGCAGGGTATTTGGAAAGAGAAAAATACAGAAGATAAAGTGATGTATTGAGAATTAGTAAGCTGCTTCAGTCCACAAAGTGTTTTGGGTAGCATTCTCTGAAGAGAAAAACTGTCTCCTGTTTTATGGCAGTTAATGGCTGATGTGGAAGAGTATGAGCACTAGCAAACTATTTGTCAAATTTCATATCCAGCAAGAATTAGTTTCCAATTGAGATTGACTTTTGCAAAATGTTGCAGACTCTTCCAGTACCATGATTAAGAACCCTTTCTTTATACCGCTTGTGAGTGTGTGTGTATTAGAGAACATAAAGATGTAATTTTGATATTTACAGTAGTGACACATCATCTCAAAATAAGTTTGGTATTTTAACCTTCAGCTTTAATACTGAGAGTATCTAAGGCACCAACTCCTGATTAGTAAAATAACAAGTAGTCTGAATTTGAAATGAAAATTAAACAATGATTGGTAAAATTAAAAGAATATATAGCTGAAACTTCCTCACATAAATCTTTCTCTGAATTTTGTTTCTTTAAAAAGTCTAAGATCTTATTGCATAAGCTTCTTTGAATAATGACCCTATAAACCTCTAGCTGGTATGTTTCACCTACAATTTTGATTGTGTCATTAAATTTGGAACAAAATTTAAACAAGAAAAGTTCCATGTTCTTAAAGGGTTGCTTCTGCTCGGTCCCTAATAATTTCAAAATATTGAAAAGGTGCTCTAGATTTTGGATTACTGTACCGCAGAATTTCCAGGGGAATCCTGCCATTATCAGATATAATATGTCTTGCATGGTGGAGTGATGCTTTTTAATAATTTCAGTTAGTTTCTATGTGCAAACAAGCATTCAAAACACAAATTGTAGTGTCATTTTTTTCTAATATTGTGTAGCCCTAAAACTTCTTAACAATTAACTTGGCAGATTTATAGAGTTACTGCAGTATGGCATGATAAAAGAACAAAATGTATGTCCTTCTACTGCACTGTTTTTCATACCATCAAAGACCTTGTCTTTATTCTAGCCGATGTTAACTGTCCTTTTTTTCTATTAGGCTTAATTTTGTCAAAATTAAGAGTTGGTTGTTTTATACCTGGGAGCTCAAGAGTGATGGAAGTTTTATTTTCTCACATCATGAGTTAAATTGTGTACTCATAATTCTCTGTAACTCATTAAAGTGCAAAATAAGATACAGTGCCCTCCTTAATGTTTGGGGCAAAGGCATGTTTTTCTTTGATTTACCCCTCTGCACTGCAGTGTAAAATTAAAAATAAACTTTTCAGACTTGATTAAAGTGCACATTGCAGACTTTCATTTAAGGGGATTTGCATACATTTCGGACATGCCATGCAGAAATTGCAACACTTTTTTTCTTCTGGATCCCTAAACCCCATTTCAGGGCACCATAATGTTTGGGAGACAGCAATGGCAGGTCTATTAAAGCCGACATATTTAGTACTTTGTTGCATATGCCTTACATGTAATGACTGTTTGAAGTCTGCGATTCACAAACATCACCTGGTGCTGAGGATCTTCTCAAGTAATGCTCTGCCAAGCCTCTAATGCAGCCCACTTTAACTCCTACTTATTTCGGAGGCTTGTCCCCTTTAGTATTCTCTTTAGCATGTGGAAGCAGTTGGGTTTAAATTAGGTGATTGGCTTGGCAATTCAAGGATTCTCCATTTTTTTTTTTAGCTTTGAAAAGCTCCTTTGTTGCCTCAGCAGTATGTTTGGATCATTATCTTATTGTAGGATATGTGTGCCGTCCAGTTTTTTTTTTTTTTTTTTTTTTTTTTTTTTTTTTGGAGGCTTTTACTGAAACTTAAGCAGAGCAGATGTTTCAGTACACCTCAGATTTCATTGTGCCTCGGCCATCAGCAATGCCATCATCAATGAAGAGAAGTGTGCCAGGACCTGTGGCAGCCATACATGCCCAAGCCATAACACCCCTAGCACCATGTTTAACAGATGAGGTGGTCTGCTTTGGAGCTTGGATAGTTCCTTTTCATTTCCACACTTGCTCTTGCCTGATGCAGGTTTTCTTTTTGTCTGCCCACAAAACCTTTTTTCCAGAATTCTGCAGGCTCTTTTTTAAGTCATTTTTCACAAACTATAATCTGGCCATTCTGTTTTTGTGGCTAAGTAGTGGTTTGCATCTTGCAGTGTGGCCTCTGTGTTTCAGTTCATGACGTGTTCTGCAGATAGTCGTCTCTGACACATCCACATCTGCCTCCTGAAGACTGTTTCTGGTCTATCAGACAGGCGTTTGGGGCTTTTTCTTTGCCATAGTGAGGATTCTTCTGTCATTCGCAGTGGAGGTCTTCCTTGGCCTACCAGTCACTTTGCAATTACTGATCTCACCATTGCATTCTTTCTTCAGACAATCCCAAGGTTTTACTGATGTCTCTAATGGTTTTCTCTCTATTATATTAAAAAAAAAAAAAAAATCCTGTGGAATGAATGACTAGGGGACGATATGTGATCTTCACGTTAAGATCACGAAAGACAAATAAAAGAACCGCGAGACGAAAGAGAATGGGCAAAAAAAAAAAAAATCAGTAGTGTAAAGGGGAAGCAGCACACACAGATACAGGTGTCTCAGCGCATATAAAGCTTATAAAGAACAATACGTTATAAATGAAATGTCGACGAATAAAAGATCGCATTAGCGCAAAAATAAATAAGGAAATAAATCATCAGGACCAGGTGTAATTTGAAAAAATAGCAGGACAAAGTAAGGTCAGAAATAAAAGGAAAAGAGCAGAAAACAAGTCTTTTCGCATTTGCCTCATTCAATGCACAAAATGTAAATTTACACAATAATGGAACATACACTATGAGAATCTGTGGACCCGCAACAGTTAAAGCAACGACAAGTTTTAATTTCAAAGAAAACCGTTCGGTCAGGTGTATATTTATGATCACGGAGAAGCTATTACAACGCGAGCAGCAGAGACACAAAGTAGCAAAAAAGACAGTGGCTGTACAGGCTTTAAAAAGATCGAAGGGCAGCATGACAGCAGCCCCCCCCCGATAATGTGAGCAGCGTTATACATCCTGCAAGAAAGAATTTAACCATGCCCGGGGTCGGAAATAAAGGATAAGTATTGTTTTTACAACATCACACGTGACCAGGCAGTGAGCCATCATTTAAAACAAGTCCACAGCCATCTAACCTAGCAGTTATTGGATTGCTTTTGGCAGAGAAGCATCATGTGCTCCCAGCTGTTAAAACAACGACATGCAACAACCAGAACAGGCAGCTCGGCATCAGCAGAAAGACAGCAAATGATCCAAAGGCATATCCTTAGTGTGCGTTCAGCTTCCCCCCCCTTCACAACTCAAGCAGCATTATACGTCTGGCAAGAAAGATGTAACCATGCACGGGGCCGGAAATAAAGGACAAGTATGGTTTTTTCAAACGTTTTTAAAGTAAAAGTGAAAATAATGCATATGTAACAATTCCCAAGAAAATAACAATCTCTTTAAATTGTATATTGCCTGCCTAAGGTAAAGTCATCCCTGATGGAGGATCGCAGGAATCGTGGGAAAGAGGGGTCCTTTCATTGGATTAGCGCTATTTCAGATATTGATTGGCAAAATGGGGGAGGCAGCTTGATGAATGAGGTCTCCAGGACTTAAAACAAATCCAAATAATATTATTTGATATAATCTAATGTGAAATTCTACTCTGTACTTCTAGAATTTTTATTTTTATACTGTACTGAGGATTTATTATGTACTGTGTTGTATCGACTCCCTTCTTTTTGACACCCACTGCATGCCCAACCTACCTGGAATGGGGTCTTTCATTGAACTGCCTTTCCCAAGGTTTCTTAGATTTTTTTTTTTTTTTTTTTTTTTTTTCCTCCCCTACAAGGGTTTTTTTTGGGAGTTTTTCCTTGTCTTCTTAGAGGGTCAAGGCTGGGGGGGCTGTTAAAGCCCATTGTGGCATTTCTTCTGTGATTTTGGGCTATACAAAGATAAATTGTATTGTATATCCGGTAAACCAAACACAGGGGTGGGCGAGCAGGGGGCAGAGCCCCCTAGTATTGTTTATTTTTAGCCTCATAATGGCTTCCTTGATTGTCATTGGCAAAGCTCTTGTCCTAATGTTGAACAATGGCAACTACAGACTCCAGAGGTGGTCTCTAGGTAGAAGCAAGCCTAGGTATGTTATAGGTGCACTAATGAGGCAATGTGACACACCGGAGTAATCACAAACAACTGTGACACCAATTGTCCCAAACATTATGGTGACTTGAAATGAGGGGACTATGTAGAAATAGTGTTGTAATTTCTACATGTTACAACAAAATATATACAAATACCCTTAAATGAAAGTCTGCAATGCACACTGTAATCAGTGAATTATATATACTCAGCAAAAAAAAAGTCCCCTGACTTTCAACTGTTTTTACTTTCAGTAGACTTAATGTGTAAATATTTGTATGAACACTAAAAGAGTCAACACCATAAGACATAAACTAAAAATGTTTCACAATGTGTCCCTGAATGAAGGGAGGCTCAAAATCAAAAGTACCAGTCAGTATCTGGTGTGGCCACCAGCTGCTTGAAGTACTGCAGTGCATCTCCTCCTTATGGACTGGACCAGATTTGTCAGTTCTTGCTGTGAGATGTTACCCCACTCTTCCACCAAGGCACCTGCAAGTTCCTGGACCTTTCTGGGGGGAATGGCCCTAGCCCTCACCCTGCGATCCAACAGGTCATAGACGTGCTCAATTCCTTCGACGATAAACACGAATCCGTCCATCACCCCTGGTGAGACAAAACCGTGACTTATCAGTGAAGAGCACTTTTTGCCACTCCTGTCTGGTCCAGCGAAGGTGGGTTTGTGCCCATAGGCGGCGTTGTTGCTGGTGATGTCTGGTAAGGACCTGCCTTACAACAGGCCTGCAAGCCCTCAGTCCAGCCTCTCTCAGCCTATTGCGGACAGTCTGAGCACTGATGGAGGGATTGTGTGTTCCTGGTGTGACTCGGGCAGTTGTTGTGGCCATCCTGTACCTGTCACGCAGGTGTGATATTCGGATGTACCGATCCTGTGCAAGTGTTGTTACACGTGGTCTTCCACTGCGAGGATGATCAGCTGTCCTTCCTGTCTCCCTGTAGCGCTGTCTTAGGCATCTCACAGTGTGGACATGGCAATTTATTGCCCTAGCCACATCAGCAGTCCTCATGCCTTTCTGCAGCATGCCTAATGCACGTTCACGCATATGAGCAGGGACCCTGGGCATCTTTCTTTGGGTGTTTTTCACAGTCGGTAGACAAGTCTCTTTAGTGTCCTGCGTTTTTAGAACTGTGACCTTAAATGCCTACTTTCTGTAAGCTGTTAAGGTCTTAACGACCATTCCACAGGTGCATGTTAATTAATTGATTATGGTCAATTGAACATGCATGGAAAACATTGTTTAAACAATTTACAATGAAGATCTGTAAAGTTATTTGGATTTTTAAAACATTATTGTTGAAATACACAGTCCTGAAAAAGGGACGTTTCTTTTTTTGCTGAGTATATAATCAATTATTTGATTTGTAATTTTAAACTGTGGAGCAGAGGAAAAACGCGTGTTTTTGTCCCTAACACTCATTTACTCCCTTTTTTCCATTTCCATCTGTTCCACAACTGACTACAAAGTGTTGCAGTTACCCTTAATGGGTTTTCTGTTTGGTTTAACATAACTCATATTTTAGAATTTATCTGCATATCTCTTGGTTAGTTATTTACTTTAAAGCCACACAGATATTCTTAAAACAGTTATGTCTGTAGAAAAGCTATGTAAAAAGAAAAAAAAAGCATTTTCTTTATTCAGATGTGCATAGGGAAACACAATTTAGATAATCTGTGCATCTTTTGGAAACTTCAAAAAGAGCCGTTCACATTTATAGTGTTGTACCATTCATTTGTGGTTATGTAAATGGAAGTGGACTGTATTGATTTGGGTTTACAATCTTTCATCTAAATTGTTTTGCCATGTACTGAGCATGCAAGTCTCATAACCACCACTTTGCCAGTGACAAATATAAATCCACCCACAGGATGCTTTGCTGTCAAATGAATGCATTGAAAACTATTCTTAAGAATGGCTAATGGTTGAAATGGAGCAACTAATTTGCCTGTGTAAAACTGCAGAACCATTTTAAAAGTGCAGCGTAAAAGAGGCATCTCTGGCAGCCAGTATGTTGCTTGACATTGTTGAGTTTTACAATAGTAAAATATTTGAAAATTGCTTTAGGATGCCATTTTAAGAAATGCAGTATACAAAAGCATGTTTTATATTAGTAAATATATTTAAAGTGCTGAATTGCCATGTTAATAATTTTTTTTAAGTTTTTTTGCCATTATGCTTTTTCATTATTTCCACAAAATATTTTTTTAGTTTTATTTGGAGTTTTGCCTTCTTTAGGATTTGGTGCCTTATCAAGTGTCCAGGTTTGCAGCCTGCTACTTGGAATTGTCCCCGTTTTCTGGGTGTGTTTGTCTTTTGGGCATTTCCTTTTTCATGACCAAGATGCATGGAAGATCTGATGCCTGATTGTTCTGGTGGCTTTTTAGTTTATTTATCCATCAGTGATAAATTTAAAAGGACAATGTATTTTTTTCTGTTTCATCTACACTGTTACATCTCTGGGACTACCCTTTGAAAGCAGTGTATTTAATATTTGACAATTTGTATGTTGCACATACAAAAAATAGAAGTATAACAATTCATAACACTTTATGCTGCTCAGTGTCAGTTAATCATTACATCTGTAGTTATGAGTTATTTATTGGAAATTGAATAAAAAAACAGCAATTGAAAAGATGTAAAAAACATTACTTGTCATTTACAGCGTACAGTGCCAAAAACATGTGATAAATAATGGTGTTAATACCGTAATATGTAACTTGTTTAAACATAAAATATTGAAATTACCCAACATTGGTATTGCAATTGAAATATTTTTATCAAGCAGTAAGTTTTGTCATTTTGGTTTTTGAGACAGTTGTTGTTTCCAATGCATTACATTCAAAATCTGTAATGTTTAACGGAATATTAAATATTCTTTATTTTTATTTTTTTTGTTATTGTAGAACTCAAGCGCTCTCTGTATGCACTGTTCTCTCAGTTTGGCCAAGTAATTGAAATTGTGGCATTGAAGACAATGAAGATGAGAGGCCAAGCTTTTGTTGTTTTTAAAGAGCTTAGTTCAGCTACAAATGCTTTACGGCAGCTCCAGGGATTTCCCTTTTACAGTAAGCCAATGGTGAGTTAAAATGTTTTCATTATGTATAATTTAAAATTGAACACTTATTTAAGCTCTTGCTCAGTAATGGTCTGTTCATAAATAATTAATAGGCTGTTAAAGGAGTTCTAGTCTTAATGTGACATTTGCGGAGAAATATATTGGCAGATTCTATTCACAGTGTGAGAGAAGAGTTTATTTATATGTGTATTGTAAATGTAATTAAGTTCTCTTTCCTTTTACCAGCGCATTCAGTATGCTAAAACAGATTCCGATATTATTTCTAAAGTGAAGGGTACATTTGCTGATAAAGACAAGAAGAAGGAAAAGAAAAAGAAAGCTCAGGAGCTGGCAGCTGCAAATGCATTGAAAAAACCCCAACAGGTAATGAGTTGCTTGCATCCACACTCGAGTTCAGATGAATTAAGAATGTGTGTTTTATTGAAAATGTGAGCAATTCACAAATGTGTTTTCTTAATGGGGATTTTTTCATTCTTCCTTTGTAGGGAAGCTCAAATCAACCTGTTTCTGCTACTCAAAGTTTATCGGTATGTTGTTAACTATTAATGTTTTGGGTGGCTATTTTGACAAGTGCAGAGTTTATTAATGTTTTATGTATGACAGTGTCCTAACATTAACTTATCCTGCAGTAACATGCAAGCTAGCACAAGTTTTACATCCATAATTGTTTATTGAAAATGTGTAGTCCTCAGGCTGAATTATTTTTATACATTACGTGAAATAGGCACACATATTCAAAATATGACTCAAAGCACATCATAAGTTATTGAAATATTATATGCTTCTATAAATAGATGCCAGTGAGAGTACTTTTTAAGTTACAATTTGTGTTTGATAGGATGAAGGAATTTTTATTGTTAGTGATTTGCTGAATAGAACCTCTATATTAAATGTGCAGTAATGCTTTGTGTAATTCTGTCCACTTCAATCACTGCTTGTTTTTCTTCTTTTTTTCCTTTATAGACGCCTGACAATCCTCCTAATAATATCCTGTTCCTTAATAATCTACCCGAAGAAACTAATGAAATGATGCTGTCTATGCTTTTTAACCAGTGAGTTTTGAGCAGCTCTTTTTTTTTATCTCCCAAATTTCCAAAGAAAATATAATACTGAGATCAATTGATTGGCTTTATTATTGCCAAAACCCTTGTTTTCCATATTTTGCAGAACTTCTAAAACATCAACTAAAATTCACACTGAATTGACTAGCTCAGTTGATATGTTTTTGGCATCCTGGGTGATCATTTTGGGCGGTTGAGACTGTGAAATCATACTTGTTATTGGCAGCATATGATAGCAGTGCAAGAAGACTGCTTTAAGCTATATGCAGGTAGTTGTGCAGATTGCTAAATATCTTTGTATGTAATAATAAATGGCAGTCATAACAAAATGTTATTCCTAAACCTGTTTACAATTGAGTTATGTATGTAGTGGTTGTAATGGAATAACAAGCTTTTTTGACCCAAGGCTGAGTATATGAGAAGTCTGTAGAAAAGTAGAAAAAATATGAGAACATATTATTCTAAAAGCACAGTTGTTTTGCTTTAGCACTGTTTTCCTATTAAACAAGGATGCAAGAAAGGGCAGTGAGTATATATTTACAGTTTTAAGTGATGCTGGGTAGAACTTGATGCTTCTGTTACACCTTATAATATACACTACCTGGCCAAAAAATGTCACCTCCTGGATTACATTAAACAAATAGTTAAGCACCTTTCATTGGATAAGTACTGCAGTGCTTAATATGTTTCAGCTGGCCACAAGATATCTAACACTAACTGATGCAGCGAATAGCTTCTCATTTTTAAAACAAAAATGTATCCTGTGGGCGTAGAAAAGATGTTGCGCTATTTCTGAAGGGTCAAATTATTGGCCTGCATCATGCAAAGAAAACACCTAAGGAGATTGCTGAAACTAGTAAAATTGGGTTAAGAACTGTCCAACCTGGAAGGATAGTGGTGAACCATCATCTTTGAGGAAGAAATGTAGTCAGAAAAAAAATCAATGATTGTGATCAGATATCATTTAAATGTTTTGTGAAATCAAATTGTAAAAAATTACCAGTATAAATAACGGCTGAGTTTAATAGTGAAAGTAAGAGCATTCCCACATATTCAATGCTAAGAGAACTCGAGGTATTGGGACAAAACCGTTAACACTTATCAGTCAGATTATTTTGGGGGAAAAAAGGCTTTGATTTGCTAGGGAGCCTAAAGATTGGAATTTGCAGCAGTGGAAAAAGGTCAGGGTATCAGGGTATGAAGAGAGGTGGATGAAGTGATGCACCCATCATGCCTAGTTGCCCACTGTACAAACCTGTGGGGGACTGTGTTATGATGTGGAGTTGCTTCAGTTGGTCAGGTCTAGGTTCAGCAATGTTATGTGCCCAAAAATGAGGTCCGCTGACTCTCTGAGAATACTGAATGACCAGGTTTTTCCATCAGTGGGTTTTTTTTCTTCCCTGATGGCACAGGCATATTCCAAGATGACAATGCCAGGATTCATTGGGCTCAAATTGTAAAAGAGTGGTTCAAGGACCTTGAGACATCATTTTCACACATGGATTGGCCACCAGAGTCCAGACCTTAATCCCATTGAGAATATTTGGGATGTGCTGGAGAAGACTTTAAGCAACAGTTATCAATATAAGATCCCATCATCAATATAAGATCTTGGCGAAAAATGAATGCCACTCTGGACAGAAAAAAATGATGTGACATTGCATAAGCTTATTGAAATGATACCATGGCAATTGCACGCCGTAATCAAAGCTAAAATCAGCCCTACTAAATATTAGAGGGTGTGACTTTTTTGGCCAGGCATTGTTTATGAACACAAAATGAGTCTATGGGTTACTTAAGTATAATAAGTGATTAAATCTTTTAACTGCAATTACATCGACATTTGAATAGCTATTTGTTAATTATGGTTGTGTGTGAATGTGTCTTCAGCAGCGAGTTTACATGTTAGTAGGCCCTCCTTGGGCCCAGTGCTCTTGATTTAACTTCTGCTGCCCTGTATTGTAAAACCAAGGTTCAGAAATGGAATGTCTGAATGGAATTGAGTCGAGCATGCAGTTTTTGTCTCACTGTTTTTCACCTCTCTCATTTTGATTGCTATTGTATATATTTAACATGACACAAAGTAATGAGCATTTTTACACAAATGTTTTAAAACATTCTTTACATTCATATATTCAAAATCTTTAGTAATGTTAAAGTGTGAGGAAGAGGCTTACAAGCTAATGCAATTACTTAACATAATGATGATATTGTTTGCAAGCATCTGTGAAAAGAGAAGCAAGAAGATTAATTCCACTTTTTTTTTATCCATATGATGTGAATAATTAATTTTCCCCAATTTCACATTAAGAGGTGCTGTTCTGTTAATACATGATTATGGTGAGTTTTAATCAAATTTTAAAAATATCTTATTCTTTTAGGTTTCCTGGTTTTAAGGAAGTTCGGTTGGTACCTGGACGCCATGACATAGCATTTGTAGAGTTTAAAAATGAAGAAATGGCAGGAACTGCAAAGGATGCTTTACAGGGCTTCAAAATAACTTCATCACATGCAATGAAGATCACGTATGCCAAAAAATAGTGTTATAGCTATTTGGTTTGGAAATACTTTAGGGAGCTTCATTTTTTTTTTTTTTTTAAATGTCATAAAAAGCCATGTACACCTGATTTCAATTATTGAGGTATTTAAAGTTTTTGTTCTTGTTACAGTTTTCTAATGTTTTAATGAACTTTTCATTTACTTGAGTTTAGAAATTGACATCCTGTGCTTAAAAAGGAAAAAAAAATTTTTTTTGCAATTTGGTTTGTAACATTCATGAACTATTAGATCTTCTCCTATTCAAGTGGTAGGCTGATACTTTTCCTCCTAAATGGGATTTAACTACAGTCCTGTGTGTTTAGAGGATTTTGTTTTAGATAGTTATCTTTATAATATGTTCTTTATAAAAAGAGATTTTGTTAAGTGTTCTTGTTTTTTCTTTGGTTTTCTCTTGTCTTTTTCCACTTTGAACATTCAGTTAGTGGTATTGTTTCAGGTTCCACTACAGATCGTAGGTTGCAACACCTAAATCCTTAGTGTATATCAGAGTCATATACAAAAAGTAGATTAAGACCACCTACAAGCGATGATCTGCCCAAAGGTTGCTTGCCCAGCTATCTCAAGTCTCAAAGAAAATTGCTTCTTTTTGCCCACTGCTGCCTTCCTTTGCTATGTCTGTTCTGCCCACAAGCTTGCTTGCCACTGGGACACATTTTTCCTAATGGACTTACTGTTCTTTTTTCAGTCGAGCCTCTTCCTAATGTTTTCAGGCACCAGTTGACCAACTAATATAAAGGATGGGGTTGGTTTAACATATCCCAGCTAGGACTGGAGCTATTCCCCAGCAATGTTAAAGGTGCAGTTAGGTGGAAATCTGCTAACCCTTTGTGGTATCTTTTTATGACAGACCCTGTAGCTGATAAACGGAAAGTAGAAGGGGGACCATTATTTTATTTTTCCCTAGTGGATCAGTTTATTGTCCGTCAGCTGTCTTCAGTTTACTGTGAGGGTACAAACAGACAGTGGTGTGAATACGCTAGGGAAGAATACTTGTTGTATCCTTGTGAACATCCTTCACTAAACATGTTAAGACTGAGATGAGATTTCAATGTTGGCATCTGAATAAGAGCTTCAAGATGGAGCTCTGTGTGTGTGGTTTTCAGTGAGAGGAGCATGAATAAGTCCTTATAACCTGTAGGATTTTCATCCACTGGCTGCCAGTGGACTTCTGGGGGCATCAAAAAATCTGTACCTTGTGATGACCACCACACCATGTCTGCTGTAACAGGCAGAACTGCAGTCAACCTACAAGACTTTGTACGTCCTTCAGGCACTGTATTGCCCATTCTGCCCCTTGCTACCTTTTTAGCCCTGGCCCTGCGGTTTTGGAGCATTCTCTCCAAAGTGTTCACTTTGGCGTGTACTATACACGTTTGAATATTTAGATGATGCATTTATCAAAAGTAATTTTTGGATGTCAAAGGGAATGGAAACAAATACTGGGTAACCACAGCTGTACTAATCCAAACTATGTTATAAATTATTTTTGAGTACTATTTAATTAGATGTCATAATTGAGTGGTAAATTTATAGGAAAAGGTGGAAATTTAATGAATAATGTGGATAGTGCATAACAACCAGAAGAATTAACTAAGGGTCAGTTGACATCTCTCATCTTAGTCCATATTTATGGTAACACGAGTGGTGTTCAAGTGGGCACTTGAGCTGTGAGAAGTGAATCGAGACTTGCTGCAGATTAAAACCAACTGCCATTGCAGGATGCATGTTGGAGCTGTTGAAGGGGAACAAATTTGTGTATTAACTTAAGCCACCATGTGAAGAGTTCTGACTGACTAAGTACAGTGGTAAATGTCAAATGACATGGGGAATACCGATTGGTAAGGACATGAAAAAGCACATAAAAGCAAATGCATCCATTGGAGGCATTACAAATGATTTGAATCATTTTATATACAACAATCAGTCATAAACAAACATGAAAACCACCTGCCTAATATTGAGTAGGTCCTCCTCGTATCACCAAAGCAGCTGTCACCCGGTGAGCCATGGACTTCACTAGACCTCTGGAGGTGTCTTGTGCTATCTGGAACTCAAGAAGTTAGCAGAAGATCCTTTAAGTTTTGTAAGACTTGTGTTTCCATCATATTTCACATATGCTCAATAGGACTGAGATTGGGGGAATTTGGAGGCCAAGTCAACACCTTGAACTCTTTATGTTCTTCAAACTGGGTCTGAACAATTTTTGCAGTGTGGCAGGGCACATTATCCTGCTGAAAGAGGCCACTGCCATCAAAGAATACTTATGCCATGAAGGGTTGTGTATGATCTGTAACAATCTTTAGGTAGGTGATATGTGTCAAATTAACATCTACTTAAATGCTAGGACCAAATGACCAGCAGAACATTACCCAGAGCATCAATGTGTCTCTGCCGGCTTACCTTCTTACCATAGGCATCCTGCTGTCACCTCTTCCCCAGGTAAACAACACACACACACACACTTGACCATCCTCATGATTTAAAAGAAAACCTGATTCATTAGACCAGACCACCTTCTTCCATTGCTCCATAGCCCAATTCTGATGCTCACGTGCCCATTGTAGCAGTGGACAGTGGTCAGCATTGGCACTTTGACTGGTCTGCTGCTACATAGCCCCCGTACACAGCAAGCTGTGGTGCACTGTGTGTTCCGACACTTTCCTCATTGTTTTTTTAGCAATGTGTGCTTCAGTAGCTCTTCTGTGGGGTCGGATCAGATGGGTTAGTCTTTGTTCCCCACAAGCATCAATGAGCCTTGGTAGCACACTGGTTGTCCCTCCTTGGACCACTTTTGATAGGTACTACCACTGCATATCAGGAGCGCTCCACAAGACCTGCCATTTTGGAGATGCTCTGATCCAGTTGTGTAGCCATCACAATTTGGCTCTTTGTTAAGGTCATTTAAATATTACACTTGCCCATTTTTGGTGTTTCTAACACATCACCTTCAAGAACTGACTGTTCACTTGCTGCCTTATCTATCCCACCCCACAACAGGTACCATTGTAACAAGATGATCAATGTGATTCACTTCACCTGCCAGTGGTGTGAATGTTGTGACTGATTGGTGTAGACAACATCCATCCTGATTTGGACTGAACTATAGCATGGTAATGAATCTATCCTACTTACATAACTCTGTTATGGCACAGAAGTTTTCAAGTTCAGTCCTTGCAGACAGTCCCTGTGTCTGCACATTATCGTCTCAACTAACTTTTGCGCTTCTGCTTATTTTTCATCTGTCACCATCAGGAGTTTCATTCTGCTCTCCTGAATAATCAGGTTATTCTTTACTAATAAGGGTGTCAAGGGGTCTGACACTCAAGTTACCACAGCATTTCAGGAGTCAGCATCGTTTGCCCCTTGTCTAAGAAATGTTTAAAAAGAAGCAAAGAAGACAATTATGAGTTGTAGAGCCATTCGTGGTTCTCCATGATAATGTAGGAAGGGTGCTCTCTTTCAATCACAGCATCATGAAGACCACTGAAAAATGTCATTAAATATGCTGTGCTATTTTGTTTTATGGTGGTATTGCAATAGAGTACTCCATGATGGCTGATTGCTGTCCAGAGGGTGACATTACTCCCATCCATTTCAAGGCCATCTACCTTGTCATGGTGGCTGATGATGCTCTGTTCTCCCCATTCTTGTCTTAGTGAGACTAAACCTGGCCTCATCAACAAAGATGGACTCCTGTGGTGTGTCTATGGACTCACAAGCACAGAACGTCTCTGTGTGAGGGTGTGGGAACAGAAGCCATATTAGTTGCTACTCTGTAATCAATACATCTCCTTCAGTGAGCTCCAACCAGGACTAGAAGGTTACTGACGTACTGCGCTGTAGGCTGGGGGGAGTATTTTCAAGTTTAGTCCTGGACCCCTGTGGCTGCAGGCTTTTGCCCCAACCAATTCTTCAATCAGTGAGTAATTTTCTTTCCTTTAATTGATCCCATTGTTTAATTAGCTGACATTTTTCCTTCTGCTATTTTGCATTAAGGATAGCGCAGTAATGAGAGATCTATAAGAAATGATTTTTCTGCACCCCCTCCTCGAACCACCACCTTATCATGGTGGAGGGGTTTGCATGTCCCAATGATCCTAGGAGCTCTGTTGTCCGGGGCTTTATGCCCCTGGTAGGGTCACCCAAGGCAAACTGGTCCTAGGTGAGGGATGAGACAAAGAGCGGTTTATCAAACCTCCTGTGAAGAATCAAAATTTTGGACGGCGTTTTCTCTCGCCTGGACGCGGGTCACCGAGGCCCCCTTCTGGAGCCAGGCTTGGAGGAGGGGCTTGATGGCATGCCTGGTGGCTGGGCCTGCACCCATGGGGCTCGGCTGGACAAAGCCCAAAGAGGCAACATGGGTCCCCCTTCCCATGGGCTCACCACCTACGGGAGGGGCCAAGGAGGTCAGGTGCAATGTGAGTTGGGTGGTGGCCGAAGGCGGGGACCTTGGCGGTCTGATCCTCGGCTACAGAAGCTGGCTCTTGGGATGTGGAATGTCATCTCTCTGAGGGGGAAGGAGCCTGAGCTAGTGTGTGAGGTCGAGAGGTTCCGGCTAGATATAGTCGGGCTCACCTCAACGCACAGCTTGGACTCTGGAACCAATCTCCTTGAGAGGGGCTGGACTCTCTACCACTCTGGAGTTGCCCCCGGTGAGAGACGCCGAGCAGGTGTGGGCATACTTATTGCCCCCCAACTTGGAGCCTGTTCATTAGGGTTTACCCCGGTGGACGAGAGGGTAGCCTCCCTCCGCCTTCAGGTGGGGGGATGTGTCCTAACTGTTGTCTGTGTGTGTGCGCCGAACAGGGAGTATCCACCCTTTTTGGAGTCCCTGGAGGGGGTGCTAGAGGACATATCTTCTGGGGACTCCCTCGTTCTGCTGGGAGACTTCAATGCTCACGTGGGCAATGACAGTGAGACCTGGAAGGGTGTGATTGGGAGGAATGGCCCCCCCGATCTGAACCCCAGTGGTGTTTTGTTATTGGACTTCTGTGCTCGTCACGGATTGTCCATAACGAACACCATGTTCAAGCATAGGGCTGTACATATGTGCACTTGGCACCAGGACACCCTAGGCCTCAGTTTGATGATCAACTTTGTGGTCGTGTCGTCGGACTTGCAGCCACATGTCTTGGGCACGCGGGTGAAGAGAGGGGCGGAGCTGAAAACTGATCACCACCTGGTGGTGAGTTGGCTTTGATGGTGGGGGAGGATGCCGGTCAGTAGTGATGGGAAGTCCGGCTCTTTTCAAAGCTTCGGCTCTTTTGGATCGGCTCCCTTTAAAGAGCCGGCTCTTACGGCTCCCGAATGGCTCTTCGTTTAGTATCACTTGGATGCTTATATTTTAGCCTAATTAAGCAATTATGGTTTGTGTATAAGAAATTTCTTATTTATTGTTTTCAGACATTATGTATTTTTATACATTTTTTCATTACAAAAAATACAGTTACTATTGTTTAACATTTTAATAAAAGCTTTAAATTAACAACTTAACACAAAACCACAGCAAACAAATTAAATAAAGGCCAAACTCAGCAACAATACAACACTATGACTCTTTGAATAAAAGTTTTTAGGCCAGGTTAGCATTCAGAAATGCCAGAAGCCTCAGATTAGATGGGCTGATGTAATTTCTCCTCTCCGTGATTATTTGTCCTGTTTTTGAGAAGACTCTTTCTGAGGGGAGCGATGTAGGACAATGCAAATTCTTCCTACCAGCACTGCAGCAGGAGTACTTGGCTCTTTTCTAGGGTCAGTGGATGGCAGGAGAGAGGGCACGGATGGGTGGGAGGTTCTTATATGTCTGTGCAGGTTTGTTGTTGACCCTGCTCTAACGGATATTTTCATATTACAAATTCTGCACTTAGCTTTGCAGTTCCCAGTATCACTGAAATGCAGACAGATGCTGCTTCTTTTTCGGCTTTCACTCATTTCTTCACTCTTCTTTTTTTCTTCACGATGCGCTTGCATTTAAATCTGGCTCCTCGTCTGTCGCAGCAACAGGTACACAGAGCGACAGTGTTGCTCTGTGTACCTGGCCTGTACCAACACTCGCTGTCTTCGGAGCGTCTATCCCCCTTCCTTCCTTCACATAATGGTACGATCCTATTCCGATGTGTCGTTCGTGAATGAGCCGGCATTATGAGCCAATGTTCTGTGTGCCCATATAAATGTATAGTACCGCCCCTGCCGAATGGATTTTCAGCAGAGCTGAGCCGGAGCGGCTGAAGCTTCGGCTCTTCTCGATGGGCATCGGCTCCTCTCGTTTGCTTCAAAGCATCGGCTCTTAGAGCCGGCTCGTTCGCGAACGACACATCACTACCGGTCAGGCCTGGTGGGCCTAAACATATTGTGAAGGTCTACTGGGAACATCTGGAAGAGTCCCCTGTCAGAAGTAGCTTCAACTCCCATCTCCGGCAGAACTTCGACCACATCCCGAGGGAGGTGGGGGACATTGAGTCCAAATGGGCCATGTTCCGTACCTCTATTGTTGAGGCGGCTGACCAGAGCTGTGGTTATAAGGTAGTCAGTGCCTGTCGTGGCAGCAATCCCCGAACCCGTTGGTGGACACCAGCGGTGAGGGATACCGTCAAGCTGAAGGAGTCCTATAGGACCTTTTTGTCCTGTGGGTCTCTGGAGGCAGCTGATAGGTACCGGCAGGCCAAGCGGATTACGGCTTTGGTGGTTGCTGAGGCAAAAACTCGGACGTGGGAGGAGTTTGGGGAGGCCATGGAGAATGACTTTTGGACGGCTTCGAGGAGATTCTGGTCCACCATCCGGCATCTCAGGAAGGGGAAGCAGTGCAGTGTCAACACTGTAAATGGGGGGATGGTGCGCTGCTGATTTCGACTCGGGATGTTGTGGGTCGGTGGAGGGACTACTTCGAAGACCTCCTCAATCCCACTAACATGCCTTCCAATGAGGAAGCAGAGTCTGGGCACTCGGAGGTGGGCTCCCCCATCTCTTTGACTGAGGTCACCGAGGTGGTCATAAAAACTCCTTGGTGGCAGGGCCCTGGGGGTGGATGAGATACGCCCAGAGTTCCTCAAGGCTCTGGATGTTGTAGGACTGTCTTGGTTGACACTCCTCTGCAACATCGCATGGACATCGGGGACAGTGCCTCTGGATTGGCAGACCGGGGTGGTGGTCCCCCTCTTTAAGAAGGGGGACCGGAGGGTGTGTTCCAACTACAGACGGATCACACTCCTCAGCCTCCCTGGAAAAGTCTATTCGGGGGTCCTGGAGAGGAGGGTCCGTTGGATAGTCGAACCTCAGATTCAGGAGGAACAGTGTGGTTTTCGTCCTGGTTGTGGAACAGTGGACCAGCTGTACACCCTTAGCAGCGTCCTGGAGGGTGCATGGGAGTTTGCCCAACCAGTCTACATGTGTTTTGTTGACTTGGAAAAGGCGTTTGACCGTGTCCCTCGGGGAATCCAGTGGGGGGTGCTCCGGGTGTATGGAGTACCAGACCCCCTGATAAGGGCTGTTCGGTCCCTTTACAACCGGTGTCAGAGCTTGGTCCGCATTGCTGGCAGTAAGTCAAACCCCTTTCCAGTGAGAGTTGGACTCTGCCAGGGCTGCCCTTTGTCACCGATTCTGTTCAAAACTTTTATGAGGAGGCCCCGGGGAAGACCCAGGACACGCTGGAGGGACTATGACTCCTGGCTGGCCTGGGAACGCCTCGGGTTTCCCCCAGAAGAGCTAGAAGAAGTGGAAGAGGAGAGGGAAGTCTGGGCATCTCTGCTCAAGCTGCTGCCCCCGCGACCCGATCTCAGATAAGCGGAAGAGTATGGATGGATGGATGGAATTTTCTGCCATAACTTTAAATGCAAACCTTATTTATTTTTTGATTCAGTTTTTCTGTGGCATTTGCTTTCTTAATCATAGCCAAATACTGACAATTACATTTTCCCGATTGCTAAAAATGCATTTTCCAAACATTAACATCTGTCTCAAAACTCTTAAGTGCATTTTCCAAGTCTGTTAAGGCAGTTATCACAACACTGTATCACAAGTGCAAAAAGGGCCAAAAATGACCAAAATATTGACAACATTTACAGAAACACGCAAAACAAGTCATCACTAAGATATCGTCCCCATTAAGAAAGCACACTTGACCAATGCATAGGTCGGGGTTCTCTAACTCTGGTCCTGGGGTGCTGCAGTGGCTGCAGGTTTTCATTCTAACCCTTTTCTTAATTGATGACCAGTTTTGCTGCTACAGTAATTAACTCCTTTTCCTTTCATTTTAATTGACTTGTTTTTTAAAGATTTGTTCCCTGAATTGCTTCATTTCTTTTCTTAAATGGCACCCAAGCAGAAATCAAATGTGAAGTGAGTGAGCCAACAGAAGACAAACTAAGTCAGGGTCTGAAACTCCAAACAGTTGCTTAATTAGATGCCAACTCTCATTGTTAATTAAACCCGCTCTTTACAGTAATTCCATGTGCAATAACAGACATTTCCTTCAACAACTTGTGTGCCCTCTGAACTGGTTTACATTGGTGGTGTCACATCATTTGAAACAAGTGTCATCAATTTTGGGTCCCAGTGTTCAATTCATGACAGCTGTGCTTTATTTTTGCTTACCTTGTGCCACTTAGGGTTACCGTTATGCATCACAAGTACAATGCGGTGCAAAATCTGTTTTATGGCATGAGAATGTGTTTAGAATTTTGCAAAAAGAGTCAATGAGATCTGCAAATTGTGTTTCAGTAGGTGAAAATTGTTCATGGTATTGTCAAAGGAGGAGTGACTCGATAGATTAGTTCAGGCCACTGAGCTTTTGGCTCAGAGAATGGGGTTTAATGTTGTAGAATAATGGCACAAGAACAAGATAACGATTTAGGGATTGGCCCTGTAGTTTGTCTGGCAGAGTAGTCAAAAAAGACTTAAACCAGTCTGGAAAGCTGTGAACAATGAAAAAGACCAAAGATAAATCAAAAGTCCAGGCAAGGGAAAACGTCGTCCAAGGTTTTTATTCTTCATCGGAGGTTTGTTGAACCGCTCTTTGTCTCATCCCTCACCTAGGACCAGTTTTCCTTGGGTGGCCCTACCAGGGGCATAAAGCCCCGGACAACATAGCTCCTAGGATCATTGGGACACGCAAACCCCTCCACCACGATAAGGTGACGGTTCAAGGAGGTGGGGCTCGATGGCGAGCACCTGGTGGCCAGGCCTGCACCCATGGGGCTCGGCTGGGCACAGCCCGAAGAGTTAACGTGGGTCCTCCTTCCCATGGGCTCACCACCTATGGGAGGGGCCAAGGAGGTCGGGTGCATTGTGAGTTGGGTGGTGGCTGGAGGCGGGGACCTTGGCGTTCTGATCCTCGGCTACAGAAACTGGCTCTTGGGACGTGGAATGTCACCTCTCTGAAGGGGAAGGAGCCTGAGCTAGTGCGTGAGGTTGAGAGGTTCCGGCTAGATATAGTCGGACTCACCTCGACACACAGCTTGGACTCTGGAACCAATCTCCTTGAGAGGGGCTGGACTCTCTACCACTCTGGAGTTGCCCCCGGTGAGAGGCACCGAGCAGGTGTGGGCATACTTATTGCCCCCCGACTCGAAACCTGTGTATTGGGGTTTACCCCGGTGGACGAGAGGGTGGCCTCCCTCCGCCTTCGGGTGGGGGAAAGGGTCCTGACTGTTGTTTGTGCGTATGCGCCGAACAGAAGTTTGGAGTATCCACCCTTTTTGGAGTCTCTGGAGGGGGTGCTAGAGGGCATACCTTCTGGGGATTCCCTCGTTTTGCTGGGAGACTTCAATGCTCACATGGGCAATGATAGTGAGACCTGGAAGGGCGTGATTGGGAGGAATGGTCCCCCCGATCTGAACCCGAGTGGTGTTTTGTTATTGGACTTTTGTGCTCGTCACGGATTGTCCATAACGAACACCATGTTCAAGCATAAGGGTGTTCATATGTGCACTTGGCACCAGGACACCCTAGGCCTCAGGTCGATGATCGACTTTGTGGTCGTGTCGTCGGACTTGCGGCCATATGTCTTGGACACTCGGGTGAAGAGAGGGGCGGAGCTGTCAACTGATCACCACCTGGTTGTGAGTTGGCTTCGATGGTGGGGGAAGATGCTGGTCAGACCTGGTAGGCCCAAACGTGTTGTGAGGGTCTGCTGGGAATGGCTGGCAGAGTCCCCTGTCAGAAGTAGCTTCAACTCCCACCTTCGGCAGAACTTCAACCACGTCCCGAGGGAGGTGGGGGACATTGAGTCCGAATGGGCCATGTTCCGTGCCTCTATTGTTGAGGCGGCTGACTGGAACTGTGGCCGCAAGGTGGTCGGTGCCTGTCATGGCGGCAATCCCCGAACCCGTTGGTGGACACCAGCGGTGAGGGATGCCGTCAAGCTGAAGAAGGAGTCCTATAGGACTTTTTTGTCCTGTGGGTCTCTGGAGGCAGCTGATAGGTGCCGGCAGGCCAAGCGGATTACGGCTTTGGTGGTTGCTGAGGCAAAAACTCGGACGTGGGAGGAGTTTGGGGAGGCCATGGAGAATGACTTTTAAAAGGCTTCGAGGAGATTCTGGTCCACCATCTGGCATCTCAGGAAGGGGAAGCAGTGCAGTGTCAACACTGTAAATGGGGGGATGGTGCGCTGCTGATTTCGACTCGGGATGTTGTGGGTCGGTGGAGGGACTACTTCGAAGACCTCCTCAATCCCACTAACATGCCTTCCAATGAGGAAGCAGAGTCTGGGCACTCGGAGGTGAGCTCCCCCATCTCTGGGACTGAAGTCACCG
Organism: Polypterus bichir lapradei; assembly: GCA_026402145.1. NCBI lineage: Eukaryota > Metazoa > Chordata > Cladistia > Polypteriformes > Polypteridae > Polypterus > Polypterus bichir. The sequence goes on from JANRMT010061414.1 coordinate 26,589,244, forward strand.
AGGTGGTCAAAAAACTCCTTGGTGGCAGGGCCCCAGGGGAGGATGAGATACGCCCGGAGTTCCTTAAGGCTCTGGATATTGTAGGACTGTCTTGGTTGACACGTCTCTGCAACATCGCATGGACATTGGGAACAGTGCCTCTGGATTGGCAGACCGGGGTGGTGGTCCCCCTCTTTAAAAAAGGGGACCGGAGGGTGTGTTCCAACTACAGAGGGATCACACTCCTCAGCCTCCCTGGAAAAGTCTATTCGGAGGTTCTGGAGAGGAGGGTCCGTCGGATAGTCGAACCTCAGATTCAGGAGGAACAGTGTGGTTTTTGTCCTGGTTGTGGAACAGTGGACCAGCTCTACACCCTTAGCAGAGTCCTGGAGGGTGCATGGGAGTTTGCCCAACCAGTCTACATGTGCTTTGTGGACTTGGAAAAAGCGTTCGACCGTGTCCCTCGGGGAGTCCTGTGGAGGGTGCTCCCGGAGTATGGGGTACCGGACCCCCTGATAAGGGCTGTTCAGTCCCTGTACAACCGGTGTCAGAGCTTGGTCCGCATTGCCGGCAGTAAGTTGAGCCAGTTTTCAGTGAGAGTTGGACTCCCCCAGGGCTGCCCTTTGTCACCGATTCTGTTTATAACTTTTATGGACAGAATTTCTAGGTGCAGCCAGGGTGTTGAAGGGGTCCGGTTTGGTGGACTCAGGATTGGGTCACTGCTTTTTGCAGATGATGTTGTCCTGTTTGCTTCATCAGGCCGTGATCTTCAGCTCTCTCTGGATCGGTTCGCAGCTGAGTGTGAAGCGGCTGGGATGAGAATCAGCACCTCCAAATCCGAGACCATGGTCCTCAGCTGGAAAAGGGTGGAGTGCCCTCTCAGGGTTGGGGGAGAGATCCTGCCCCAAGTGGAGGAGTTCAAGTATCTCAGGGTCTTGTTCACGAGTGAGGGAAGAATGTAGCGTGAGATTGACAGGTGGATCGGTGCGGCATCCGCAGTGATGCGGGCTCTGCATTGGTCTGTCGTGGTGAAAAAGGAGCTGAGCCGTAAGGCAAAGCTCTCAATTTACCAGTCGATCTACACTCCTACCCTCACCTATGGTCATGAGCTATGGGTAGTGACCGAAAGAACGAGATCGCGAATACAAGCGGCTGAAATGAGTTTCCTCCGCAGGGTGTCTGGGCTTTCCCTTAGAGATAGGGTGAGAAGCTCAGTCATCCGGGAGGGGCTCAGAGTAGAGCCGCTGATCCTCCGCATCGAGAGTAGTCAGATGTGGTGGCTCGGACATCTGATCAGGATGCCTCCTGGACGCCTCCCTGGTGAGGTGTTCCGGGCACGTCCAACCGGGAGGAGGCCCTGGGGAAGACCCAGGACACGCTGGAGGGACTATGTCTCCCGGCTGGCCTGGGAACGCCTTGGGATTCTCCCGGAAGAGCTGGAAGAAGTGGCCGGGGAGAGGGAAGTCTGGGCCTCTCTGCTTAAGCTGCTGCCCCCGCGACCCGACCTCGGATAAGCGGAAGAGGATGGATGGATGGATGGATAAATGAAAAGACTGAGAATTTATATCGAGGCGACAGGAAATAGGGTGAGGTCATCAGGTTGGGATGGAAGTGAAGTCGTCTGGAAAGGAGGAAAGTTACTTAATATTCTGTGGGTCTGTTAGAAGAAAGAGAGAAGGCATTAGTACCCTTTTACTAACCCTTTTCCTGCTCTTTTAACATCCTAAATTGGACAATTTGGCTGTCCTCTAATCACAGTGTTTTAGCATTTCTGAAAAACTGCAAATGTATGGTCTCAAATTATATTGACATATCGAAGGGAAAAACATTACTATACCTGCACATACAGGAACCTTTGCTCCTTCAGCCTGTTATTATTTCTGGAGAAAAGAGTCCTGTAGAGCCATTCTCATTGTTACAGGACGTCTCTTCGGCACCCTATCTATAGTAGCGAGGCTAACAGTGGTGGTGTTCTGGAAGGTGGGATCATCTTGGAGAATGGCGCTCTGGATGACACAAAGTCTAATCACTTTGTCGGCCCTCACCATGTTAACAATTATCTCTTGTTGTGGTGTAAATAATGGACCTCTGCCACCAGAATGGGGTACTGGTACAATCCTGTTATGGCACAAACATGAATCCATGAAGTCAACAGTATAAATATCTGTTACAGTATGCGTTACCAAGTTTGCACAGAAACAGTAAAATATATATGCAATGTGCAGGATTTTGGTTATATACCTGTTTTAATTTCTGAGTGCTCCTATAATGGATGGCTTAGTTGCGCCTGGACCTCTTCGCCCAACCTCAGACATGCTTAGACCATGGTTTATTAAATGGTCAGCAACAGTAGCCCTGATCTCATTTGATAAGTTTAGTCGCCTTTGATGCACCCCCCGCATCTTCCTTGTCCTCTCACCCCTCCACCATGCATTCAGACACCTCTACCTCTTGCTCGTACATTCGATGCTTGCTCCATTGTTTTCCTGTAACAACACTGAGTAAGCCTTATTATGGTTTGTATTTAGTAATTGGTTACAAATAGCCATGACTTGCACATGTAGAATGGGGGTGGGGGTCCTCATTATTCTTATATACCTGCTAACAAACTGCGAAACAAATATACTGCTCATAGTGTACATTATTATTAGCATGCAATGAATTATACAATGAGTTATTGTGCTGATATGAATGAGAAATGCATGCTCCTAAATAATCAAAAGTCCATCTGTTCCGATTGCCTTATCTGCGTCAGTTGAGAATTGTGTCTATACAATGGTGCCTGTACTTGGTGATTTGCAAAATGTGCTTTACTAATTGCCACTTAGCGCATACACATTAAGAAATGAAACAGTGCTGTGGCCAATGGTGTTAAGGTTGTGGAGTTTTGAGGCAATGTTACAGGAATGAGGTTAGCAAAACTGTAATGATCAGCAGACAGAGGTGCAAGAGACATTGAATGCTAAAGGGCTGCAGCTTCAGTACACCACTGTTATTTACTTGTGCACTTATTACCCAATAATGGCTTAAATAACATTACCAAAGAACAAAATATTAAACGTCAAGATAAGAATAATGAATTTATCCCTGTCTGACACACATAAATACTTGACTCATTGTGGAGTCATTTAACACAATACATTTGTCTTTTCTGGAGCAATGGTGGCTTGCGTTCAGTGCAAAAAGAGCTCTGCCTGCATTTTCCAGCAGATGGTGCTGTTGTGCAAAAATTAAGACAACAATAAACTCGCCTCAGTTGTTAAAATGTTTAGAGCCAACTTAACTCAGTTGTCAATATATACATTGTTGTGGATGGCCGGGGGCCTTGCCCAGTCGGGACGCCTCTTCCTTAGAAGGACCGGGAGAGCAAGTGTTGACAGAGCATTACCAGCCCCCCTGGGTGGCAGCCATGCCTCAGACTCCCTCAGGGCTTCATGGGAGATGGAGTTGGACACTGCCCTGTTGGGATCTGGGGGTGTCGCCAGGGGGCGCTGCAGCTGTTCCTGAGCCCGTGTGGGTGGTTCTTCTGCCAGCACCGGGTGACTTATATAAGGGGCCAGTGGAAATTACTTGGTGAGCTAGAAATGGGAGGAGGGAGACAAAGCTTACCGAAGAGGAGTGGAGGAGAAAGGAGAGAAAAGAAAAGAGTATTGTGTTTAGGTGTTGAGCTTGTGCTTTGGGACTGTGTTGTGGCTCGTGAGAACGGGGAAGACGTTACCCACATGTGAAGAAAGAAAATAAAAATCAGTGTGCCTCCTGCCTCTGTCTCGGGTTGATTGGTTGCTACGCCCTCTACATTTGTCACAATATATATATTCTTTAAGTCTGAATCATGATCTGATTATCAGGTTGTTACCTACCAGGTAACACTTGTGGTTGGTTGGTCATTCAGCAGACGTCCGCCACGTCCCCTCAGTTGCGAGAAGCAGATCATAGATATGTCATACAGCCATCCATCCATCCATCCATTATCCAACCCACTATATCCTAACTACAGAGTCACAGGGGTCTGCTGGATCCAACACAGGGCTCAAGGCAGGAAACAAACCCCAGGTAGGGCACCAGCCCACCGCAGGGCACACACACACACACCAAGCACACACTAGGGACAATTTAGAATCGCCAATGCACCTAACCTGCATGTCTTTGGACTGTGGGAGGAAACCCACGCAGACACGGGGAGAACATGCAAACTCCACACAGGGTGTACCCAGGAAGCGAACCCAGGTCTCCTTACTGCGAGACAGCAGCGCTACCCACTGCGCCACTGTGCCTCCCATATGTTGTACAGTATCTGCCAAATAAGACAAAGAGTACACAACACGTGTTCCACCTTAATTGGGGCTCATCAGGTTTACGCACCTTTGCTTCCCCTTACAGGGATTCAAACCTCAGCTAATGACACTGTGCCACAGCAGTTGGCTCACTTATTTGACAGGGTAACCATCGGATAATCAGACTGCAATTCAGACAAAAAGAATGTAATACTCGTCTTTACCCTGACAAATAAGCGAACCAGCCACCATGGCGCAGCATCAGAGGTTTTGCCTTTGGCACTGACATCCGAGGTTCAATCCTTGTAATGGGATGCAAAAGCGTGTACATCCGACCCACCCCAATAAGGGCGAAACACGTGTCATGTACTCTTTGTATTATTTGGCAGATACTGTATCACAAATATATAGTAGCACCCCAAGGGGCGGATTCTCTGCTCTTCACCTTGCTGTTTGAGGTGGCTCACTATCCTTAAAAGGACTACTTGGCTTTTGTCGCACTAGTTGCAAAAGCACGTGTGTCTGTGTAGTGTTGCCGTTTTTATAGACCCCCCTGATATCAATGAAGTAATGCCAGCTTAGTCTTTTGGAAGATGTAACTTGTCCAGCTCTGTTGCATAACACTCCCTTCAAAGTTACTGTCTCCTGCGGCCACTTCCAACTTGTTGAAACTTCAGTCATGCTCTAGGAGTTGAGGGCACATCAGTAGGGTTTGGGAGCGCAGTGTTGTCAGATGGCACAGCAGGGATGTTGCGTAGTGCTACACTGGCAGGTGGCACAACCAGGATGTTAAGTGCTGTGCTGCCATGAGGTGCAACAGAGGTGTTCAATGCTGATCAATTACAGGCAAGAAGGTGAACCTTCTGGTGTGGAGATGCAGATGTGCCAGTCTCAGTGCTGTTTTCCATTACTGATCTGGCACTGCAAACCATCTTCTGTAATCCTTACATTATAAAAGAATTTTATTATTTGGTTTGTTGCAGCAAGTATGTTTTGGTGATTTGTTGAAAAATAGTTTATCACCACATCAGAAATACAGGGAACAAGCATACTAAATGTTTGGGCACCTACCCAGCCGTCCCTGTTTAATTCTCTTTCCACAAGTGCTCAAACAGAAAAACAAGCCATTCTTGGATCTCTGATTACATCTCTGGGGGTCGCTCTGGTCATGGACTTGATAGAACATTAGAAAAGATTTAGATGAGAGCAGGCCATTCAGCACAACAAAGCTTACCAGTCTTGTCCACTCAGTTCTCCTAAAGTAACATCAAGTTGAGGTTTGAGGGTTCCGAAAGTCCTACTGTCTACCACTCTACTTGGTCGCTTATTCCAGTTGTCTGTGGTTCTCAGTGTAAAGAAAAACATCCTAATGTTTGTGTGAAATTTACTCTTAACAAGTTTCCAACTGTGTCCTCGTGTTCTTGATGAACTCATTTTAAAGTCTTGATCCACTGCTCTCTTTATAATTTTAAACACTTCAGTCATATCTTCTCTCAATCTTCTTTTGCTTCTTTTGCTCTTTTAATCTTCATGACCCATCCCTTGCAGTCCTGGACTCAGCCTGGTTGCTCCTCTTTGGACTTTTTCTAGCACTTCTATGTCCATTTTGTAGCTTGGAGACCAAAACTGCACACAGGACTCATTCCAATGTACTTACATTTTTGTCTGCCCCGGCTGGAAAGGCAGCAAAACATGGCAACAGGCTGGCCTCTTCTATAATGGCTGAATACTGACATACAAGTTCTACCGTATGTCCTGCCATAACAGACTCAATGAGATTTGACTTCTCTCATATGTTGCCCTGAAAATATCAAGTGTAGGGAATTCACAAAACATGGCCAGGCCCTTGATGACAGTGCTCACAGGCTGGATCTTGTCCTGTGTACTTTTTAGATAATTTTAAAAGAGTGTAATGTGGCAGATCAAAAGGTTTTAGCTGAATCATGTTGTTTCGGTCATTACCCAAAGCTCATGACCACAGATGAAGTAGGAATGTAGGTCAACTAGTAAATCGACAGCTTCACCTTCTGACTCCGCTCCTTCTTCACCACTACAGATTGGTATAGCGACTGCACAACTGTGCTCACCACTCCAATCCGTCTGTTGATCTCACTATCCCTTTTCCCCTCACTCGTGAAGAAGACCCCGAGGTACTTAAACTCCTCCACTTCAGGTAGAAATTCACCGTCCACTTGGAGAGGACAGTTCACTTTTATCTTACTGAGGACCATGGCCTCAGATTTGGAGGTGCTGATCCTCATCCCCACCTCTACACACTTGGTCACAAACTGGCCCAGTGTGTCCTGGAGTTCACAGCCCGACAAAGCCAACAGAATCATGTCACCTAAAAAAGGAGTGACGCAATTCTAAGGCTGCTGTAATGGACATCATCCTCACCTTGATATCCTGTCCATGAAAATCTCAAATAGAGGAGACGAGAAAAACAGTACCAGGAATATGTGATAAAATGATTATGCCCAGATCTTGTTGTCACAGACATGCATCGGATACATGGAAGGTGTGGATCAGTACTTGACAACTTGAACTTTGAGGACTTTCAAAACTTGACTTGATGTTATTTTGTAAGAATTAAGTGGACACGTCTGGCAAGCTTTGTTGGGCTGAATAGTCCAGATTGTTGTAATGCTCTGTCTTGGCTTGAAAAATGCACGTACTTGGTAAGTTTTGGATCTTTTCCTCCATGCCCAATACCCTCCATTGTAAAGTGCCAGGGTGGTCAGGGTATTTTTTTGAAATTTATAGAAAGTGCTTAACTTCAGAACGTAATTTGTCATGGCAAATACATATATAGTATGTTTGTGAAGAAGTAACTTTGACTTTAAAAATAAAAAACCACTGTCACCCAATCATCTTGTAATTTTGTTTCCCTTACACTTAATTAACTTACTCGATTGTTTCCCAAATAAGAGTGGGAGGTCCATATGTGCAAAACATACAATTATTCAACTCAAAATTATATATCGAGCGCATCTCTCTCGCTTAAAATTGTCAAAAATGTATCCAGGGCAAGTTCCAACCTGTGAACGTTGCAATCAAGCTCTGGCCTCACTAGGCCACATGTTCTGGACCTGCTCCAGATTAACATCATTCTGGACCAAAATCTTTAAATGCCTTTCAGACAGCCTTGGTGTCACAATCCCTCCTAACCCATTAACAGCTGTGTTTGGTGTTCTTCCAGATGGGCTTAAAGTGGAGAAGGACAAATAAACTGTGATTGCCTTCACTACACTATTGGCATGTAGACATATCTTGTTCAACTGGAAGAATCCTAACTCTCCTCTTTTAAGTCAATGGGTAACTGATGTTATTTGAAACTGGTAAAATCAAATTCTCACTTAGAGGATCTGTGCAGAACTTTTTCAAAACCTGGCAGGATCTAATCAATAACATTTTAGAATAAGCTTTCAAAGCACTGAGGAAGCAGATTCTCTCCCCTTTTTTTCTTCTTCTCCATTTATCTTTATTCACCTATTAATTAATCTATTTACTTATTTTTACTAGCTTTAAGTTTTACTCTACTGGCTTAGCTCTCTTTCTCTGGGGGTTGATTTGTTTTCGATCTTATTTTTGTAAAAGTTGATTTATTTGTATAGAATGTTGTGTGATTTCAATAAAATCAATACAATAAAATAAAAAAAATACATAAGAGTGGGAGGTCATGCTTTTAGTTACAGGACCCCGAACCTGTGGACCGGTCTGGCTGCTGCTGTAGAGGTGCCCCCTCAGTCTCAGCCTTTAAATTCCAGCTGAAGACCCACTGCTTCAGTTTAGCATACCCTGACTAGAGCTGCTGATTAACTGTGTCATAAAGTACGCAGTTTTCGAATTGCCTGGGATATTTTTGTTTGAAGGTTGTCAGCACCGTTCCTATCATTTTCGTTATCTATTGTCACACTGATTAGAAGTTCAGTTGCCACCAGAAAATTGCCTGGTCGAAACCGTAATGTATGAATGTAACAAAACATTGCGGTAGTGGAAGACAGTGTGAATGTGAGCCCCGTGAAGTCACTTCACTGTCGTTCAGAACAGCTGGGTATGTCACCATCTTCGGTATATCGGATACTGAAAAAAGATGTTCATATGCACCCCTACAAGATTCAGTTGACACAAGAGCTGAAACCAGCAGATCATGCAAAACGGCAAAGGTTCACCGATTGGATTTTGGAACAAGAGGATGACAATTTTTCAAAAAGAATAATCTTCAGTGACGAGGCACATTTCCACCTCTCGGGGTATGTCAGCAAACAAAATTGCCGCATTTGGGGTGATGAAAACCCTAGAGTGACCCAAGAGCATGAAATGCATCCCCTACGAGCCACGGTTTGGTGTGGTTTTTGGGCAGGAGGCATGATTGGCCCCTTCTTTTTTGAAGATGATGATGGAAATTCAGTTACTGTAAATGGTAACCGTTATCGGGACATGATCACTAACTTTTTGTGGCCTGCTCTGGAAGAAATGGAGGATGACGGAATTAATGAAATATGGTTTCAGCAGGATGGGGCTACCTGCCATACATCCCGGGAGACAATCACCTTGCTTTGTGAAAAATTCCCTGAACATCTGATTTCGCTTCATGGTGGCGACCAAGAATGGCCTCTGAGGTCATGTGACCTAACACCTTGCGACTTCTTTTTATGGGGATATGTGAAGCCACAAGTTTAGGTTAACAAACCTCAAACGATTGCCGAACTGAAAAGGGAAATTCAATGGGTAATCGGCGAAAGTGACAGAGACATCTGTGAATTAGTTATCATTGATTTCAATGATCGGATGACTGCCTGCAGAGAAAGTGGAGTTGGACATATCATTTTTCATTATTAAATCGAAGTATATGTTGAATGAAATTAAATAAAAATTTTGAATTTTGCTTTGATTTTGGCTGATTTATTGCATTTTTAAAAACTGCTTACTTTATGAAACACCCTCTATAATTTACATGATATTTAGAAACCTTTAGTAATCCTCCACGATTCTGTCTCACTTGCTACCACTGCTCTACTGCCAAGTTGTTTGCCTGCCTATAGAAAAGTCATCTCAGATAAAGGAGCACTGCAATCATTGGGTAGAAAGGTCCTTTCATCTGATTGGCTGGCCCAGACCTGACTCAGCTGTATATTGGCCAGTAGGAGGGGGGAAACGGCTTGTTGGCCGAGGTCTCTAGGACTCTCACTCTGACTGGCTTTGTCTGACTCCTTTCCTACGATCTAGCCGTGGTTCTACAATAAGCTGATGGACAGATGTTGTTATGTTTGATTTATGTTAAATGGGTTTTACTTTGTTTTTCTGTATCGTTATGTGTGATAGTTCTGTATTTAGTGAGTGGTGTGATCTATTCTTGAATTTTGTCTTGAGATTTGTCATGGTGGTCTGTGCCTTCACTTGGTGAGGTGCTCTGTGCAAGAGCAAAGTAGTTTGTACTGTTGTGAAGTGGCCATGACAGACTGGCCGTCGAGCTCTGTGATGGAGGCTCACTTGTGCTCTGTTTTGTGTGTTCTTTTTACCAAATTGTTTGACACCCATTGCATGCCCAACCTAGCTGGAAAGGGGTCTCTCCCTAAATTCTTTTTCCCCAGATTTTTTCCATTTTTTTTTTCAAGATTTTTTTCTTGTCTTCTTAGGCTGGGGGGCTGTCAAAAAACTGGGCCTGTTAAAGCCCACTGAGGCATTCCTTGCGTGAGTTTGGGCTTTACAAGAAATCAGTTGTTGTTGTTTAACTCTTATTGGCTTGTACACCTCACTGCTGTGTCGGCACTGAAGCTTTCATTCATTTTATATGACGTGTCCTGAAGCATGATGGCTATTCTTCAAAGAGAACTTTGATTAGTATGATTTGAATGTCGCTGAAGAAGTAAATCTTTTTAATCAAGAACAAAAATGCCCACTGCAGGGGAAAATTCCAAGTGACATTGAAACAAAGCTCACTAAGCTAGGGAGAAGTCCATAATGCCAAATATCAAACATCAGGAAGAAATATCTGAATGAGGCTCGAATGGGGGGCTTTGAAGTGAGACCAGCTTCAGCGCTGCTGACTAGGGGGTGCTTGTTTATGTCCATTTTGAGTTATGGATCTCTGGATTTTTTTTTTTCTTTTGGGGAATCAGCGGCCGTTTGGTGTGGAACTGATTGGTTAGACATGTTTATCCAGATGTCAGCTCAGACGACCGTGAGCGGCTGGCAGAGTGTTTCGCTCAAAAGAAGCCTTGTTTTACAGGAATGCAGCACACCATGGCACAGCTCCTCGGCTCACTTTTTCTCGTTGGGATTTTATTTCAAGCCACAAGTGGGATTTTTATGGAAAAGTTGTCAAGCAAAAAGCTTTGTGCAGATGAAGAATGTGCCTGTGAGTTGAACGACGACTTTCAAATTTAACACATTTAGAAAAGTGAGGCAATGACCAAACCTAATGGTGGCAGGTGCTGTGCTTGCTCACCTTTTGAGTGAACTTTGAGAATAAAGCGCCTGGCTGGTCTCTTCCCAGATGACTTTGTGCGGTGGCTTTACTTCTGATTTGCAGCTCATGAACCTCTTGTTTCTCTTGTTTCAGACACCATCTCACTGGCTCAAGCTAAAGTGGACTTCACTGCTCCTGACTGCAGGTTCATAAACTTCAAGAGTGATCAGCTCATCTACGTGTACGCCAAGCTGCTTCCCGATGAAGGGGCCGGAGAGTACTGGTTGGGAAGTGTAAGTCCACTTTTTGATCTGTCACACTTGTTCTTGTCGCTTGTTGCAATGGTAAGAATATTCTAAAGCTGCTACAAAAATGCAGGCGCCCACAACTTTTTCATCTTCAATTTCAATTTTTCAGTTCACTGAGTGCCACCTCAGAGTTTATCGTTGTTATTTTGTGGTACTCTTTTTGCTGATCATATAACATGTGCAGCACTCAACTCTTAGGGCTTCAAGTTCTCGTTTGCAGCTCTCATCAAGGTTGTACGCCTGTTCTTTTTTGGGAGATTTGTCTTGTCTTCTAAGGGAGTCATGGCTGGGGGTCTGTTAAAGACCACTGAAGCATTCCTTAAATGATTTTTGGGTTTTACAAGAATCAATTGTTGTTGTTGTTGTTCTTCATGTCTCTGTTGGCTATAGAACCCAACCAACAAGAGACTACGATCATGCCTCAGTGTAGGACTTGGGCGTTTTGGAAAGGACAATCGAGAAACTGATTGTCACACAAGTGTATGCATGTCATCCTGAGGCTCCATACTGAGCATACAACTATTCATTTGCTACATTTTCAAGGTTGGAACCATAATACAATACAATTTATTTTTGTATAGCCCAAAATCACACAAGAAGTGCCGCAATGGGCTTTAACAGGCCCTGCCTCTTGACAGCCCCCTCAGCCTTGACTCTCTAAGAAGACAAATAAAAAACTCCCAAAAAAACCTTTGTAGGGAAAAAAATGGAAGAAACCTTGGGAAAGGCAGTTCAAAGAGAGACCCCTTTCCAGGTAGGTTGGGCATGTAGTTGGTGTCAAAAAGAAGGGGGTCAATACAACACAATACATAGAACAGAACAAATCTTCAATACAATATAAAAATAAAAATATTACAAGTAAGAGCAGAATTTAACAGTAGATGATATCACATAATATGATTTGGATTTGTTTAGAGTCCTGGAGACCTCAGCCATCAAGCTGCCTCCCCCAATTGGCCAATCCACAGCTAAGACAGCGTTGGGCCAGCCAATCCGATGAAAGGACCCCTCTTTCCCATGATTCCTGCGATCCTCCATCAGGGATGACATTACCTTAGGCATGCAAACAACTTGGCAGGTGGGCCGTGGCACCACTGCTCTTAACAGCAGGAATCAGCTTTGAATGGGACCCATTCACACACACCCGTCCACACTCCCAAGAGACCAAATTAGAGTCACCTCACCGTATTTCCTTGAAAATTTTAAATACAGACAATAAAACACAGGCAGGAGAAAGCCTCAATCGTTATTCTTTATCTAAATCTCACAAGAGGCAACAAGTGCGTATTTTATTAGCAACATGTTACAAAGAAAAAAGTGTCCTCTATATTTATACAATTCATGGATTATGGCACTACTCAAAAAAGGAATTAATTACATAATCAGAAAACTTTTAACATGATTGGTTATGCCTAGTTGCTAACGGGACATGGCAAATGTTTATAGCTTAAATGACCACAATTTGATTGGTAGTCCTGTTAGCTTAGGATGTACGTGATTTTTTAAATGTCTTATTTTTATTCTTAGTTTTGGAGACGTATGCATTCCCCTACAGGTTTATCTGGTTTTGAACGATAAGACAAAGACCTGATTCATTATGATCCGGCGGAGTGAGGCTAGGGATTTGAACTGGCAATCGGAAGGTTGCTGGTTTGAATCCTGCAAATGCCAAATGTGACTCTACTTTGTTGGGCCCCTGAGCAAGGCCCTTAACCTGCAATTGCTCCATCCTGGGTATGATGTTAATCTGCATCCAGCCCTGCATGCGGGCCCTCCAACCTGTGGGTTGTTGGCAGAATTGGCACTCCAGCCACCATAAAAAATCACACATTGGTTCCATTCCATCTGAACTTGTGTGGTGCTGAGGTGTTGTCACCCATCGCAGGGCTGCACTTGGGTCCTAATCTGGGATTCTGAGTTGGTTTGTCATGTGGTGGGTGCAGCAATGTGCTGTATCAGCGCCTGCTCCTAACCTCTCCACTCTCTCTGTGTGTAAAAACAGGAAACTTAGTACTCAGTGAAAATACAGAAAAATGATTATGCCATAAAATATAGCATTTTCTCTTAAGGGGTTATATAAAATAAAATGAAATGCATTTATCATAGTGAATGATAAAATAACAGCATCAGCTTTTAAGCATAAGAACAGAAGGATATGAGACTCACACATTGGACCAGGGTTCAAATTCAACTCTTACAAATCCTGGACTTCTCAGAAAAAGTCCATGTATACACTGGGAATGTGCAAACTCTAAATGGTCAGAGACAGGGCCAGGAATTCTCTGAGGCAGCCGTGCTAAAGACTGCGCCACCCTAACACCCATCTATTATAAGATGAGTTCATTGATGGATCATAGATAGTTCTCATTGTTTGTCCAACATGACAAAAATGAAAATGCTCTGAAAGAAAAAAGCAAAACCTTTTTTTTAAAATATACTGCAGTCTTGCCTTGAGTGCACTCAAATGAAAAAGTACTTTTGTAAGTAAGCTGTAAGGAATGAGCCTGCCAAATTTCAGCCTTCTACCTACACGGGAAGTTGGAGAATTAGTGATGAGTGAGTGAGGGAGTGAGTCAGTCAGTCAGTCAGTGAGGGCTTTGCCTTTTACTAGTATAGATTACGTGCGCAGATAAATGTACAGTCAAATAAACTGGAAACTGAATGACGTGAACAACCTCAGTTATATTTCAGTTTAGACTAAGCACAGTGGGTCAAATGAAGTAAACAAGCTGCATGGGCAGACAGATTGGTACCGGGGTGGTGGCCTCCTAATGCCTATGTGCATGTTGACCTTTACTGATCCACATGTGCTTGTGTGTGTTTGTTCATTTCTTTCTCTTCATCACCCAGCAAGTGCACTGGTGAGGCAAACAAGCTGTCAGCTGTCTTCACCTATAAACATCTTTGTGTGTGTGAATGTGTGTGTGTGACCTTTGACCCCCCCAGGGCCTGGCTTTGAGAGGTCCGTTTGGGGATCCGTGTATCATAATAAGCTATTACATGAAAATAAATAATACACTACCCTGTAACCCTGAACTGGATACACAGGTTAGAGAATGAAAGAAAAATACATTAAAATAATTACATTGCATTCATCTTTTGGCACAGTATGTAATAATAAAAAAATGAATTTATATGTAAACATTCTTTCCAATAACTCATTAAACATTCCATAAATATAGCTCTTGAAAAGGCGACTCTGAAGCTTTGACACCACTGTACCACAATGTCACCCCTGAAGGCGATCAAAACAATGAAATACATCTTGCCATCAAAATCACTTCTAGGTATCCCAAGAAAAATCAGCTTAATTTCTGTCACAAAATCAGACCAGCAGGGTGTTTAACTGTAGATGCATTCCCAGCCCACAATCCTCTCTTTCTAAAATGACAGATTAGGCACCGGTTGAGGGCACTGGTCTGATGGGCCGTCACAGGTATTTTCAGAACAGCACACTGTAAGTAAACAGACTGCTGTTAATGACTTTGAACAGGCAGTCCTGTAGATTTGTTCTACAATTTCTTAACTAGACCAGGGTTTGGGTTAGGGTTAGGGTTATCAGGTGTCATTGAACTAGAAGTCTGGGGAGAATAAGACTAGGACAGTTATGAAGTGCCCTGCACTCACTACCAGGAAAGAGTAGGAGATCACATTTGAGAATGAATGACATCACCCCAAGATGCAAAATGGCACTCATGAAGGTGTTTTGTAGTGTCCTTGGAAACCATACTAATACTTTGTAGTTTTTAGATACAAATGCTAAGGCTTTGCCACAAAGAACTACCCTTAGAAGTCAATAATAACAATTCTTCTTCTTCTTCTTTGGCGGCTCCCGTTAGGGGTTGCCACAGCGGATCATCTTCTTTCATATCGTCCTGCCTTCTGCATCTTGCTCTGTTACACCCACCACCTGCATGTCCTCTCTAAGCACATCCATAAACCTTTTCTTAGGCCTTTCTCTTTTCCTTTTGCCTGGCAGCTCTATCCTTAACATCCATTTCCCAATACACCCAGCATCTCTCCTCTGCACATGTCCAAACCAACGCAATCTCGCCTCACTGACTTTGTCTCCCAACCGTTCAACCTGAGCTGACCATCTAATGCACTCATTTCTAATCCTGTCCATCCTTGTCACACCCAATGCAATCTTAGCATCTTTAACTCTGCAACCTCCAGCTCTGTCTCCTGCTTTCTGGTCAGTGCCACCGTCTCCAACCCATATAACATAGCTGGTGTCACTACCGTCCTGTACACCTTCCCTTTCACTCTTGCTGATACCTGTCTGTCACAAATCACTCCTGACACTCTTCTCCACCCGCTCCACCCTGCCTGCACTCACTTTTTCACCTCTCTTCTACAATCCCTATTACTCTGTACTGTTGATCCCAAGTATTTAAACTCATCCACCTTCGCCAACTCTACTCCTTGCATCCTCACCATTCCACTGACCTCCCTCTCACTTACACACATGTATTCTGTCTTATTCCTACTGACCTTCATTCCTCTTCTCTCCAGAGCACCTCTTTAGGGTCTGCTCAACCTCCTCCCTACTCTCGGTACAGATCACAGTGTCATCAGCAAACATCATAGTCCATGGAGACTCCTGTCTAATCTTGTTTGTCAACCTGTCCATCACCAATGCAAATAAGAAAGGGCTCAGAGTCGATCCCTGATGTAATCCCACCTCCACCTTGAATGCATCCGTCACTCCTACCGCAGACCTCACCACTGTCACATTTCCTTCGAACATGTCTTGTAGAGCTCTTACATACTTCTCTGCCACTCCCGACTTCCTCATACAATTCTACAACTCCTCTCGAGGCACCCTGTCATATGCTTTCTCCAAGTCCTCAAAGACGCATTGCAACCCCTTGTGACCTTCTCTATACTTCTCAGTCAACACCCTCAGAGAAAACATTGCATCTATGGTGCTCTTTCTTGGCATAAAACCACACTGCTGCTCACTAATCATCACCTCCCTTCTTAACCGAGCTTCCACTACTGTTTCCCATAACTTCATGCTGTGGCTCAATAATAACAATAATTAATAATAATATTCAAAGGGATGTGATTTCGCTCAAGTGCAAGTTTTGTGCCACTCTCATGAAGTATTCCTGCATTGAACTGGGCCACTTCACAAGAACAGCATTGTTAAGAAGTACCGAGATGGCAAGACTGAGGGACTCAGACACACAAATGATAACAGGCACCTTTATTTAACAATGAATGATCCCAGCTGTACTTCCAGAAGAATCAACTTTCCGTTCACCACGGCGATCCTTGTGCTTTTTCTCTTTTCCATCATCTTTCAGAGGTGCACACCATGTCTGTCTCCGGGATCCCCCATTTATCTTCTTCGAGCCTCTATTTACTGTAAGTAAAGCCTCTGGAGTCTCTGCCTGCCTTCTTGAACCTTCCTGGTGTAATGTGAATGCTTCAGAAGTGTGTGGAATGCACTGTGACATTTCACTGTCATCATCCATCTTGCCCCGCCTATCTTCAAGGTAATATGCTGGCTACTACATAGCAGTTTGCATCCATAGCCACCTGTGTGTTGAAGCTGTCATGTCACTTGTGATTCACCCATGTGTGCTCATCCACATACAGATCATGGAGGCCAACCCAGGATGAATTTGACTCTCAACATTTCTTGTCTTCAACAATTTTGCATGTTAGGCTTTGTCAGGGTTAGGATTACCAGTCCTAGGCCTGCCACAACTGCAACCCAGGTGACTTACTGTACAGGCCACTTCATGAGCTCAGTATTAAGTGGGGCTTTATGATCAGGCTAGTGTGTTATAGGTACAGTTGCATGGTATCACTCCACAGGTCCATACTGTTTCCTCATGGCAATGTCAGAGTGTTGCACTCAAGGCTTCCATCTGTATTGTTAAGCTGGCCCTGAAGGATCCCTTCTTATAAACTTCACAATTAGCCACATTTTGAATTCTAAACCTTTCCATTTGTCCATCTGAATGGGCATCCAGGCTTTATTAACCCTTTTTCAAACTCAAGCTCAGGTGGGATTTCCTAGTGTGCCACCTTGGCTATGTGAACCCAAACCAGAGGTGGAAATGTGAACTACAATGAGTATAAAGGAGAGAAAAACAGAACACAGGTAGAAGAAGAGCTGGCGACGGTGAACAAAATAAATGCAAGGAGTGATGAAAATTTTCAACAGGAGGATCAAAGGAAAGTAGGGATCTACTGCTGATTATCCTGTTGTTTTATAGTGTTTGTCTCATTTTCCATTCAGAAAACATTTACAATTAGTTCTGGAATGATTCTGCCTCCAGGTGTCCAAAGTTCAAACCCATAAAGTGAAGTCATGCTTCTTTTTCATGTTTTCTCTTTGACAGGTTTACAGTGACCGTTTAGTGGAGCAGATGGGGGTCATTGGTTTTTTTCCAAGCAACCTAGTCATGGAGACTAATGTTTTCAAGAAAGAAAATGTTGAAATTCCAACAACAGTAAGTAGCGTGACAAACTGCAGACATGCTAAAATGATTTACTTCTTTCTGGCCTTTGCAGCAGCTCTTGCCAGATGTTTTCTCACTGACAAGGTAAATATTGGTATTATTAAAAACACACCTCAAAGAACTTTGACATCAGATAAACTTCCATTAGTTTGTCAGGATGGAAGAGCTAAAACATAATGGATAAATGGCATTTGTTTCACGGTTTTGGAGCACCCTTACATAAATATACTGTAATAGAAATAAGTGCAGGGTGTAGCTTGCTCCTTCATGACACTTGTGACTTAGTTTGATGGGGCCTGTGGGCCTTTCAAAATGTGGTTTGCTCGTTCTTCTCATGTTTGTGAGGATTTCCTTTCGCGATCCACAGATACAGTCAGGTCCACAAGTATTTGGACAGTGATACAGTTTTCATTATTTTGGCTCTGTGTGCCACCACAATGGATTTGAAACAAAGCAATTAAGATGCGATTGAAGTGTAGGCTTTCAGCTTTAATTCAAGGGGTCTAACAAAAATATTGCAGGAGTTGTTTAGAAAAGACAGCCATTTTTGATGCTGAAAAAGCATTTGATATGGTCGAATAGAACTACCTCTTCACTACATTGGAGAAATTTGGGTTTGGCCCAAACATTTTTGCATGGATCAAACTACTGTATACAAATCTAGAAGCTTCAGGTTGTATTAACAACATTAATTCAGACTACTTTAAACTGCAACTTGGATGCCCCCTGCCACCAATCCTTTTTTGCACTTGCCATTGAGCCACTGGCAGTTCACTGTCGAAATGCTTATCAGGTAAAGGGGATTATCAAAGAAGGACTGGAACAGAAAGTCTCTCTATATGCAGATGATATGGAACTGTCTATACTATATCAGACTCACAAAATACTGTGCCTGCAGTCCAAACAGCACTAATAGAATTTCTGGTCACACGATCAATTTGAATAAAAGTGTGCTCTTTCCAGTGAATTCTCAAGCATACAATATTAGATTGGACACCTTCCCTTTTATTATTGAAGATCAGTTTAAATACCTAGGGGTTAATATCACAAGTAAACATAAAGCTCTTTATCAACAAATTTCTCTGTCTGTATGGAAAAAATTAAGCAAGACTTACATAGATGATCAACCCTTCATCTCACTCTAGCTGGAAGAATTAACATTGTTAAGATGAATATCCTTCCTAAGCTTCTCTTTTTATTTCAAAACATTCCAATATACTTTAATAGATATTTCCATCCATCCATCCATTATCCAACCCGTTATATCCTAACACAGGGTCATGGGGGTCTGCTGGAGCCAATCCCAGCCAACACAAGGCACAAGGCAGGAACAAATTATTTTAAGAAATTCGATTCAACCATAACCTCATTTATTTGGAATTCAAAACATCCACGTATCCAAAGAGCGACCCTACAAAGACTTAAAGCGGAAGGTGGCATGGCTCTACCTAACTTTTAATTGTATTACTGGGCAGAAAATATATAAACTATAAAAACCTGGAGACAAATAGATGAACATATACAGGCTTGGTCCACAATGGAAATAAAATCCTGCAGTACTTCTTTATATTCCTTGCTTTGCACCCCAGTAAGTACAAGTCATCGCCAATATACTAACAACCCAATTGTGCTTCACTCACTCAGAATATGTAACCAATGTAAGAAATATTTTAAGACAGAGAAGCTTTTATCTGTGACACCTCTGCACGAGAACCACCATTTTCTACCCTCTCAAACATATGCAGTTTTTAATGTCTGGAAAACAATCAGGATTAAATCACGTAGAGATCTGTACATACATGTCTTTGCATTCTACAAAAAATTGCACTCCAAATGTAACTTTCCAGCAACACATTTCTTTCATTACCTTCAAATTAGAAACTTTGTTAAACAGAACCTGCCCAATTTTCCTCACCTCCCACCTACCTCTATGCCAGAAAAAATACTGATCAGTCTTGAGAACTCAGACAGCATTTCTATAATATATAAAATCTTTTTACAGTCCCTCCCTTTCAAATATCAGAGACCAGAATACAGTGGGAAAAGGATCTCTCACTCAACATCTCAGAAAAGGAGTGGAAAGTAGCAATGCAGAGAGTCCACTCGAGCTCCATATGTGCAAAGCTTAGAATTATTCAACTCAAAATTATATATTATGTTTCCAGGGCAAGATCCAACCTGAGAACGTTGCAGTCAAGTTCCAGCCTCACTGGGTCACATGTTCTGGGCCTGCTCTAAATTAACATCATTCTGGACCAAACTTTTTAAGTGCCTTTCAGACAGCCTTGGTGTCACAATCCCTCCTAATCCACTAACAGCTGTGTTTGGTGGACTCCCAGATGGGCTTAAAGTGGAGAAGGACAAACAAACTGTACTTGCCTTTACTACACTATTGGCATGTAGACTTATCTTGTTCAACGGGAAGAATCCTAACTCACTTCTTTTAAGTCAGTGGGTAACTGATGTTATATATTACCAGAAATTGGAAAAAATCAAATTCTCACTTAGAGGATTTGTACAAAACTTTTTCAAAACCTGGCAGGATGTAATCAATAACATTTTAGAATAAACGTTTAAATTGAGGAAGCAGGTTCTCTCCCCTCTTTTACTCAGAACAGACAGTGTCGTCCTGTACACTTGAGAATTCATCCTGCTATTTCTGCCAGCAGTCATATCATCAATAAACACCAGTGACTGACTTCCATTGGCGGCCATGCATGCACATGCCATAACACTGTCTCCACCTCGTTTCACAGATGATGTGGTATTCATCAGATCATGAGCCATTTCTTCTCTTCTCTTTCCAACATTCTGTTATTATATTGATTTTAGTTTCCTTTGTCCAAAGAGAGTGGTTCCAGAACTGGACAGACTTTAAAATGTTTTCTGGAAAAGTCTAATCTGTCCTTCCTATGCTTGAGGTTTAGCAGTTGGTTGACACTTTGTGGCAAACCCTCTGTCTTTACTTTTATAAAGTTGTCTCTTGATTGTAGACTTTGGCAATGACAGGTCTACCTCCTGGAGAATGTTCTTAGTTTGGCTAAATGTTGTGAAGGGGTTCTTCTTCACCAAGGACAGAATTCTGCAATCATCTAGCACAGCTGTCTTCTGTGGTTGTCCAGATCTTCTGGTGGATGTGCTGAGCTCACCAGCGTGTTCCTTCTCTTTAAGAATGTACCAGATGGTTGATTTGACCATTCCTGGTGTTTCTGTTATCTCTCTAAAGGGTTTGTTTTGTTTTCTTAGCCTAATGACTGACTGTTTTTACTTGTATGGTCAGCTCTTTGGACTTCCTATTGAGAGTTCACAGTGACAGGTTCAAAGTGAAAATTTCAAACTTGGAATCAGTTACACAGACCTTTTACCTGTCTAATAGTTAATGAAATAATGGGAACTGCTCCCGCCAGGATATGGAACAGCTTGTCAGTCAAATGTCCATGTATTTTTTAGCCCCTGGAAAAATTGTACTATGCAGAAAAATGGCTATCATTCCTAAACGACTCATACGATATTTTGGTAAACCCGTAAAATTAAAGCTTTAAGACAACACTTAAATCACATAATGATTACTTTATTTTAAATCCATTGTGCCAGAGCCAATTGTGCCACTGTCCAAATACTTATGGACCTGACTGTATGTCTCAAAGTTAGTGGGCTCTCCTCTAGTGGTACTAACTAATGCAGTATGAGTTGCAGAGTACAGTGAAATTCTGACCTGAATGTTCAACCAACAGGCTGTATGTCACCACTCTTGGCCACCATTAGACATCTCACCATTAAACAGAAGATAACTGGGCTGATCCAAGTAACCAAAAGTCAGTAAGCATAATTCATTCAATTAACCTCAATTCAATTTAATTTTATTGTTCCAAGAGGGAGGTTTGGTTTGTTGGCAGGTTTCACAGACAGACCACACTCAGTACAAATAAATATAATATAGCAGTGTTTTATCTTGGTAGAGTAATATATTTTGCTCTATTTACCCCTATTGTATTATTAAAATGTAGCCTTAGAATACCTAATCTCACAGACATACCACTGTTTATAAGGTATTATTGTATATAACTTAACCCCACCTTCCCTTCTATATCTATAACCTCAGGCAATTAGATGTAGTAAAAAGACAAGCAGGACTTAAGTTACACATAAAATAATGTATTAGTGATAATATTCATAAATAATAACAAAATGCAAAGTACATTTGAATATTGGCAACCATACAACCTGATAAAATGGTGATGTGTAATTCAGGTGGCACACAGACTTGTAGTTACTTAATGTCTCTAGTTAAAGCATCATTGGTGCTCAGCTTTTAGCCACATGTCTATTCAAAATAGCTGAAGCTGTGCTCTTCATTGTGTTGTCTTCAGTTCATGGTGTGATGGTCTTCTTCAGTTGTTAGCAAGAGAAAGATACCTCTACATCATCACAGGTTAGCAAGAGAGATGCTTCTTTTCAGATGTTACTAAGAGGGATGCTTCTTCATCATATGTTGGTTAGAGAGAGAGAATGTGGTTGAGCAAGCAAATTTATAGGTTTTCTGTCCAATCCCTACAGCCAATCCAGACAGCCATATCTCAGACCAATGGGGGGAAATAGTACATCTTAACACCTGCAACCCCCCCCAAGACCATATGTTAAGCTAAACTGGCTTTATGTGGGGGATGAGAGAAAGACTTTAGCAAAGAAATACTCATCAAACTGGTTTAAGACACATCTCCCCAAATCCTGTCGCAAAATTAGTTGTAGGGGGGGGTCAAACACGACTACCTCTCACCAAAGTAACACTAAATTACATTGCTTTGCCTAGATTACAAATAAAGACATACAAAACATTTAACATCACAACAAGCAGTGAGCAAAGTATTTATGGTGAAACATTACACTTAGAAATTGAACCAACATTTGAATCTGACTGATGACTGGTGTCAATGATCGCTGTTCACATCATGATTTAAGCTGCCCCATTGCTTTGGACAAAAACAATATACAATAAACTGCATACAATCATTGTTTCCTTATTGCTATAATTAACATACAGTGTTTTGTCATTAAAATACCCCAAAGCTATGTGGGAATATTTTTTTTTTAATTCCCTCAAAGATGGCCAGATTGCAGCATCACAGCACCCAATGGCCCTCTTGAACGTCCTCATTGACCTGTGCACAATGTGACGGACAGACTCTTATCTACTAAATGAGAAGGAGGTTTGAACTTTCAGATGATACCCCGTTTCAGAAGCTTTTTGAAGGCATTTTTTAATCTTGCATACTATACCCAGTATCGTTTCTTTGTCAGTTGTATATATTCTGACAGAATTAGATCTGCACTTCACAATGATTCGTAGGCCATTTATGCTATGGATACTTATCTGAAAACAGTAAAAACAGAGAGAAACAATTCTGTTTTTGTACTGCTTCAAAGACATGCTACTTGTAAATAAATCATGGCAATTTTTTTCTGGGTACTTTTGATGCATTAACTGGCGCTTTTTATGGAGTTTGTAAACTCAATCCAACCCTATGGAAATAAGAATAACATTCAGAGTGCAGTTTTTTTGTAAAAGCGTCATTTTTATGTTAAATATGCTGTACCATATTTGTACAACATAACCAGCTGAAAGGGGAATATCTAACCTTTACTTTAAGGTATAGAACCTGAATACTGAGTGAAGGATGATGACGTTACAGCCAGTTAAAGCAAAAGCTAACCCTTTGATCCTGGTCCTCCCCAGCAAAATGAAATATTTTGATTTATAAAAGTAAAACGTATTTGCTGATGACATTGTGATCTGTAGCGATAGTAGGGAGTAGGTGGAGGAGACCCTGGAGAGGTGGAGATATGCTGTAGGGAGGAGAGGAATGAACGTCAGTAGGAACAAGACAGAATACATGTGTGTAAATGAGAGGGAGGTCAGTGGAATGGTGAAGATGAAGGGAGTAGAGCTGGCGAAGGTGGATGAGTTTAAATACTTGGGATCAACAGTACAAAGTAATGGGGATTGTGGAAGAGAGGTGAAGAAGAGAGTGTAGGCAGGGTGGAGTGGGTGGAGAAGAGTGTCAGGAGTAATTTGTGAAAGACGGATATCAGCAAGAGTGAAAGGGAAGGTCTATAGGATGGTAGTGAGTCCAGCTGTGTTATATGGGTTGGAAACTGTGGCACTGACCAGAAAGCAGGAGACAGAGCTTGAGGTGGCAGAGTTAAAGATGCTAAGATTTGCATTGGGTGTGACGAGGATGGACAGGATTAGAAATGAATACATTATAGGGTCAGCTCAGGTTGGATGATTGGAAGTGTGCAGCAATAAAGTGGGGAAAAAGACATGAAGGAAAAGAGTGTAGGGCTTTAAGGAGAATGGTGTGTGAGGAGATGCTGAGGGTCCAGGCTGCAAAAGAGGGCTTAGTGTGGGGGGAGGTTTGGCACAGGAATTTAGGAATAGAACAGTAAAACCCTCGTTCGGTTAGAGAAATAGAGAGGGAGAGCTTAGTCATCAGATCCCTTCCTAACAGATTAACAGGGCAGAGCTGATTTAATAAAAAACGGTGCATCAAAGTGGAACCACTGGAATGAAAGCTGAACCCGAAGAGGTTTAGACACCAGCAAAACATGAGGTTGTCCAGAAGCAATAAGCACAGTCACAGTATCTTTCGAGGCAGACTAGAAAAGCAGTTTCAGTGCCATTCACCAGCAAAGTCAATAAAGGATCTGTGTCCGCATGGCGAGTGAGCAAAGGCAACTGAAGAGAGTGGCTGGGGGTCCCTGTGAATTCCTAGGACCAAGAAATATCCTCAGGTTCAGGTAAGACAGGCAGGGGAGGAAGCTGATGTGGGCAATTGCGGCGGAAATGTCCCGTCGTAACAGACAAGATGTAGGTGCTTGATCTGAGAGGAGAGGCAGCTGAGCAGACGAAGAATTCAGATTAGGAAGTAAAAATCCACGACCTCTCCCCAGGCCTCGCCCCTGTCCTCGAAAAAATCCACGTCCTTCACGTCCTTGACCCCTGCCTGAGGTGGCTCCACCTGCATAATAATTCATTTGTGCCATGATTAACTTGGTCTGAGTATCTGACTCTTTTTGCTTAGTCTGTCGTTCAGCATGCTCTGCGTGTCTTTTAACTTCATCAAAAGTGGCACATTCCCAACCAAATACAGGACGTGCGTACCTTATTTTGGATATCACTTCTGAGTCCTGACACAAAAGGAGGAACTCCTGCCTTGGCATGGTCGTCTGGGCTGTCTAAGCCAGAATGGTTTGTCATCAAGTCCTGAATGCGGTGTGCCAATTAATCTACCGTCTCATCTTTCTTTTGTTTAGCAGCTGAAATAAGGGACCAGTCGGTACCCTTTTTTTTTTATTTTGCAGTTATTGCAGTTTTCACGGGTTCCCATTGGGCAAGGAAAGGACCCTCATTATTTTGTCCACAGGGCAATGCCTCATTCCACTGCCACTGTACTCCATTATGCTGCCCCTGGTTGACAGTAGCCCGAGTAGTGCCCATCTTTCTGCGTAGCACCTGGGTCCACTCGGCTGCACTGGGTTTGTACATATTGTCTAGCTGCTGCACCTGTTCCACAAACTGCAACCCACCGATTACCTTAGGATCAGGCAATTCGGACACTACGTCTTTCAGCTCTTGAATATCCCAGTTACGATGTATCATTACCGTAGTGTGGTTATTGTTTCCTGGGGGTTGTGTGGGATCGTGTCGGGGGTTAGGGACCTCAATTAAAGGGCATGAAAATGTGGGTGCTAAAGGTTTTGGGGAGTTAAACAGGGTAAGGTATTCAGGGGACTTATCTCGGAGGGTCTTGCTTCTAGTACGTTGTGAAATGGAGGGCTTTTTGTGTAAGTTAGAAGAGCCTCCCATAGCCCCTAACAAGTGGCCGTCAGTCTCATCATCCGGATCCGTAAGTGAGGAGGGGTTGTACTGATATTGTTCAACAAAGAAATCATCAGTAACTAGGGCATCGGTAACCACAGGAGCCGTTGGGGCAATGAGTGAATGTGGCAGTGGAAGGGGTTGCGGGTAAAGTGTTGGGGAAGAGAGCACGGGATATAAAGGGTCTTTTTTTATCACTCCTTTTCCTCCTTCCTTCAGACTGGGGTCCCTAATCAGCCTGCACTTTCTTTAAAGATATAAGCAGCTCTTCCTTTTCCTTTCTAGTCTTAACTTCGGCAGCTAAAAGCTCATTCCATTTCTGTGCTGCTTCCAACGTACGGTCTTTAATAACCAATTCCCATCTGTCATACATATCCATCCGATAAAGACCTCCATTACAACAACCCTGTGTATTTCTGCACAGTATTTTTCTAATGTCCTGTATCTCATTCATACCTCCGGTTCCTTCCACTACACCATCTACCTGCACTGTCCTTATTCCACTTCCTACATGCCTTTTTTAAAATCTAATCCTGTCTTCTTTTCAATGAGCTTTCTAGGGGACCCGCCTTTCGATCCCGACAGCGCACTAGGAGCCTGGCGATCCCCCGAAAATAATCCTTCTAACATTAGGTTTTTAGGACTCAGGGGGACTCACTGTTTGACTGGCTTGCTGATTGTTTTTTCCCATAGTAAGCGGCAGGATCTCAGCAGAAAATGACTCAGCCCTCGATAAACCCCGTTCCACCCGCTGTCCGCTCCTATCCCCGGATTACAGCTTCAGGTGACTTCGTGTCCATTTATTCGCATCAGCAGAATCCTACATCAATACGCCCCGTGGAGTCCGGGATATGGAGGTTTTTACCCCGATCCCTTCATCAGACGGTTTGTATGCGTCAATCTGCCAGGGTATTGTCTCCGTCACCTTAGCAACCCGTTGAGACAAGAGTATAACTAGACAGCGGATGAAAAACTCGACCTCCCGTTTATTTAGACACACATTCTCTAAATATGCCCTTTCACCCCCATTCCTCAAATTATTATAGGAGAGTGCCACTCGCCCCTTTCTATTCCACTTCACAGGGGTGACTAGCTAACATTCACACTGTGCCGTTTTCTGTAGGGTCCCAAAGCCAATTTCCGTGAGTCCCTAGAACCCTCCTATGGGTCTGATACAGTATGCTCTCTTATTCTTTATTTTGCATATGCTTTTTATTCTTTTTCTTTCTATATTCGTATTACTTCCGGCACACCAGTCAAACTAACGGGAATCCCCCGATCTACTCATCGTGACTCCGTTCACCTGTCTGGAAATGCCCGTCAAGTCGTGCCTCGTATCGGCTAGGAGGAGGTCAGGGACTCCCCACACAGGAAACGCCTAAGGCAGGCCAGTCCTAACTTTTACCGGAGCTGGACCCGATCCGGCCGGAATCGGCTCCACTACGGTCCTCTGGACGATCCTGCTCGAGGAGTCGTCCGTCCTCTCCTGCCCCACATTTGGGTGCCAAAAACTGTGGACGAAGACTTCAGACCAGACAGCAGGTGCGGTTATAAAGCAGCTTTACTTTTCAGAGTCATAGTGAGAAGAGTTTCAGAAAAGCAGACAATCAAATATGCATGACAGCGTCAGGGTTCTTTTGAACCCCGTCTGTTGGGTGGGGCAAGTTTTTATACCCCTAGAATGCATGATTTAATATCATTATGAAATGTAACAGTTGACACTTTTATTATACACAATCCTTGAGCCCCTTCAACGCCCCTTGTGCAACTTGATTTCTTGGCCCCTTTTGTTATGGCATTCAGATGTAAGCTAAGGGAAAACGTGATAAGGCAGACTCATGTGTGGAATGCTTAAACCTTGAGTCCTTTGCACAAATATTTTTCTGTTTGCTAAAACAAAGCATGCTTTTACATGGTTTAGTAAAGCTTACTTCTCAGACATGAATTAGTACAAGGGAACGAAGAGAACATTCGTCTTCCACAGAAGACAAAGTCAGAGAGGCGAGATTGCATTGGTTTGGACATGTGCAGAGGAGAGATGCTGAGTATATTGGGAGAAGGATATTAAGGATAGAGTAGCTAGGTAAGAGGAAAAGAGGAAGGCCTAAGAGGAGGTTTATGGATGTGGTGAGAGAGGACATGCAGGTGATGAGTGTAACAGAACAAGATGCAGAGGGCAGAAAGATATGGAAGAAGATGATCCGCTGTGGCAACCCCTAACAGGAGCAGCCGAAAGAAGAAGAATAAGAAGATAAAAGTAAAACGTATAAAAGTATACTTACAACAACCAACTAATGGGTCACTTGCATGGGCTCTGGCCTTCAAGTCCCAAAGCAGAACTGGAAAGCTGAGGCTGCACAAGTGTGCACCAGAGCAAAGCTACGGAAGAACACTGCATGGCTGAAGGACCTGTGCATGCAACCCAAAAACAAACCAGCAGTGCCAGGCTTAAAGAAAAGTTCACATCTTCCAGAAGGAAATTGTTTTTTTCTAGACAAGAAATTGAATTTAGCATGTCATGGAAAACTGGATAAAGAAAATTAATAAAATAAGCAAGAAATTAACTCACAAAATCTGAGGGTAAAGCAAAAGGTAAAGGGAATTTAAAAATGACATGGTAACTGCAATGTATAAAAGCTGATACAATACAACATGTTTGCAATGGTTAATGGGTAGTAGGAACACATGCAGTGCAGTGATATGTCATTAATCTCGTTGAGGCCAAAGTCAAATGAACATGGACGCTCCACTGCGAGATTGCACCAATGCGCTGCAGTGAAATTTCTTTGGGCAGAGGGGATGAAGCCTGCCAACTTTTAGCTTCTGCCCAGTTCTCAGATTGCCTTTACTTTTTAATTTACCCTCCTACTGTAATTTAAGGCCATTAATGGTTGTGGACTTTTCATACCTCTTTGTTGGCTTGCACTGCATAGCTTTGAATAGGAAAAGCTTGAATTGGAAGTGTTATAGCACAATTAAAAAAATAAGAGATGGTCCTTAGAGCTCCAGCCTTCAATCCCCATCACTAAACCGAGAACACTGCAGGGCCAATGGAGATAATCCTATCAGACAGAAGCAGGCTTGAATCGCCCGACACGAAGATAACTTCACACACCACTAAAGCAAGATGATTCTTCTATGATGGAAAATTGGGGAAAAAAGAGCTTAAGAAGAAAGTTTAGAGTTGTTATAAACATTTAATTTACTGAGAGAAGCATGTTGGTATTATGTTTTCGTCAAGTTTTGTTTTGTCTTTCTTGTCTTAGGTTTGTGTTACTTTTTAAGTCTTTTTGTTTATTCAAATGTATTTTCCAGGTGTTTGTATAATTGCTGTTACCGTTGATATGTTCATATTCAGTTTAATAAGTATGTGTAATGTACTGCTCTCTTATGTCCTTTGTGCTCTGTGGGCGGTACCCCAGGAGGCAGGGCCACCCTGACATCACCAGTGCTGAGCCCTCCCTCTGGCTATTTAGGACCCAGAGAAGGGGACCTCAGGGGTGGCACATTGAATGTGTGAGGAGTCTCTTGTGTGAGTACTGCTCTTCATTCAAATGTACTCTCTGTCTCTGGATTTTGCGTGCAGATTGTGTTTTTGTAGGACTCACTTCCTTCAGGTTGCCTCTTGGGTACATCATTTTGGCTAATTTTTTGGCATCATTTCTGAGCATTTTTTTATTAGATTTGTTCTTTTTCAATAAATATTTGATGTATAAAAATTCTTCATTTCTATTTGTCTTGCCAAGCCAGAGTTTTTCATGGCTTCACTTACTTAAGAGGAATTTAAGGATATTTTGGGACAGTTAAAGCTTTTTCAACTTAAATTAAATCCGTTTTCCCTATTTTGGGGCCTGCTTAGGCTGAAGCCTGCAGCTAATATTTGGGGGATGGCTAGCATGGAGTGAGGCTAATTTGGACAGATCATTGGAAGTCCTCGCCTGTTTTTGTGTCACTTTTTGGAGGCATCAGTCCCTTTCTGTTATGGTTCTGACTCCTGTTTATGACATTTACTTTATTACATTTTCCTTTACTGCACTGGGAACCATTTATCTCATCTTAGAAAGGTTCCTTAACTGAAAACGAGAAACAGAACGGACATGAACATCCAAACTCAGATGGTGGTCAATAATCACAGCTAAGTTACGAAGACAAGGCTGAAGGAAAGGAGTAATGGCCGTTAACTTGTGGTTAATCACAGCATTTCAATCAGGTGGGGCAATAATCAAAGCCTCTGTTTTTTTCTGAGTTTAACTGTAGGCAGTTAGTAGACAACCACCGGTTAACCTCAGACAAACATTCAATTACAGAGGACAGCTGCTGTAGATCTCAAGGCTTAAGAGAAAACAAAAGCTGGATATCATCAGCAGAAAAATTATATTAACACTAGAATTACCAGAGCCTCCGAAAAAACTCATAGATCCGTCCCTCCTTAAATTGCTGCACACCTCTCCATCACCATCTTTTGTCCTGTAAATGTGTCGATAAGCAGAAAGCAGCCAGCAGCCTGCTATCACATTCCCCACTGGCGCACAGTTTTCTCAGCTCAAGTCTGTTTACCTGTGTGTCAGTTGCTTTGAGTTGTATAGAGTGAGAAGTCAAGCAAAATGACACCTTTTATAAATACTATATCGTTATGTGGAACACATGCATTTCATATATGTTCCGTGTCTGCAACGATCCATGTAAACACATCATTAAAACAAAAACGTTTTTCATGTTTTAGTAATAATTGGCAAAATGTAGACATGAAGTTTATAATGTGTGAAACCTGAATTCCAAATATCAAATAAAAACTTTCACAAAAGGTACAAATATAACAGAGCAAATGCACTTCTATTCAAGAATATAACTGCAGAAAAAGAACCCGCGTTAGGGTGTGACATTGACACACATTTGCTGCGATTTCTTTGGTGGCGCAACGGTATCAACTATTGACTAGTAATCAAAACTTCACGGGTTCGATCCCAGACAAGTCTGTTTTAAGAAGTGAGCTGCACGTATTCTTACTATTTTAGAATAAAAACATACATTTGATTTCAGTCTATAACAGCTGGTGTAAATTTATGATTCTTGTAAAGGTTAGCTTTGTTTTTTTTTCATTCAGTTTTATTCTCTGAGTCGAGTTCACGATCCCACTTACCCCCCCAACCCATAGGCACTTTTGACACTGCTGTTTTCACAACAAGACGTGCTATAACAGAGGTGAACTCAGATGATAATGACGGTTCTACATCGGAGCAAGAATGCATGCCACACTTTTGCCATCGCTGTACTTTGTATATGTACATGGG
The DNA here is from genome assembly GCA_026402145.1 of Polypterus bichir lapradei. Classification (NCBI taxonomy): domain Eukaryota; kingdom Metazoa; phylum Chordata; class Cladistia; order Polypteriformes; family Polypteridae; genus Polypterus; species Polypterus bichir. The sequence continues at coordinate 26,619,866 of JANRMT010061414.1, forward strand.
AAGCTCTGCAGTCTACTTGTGACTTTATGTTGTAGGAAGTAAGTAAATAAATAAAGGTAAATGAGTAAATATCATTTGATCTGGCTGTTATATACAAAGTTCAGCGACGGCAGCTTCTACGTGCAGCCATAGACTCATCAGTACGTAAACACTCTCCACGCTAGTGTTTACATGTGGCGCATTTCCCTGAGGGTGATCCAGCTTGTAAGATCCTCATTGTTGGGGACCCGAGTGGCTGGACCAGGCAAAGGGGTCGCCCACGTAACACCTGGCTGTGGCAGATAGAGGGTCATTTCCGGAGGGTGGGACTGGACCGTGTGTCTGCCTGGAGGGTTGCCAACTGGGATCCCAAGCTGTTTCATCGTTTAGTGGATGCAGCAACGCGCTGTACCAGTGCATGCTTCCCAACTTGAATGATGCCTCCTAAAGCCTGGCTGAAAGGTGTTGAAGTGTTTATGTACTGAGTGAGGTTCATGAAATAGATAATAGTGATGGACTACAAGTGAGAGATCCTAAATACGCGGACGATACGGCGCTTCTGGCAGCAAATATAATGCCATTCGTAGAGCTGTGCAGAGTATTTGGATCAGAATCAATATAAACATAGCCAGAACAAAACGGATGAAGACTTGTAAACAAGAAGAAACAAACAGATTGGAATATAACGGTCAAGAGCAGGCAAGAGTAGAGAGATTCACGCATTTGGTAAATGCGTTCGAGGTGAAAGAAATGGACATGATAAAGAGATTAGGTTTAGGTTAGAAAGAGGATTTTGGAGGCACAGAGACATCAAACTGCAGATAAAATGAAGAGTCTACAATGCATCTTGTATGGAGCTGAAATGTGGACATTTAGCCAAACAATTAAGGGAAGATTGGACGTATTTGTGCAAAGATCCTGGAGGTGGATTATGTAAATAAGATTAGTAACAAGGATTTGAGAGAAAAGACTGGTCAAATGGAGCTGAGTGAAATAAGCGCATCGAGAATGATAAGATGGGCAGGACACATACGGTGCATGTGTGACTCAAGAAGAGCAGAAAGATGTATTTCGGTAGGAAGGAGAAAAGCAGGAAGGTCAAGAAAGAGGTGGAAAGACATGGCAGTAGATGAAGCAAGAGACAGAGGACCAAGAGGATGAAACCTAGAAGAAGTAGAACAGGATAGAGAGAAGTGGAGGAAGCTTTATAGCCGATGGGGACACAGCGTTGAAGATGATGGAAGTGTGGCTAACTAACAAAATGACTAACCACATCCTGCAAGGTTCTGCCCCACTGGTCCTTAATAGAGAAAATCCACTGTTTTTCACACCAATAATTTTTTGTATGTATATCTATACATATTGATATGTACTGCATGTCTTTTTGATTATTGTTGGATATTTGCCCCTGATAGTGGTTTTGTGGCCTATTAGTGTAAGCATGTGAGTGTGTTTGCACTGCATTGTGTTATTTAATGTGGCATTTTGTGATGTCACACTGCATGCATCTATGAAGGGGATTATACATCGAGGAATCCAAAAATAGCATTAGTTTTTCTCTTTGTTGCGATTCAAGAAAGTAAAAAGTATTTATCGTCTTGCTTCATTGCCATTTTGTTTGACCTCAGATACTGCCTTTTTGTGCACTTCCATCTATGAGTGACATCCAGGATCACGCCACGTGTGTCACTAGGAAGCAAGGGGACATCGACCACCTCCATGCACTTCCTGGTATCCGAGACTGGATAAAAACTGTGGTGGTGTGAGACTGTTGTGATAAAACTTTCTCCTGGCTGGAAACCTTGTTTATGGTATTCAGGTCTTTGATTTTTGGTTAGCATTTCAATTCTTGACAGCAAATCAGTTAGACTTTTGTTATGACCTGGTCTTGATTTTTGAATGACACTTCATCTCCTGATGTTATTTAATACAAACTCACTTTATCTCATTCTGAGTCAGTACATAGTGTAGCAGTGTCGTCTCCTGCTTTGAGTTTAAAGTTGCTAAGATGGACTACAGGTCTTCCTGAACACTGTATTTGAATGAGCAAGGCAAAACATTCAACAGTAACAAAGATTCTTACATCCGTGGAAGGTGTGAGTGTGCCACTGGCAACAAAAAAGGAGAAAGTAATGAAGTAAAGTGGCCATGTTATTCAGTTAAACAAGATGTTCGTTCTTTGGAAAATAAATTTTTTTTTTGTACATTTGCTTTCAAAATAGCTCATATTATTTACCAAGGGGAGATGCTCGAGGTGCTCTTAGTGGTATACATCTGCTCAAGTGCTGCATGCATTTCCTGAAAAATGTAATCCTCAATATACAATTTCACAAATAGTCCTGAGACATCTGTTATGTGTCCATCTCAGTAAGCGGGCACTTTGAGGAGGCTGAACCCACAAATACTTGAAATGTTTGCCTGGTGCTTCATAATGTGTTGTCATACTTGATGTAGTCAGGTGTCCTGTGAAATCTTCTTGACAGACATGCATTGCCACAATTTTCTGAAGAGCATGAGGCAGCCTTAGAGTTGTGCGGTGCCAGTGCCAAGATTAGCTGGCACAAGGCAGAAATCATACCTGGACAAGGCACTGGTCCATCTGAGAGGACGCTCATGCATTCATTCACAACGGGCTGGTTTTAGAGCTGCCCATACACCTCACCTGCATGTCTTTGGTATGTGAGAGGCAAATTCATGGAAACATCTACATGTGTAGATTTGAACCCAAGTGCTTGAAACTGTAAATCAGTAGTGCTGACTTCTGCTTGACCCATAAAGTAGCCATAGTCAGGTGCTAAGCACTCTAAAAGCTGTGTTGCCTCCTCGGTGTGGTGTGTGCTTTTCATTCCCATTCCCTTTTTTTTTCTTCAGGACGTCGACTTCTTCTGTGACTGAAATGATGAAGGCTGGCTGATGCAGACGTGGCTTATTAAGTGAGGACACGTGCAACGCCTGAAACTAGGATGGAAAAGCTGCTGCTTTCAAACAGAATGCAAATGTAAGCGCATCTGACATTGCGGAAATACTGGCAAATGCTTTTATGTGGCTCAATCAAATAAAAGTGCATGATGCAGTGCGTGCCTCTTTTCATTATTTTTATTCCCCCCTGAGTTTTGAGATGAGAGTCTAAAAAAATCTGTAAAACAAAAGCATGCATGACCACGCACTGACATGTAAATGTTTTGTCTGACTTCTGTGACAAATTCTCATGTTAACAGGTCCAGCTCCTGCTTACTACATGGACTTAGCATGTGATTACATTCTTTGCCATCTTTTGAGGTGGCCACATCTTCTAGCCTAGGATGAGACCTCCTTCCAGTGACACCTGCTAGGAAAACTGAGGCCCTAAGTGCAATCTTTTTAGGCCCCAACCCTTACCCACACCAAGACCACACCAAAACTGGCAGCACTGTAAGGATTATGTTTTTTGATTTCTCCAGCGCCTTCAGTACCATCCAGCCATCACTGTTAAGGGGTAAACTCTGAAATATGCAGGTGGATGAGCCTGTGTTGTCTGGGATGACGGACTATCTGTCAAGCAGACCACAGTTTTTGAGACTCAAGGACTATGTGAGCAACACTGGGGCAGCACAAGGAGCCTTCACTCTGTACACCTCAGACTAAAAACAGAACACCAGGTCACATCACTTGAAGAAATTCTGAGATGATTGTGTTGATAAGGGGATGAGACAATGGAGAGGAGTCAGGGGGGAGATGTTTATTTCTTAGTGCAAACAGAATTGTCTGGAACTTAACGTCAGCAAAACCAAGGAACTGGTTATTGACTTTCACAGCACTAAAGAGCTTCTATGTGTGTTCATTATTCAAGGAGTTGATATAGAGGTGGTCCATCCTACAAGTGTTTGGGGGTCCACATTACTGATAGCTCGGGCTGGTCTCAGGACACAGAGGAACTATGAATGACATCAAGGGTTGCGATGCATGTGTCACTAGGACTCACTTGAGCCTCACAAACTGTGGTCTGCCTGACAGATAGTCCATTATCCAGGACACCAGAGGCTCCTCCACTTCATATCTCTGAGTTTAACTCTTAACAGTTATTACTGGATGGTACTTAAGGTGCTGTAGAAATCAAAAAATATAATCCTCAAAGTGCTGTAAGCTTTGTCCAGGTGAGAATAATTCTTATGGAGCAGCAAGATAACTGTATGCTCCACTCCAAAATTTGACTTGTAAGCAAACTGCAGTGGATTAGGTGGTCTACTATAAGAGGACTCATATAGACCAGGACCAGTCTCTCAAAGGTCTTTACGATATGAGATGTAAGTGCCGGTGGTCTGTAGTTATTAGGTGAAGAGGCACCTGCCTTTGTTGGTACAGGAACAACACAGGATGTTTTCCATACCAGTGGCACTTTCTGGGCAGAGTGCACAGGTGACAGAGGACACATCAAAGTTGGTCAGCTCTGGCCTTAAGAACTTGAGGACTGACTCCATCTGGTTCCACAGCTTTTCCTGTGTGTAGCTCCCTCAGTGGTCTCCTTACTTGTTCTTCAGTTATGGACAGTCCACAATGATGTCCAGAGGTGGACTCTGTCACTGCAGTTGACCTGGTAGGAGTTGTTGAGGTAGTAGGGATGGTGTGGAGAGATTGCTCATTGGAAGAAGGTGGCAGTGGAAGGGAAAAATTTATTCCAAGATGTTACAAAAAAAAATTACAATTACAATTACAAAAGATAAATCATTAACTTAAATGATGCTGAAAAAATAAATAATAATATTGAGGTAAACGTAACTACTATATGACACTAGGGCGCGCGATTGCTGACACGTCTCTTTTGTCACTCACAGCTCAGACAAGACGCCTATTGAGGGTCACTGCTATAAACGCAAGGCGACTCATTCGGGTGGTGAGCTACCCACACTCCGGAACTCCAACACTGAAGTCTGACCGGTCTCCAGAGCCAGTAAACCACAGCTATAGAATAATATTTTGCTTTTGTTTCCTTACCACGCCACCGAGCACTTATTACTTTAAGTTACTTTATTATTTTCAGTAAACAGAGTGGCAACATTTCCTCTTGACTCCTCTCATATACTCAACCGATGACAAAATACATAACACAGATTAAAGAAGTATGTATTAGAAATGGCAGAGTCGTTAAATATGGATTCAGTTGCTAACCTCATTTGTTAAGCCTCTGATGATTATAACTACTGTGAAAGGCACTATATAGTGCCTGACCCGACACAGATTGGACACGGGAGGCAAGTGTAAAATAAAAGGACTTTTATTTCTCTTCAGCTGGAGGGCACGTCTTCCCCGTAATCCCCCCAGCCACAACACAGTCCCAAGCACCAGTAACCACCAGTACATCACAATCACTTTTCTCTTCCTTGGCACCACCACTCCTCCCTAGCAACCTTGTCCTCCTCCACCCGACTCTGGCCCCCGAGTGGTGGTTGCTGGCTCCCTTTTATAGGTCACCTGGAAGTGCTCCAGGTGTTTGATCACCAAGATCCGGCGGAACTTCCAGGAATGCTGAATCTGTTGCCCACACGGGCTCAGGAGTACCAAACACAGTGCCCCCTGGCGGTACCTGCGGGACCCAACAGGGCTGCCCCCAACTCCAATTCCCAGGGAGCCCTGTGGGAAACCGAGGCACTACACCAGCCCAGGGGGGTGGCCATCTAGCGTCCAGGGGAAGGTATTGCACTGTCCAGGGCTGCTCCCCCTGAATACAGTGTGCAGGGGCGTCCTGGCTGGGCATGGACGCCAGCTGCCTGTCACACTACTGTTTAGGTCCCATGGTATGGTCAGATAGCCAAGTAGGACAGGAAAATTAAAACTGCAATTGGAAAGATTAAAGACCACCCATCCGCGACCAAGCATTCTGTACAGCATAATTGAGCTAATTCAGTTCACTGCTGTTATGATGCACTGTGTTAGAACACTGGAGAGTCCATCTACCTTCCAATATGGCTGGAGGCTGCAGCAAAATGGAGGAGAAAGCAGGGCATAGTAGAGGTAAGTAATGTTTACAGATTTATGAAGTGAATGATTCCATGACAAATTCAAATTTTTTGGCTCTTTGGCTAAGGATCTACGCTGGTATCTGGGAGGCTGCCGTTTCAAATCCTGTTACTGCCAGAAGAGATCCTACGCCGTTGGGCCCTTAACCTGAAAAATGCTCCAGGGGTGCTGTACAATGGCTGGCCATGTAGTCTGACCCCGAAAGGTCATACAAAAAGATAATTTCCACTCAGTGAGTATCAATTGAATCAAAAGGAAAAAAAAAACACAAGTATGAGAATGCCAACTTTAAACAGTGTGCTTTAGGAGTTTTCTAGAATGTTCCGTGGTGTCAGACCGGCATATCTCTATTGGTAAAGCATTTCAGATATTTTGTGCCTCCCCACTTCTCTATACAGTGGAACCTCAATTCACGACCATAATTCGTTCCAAACCTCTGGTTGTAAACCGATTTGGTCGTGAACCGAAGTAATTTCCCCCATAGGATTGTATGTAAATACAATTAATTCATTCTGGACCGTACATACTGTATTTAAATATATTTTTTTAAAGATTTTTAAGCACAAATATAGTTAATTATACCATAGAATACACAGCGTAATAGTAAACTAAATGTAAAAACATTGAATAACACTGAGAAAACCAGAGTTCGCGCTATAGCGCTATGAACACCTTGCTAAAAACACTTTTTTTAATGAGTTTTAAGCACAGGGAAAAAATGAACATTTGAAAAATCTGTAATTTAATAAACCACCAAGAAAAGTAACATTGCACCAATGCACGATATGAACCGATCGCTGTAAACAGAAGTGAAGTGGAGGTTAAAATCCAATAGAAAAAAGTCTTCATTAAATACGAGGTTAGAACAATGCTCAAAGCAGTCTCTTTAAAAACAACCCCGGTGCATTCTTTAACTGCCTTCTCGGCCTTATGCGTCCAGCCGTCTCTCTCTCTCTCTCGTGTGTGTCTGTGTCTCTCTCTCTCTCTCGTGTCTCTCTCTCTCTCTCTTTCTCGTGTGTGTCAGTGTCTCTCTCTCTCTCATGTGTCTCTCTCTCTTACGTGTGTGTGTGTCTCTCTCTCGCTCGCTGCACAGGAAGAGACTGAACACGTGCGGAAATCATCGCCGCGCACAAACCGAAAGGGAAACTGGCTTGTCCGTATACCGAGTGTGTGGTTGTGAACAGATGCAAAAGTTTGGCGAACTTTTTGGTCGTGAACCGGTTTGTACGTGTTCCGAGACGTTCGCGAACCGAGGTTCCACTGTATATATAAAATCCAATGTCTGTATCTCCGTCTGCTTTTCACGAGAGAACTACTTAATGGATTTAGATTGTTTTTTTTTCTACAATTTGCTTGGACATTCTGGTTGATTTTGTGACTTCTCTCATCACACTAAGTATCATAGTTCACTTGCCAGAGTGCTTTATTCACACTAATCCGACACAGTGGCTCTGAGCCGAAGGGAGGGGGATGCGTGACGTCAGGAGTGAGGAGCCGGGCAGGGCCCTCCTCACTCACATGCCAGCTTTCGTTCAAGTCAGTGTACCTCTGGCCATGTTTTGGAGCATAGCCTATCTTGCCTCCACGTTATCTAGTGATACCTGTTTGTTTATTGATTTGTCCTGTTTCACTACTACTCGAGCAGAGCCACGGGGGACAGCTAGTCTTTAATAATAAGCAAATAGTAATAGGACAAGAAATGCCACACTCAGCTCTTAATCGTCCATTCTCAAATGTTCTGGTACAATGCACAGGCTTGGGGTCAAAGCAGGACCAGCCCTGGACAGGACGCAGGTCCCTATCACATGCACACCCACATTGGGCCAGTTTAGAATGACTACTTAACCTGACCAGCATGTTTCTGGGACATGGAAGAAAAACTGGAACTCATGGAGGGAAACTCACAGTGACATGAGGAGGCCATGCAAACTTCCCAAATAACAACCAGGCATTTGGTTTAAACCCAGGACCCTGAACTCGAGGGGCAGCTGTGCTCATCACTGTGCTGTACTTAATAATGACACTATCCACGAAATAAATCTTACAAAATGGTGGGATTTGGCTTTGCTTTTCCCGATTACAAGATTTTATGGGAATACTATGAGGCTGAAAGCAAGACGTCATGGGGGACTGGTAGAACAAAACCAGGTGTGTGCTACTCCTGAAAGAAAAGGAGTTGTTAATTTTTGTCACTTGAGGGATGTCACTGTGGTAAAGTGAGGTCAGTGGCTGTTTGGCATTTTAAATAAATAATTGCTGCATTTGCGTCTCTGTGTAGGGGTTTTGGTAGCGTGACGATGTGGGTGCAGACGGCCCTGCACTTAGTGCACAGGTGAAAGATTGTCCACGACCCTAATCGACGCCGGGAACTTCTGATTGTCCAGCTGTGCCACGGTCCCATTTTAAAAGGGAAGCGAGAGTGTGAGAAAGAAGAAGACGGAAGTTAAAGGGAGAAAGACAGAGGGCAGGATGTGGAAGGAGCCGGAGTGAGCGAGCGGAAGGGAGCAGGCTTCAGGGAGGGAAGGAAGGCAGCTGGAAAGGAAAACCCCTTGAGCGATATGAGAGGTTGACGCCCTGGGGGCTAACGGAGTGATCACCCTGGCCTAGCAACTCGGGGAGCCAGAGTGATGCGCACTAAAAGGACTGACTCGCCATGGAAGACATCAGAGGTCAAGGAGGCTTGGAAGGAGATCTCCAACGAGAGTACCATGGCCATTGGGGTCCTAAGTCTAGGTCTGGAGAAGGAGCCAGGCTGTAGTCATGGGATGTCAGGGACCCGGACCTGTGGAAGGTCAGCTGTGTGTGTGTCAGTAAGGCGACTCCTCTTCTGCAAGGCCCGTATGGGATAAGCAGAGGAGCCACCAATGAGGAAGAAAGCACTGGGGTTTTTTTTAGTAAAGACAGTTTCCTGCCAGTTGATTTTAACCTCATTTTTTTAATGAATATTTATTGGGATTATTTTAAACTTATGTTTTTTATGGGATTATTCAATGAACTATTTTCTGAGCACTGAACATTTTGAAGACTTGTTTTTCCACTTTTACACCATCCCCGTGCTTCATGTGAGTTTTGTCCTCATCCGCTATGCTCATCCGGTTACATTATGGATGGTGTTGGGTTCAAGAGGCTCCCATAAATGAAGAGGGACCAAGGAGCCGACTCACATTGTCACAGTCATACATTATACAGATGACCAGCAGTGGAATCTGTCAGGATTTAACTTTATCATAGGGATGGCCTATGACAGACTAGCTCCAGTAAGAACAGTACGCTGCTATGCTAACAACAAGCCATGGATCACAAGTGACATCAAGGGCATTTTGAAGCAGAAGAAAAGGGCTTTTAAAGGCGGTGAGCAGCATGAGCTCTAGCACGTGCAGAAGGAACTCTGAGACCAGCTCAGGGCGGCGAAGGAGCAGTACAGGAGAAAGCTGGAGCAGAAGTTGCAGAATAACAGCATGAAGGAAATGTAGGATGGGATGAAGATCATCACTGGCTGCAGCTCGAAGCGGGGTGCCACCATCGAGAGAGACGTGGAGAGAGCAAACCAGATGAACAACTTCTTTAACAGGTTTGACCACCCTAACCCACTTTCATCTTGGAATACTGCACTCTCCACCCATCCTTCTGCTGATACCAGCATAGGAGAGAGTTTACCCCACCCACAATTACAACAGCCCAGGTGAGCAGAGAGCTGAGGAGACTTTGTGCCAGCAAAGCAACGGGTCCAGATGGAGTATCGCCACGACTGCTGAAGGCCTGTGTGTTGGAGCTGGGGAGTCCTCTACAGCGCAAATTCAACCTGAGCCTGGAACAGGGGAGAGTCCCAATGCTTTGGAAAACATCTGGCATTACCCCAGTCCCAAAGGTATCACATCCTGAACGACTTTCGGCCTGTTGCTCTGACGTCACATGTGATGAAGACCATGGAGCAGCTGCTGCTTCACCACCTGAGGCCACAGATCCGCCACGCCCTCGACCATCTGCAGTTCACATACCAGGAGAAGGTGGGAGCGGAGGATGCCATCATCTACAGTGCATCTGGAAAGTATTCGCAGCACATCACTTTTTCCACATTTTGTTATGTTACAGCCTTATTCCAAAATGGATTAAATTCATTTTTTTCCTCAGAATTCTACACACAACACCCCATAATGACAACGTGAAAAAAGTTTACTTGAGATTTTTGCAAATTTATTCAAAATAAAAAAATTGAGAAAGCACATGTACATAAGTATTCACAGCCTTTGCCATGAAGCTCAAAATTGAGCTCAGGTGCATCCTGTTTCCCCTGATCATCCTTGAGATGTTTCTGCAGCTTAATTGGAGTCCACCTGTGGTAAATTCAGTTGATTGGACATGATTTGGAAAGGCACACACCTGTCTATATAAGGTCCCACAGTTGACAGTTCATGTCAGAGCACAAACCAAGCATGAAGTCAAAGGAATTGTCTGTAGACCTTCGAGACAGGATTGTCTCGAGGCACAAATCTGGGGAAGGTTACAGAAACATTTTTGCTGCTTTGAAGGTCCCAATGAGCACAGTGGCCTCCATCATCCGTAAGTGGAAGAAGTTCGAAACCACCAGGACTCTTCCTAGAGCTGGCCGGCCATCTAAACTGAGCGATCGGGGGAGAAGGGCCTTAGTCAGGGAGGTGACCAAGAACTTGATGGTCACTCTGTCAGAGCTCCAGAGGTCCTCTGTGGAGAGAGGAGAACCTTCCAGAAAGACAACCATCTCTGCAGCAATCCACCAGTCAGGCCTGTATGGTAGAGTGGCCAGACGGAAGCCACTCCTTAGTAAAAGGCACATGGCAGCCCACCTGGAGTTTGCCAAAAGGCACCTGAAGGACTCTCAGACCATGAGAAAGAAAATTCTCTGGTCTGATGAGACAAAGATTGAACTCTTTGGTGTGAATGCCAGGCGTCACGTTTGGAGGAAACCAGGCACCGCTCATCACCAGGCCGATACCATCCCTACAGTGAAGCATGGTGGTGGCAGCATCATGCTGTGGGGATGTTTTTCAGCAGCAGGAACAGGGAGTCTAGTCAGGATAAAGGGAAAGATGACTGCAACAATGTACAGAGACATCCTGGATGAAAACCTGCTCCAGAGCGCTCTTGACCTCAGACTAGGGTGACGGTTCATCTTTCAGCAGGACAACGACCCTATGCACACAGCCAAGATATCAAAGGAGTGGCTTCAGGACAACTCTGTGAATGTCCTTGAGTGGCCCAGCCAGAGCCCAGACTTGAATCCGATTGAACATCTCTGGAGAGATTTTAAAATGGCTGTGCACCGACGCTTCCCATCCAACCTGATGGAGCTTGAGAGGTGCTGCAAAGAGGAATGGGGGAAACTGGCCAAGGATAGGTGTGCCAAGCTTGTGGCATCATATTCAAAAAGACTTGAGGCTGTAATTGCTGCCAAAGGTGCATCGACAAAGTATTGAGCAAAGGCTGTGAATACTTATGTACACGTGATTTCTCAGTTTTTTTATTTTTAATAAATTTGCAAAAACCTCAAGTAAACTTTTTTCACGTTGTCATTATGGGGTGTTGTGTGTAGAATTCTGAGGAAAAAAGAGAATTTAATCCATTTTGGAATAAGGCTGTAACATAACAAAATGTGGAAAAAGTGATTAGCTGTGAATACTTTCCGGATGCACTGTATATGCTACACCAATCCCTCTCCCATTTGGACAGAGGCAGTGGTGCTGTAAGAATTATGTTTCTGGACTTCTCTAGCGCCTTCAACACCATCCAACCTCTGCTCCTTAGGGACAAGCTGACAGAGATGGGAGTAGACTCACACCTGGTGGCATGGATCGTGGACTCTCTTACAGACAGACCTCAGTATGTGCGTCTCGGGAACTGCAGGTCTGACATTGTGGTCAGCAACACAGGAGCACTGCAGGGGACTGTACTTTCTCCGGTCCTGTTCAGCCTATATACATCAGACTTCAAATACAAGTCGGAGTCCTCCCACGTGCAAAAGTTCGCTGACGACACTGCTATCATGGGCTGCATCAAAAGTGGGCAGGAGGAGGAGTATAGGAACCTAATCAAGGACTTTGTTAAATGGTGCGACTCAAACCACTTACACCTGAACACCAGCAAAACCAAGGAGCTGGTGGTGGATTTTAGGAGACCCAAGTCCCCCCCTAGACCCTGTGATTATCAGAGACGACTGTGTGCAGAGGGTGCAGACCTATAAATACCTGGGAGTGCAGCTGGATGATAAATTGGACTGGACTGCCAATACTGATGCTCTGTGCAAGAAAGGACAGAGTCAACTATACTTCCTTAGAAGACTGGCGTCCTTTAACATCTGCAATAGATGGATGGATGTTCTATCAGACAGTTGTGGTGAGTGCCCTCTTCTGTGGTGCGGTGGGGAGACAGCATAAAGAAGGAGGACACCTAACGCCTTGACATACTGGTGAGGAAGGCAGGCTCTATTGTAGGCACGGAGCTGGACAATTTGACATCCATGGCAGAGCGACGGGCGCTGAGCAGGCTCCTGTCAATCATGGAGAATCCACTGCATCCACTGAATAGGATCATCTCCAGACAGAGGAGTAGCTTCAGCGACAGACTGCTGTCACCGTCCTGCTCCACTGACAGATTGAGGAGATCGTTCCTCCCCCACACTATGCGACTCTTCAATTCCACCCAGGTGGGTAAATGTTAACATTATTCAAAGTTATTGTCTGTTTTTAAATGCATTTTTATCACTCTTTAATTTAATATTGTTTTTTATCAGTATGCTGCTGCTGGAGTATGTGAATTTCCCCTTGGGATTAATAAAGTATCTATCTATCTATCTATCTATCTATCTATCTATCTATCTATCTAT
>JANRMT010061414.1:26637563-26666794 GCA_026402145.1 Polypterus bichir lapradei
GAGTGAGTGAGTGAGTGAGTGAGTGAGTGAGTGAGTGAGTGAGTGAGGGCTTTGCCTTTTATTAGTATAGATAACATATCTAGTATTTAAATTCTTTGGTACTAATAATTAGTTTGGATTATGTATTATGCATTTTATTGTCCTCTGGTCGTTGGCATGACTGGCATCGCTGCTGAACAACTACGAACAGAGCTGCAAAGCTTTGGACAGCAGTGGTCAGCACTTGAACAACCAGTAGCAGACGCTTATAATGTGGAGGATGACAATGACAAAGACCGTGAACAAGATGGGACAACTGGGTCTACTTGCAAGTCTTGTAAAGACTGTCCTCTCTGCTGCTACGAGGTGCTGCTCCGGTAACAGGCCTCCTAGAGTGTAGGAGGCACCGTCCCCTCTGGCGATCCCTCTTTGGCCTCACCGTGTTTAATAGCAATGGGTCAGGCATCGCTGCCGAGTGCTGGGTTGTCTGCCTCTTAGTGCCCCAAGCGGAGCTTTGCAGGTTTTCCTTTGGGCTGATTGTCTCTCACACATGCATTGTTACCCCATAGCAGCTCCGTCCTGTGCCATCTTGCTGATGTTCTTGCTCCTAAAACGCTCTTGCTGACCAAGTGCCCTCTAACAAAGATATAATGAATATATAGGAGGCAGTCCAATCACTAAAGAAGGTAAGGAAGGATTTAAGGCACAAGAGTTTTTGAGAGGATGGGATGGCTCAGTAGGTGCAGAGGAGAGTGTGACATGAATACAAGAAATGGTTGTTTGCAGCACGTATGATATGTCATGAAAGCAGAAAAAAAATGAAACACTGTGACAGTTCATAAAAAAATGACAGCCGTACAAGGACAACAAAAATAAAAGGGATTTCACAATTGGCACTAAAGACACTCAGAACTATGAAGAGGAAGACGGAAGAAAGATGAAGAGGAAAGTGGATGAGAACCTGGAGCTGTGGACCTCAACAACTTACCTCATTGATTAGAAGGCCAGAATTTGTCTGTTTTACATAACAGATTTTGTTCAAAAAATAAAAATCTAGAAGACACTAGTCTGTGTTAAATGGTGAAAGTACGAAAGGTTTCTACTTGCAATGTTTACAAGGAAGACCAGATCAAAATCCAAATGAGTACAGGATACACACGTGATCAAGAGCACACACTCGGCACAAGGTGACTTGGCCGCAGAGTTCAGTCTGAGCTGCTTGGAGCGGGCCAAGTGCTAAGGGGAAACTGGCAGGACAAACCCTCATTGAAGGTCTGAATTTGGAGCCTTCAAAAATATAAAAAGAGCAACGCTGACAAGATCCGACTGACTGGACGAGTGAGTGAAACATTAGGAAGGTTAAAAAGACTTGAAATTTAGAAAGATTACTTTATAACAAGAACTAAGTATGTGTGAGTCCATTTAATTGGGGGCCTTGCAGGTCCAAATCACATAAAATATCAGCTGTTTCAGTAAACATCCTGTCATAATGCTCAGGTAGTTCTAATAAATATTGGATTGTTTGGAATATTTGTAGTTGTCTTTTTTTTTTTTTAATTTACTTTTATTTATTTTCCACATTCTTTTGATTGGTGTTAGATAATAATATTAATACTACTACTATTAATAATAATTATATTTATTATTATTATTATACATTAATATAGCACAATTAATATATTGAATGCAAGTCAATGTGCTTAATAAAAAAATTACAATATCAATTAACATTAATATACATACAGTTTAAAACAGATACTAGTAAGTGATACTGACACAACAAAAAAAATAATACTAATAATATCTAATCTCTAAGACACAATTCATTTTGTCTGTTCATTGTGCACATCTTTATTTTTTAAGCCACAGGCTTGATATTTGGCACACAAACCAAACATCAGGTATTAAGACAGATAGATAGATAGATAGATAGATAGATAGAACTTTATTTGTCACCACAGGGAGATTTGGCTTTTCATAGAAGCTCATTAAATAAATAAATAATTGCATAGACACATAAATAGATGTACACCCATGATATGGTCTGGACACACACCAGAATGACTCCAAAGGATGACTTCAGACTTGGCAGTCCCACTCACAGTGAGGCATTATGCCAGCGAATTGCTTTTGGGATTATGGAGCCCCTGTTGCGTTTCTTGACACACTCATATATATCAACGCTCTCTCCACCAATACGAAATGTGCGACTGGCACATTATATAAAATTACATTTTACAAATAAAACACCTTTACATTGAACCTAAAATATGTATATATAATTAAACAAATGCCTACCTGAATAGCATGATACAGAGGAATAAGCAACAATTGTCAGCCTCCAATCATATACAGTATATTCCTGCTGCACTCACGGGACATAGAAAAGAAAAAAGGGGGAACAAGTTACAGACCAAATGAACGTCATAAAATGAAGAAAAAAAAAAGAACAAAAGGTATGTAATTCACCCCATTCATTACTTTCACAGTAAAACAAATATTCAGAATGGCAGCTCACGCTTTCAGTACCTCCCTCCAGCCAGACTAAGAGCGACTGGAGTATGGGGGTGTTGGGCCTGACCCCCCATGTGTGGAGACGTGTGCAAAGCCTGCAAGTCATGACATAGGAGCAAAGGTCAAGAATGTATATATAGTATGTAAAAAAATACAGAATAGAAATAATTTAAAACAATCGCATCATAACCTAAATTCAGTATTATTAAATGAATGAGGTATTTTGGGGAAATTAAACAAGTTAAATAAATCCCTGCAGAGATAAAATAAAATTAAGCATGAGAATGTCAATTTTTTCTAAGAATGAATCTGGAACTGAAATAAAGCTAATATGACAAGATCTTTGTTGATAATATAATAGAAAGTGCAAATATGATACTATTATTATTATTTACTGTTAAATTCTGCTCAGTACTTGTAATATTTTTATTTTTATACTGTATTGAGGATTACTTGTGTTCTGTTCTGTGTATTGTATTGTATTGTATTGTATTGCCCCCCCTAGTTTTTGACACCCACTGCACGTCCAACCCACATGGACAGGGGTCTCTCTTTGAACTGCCTTTCCAGAGGTTTCTTCCATTTTTTCCCTACTGGAGTTTTTTTTTGGGAGTTTTTCCTTGTCTTCTTAGAAAGTCAAGGCTGGGGGGCTGTCAAGTGGCAGGGCCTGTTAAAGCCCATTGCGGCACTTCTTGTGTGATTTTGGGCTCTACAAAAATAAATTGTATTGTATTGGATTGGATTGCTGAGCTTAGCACTCTACTTTCAGCTCATCCACATACATTTAGAGATTTCTGAAATATTAAGACAGATTGTTTAAACCAGGAGAAGGAATAAAGCAATCACAGAACCTTTGCCTTTACAAAATGTATTTTGCGGACGCTTCTACCCATAGCTGCTAGAAGCAAATGCAGGAGCAGGCTGACAGAGTGCAACTCCAGATCTGTAACAGTAAAAGTAACAGGCTATACAGAAATAAATTGTATTGGATTGGATTGGATTTTTTTTTTTGTAAATGTGAGTGATTGAAGGGGATCTGCTTAAGTACTTTCATAAAATGATTGTATGTTTTACATGCATTAAACAAATCGCCAAATCTATTTGAAAATACAAAAGCTCAAATTATCCTTATTATCATTAATATTTATTTTGTAATAGATTTATTATGATGATCTTGATCTTGTGTTGTGTTATTAGTTAATTTAAATATAGGCTGACGTGTAGCAATTAATAATAATTATGCTAAAACACTCTCCTCATTTGAATAAAAAAGTCCTGTGCTCATTAAACAAAAACACTCAGAAGTGCTGTCAGAAATTGTGTGTCACGCCTGGCACATGGGAGGCACCTTAAGGGCACTGGTGATGGGAATTAGCTACTTATCCAGGGGTTGCTGCTGTGGCCTAACGCCTTGTCTCTTCCTTCCACCACAGAACGGTAGACTGACAGCCACTCCACCACTGACATCACTTCCGTTGTCCTCCCTCTTGGACCCGCCCCTTCCTGCCATGTGACTATATAATTCTGGGAACTGGTACCTCTTGTTCTCAGTTCTGTTCTGAACTTGCATCTGGAAAGACATCTCCACAAATTATTGGGTGTTAAATTACTTTGCATTCCTTCAAACTATATGTGGTCACCAAGGTGGTGTTACAGATCTTTCACTTTGTTGCGTCTCCTTTTTACCGGCGATACATAAAATACTTGTATTGATATCGAATTCACAAAGAGTAGTATTGACCATCCCTACTGTCCACCACTGAAAGTTTTGCGACTATTTAAGAGGCTGATTGTGATGTGATATGATTTATGAGAGCAGAATGCACAGAGGGAACTGACAGAAAGAAGATAACAGGCAAATACCACATAGGAGGGTCTTCGACAGGAATGACAAAACATAAACTCCAAAGGGGCAGTTAATAAATCTCTTGACGTAGAAGGAAGGTGTCATATAGACACAGTAAGTATAACGGTGTGTCTGAAAGGTACAATTACTGTACACTCACCGAACAAATTATTTGGAAGACCCGTACACCTGCTTATGTCTACAATTATCTAATCAGCCAATCATGTGGCAGCAGCACTATGCATACAATCACGCAGACAGGTCAGGAGCTTCAGTCAAACACCAGAATGAAGAAAACATGAAATCTCACTGATTTGCATGATTGTTGGGGGCCGGTGGAAGTATTTCTGTAACAGATGATCTCCTGGGATTTTCAAGCACAACTTTCTTTAGAGTTTACTCGGAATGTTGGGAAAAAAAATGATCCGGTGAGCAGCAGTTCTACGAACGGAAACAACGAGGGAACAAAAGAGGCCAGAAGAGAATGGCCAGAGTGGTTCAAGCTGAGAGAAATCTACCTATAACCACCTTGTACAACTGTGGTGAGCAGAAAAGCATCTCAAATTGCACAACACATCAGACCTTGAGGTGGATGGAGTACAACAGCAGAACATCACATCAGGTTCCACTCCTGCCAGTGAGGAACAGAAAGCTGAGGCTGCAGTGGGCACAGACTCTCCGAAACTGGACAGCTGAAGACTGGAAAAATTAAGCCTGGTCTGATGAATGGTCAAACTGCCTGAAGAAGGGGCCTGGGCTGCCTTGAAAGCTTCAGTTAGCCAATAAAAGGTGCCATTTTGCTTGACTTCTCATTGCAGCAACAGCATAAATCCATGCATCCAACCAACGTTGTGTCAACAGCCCAGGCTGCTGCTGGTGGTGACTTAATGGTGTGGGATATGCTATCTTGGTACACTTTGGGCCTGTTAATTCCAATCAATCATCACTTGAATGCCACGGCCTATTTGAATGTTGTTGCTGACCATGTACATCCCTTCATGGCCACAGTTTACCCATCTTCTATTGGCCACTTCCAGCATGGTAATGCATCAAGTCACAAAACAACAGTCATCTGAAACTGGTTTCATGAACATGACAATGTTTTTCAGCATTCTTCGTAGCCCCCAGGACTGAATGGGATGTGGTGGAACAGGAGATTGTGCAGCTGACAAATCTGCAGAAACTACGTGATGCAATCATGTCAACACGGAGCGGAATCTCAAAGGAACATTTCCAACATCTTGCCACAAAGAATTGAGGCAGTCGTGAGAGCGAGGAGGAGGTCCTTCCCAGTGTTAGTATGGCAGTCCGTAGAACTTGCTCATTGAGCGTTGTTGTTAAGAACTTCACAAAAGGAGTTACGGTGTGCAGTGGCCTCACAGTATGGAGATCTGGGTTCACATCCCGGGTCCTCCAACTGTGGACTTTGCGTGTTCTCCCCACTTCTGGTACTCCAGTTTCCTCCCACAGTCCAAAGACAGGTTGGTGAACCGGCCCTAGTGTATGGCTGATGTGCTGGTTTGTATTTGGCCTGAGATGGGTTTGTTCCTGTCTCGTGTCCTATGCTAGCTCCAGCAACCCCAAAAACTCTAGTCTGGATTAGGTGAGTTAGAAAATGGCTGACTTACGGTGTAATAAGAAACACGCAGCATCTATCACTCCTTGACTCATGTGAGAACAGACCTTGATAGGGCTTCAGATCTTTTGAACTGTAGTAAAGACGTCTGGACATAGAGAGCCCTTCACCTTTTGTACTTCTTCATGATAAGTCTGGTTTTCTTGCTTTATTTGAAAGCCAAGCTGAAATACACCTTCTAGCATACAGTTATACTTGTATGGAAGAAAATGCCAGTCTGAAGAGGATGTGCTGAGGACGACTGGATGTTTGTCACGTAAGTCCTTTGCCAAATGAATGTTTCAGCAAGACATAAGAAATCCGACAGTTATTAAAGACACCTTGCTGTTCTTCACAAACAGGCGGCTTGACATTTATTGGTCATTTAGCACAATTTCCAAACGAGGCAAGACTGTCATTCCATCTCGTTCATAATACTGCATAATGAGTGCTGAATAGAAACGAGGGATGAGACTAATGAGAAATATCATGTACTAAAAAGTCATAGCAGCACTTTAAACGGTGCAGATAAACGATACGTAGACTGAAAGACTTGGCCTACGTTTACAAGCTGAGGGAAATAAATCCTTTTAGGCTTTTGTTAGGAAGGCTGTGTGCACTGCAACAAAAATTAAAATGTTACATTTATGGTAAACATCTTCCAGCTGCTGCAGTGGGTCGGCACCCTGCTCGGGGTTTTTTCCTGCCTTGCGCCCTGCGTTGGCTGGGATTGGCTCCAGCAGACCCCCGTGACCCTGTAGTTAGGATATAGCAGGTTGGATAATGGATGGATGGATTGTCCAGCTGTGGTTGTCAGAATTTTACCGTACAAAGGAAGGTGACAGTATTTTTGGGTCTACAGCATAACTTTATAGTAAATAACTGCTTTTTCTTTATAAAACATTAAAGTAGAAGTTTAACCATAACCTGATATCCATGCACTGTAATAAATATGCCAATCATTAAACCTTTAGAAAATGTTGTCAGGGGCAAACCCCAGTACACAGCCAAGTAACAACATCCATCCATCCATCCATCCATTATCCAACCCGCTATATCCTAACTACAGGGTCACGGGGGTCTGCTGGAGCCAATCCTAGCCAACACAGGGCACAAGGCAGGAACCAAACCCACCGCACTAAGCAACAACAACCAACTGCAAACGTGGTATATTATTTAATTATATAAATTGAAAAGAATTCAATTTTTAAGGAAGTTATGGCACAGTCTGGTGGAGAAGTAAAGTTTGGTTTTGTGGTGTACACTGTAAAAAAAGTCAACAAATTTAACGGTAAAAATACTGTAAATAAAATACCTTTTCTGAGAAAAAAGAAAATGACCTTATATTTTTCTGAGGATTACCCGTATATCTTAAACAGTACATTTCATTATTTTTTACAGCCAGGTTCTGTAAAATCAATATTTCTCTACCTTCAACATATGCTACATGCCAATTACTGGTACATTACTGTCACGCTGAAAAAAATCGCCGTTAATTTTACAGCGTAAAGCTCTTAAATAGCGAAGGTAAATGGCTGTAAAATGCAAAACACTAAAGTGCTGGTTCAGTAACACCGAGGTCGTGATATTTGCATAAGGACACGCCCCCTTTTACCATAGCGTTCCTGGTGAATCACATACTGTACCTTTGCACATTAGGGAAAAAAAACTTCAACAAGCTGAGCCGACTTATTTTTCCCTGCGTGCAGAAGGTTTTTTTGAGGTTATGGAAGCTGACTTATCGTGGGTTGTATTTGATAAGCGGGCACACCAGTTGGGCACCAAACAGCAGAAAAGCAAACTTTACTTCTCCACAAGACAAAGTGCTGTAACTTCCTGAAACATTGAATTCTTTTCAATGTGTATAATTAAATGATACATGTGGGCTATTGGTTGTTGTTACTTTAAAGATGCAGACTGTGTTCCGGCATTTGATCCTGACAGTACTTTCTAATGGTTGATTGATTGGCATATTTATTACAGTGCATGGATTTCTGGTGTCACAAGAACGACAAAGAGACATGGTAGAGGTTTAGGGCAGCCACCCGTATAATATTTCCCGGCTGTAAAATCTATCAAAAAGAACAGACATGTTCACACGACTGAGTCCAAACAGAACTGACTTGCTGCCTTAAAATGGCGGCCTTTAAATGCGAGTAGAGGAAGTGATGTCATTAGGGCCGGAACCGGCAGCAACGCAAAACTGATGCCAAAGCACAGACATGTTCATACAACAGAGTCCAAAACAGAACTGATCTATTATCAACAAGATGGCAGCTTTAAAGGCCAGTAAGGGAAGTGATGTCATCAGGACCGGAACCGGCAGTGATGTCATTGGTTGCCCTGGAACCGGGCGGGACTTCCCAAGAATGGTGTGCAAGGAACTGAGAGAGAGAATCAGTGCACTTCGCCGCCCCGGTCAGGCGCGGAATTACTTTTATTCAACCCTTTAGTTGTCCCCTAATCGTGCGTGTGTGACACTGGTTATGGTTAAACATTCCCTTCTGTTGGAATGTGTTGTAAAGAATAAACAATTATCTATTACAAATTTATACCGTACACCTAAAAATACTGTCACCTTATCAATTACAGTAAAATTCTGGCAACGCACAATTGAAAAAAATTACATTTTTATTGACCTAAAAATATCATCACCTTTATTTTAAAGTAAAATTCCAGCAACCCACCTGCCAGTACTTTACTGTAAATTTAGCATTATTTTTTTGACAGTGTATGGTGCCCTAATGGTGTGCCAGCTTATCGAACACAACCCACCATAAATCATCTTCTATAACCTCAGAAAACCTTCAGCACGCAGGGAAAATACAAGTCTGCTAACTCGGTTTAAGTTTATTTTTCTCCCCACTGAGCAAAGGTATGCGGTTCACCAGGAACAATATGGTAAAAGAGTGCGTGTCCTTCTGCTAATATCTCATCTTTGGTGTTTCTGACACAGAGCTTTACCACTTTGCATTTTACAGTTGTTAACCTTCACTATTTAAGAGTTTTACGCTGCAGAATTAACAGCTTTTTTTTCAGTGTGACTGTAATGTATCAGTAATTGGTATGCAGCATATGTTAAAGGTAGAAAAATATCGATTTTACAGAACTAGGCTGTAAAAAATAATGAAATGTATTGTTTAAGATATACAGGTAATTTTCAGTAGAATATAAGGTAACTTTCCTTTTTTTCAGAAAAGGTATTTTACTTTCACCATTCACAGTATTTTTACCGTTAAATTTACTGACATTTTCTTAAAGTGTGGAACTGCATCCATTTAATCTTCCAAACATGCTGTTCCCTCATGGACGGAGTGACAAGCCTGGCAGCATCGGACCAGTGTAGGAACCAGTCCATTTTCAAACTGGCCCATTTAAATGTACCAGTCTGCCTAATATGCACGTCTTTGGGCACTCAGGTGTTGTGATTGGTGTTACTTTTAAAATTTTCTCAGGCTTCTTTGAAGCCAGAAACCTAATTTTAGTGTCAGGTTTTGGGTTTTGTCAACCAAAAAACCTAAATCTATAATTAGAATTTTATTTAGCGCCTTTGTTTTGAAGTTCATTAATTGTTACGGTCTGACTAATCCAGGTGGTTCATCGTGTGGTGGGTGTGGCAATGCATTGTAATCAGCACATGCTCCCAACCTTGCTCCATGCTCCATGCACCCTCAGAAGCCATGTTGTTTTGGCAGTTGGCATCCAGGTGGCGACATTAGAGGTGGCAAGGCTGTCAATCATCCAATCTGCACAGGAAGGAAGAGAATAGGCATTAGTAAACAGTGCCACCCTGTGGATCAGTGAGGAATGAGGTTGTCCTCAAGCTGCGCATGTGGGACCCAGTATATACATGCATTTATCATACTTCCATAATCCTTGTGTTTGTTAATAAATTGTATTATGCTGTTTCTTAAAACGAGTGTGCCTCAGTTACCTTGATATATACTGTGTATATATATATATATATATTCAATGCATTTGTAGTCTGAATCACAATCTGATCGTGTGAGTGGTTACCTACCAGGTAACGCTTGTGGTTGGTCAGCAAGTCGGCTAACGTCCGCCACGGTGCCCTCTTTCAGTTGCGAGAAGTAGATCATAGAATGGTTGAAATAGCTTCTCGCAACTGAAAGAGGGCACCGTGACGGACGTTAGTCGACTTGCTGACCAACCACAAGCGTTACCTGGTAGGGAACCACCCACACGATCAGATTGTGATTCAGACTACGAATGCATTGAATGTAATTACCCCGATCTACAGACTGTCAAATAAACGAACCACACGCCGTGGCGCAACGTGAGAGGCTTCGCCTGCTGACGCCCAAGGTTCGATTCCCGAGAGGGAGTGCAGTGAGTGTGTACGCCTGATGAGCCCAGAATTAGGGCGAAACACGTGTTGCGTACTCTTTGCATTATTTGACAGTAAAAACTAGATCAACCATATATATATATATATATATATATATATATATATATATATATATATAATTCACTAAGGGCGCGCAAGCAAGACAGAGAACCACGCCTGCCAACTCACAGAGCCCCGCCCGCCAACTCTAAGACCATGGGATACACTCAACAGAGCTCCGCCCACCAACTCTAACCCTCCTACCGCGTCATGGGATACATACGACAGAGCCACGCACGGCAACTGTAACCGTTCTCCCGCGTCCAGTGTTGCTCTCAAGGCATGTGCACTGCCTGCTCATGTGCCCGCACGCAACAACTCACCAAACACAGCCTCAGTTGCTTTCGTCTGTACAAAAGTCCACATGCACCTCTGAGCCACATTGACTTTTCACCGCATGCAAGACAGAGAGCCACGATCGCCAACTCACAGAGCCCCGCCTGCCAACTCTAACAGAGCCCTGCCCATGGGTTATGCACGAAAGAGCCATGAATGCCCACTCTAACCCTCCTCCCACGTCATGGGGAACGCACGACAAGGCCCTGCCCGCCAACTCTCACCCTCCGCAGGCTTCCAACATCGCTTTCGAGGCAATTATATGGTGACATTGACTTCTCAACTGTCACTCTGGAACAACTCAGTACACGGGCTATATTAAGCGTCACCAACGAAGACTCACTACACCTTAATGAACAGGTGCTGAAACTTATCCCTAACGACGAAGTAACTTTCACCAGCGTTGTCTCCATCGTCACAGACGATCCTGCAGATCAACTTGCATTCCCCGAAGAATTTCTTAATAGTCTTACTCCCACTTGCATGCCTCCACATAAACTCAAAATTTAAATTGGTTCAGTCATCATGCTTCTCAGGAACCTCATGCCAGCATAAAGTCTCTGTAATGGCACCAGACTTTCTGTTACCAGCATTCACCGCAATGTACTGGAGTGTAAGACTGTCACATCTGCTACCTCACAAACTGTCCTTATTCCCCGGATTTCCCTGACCCCATCAGATTCTAATTTGCCTTTTACTTTTACATGCAGACAATTTCCTGTTAGATTGGCATTTGCAATGACTATTAGTAAGGCACAAGGACAAACTTTCAAAAAAATATGCCTGTATCTGCCAAAACCTGGTTTCACTCACGGACAATTGTATGTTACTCTCTCCAGAGTTCCATCTTTTCATTCACTCACAGTTGTATCCTCAAACCCACCCCATTTGGACAACTGTGTGTTTCTGGAAGTGTTCACTTATCAATAAATAATTATATGCGGCGTATGATACGCTGCGGGTTGGCTAGTATATATATGTGTCTAAAATATATATATGTTACAGCCAAAACCAGAAGTTCAGCCAGTTTGGCCTAGAAGTGTGGCCAAAGTCTGAATTACAGTAAACCCTCGTTTATCGCGGTTAATCCGTTCCAGACTCTACCGTGATAAATGAATTTCCGCGAAGTAGGATTCTTTATTTATAAATCTAATATTTTCACAATTAAGAGCATAGAAAACTTGTTAACAACCTTCTATATACATTTTTTAACATTATTAGATTTCTCTAGACATGAAATAACACCCTTTAGTCAAAAGTTTAAACTGTGCTCCATGACAAGACAGAGATGACAGTTCTTTCTCACAATTAAAAGAATGCAAACATATCTTCCTCTTCGAAAGGAGTGCGTGTCAGGAGCAGAGAATGTCAGAGAGAGAGAGAAAAGTAAACAAGCAAAAATCAATAGGACTGTTGGGCTTTTATGTATACGAAGCACCCGCGATAAAGCGACCACAATGAAGGGATCAATGTGAAGGTAGTCTTTCAGCATTTTTTAGAGGAGCGTCCGTATCTTCTAAGCAAACAGCCTCTGTGCAAACAGGCCCTCTGCTCACACCCCCTCTGTCAGGAGCAGAGAATGTCAGAGAGAGAGAAAGGCAGAGAAAAGCAAACAATCAAAAATCAATACGTGCTGTTTGAGCTTTTAAGTGTGCGAAGCACCACACGGGCAGCATATCGTATATCATTGAGGAGTTTTATTTAATACGTAATACGTGCTCTGATTGGGTAGCTTCTCAGCCATCCGCCAATAGCGTCCCTTGTATGAAATCAACTGGGCAAACAAACTGAGGAAGCATGTACCATAAATTAAAAGACCCATTGTCCGCAGAAATCCGCGAACCAGCGAAAAATCCGTGATATATATTTAGATAAGCTTACATTTAAAATCCGCGATGGAGTGAAGCCGCGAAAGTCGAAGCGCGATATAGCGAGGGATCACTGTACTAGAAATGACCAGCATATATGCTACTTTGGCCTGCCATTTCGCGAAGTGGTGAGAACTCCCTGGCCAAAATCCGATGCGCTGATGTAAGACTGTCCGCTCAAGGTGTGAAGATGCTTAAAACCTTTCAGATGCAGATTCAGAAGTGAGTTTTCCATTCTGTACGAGAAACTGCTCAAGGCAGGTCTCGTTCAGAAAGCGGACGCCACTTGAGACGGCCTTCCCCTCGCCCAAACACTAATCTTAAGGTCAATAATATAGGTCCCTGATGTTAAGTCACTATTTTAGGGCTAAAATGATAACAGAAATGTGAAACCTACTTATATACCTAATCTTAATCATTGTGAAACATCCAAATGGCATCTGCTTTCTGAACAAGATCCGCCAAGGCTACAGTTTATGCAATTGCAGTACTAAGTGCGAAACAAATCGCCACTCATGCCTTATTTCTTCTGACTTTGGCCGATCAGCCTGTGCCATTTCGCAAACTGGCTGGCCAAATCCTGAAAAGATCGGACATTGGCTGGTCAATTTACAGCGACATTGGCCATTTCCCAGTTTGGCCGGACACTTCCCGCTTTGGCCAATTTTGGGTTTTGGCCATAACATATATACACCTAAAGACCTGAGAAAGGTAGGGTAAATAATGTAGGAGCTTTGCTGAAGTATCTGGTTAATTACCAGTACTGATGAAGTTAAGATGGATGATTAATTAACTTAAATTTCACTCAATTCCTACATTAAATTGGCAGCACTGGATGGGCAAGCTGCGGTGGGCTGGCACCCTGCCCAGAGTTTGTTTCCTGCCTTGTGCCCTATGTTGGCTGGGATTGGCTCCAGCAGACCCCCGTGACCCTGCAGTTAGGATGTAGTGGGTTGGATAATGGATGGATGGATGGATGGGCAAGTTAACATTTCTTCTTCAAACCCTGTAACCCCAAGGAGCTTGATGAGCTGAATTGTCTCCTGTCACTTGTAAAACATTCATTTTCCTTATTTGGTAAGCTGGTTGCTTTGTTCTCTCAGTTTCTCATCTCGTCTTATTTTAAAACATGAAGGGTACTTTGGTAACAAACACCTACCAACCATTAGGCCTCGCTGTATCTGACATGTGACCTGGCCAGCTTAAAATGAAGTAGCCTAAACCGTCCTGAATTATTAGACTTGTCCAGAACTCTGCTGTCTATCACACTATGCTTTTGAAAGCAAACAGGGCTATAATAGTTTTATGTAGTCGACCTCATAAACCTCCAGCGACATTAGGCTTTATAAATCATTCAACATGATTTCCTTCATTGAAATTAACTTACAAGTAAAAAGTAAGAAAGAAAAAAGCTTCTGGGGCTGATCAAAAAAAAAAATATATGGTTGCAGCCATTCAGTGAAATGTCATCCAGGCAGAAGACAGAGCAGGTGCAGGTTGTGCTAATAGTCTGATGAAAGCTGGAACGGAGAGGCGGAGGAGTGGGAAAGGGCTAGAGAATAATGAAAAGTGCTTTCTCCTTGCAGCCAACCGCAAATGAAAAACCTTTCAGTAATAATTGCTAAGTGCATCTTAGTGCATAAACGCTTCAAATGCATTGCCACTTGAAGAAGAAGACAGAGACAATGGCGCAGGACACTGACCTTAACGGAGAGAAGAGAGACATTTTCTTATTGTTACTAAAGGCAACACATTGAAGTCAGTTTTACCAAGCAATGCAGCCACCACAACAAGCAAAAAGAGTAAAAGATAGTGCAGTGCTGGGAACGGCTCCTATGGCAGAGCAAAGTGTCCAATGAGAAAGACTGTCCATCCGGCATTAAATGTGAGCCAACTTTATATAACATGAGGGTGGGTAGAGCCAACATTGTCTGGAATCCTCCTCCACCTCCCCGTAAGACTTACTAAGCTTAGCAGCTGCATGTTCTCTTTTCATTTTTTTGCTGACTACTATTTTCTGTATTGCTCCTTTCACACTATAAATTACTTTTCAAAAAGAAAAACAAGCGCACTATGGCCAGATTATTTCTGAGAAGCCAAGCTAAAGCAGGAATGACTCTAACGTCTTCAGCCTGGTAAAACGCTATCAACTTCTATAAGTATACTTTTGCAACCAGAATAATAACGACTTATACTTTCAGCTGAGCTATGTGTGACAGAATGAAAAAGGTTCTGAAGACAATGGATCTGAAAAAACAGGCTTATAGCCTTGAGAATGTAAGGACTTGTACGAGCTGACAGACAGGTAGGCAAACATCAATAATTCTTCTTCTTTCGGCTACTCCCATTAGGGGTTGCCACAGCAGATCATCTTCTTCCATATCTTTCTGTCCTCTTCATCTTGCTCTGTTACACCCATCACCTGCATGTCCTCTCTCACCTCCTCTTTGGCCTTCCTCTTTTCCTCTTCCCTCATTAACATCCTTATCCCAATATACCCGGCATCTCTCCTCTGCATATGTCCAAACCAATACAATCTCACCTCTTTGACTTTATCTCCCAGCCGTCCAACTTGAGCTGACCCTCTAATGTACTCATTTCTAATCCTGTCCATCCTCGTCACACCCAATGCAAATCTTAGCATCTTTAACTCTGTCACCTCCAGCTCTGTCTCCTGCTTTCTGGTCAGTGCCATCTTCTTCAACCCATATAACATAGCTGGTCTCACTACCGTCCTGTGGACCTTCACTTTCACTCTTGCTGATACCCGTCTGTCACAAATCACTCCTGACACTCTTCTCCACCCCTTCCACCCTGCCTACACTCTCTTTCACCTCTCTTCCACAATCCCCTTTACTCTCTATTGCTGATCCCAAGTATTTAAACTCATCCACCTTCACCAACTCTACTCCCTGCATCCTCACCATTCCACTGACCTCCCTCTCATTTACACACATGTACTCTGTCTTGTTCCTACTGACCTTCGTTCCTGTCCTCTCTAAAGCATATCTCCATCTCTCCAGGGTCTCCTCAACCTGCTCCCTACTATCGGTACAGATCACATTGTCATCAGCAAACATCATAGTCCACAGGGACTCCTGTCTAATGTCGTCTGTCAACCTGCCCATCACCATTACAAATAAGAAAGGGCTCAGAGCTGATCCCTGATGTAATCCCACCTCCACCTTGAATGTATCCTTCACTCCTACCGCAGACCTCACCACGGTCACACTTCCCTCGTACATATCCTGTACAACTCTTACGTACTTCTCTGCCACTCCCAGCTTCCTCATAAAATACCACAGCTCCTCTTGAGGCACCCTGTCATATGCTTTCTCCAGGTCCACAAAGATGCAATGCAACTCCTTCTGGCCTTCTCTAAACTTCTCCATCAACACCCTCAGAGCAAAAATTGCATCTGTGGTGCTCTTTCTTGGCATGAAACCATACTGCTGCTCACTAATCATCACCTCACTTCTTAACCGTGCTTCCACTACTCTTTCCCATAACTTCATGCTGTGGCTGATCAATTTTATCCCCCTGTAGTTACTGCAGTCCTGCACATCCCCCTTATTCTTAAATATCGGTACCAGTACACTTCTTCTACACTCCTCAGGCATCCTCTCACTTTCTGACTATCCCACTTCTTCTTTGCCATCCTCTTCCTCTGTATAATCTCCTGTATTTCCTCATTCCACCATCAGGTTTCCTTTCCCTTCTTGCTGTCACCCTTACTACATCTGCGGTAGTTTCCCAGCTGTCTGGTAACCCTTCTGCATAGGATGTAATCTACCTGTGTGCATCTTCCTCCACTCTTGTACGTAACCCTATGTTCCTCCCACATCTTAAAATACATATTCACCACAGCTATGTCCATCCTTTTTGCAAAATCCACTATCCTCTGACCTTCTTCATTCCTCTCCTTGACACCATACCTACATATCACCTCCTCATCTCCACTGTTCCCTTCACCAACATGCCCATTGAAATCCGCTCCAATAACCACTTTCTGTCCCTTGGGTACACTGTTCCGACATAGATGACATCACTTCCTTTGATTGACTTTAAAGCCGCCATCTTTGCCAGTACTCATCAGTTCCTGTTGAGAACGTGCGCTGAGCATATCTGTGTAATTTCAATTAACCATTGCAGCTAGGTACAATATACAGACGGCTGCCCCAAATCTAAGAGTGTCTTCTTTCACAGTGCGTATCATCGATTTTTCTCTTCAGTTTTGTGTGAACCATTTTTGCTTAGCATTTTACTAAACGTTTCAAAATGAAGGCACTTGGAGTTGGAAAGTATTGCATTGTACCCAATGTTTGGATCTTTGTAATAGCTGCAGAATTTTGGAAACATTGAAGAAGCACAGCTACAGGTCCAATTCAATGCGATTTATTCTAGTGGAATGCAATAAAAGATGCAAATTCTGTTTTTTTCATTCTCGCAATCTTTTTTACACTCGCTTTAGATACTTAAAAATGTCTCCCCGGGACATTCCCTCTTGTCAACAGGAGAGGGAGAGTCACACTTTTCTGGAAGAAACTTGAAGTTTGGAGGTGCCGACTCTCATATGAAGCGAGCCTCTGTCGCTGTGCCTGCTCCTGGGAATCCAGTGAAGCAAAAATGGCAGAGAAGCAACAAACTGGACACTCCTTGATCCTCAAAACCACCAACTTATACTGTCTATAACGTGAGGAACTCAATATACCCTTTAGACACTCACTACTAGACACTACTTTAAGTGAAGTTATGCAAACATAAACAATGCCGTTAAAACAATAGATACACATTTACTGGATTGTGCAATCATAAGACTTTAACCGGTGCACAAAGCATGTGTAGAGTAGAAAGGCAACCTTCCACAAACACTAGAAGATTCACAGCAAAATAAATTACTGGCCCTCAGTTCCATGGCCGGGATAAATGTGTTACTTCTCCAGGTCTGATAAATGAAGCCCACTGTGGCCGAGTGCAGGAACGACAGGTCGGGACAACTGGAAACAGTTGGGACATCAGCTGGGTTGTCCCTTTTAATACACTTCCTAACGTAAAGTGTGCTTCTTTGGTGTTAACGAATGGCCCCTCTGTGGTCAAATTAATGACATAATACACTGGCTCTGACGCTGTCACAAAAAGTAGGGTCGTTCATTCTGTCCGGCGGTCTACTCAGGTTGCAAAAGACGCCTCCTTTCAGGCTGCCGGGCTTCTCATATCAGGCGGTCCGGAAGTGTCATCCGTGGGTGGGTTCTTGCAGCTGCAGGGAGAAAAGGAAATGAAGTGGTTAGTGACAGCGCCCCCTCTCGCCCCGGTGGGTTATCACACATCTTGAGTGAGCCAGTGAGGAGGTTCTTGATGCGCATGTGTGACACAATTAAAACAAAATGGTTCTACCATCACATCATTAAAAAAATGATGCATTTTACTAAAATAAAAAAAAAAACTAAACTAGAATCAGAAAACTGTCAAAAAATGAGTCTCACTTAACGCATTTACACGCACTTCAATAACCAGATTAGTCACCGAAACCTTATTCCAATCTGAGAAAATGGAGTATTGGCCTCTGAGAAACCTTATGAACAAAGTCAGAGTGATCCACAAATAATCCAATCGTGTGGCCATGTCAGTCCTTCACTGGTTACTGTTACGGATCTGGAGTTGCACTCTGTCAGCCTGCTCATGCATGCATTTGCTTCTAGCAGCTATGGGTAGAAGCATCCACAAAATACATTTTGTAAAGGCAAAGGTTCTGTGATTGCTTTATTCCTTCTCCTGGTTTAAACAATCTGTCTCAATACTTCAGAAATCTCTAAATGTATGTGGATGAGCTGAAAGTAGAGTGCTAAGCTCAGCAACACAATCCAATCCAATCCAATACAATTTATTTTTGTAGAGCCCAAATCACACAAGAAGTGCTGCAATGTGCTGCCTCTTGACAGCCCCCCAGCCTTGACTCTCTAAGAAGACAAGGAAAAAAAAACCCCAGTAGGGAAAAAATGGAAGAAACCTCTGGAAAGGCAGTTCAAAGAGAGACCCCTTTTACAGGTAGGTTGGGCATGCAGTGGGTGTCAAAAAGAAGGGGGGGGCAATACAATACAATACAATACAATACACAGAACAGAACAAGTCCAAAATACAGTATAAAAATAAACATTTTACAAGTGCGGAGCAGAATTTACCAGTAGATGATATCACATAATATGATTTGGATTTGAGTCCTGGAGACCTCAGCCATCAAGCTGCCTACCCCAATTGGCCATTCCACAGCTGATACAGCGCTGGGCCAGCCAATCCGAAGAAAGGACCCCTCTACCCGACGATTCCTGCGATCCTCCATCAGGGATGTCTTTACCATAGGCAGGCACAACAACTTGGCAGGTGGGCCATGGCACCAAGTGCCACATTCGAGTACCGAGAAGAGAAACCGAATAGGTGAGGGTTAGTAACAAATTATAACTATCATGTTACTTATGTTTTAGTGCTAATGACTGACAACAGAGATGCAGTCTGTACAGTTAATCAGCAGCTCTAGTCAGGGTGTGCTAAACTGAAGTAGTGAGTCTTCAGCCGGGATTTGAAAGCTGAGACCAAAGGGGTATCTCTTATAGTAGCAGGCAGACCATTCCACAGTTTAGGGGCCCTGTAACTAAAAGCTCGACCTCCCACTGTTATTTTATTAATTTTTGGAATCATAATCTTGATAACACAATCTTGATAACAGCACATTAAAGGTAACGTGAGTTACGTGGTCTGATTACTTTTTAAAGTAACGCAGTACTTATGGTACTGAAGTAAGAATACCTGCTTTGTTATTAATCCAGCAGCACTGGGTCTAAGACAGGAGGCACACGTAGAGGGTTGCCGGGCCTTTGCAGGGCTCAGTCCCACCACCAAGCAGAAAGGAGTTTGGTGCTTACAATCCAGTAACGAAAACTTATAAATAAAGCGTCAGTTTGACCAAACGTATTTATAAAACACCCATCACAAGCGTCGTGCTTATTTTCAAATTCCTGCTGCTCAAACATGGCGTTGTAACTCTTTCTTGCGCAGTTTAATGACATCGGAGCATTTTGCCAAAGGAGAACTGCAGAAGATTACTTGCGCATGATACAAACGGGGATATTTAAGAAAGCAGGTGTCACCTTAACCAGGTAATTCATTTTAATCTGATACTGATTGAGTTGGTTTGGACATGTGCAGATGAGAGATGCTGAGTATATTGGGAGAAGGATGTTAAGGATAAAGCTGGCAGGGAAGAGGAAAAGAGGAAGGCCTAAGAGAAGGTTTATGGATGTGCTAAGAGAGGACATTCAGGTGATGGGTGTAACAGAACAAGATACAGGGGGTCCTCGGGTTACAACGTTTTGACATACAACATTTCGAGTTTACAACGCTCACTCCCATAAAAACGTAAAAAAATTGAGATGTGGGAAGGAATAAAAGGTAAGGTTGTTTTTTTTTACACTCACTTTTTCTGTTACTACAGTACAGTATATTTATATCCTTTTCCTTTTTCTGTGGGTTTGTTGTGTTATAATGTTCTAGAATATGAGTTTGCAAATGTGTTAGGATAGGTAAGTGACTTAGGTTAGGGTGTGTTTCGACTTACACCAAAATTCGGGTTACATCACTGATGTAGGAACGGAACTGTGTCGTAACCCCAGGACCCCCTGTACAGAGGACAGAAAGATATGGAAGAAGATGATCCGCTGTGGCCACCCCTAACGGGAGCAGCCGAAAGAAGAAGAAGAAGACTGTGTATAGGTGAATACTTAAAATAACGGTTTGATGACACTCTACTGAGTTGTGCGGTTCCTCCCAGAACCATTACTTGACAAAGACCCAGTACATTCGGTTCTTTGCTTAAGAAATGTGTTCTTTGGGCTTTGAAAATGAGGAGAAATGTATAATGTTAATGTACAGTAGCTACCTGGAAGGATACAAGCAGATAAAGAAAACCTGAACTTAGCCTGGGGGATCACATGCATCAAGTGTCCTTTAAAAGCCATGAAGCACTTCACAGATCTATTACCAGTTATTTGTGGATATTTTTGGAACACAGATATAAAAGGTTCTTTCATGGTCTGGAATAGCTCTTTGGAAACCAAGAGATATGGTTCTCACTCTTAACAGAGCAAGAGTCAAGATTCAAGAGTATTTATTGTAATTTCTTCCATATACAGTAGTGCAGCATACAGTGAAACGAAACAACGTTCCTCCAGGACCATGGTGTGTAGAAGGAAAATTTTTATATTAACATAGAGAATAGCAAATTAACATAAAGAGCCATAAAAAGTAATTAAAAGCTTCTAAAATATTAAGATTAAGCATAAATTAGAATGTTAAGCAAATATGATAGGTCAAGCAAATAGTTAACTAAAAGTTATATTGCATTACTGTATTTTTTAAGCTTACAGCAAAATATCTAGTCTGGGAAAGAACAGAAATTGACACATCGAAACCAGCTTCGGACAAGATAAGAGTTTGAGAACACCTGCGATTCAAGGCTAGGAAGCGATAAAGATGGCTCTGAAAGGCACATAGAAAGACCAGCTGGATTGGTGAATCAGCAGAAAAAGGTCACACTGACATAATGCATGAAGAGAAAATCTTAGTAAATTCAGGCATTAGCAAAAATATTAGGAAAATATATTAGAAATTAACTTTAGTGTAGAAATTAAGACAAATCAAGCATGCCAAGCAATGATTAAATGAAAGCACATACTATACTTCTTTTTTAAAGCTCAAGTTTCAGGTCACTATTATAAAAAGTTTGGAAGGTTTAAGAAAGAAAATGATGAGAGGAAACCCATATATGGAATTGAAGCCTTGGCCAGTTAGAGAAAATGGGAACAGCATAGAAAAATAGAAATACCACGAGGGGGCCAGTGAGAAGAAAGTAAGGAGATAATAAGGGTTTCCATGGGAACTCAAGGTTCGGCCGGACAGGAGTAGAAGGGAGTCAGAGAAGATGGGCAAAAGAGCTCATTCGAGCGAGGTCAGAAAAGATAGGAAATGCAATAAGAAAAGCCACAAAGATGGTAAGAGGAAGCCATCCACCCAGTCTTAGACCAATCAAAATAAGCCGAACAGACACCAAGAGGAATAATGGACAGTAAAACCAGGTGCAGAATGAGCTAATCGAGCGAGGTCAAAATGATAAGAAATTATTATAAAAGCTTCAATTGCTGTAATGTTCAGGGCTCGATCTCATTCGGCCGAATTGGGTTGAGTCCGTGTTGTTGATTTATTGCAATAAAGCCTTAAAACTCTGTCTGTCTATCTCGAGTCCTAATAGCCTTTATTTTTAGGTAAAAAGCCTTCTGATGATGAATTTTTCGCCACGACAGGTGCTGCATAGAACACAGGACAACGAAGAATCCACGACACATAACATAAAGACACGTAATATATAACAAGGTGCAAGGTAATATATAACCACGTGCAGCATTGCAGAGCAGAACACATATATCAGATATCAGATCGGTCCATGAGTGTTCAGGAATCTGACTGCTTGGGGGAAAAAACTGTTACACATTCTGGTGGTGAGGGCCCGAATGCTTCGGTACCTTTTTCCCAATGGCAGAAGTGTAAACAGTGAGTGTGCAGGGTGTGTTGGATCATTCACAATTCTGGTGGCTTTGTGGATGCAGCGTTTGGTATAAATGTCCATGATGGAAGGAAGAGAGACACAGATGATCTTCTCAGCTGTCTTCACTATCTGTTGTAGGGCTTTACGATCCCTGACCGTGCATTTTCCAAACCAGACAGTGATGCAGTTGCTCAGGATGCTCTCTATGGTTCCTCTGTAGAATGCTGTTAGAATAGCTGGTGGAAGATGGACTTTACTCAGCCTACGCAGGAAGAAGAGCTGCTGCTGGGCCTTCTTGACTAAAGAGCTGGTGTTGTAGGACCAGGTGAGGTTCTCTGCTAGGTGGACACCCAGGAATTTGGTACTAATGACGACCTCCACAGTTGAGCTGTCAATGTTCAGTGGCAGATGGTCACTCTTAGTCTTCCTAAAGTCAACAATCATCTCCTTTGTTTTGACTACATTCAGAGACAGGTTATTGGCTTTACACCAGTCCGTTAACCGCTGCACCTCCTCTCTGTATGCTGTATGCATAGGGGTGAACATCAGAGAATTTAAAAAGCAGCAGTTACCCCATGTCATCTCTGAGACGGGTGCTCCAATGTCTATCTGGTTTCAATTGAATGTAATTAGTGCTCAAAAAACAGGCCGTTTGTTATGGCAACATAAATTGAACCAGGCGCCCCCTTCTGGTGTAGGTGAAATTGCAGCAGTAGCTTCAATGAGAACCTGCTTCAAACTTGGCTTATCACACTATGACACCCTCCATTTAACCCAGCGTTTCTCAACCTTTAAATATTTGCGACCCGAGTTTTCATAACAGTTTTAATCGCCCCCGCCTAACATGTTTTTGAAATGTAGATGCATATTTTATTATACCTACTTAACTTTTATCGACATTTATCTAACTCTATATTTATTGTTCTAGTATCAGAATGTAGTTTAAGTTAATTTGTTTTGGTTTCAGCAGATGTTTTTTTCATATTTTTGATTCTTTTTTTTTTTTCACATCTTCGCGTCCCTCTTTTTGTTACTTCGCGCCCCCCTAGGGGGGCCTGCCCCACAGGTTGAGAACCACTGATTTAATTAGTAGATGTTTTGCCTTTCCTCACTAATTAAAACACCGAATGCTAAGAGGAAGTCTATTACCGTATGTAACGTTTTGATGACGTACGTAAAAAGAGGAGTTTGCTCTCTGACTTTGATTTGCTGACTGTCTTTCCGAGGCAGCCAGCGTGAGTTTCGATTGCAGTTAGCCGCCCGAACCCTTCTTAAGTTCGCATTTTTCAAAGGACTGCAGCCCCGTCCGAGCGGCGGCTCTTCTTTTTAATCGCAGGTTGTATCGAATGAGCCGCCCGACGGGCGCGGGCGCGCGCACTTTGCTCGTCCCTTCAGACGCCTTGTCCTCTCCTCTGACCCTGTAAGAGGACACCGCGTCCGCGCCGTTCCCGTTGTCTTGCCGACTTGCTTGAAGTGTGCGGCTTTTTTTTGTGTTGCCGTGGACACACCGTCGGCGAGCGCTCATCTGTGGCGGGCAACATGCAGGACGAGAGGCCGGTGGTCACGCAGATGAGCGGGTATTATTTAGGAACGGTAAGGTCCCGTTTCTTGGGGCAGGGCAGGTATGACTTACACCGCAACTGAGGCTTCTGAAACTTGTACGCTGCTGATCACGGAGGCATTAGAAAGTTTGGCGGTGTAATTGGAGTCTCCATGGTGTTAGTGTTTGATTTTTGGAAATGTTGTTGGACACCTTAGAGAAATGAAGGGAGACCATACTTTAATGAGAGAATGTCATTCGGCGTCACCTTTCCTAATCGCGAAGGGTATGACTAGAGTGGGTGCTGAATTCTTTTTATCATTGGCACCAGTAAGATAAAACAACAATTTGTATCTCTGGAATGGATTACCCTAAACAGTCCAGTTTGGGTTTTGGAGGAGATTTGTAGATTAGCTTGAAAGAATGTTATTGGGCAGAACGTTGTGAATGGGTTAAACTGAAATCCATATTGTCTGCCTTTGCTCCAGTGCTGCCTGGATAGGCTCTGGCATTGGGATACCCGGAAAAAAAATGTTAAGAGAAGAGGTAGAAAGAGAATTAGTTCTCTTATCACCTGCCTGTAGTTAATTAGTCTGCAGTTTATACGGAGCCAGCTTTTTAAGTGCTTTATAGGTGAAACTGCAGTATGACACACAGTTCTGTCACCTAAAATAAACACTGCGCCCCACATGATGATAAGTGAAACTGCCAGCACTGAAAACTGAAGAAGTATTACACTCATATACGCGTCCTACTTACAAAGGATTCGAAGTATTACACACATCCTAATCTGTTCCTCTGAGAGTCGCAGTCAGGGCAGCTGATGGAACGGTCCCTACAGATGACATTACAGTTGTGACCCACTGGAGTGGCTACTTTGGGCAGTTGTTCAAAGCTGATCCTCCGGCTAGGATGTTGGGTATCTCTGGGTCCACGGTTCTTGAGGCTGATCCTCCAATTAACTGTGAACCACCCAGTCTCACGGAGATTGCACAGGTGCTGAACCAGCTGAGGGTAGGGAAGGCTGCAGGGATCTGTGGTATCCAGGGTGGTGGTAAGGCTGTCCTCCTGGCATTGCAAGCAAACTTTGCTTCCATTTGGGAGACTGGCATCATCCCAACTGACTGGAAAATGGGACTTGTCGTCCCAATCTGGAAAGGGAAGGGTGATCGCCTGGATTGCAGCAACTACAGGGAGAAAACACTGCTGTCGGTGCCGGTTAAGGTCCTTACTAGGGTCGTCCTCAATAGGATCCGTGATCACTTGCTCACCTACCAGTGACTGGAACAGTCTGGTTTTGCGCCTAAGAAGTCTACCATAGTCAACTGCATCCTGGCACTGAGGGTTCTCATGAAGCGCAAACGCGAATATCAGCAGAGTTTCTTTGCAGCCTTTGTCGATTTTCATAAAGCCTTCAACTCAGTTGATCGAGCTGCCCTGTGGGACATCCTGAGACTTTATGGGATCCCCCAAAGTTCCTGGATATCATGGCTGGCCTGTACACTGGTATGGTGAGTGCTGTGCAGAGTGCTGGCAGAACCTCTGCATTTTTCACAGTTGACTCTGGGGTTCGTCAGGGATGTGTTTTGCTCCTACTCTGCTCAGTGCTTGCATGGCCTGAGTGTTGGGCAAGGTCGTGGAGTCCATCAGCTGTGGGGCATCTGTCAGTGAAGAGATATTCACTGATCTTGACTTTGCTGATGATGCTGTGATCTTCGCAGAGTCAATGGAGGCTGTAATCGGGGCTCTCGAGAGACTGAGCGAGGAGTCTGAGTGTCTGGGCTTGCGAGTGTCCTGATAAAAACCAAAGAGCCAGGCCTTTAATGACCTCTTGGGCACAGCAACCAGCAGTGTGTCTGTTTGTGGAGTGAGTGTTGACCTTGTCGAGAGGGTTACTTACCTTGGCAGTGACATTCATGTCTCTGGTGGCTCTTCCTATGAAGTCAGAAGACGGATTGGGAGAGCATTGGGGGTCATGGGGTCGCTGGAAAGGGGTGTGTGGCGCTCCGATATCAAAAGAATGAAGGTCCAAGTCTTTAGAGTCCTGGTGCTATGGTTGGCGAGACATGGATGTGGTCATGGAGTCCCAAATGAGGCACTTTACCTGCATTGTGAGGGAGCGTCAGTTACGGCACTACGGTCATGTGCCACAATTCCCCAAGGCTGATCCGATTCTTAGGATACTCATTGTTGAGGACCTGAGTGGCTGGACCAGGCCAAGGGGATGCCTATGTAACACCTGGCTATGGCAGATAGATGGTCATTTCTGGAGGTTGGGACTGGAGCGTGTGTCTACCTGGGGGGGGGGGTTGCCAACCAGGATCCTGCACCGTTTTGTTGTGTGGTAGGTGCATGCACCCCAACCTGACCTGAACTGCTAACATGCTAGGAGTTGCCACAAGATGGTATTCACTAAGAGATTGGCAAATACATTCCAGGAGAGGTGGCATGATTTGGAAACACTATATTCACACAAAGAAGTCATGCACTGCCAGCAAATGGGAAAGTTGGTAACGTTACATTCTTTGGCCACAGGGAAATTGCAGCTTTGTAAAAATGGTGGTTTGGATATGTCACAGCCAACTATTTATTGAATTTGGCACCAAACTTTGAACTCCCTTACAGCACATGAGGTAATACACGGATTTATAGAGTTCCCCACCACTTCTTGTGAGGTAATGTTAAAGCACGTTGTATTAATGCTGTTTTTCCTGGAGTTTTTGTGTGACTGATTGGCATTCACATGAAGATCATTGCCCTAAATGTGAATCGAGCACCTATAGGTGAATCAGAAGTAACACCACAGTATCGGCACACAGGTGGTCTTATTCTTGATGTCGTTGTGAAGTGTTAATAGTTATGTGCAGCTTAGCTCAATATCCTACCTTTATTATGTTTTCCTTCTTCTTCTCCATCTATTACTTTAATTATTATTATTATCGTTGTGGTGAAGCCTTATACTTCATGCGACGCGACACATCCTCCAGCGGACGCTCCTGCTACGCAAGCGTTTTACTGTTTATACTTGCCCGCGTTCTTTGCGTAAATCTGGAGGAATCCACCAGGTGGCAGTGTACGATATCACCACATTGAGAACCGGTTCGACTTCGCTGTGTTGTGAATTGCCTTAGACATCCATTAAATTCCGATGACACCTTACGGCAATATCTCTGAAGAGGATGTTTGATGATTACATCCATCATTCTTGCTGGCATTGGGCACTAGGCAGAAACAGTCCCTAGATATGGCATCAACTCATCGCAAGGTGAATACAAGCAGACACACACACACTGGCGTCATTTTAGTGTCTCCAAATCTACATATCTTTGGAAGGGAACCGGAGCACAGTGTGGAAACCCAGCAGGAAAACATGTAAACTCCAGCGACGTGACTCCCTGCTCCGCCACCGTGTCACCCCCATGTGTGTAATTATTAACAGTGTTCATTATTTAAACATAGTTAATGCATTTCATCATGAAAGTGATATCAAGTATAAATCTAAGGATTCTAAATGTGCAGAGAGTTAGAACATCATACATGTAATGTGTTCTGTGTGGCGATCTATTGCTGGCGATCCGCTGCTGTCAGGTCAGGAGGAAGCCCCAGAAAAAAAAGATGGCACAGAAGATGGTATGTGAGACTTTTAAAATGTATTGTGTCATTACGAACAGGAATATGCGACACTTGAATATAAAATGCATCTGTATGTCGGCATTTTGCTTCACCACATCGAACCATTTATCAAACATCGAAGCGCGAACATCGATCTCCTAGGATCCACATAGCGACTTTCTGTCACATGTAGATAGTAACCAGAGACTCTGATGTCACATTACGACTTTTATCACACTGTGCCCCTCGACTTTTTGCTGGTACTGCATTAATTTCTGAGGACCTGCTCAGAGGACACGTCAAATGAACGCTGGGGACGTGTGGCAGCCATGATGCGGGCGCGTACACGTTCTGAGCGTGAAGTATAAACGAGCCCTTAGCGTCAGTATCAAAAGACTACAAAACATCTCCTTGATTTTCAAGGTAAACAACGAAACACCTTCATGAGTGCCATTTCGTGGCATGGTGATGACATTCATTCTCAAAGTTGAGCTCTTACTCCTCTCTGGGAGGGCATGTAGGACGCTTCATAACTACTTCTCGTGTCCTACTCTGGGTTAAGACAGACTCCGATCCTAATCAGACTTTTAGTGCAATTCCTAGGAGTAATTCTGAGATGCTTTATACATACTGGCACTGGAGTATTTTTAGAGAAATCAACACTGTGGTGGACAGCCGGGTCCCATGCCCGGCAGGGACACCCCTTCTGCATCTGTTCTGGGGGAGCAACCATGGGCAGCTCAGTACGCTCAGACGCTTGGTGGCAGCCTCCTTGGCTGACGGTGATTCCCCAAACTCCCGCAGGGCTCCATGGGAGATGGAGTCCTCCACAGCCTGGTTGGGGCCCGGGGTGGCCGCTAGGGGGAACTGTCTGGTTTCAACAGCCTGGATGGACGAATCTTCAGCCCCACCCAGATGTGCAATTAAGACCAGGAGGTCAATCACCTGGAACGCTTCCAGGTGGGCTATAAAAAGGGCCAGCCACCACCACTCAGGAGGCCAGAGTCGGGAGGAGGAGGACTAAGCTTCAGGAGGAGTGGTGGTAGAGGAGAAACAAGAGTGTGTTGAGTTGCAGTTGTGCTTTGGGGACTGTGTAATGCCTGTGGGTCACGGGTAAGACGTGCGCCCACGGGTGAAGAAAAATAAAAGTTTGTTTATTTTTATACGTGCCTCCGTGTCCACCTGTGTCGGGTCAGGCGCCTATATAGCGCCTTTGTTACACACCTATGGGAGATTTTGTAAACTCAACACAGCCCAGGGTACGATTTGAGGCCAGGGTACTGACCGCCACATCAATGTGCTGCCATTTTCTAAATTCACTAATTTGCGTTTTATACATTTCAACCGACGCGTACAATGAGACAGACTGGCTGGAAGAAGACAAACACTGAAATCAGATTTTAAATGGCACCTTTCTCCTTATTTCTCATACTCCTCAGGTTTGATGCTGATCCATTATTTTCTGTTTAAATATCAGCAGAAGGCGAAGCAGCAACTTAGGTCTTGAGTCTGAACTCTGACTGCGCAGGCACAGTCAACAGTGGACGTTTTTAATATGAAGTTAACCTTTAGCTTGTGACTCTCAGGTGTCATTCTGCTTGAGCTCATTTAAGTTCTAAAAAAGATGAGTGAACAAGATTTATTATGCTTTATGTGCAATTTGAAAGAGTATACCTTTTGTATCCTTTGCTGTATTGAAATCTCTGCATAACAAAGTACGTAAAGGCATCTTTAACAGTGTACTTTCACACATTCAAAAAGATATTGATTGCTTTTTTTGTTGCATGCAGTGAGAAATCAAATAAAATGACCCCTTTTA
Organism: Polypterus bichir lapradei; assembly: GCA_026402145.1. Taxonomy (NCBI): domain Eukaryota; kingdom Metazoa; phylum Chordata; class Cladistia; order Polypteriformes; family Polypteridae; genus Polypterus; species Polypterus bichir. The sequence goes on from JANRMT010061414.1 coordinate 26,666,693, forward strand.
TTGGCTAACTAAAAAAGACTACAATATGCAAGCTTTCCAGGTAACTCAGGCCCCTTCTATCTATCTATCTATCTATCTATCTATCTATCTATCTATCTATCT
>JANRMT010061414.1:26674360-26720341 GCA_026402145.1 Polypterus bichir lapradei
TGGTATCAATCTTTTCAGAATTTATCGAACTTTAATGTGATGTTAGATTTTCAGATTCTTATTCTGTTTTTAGATTCTAAACTAAAAAATATCGAGAACTCACATCCCGCGAGATGAGACTTTGTGCCAAAAGATTTAACAATGCCTGGGGTTGGAAATAAAAGACAAGGAGTAGGACAGCTGCTGTACAGGCTTTTAAATGTTCGAAGCGCTGTACGAGATGCAGATCACACGGCACGGCAGCAGCAGCAAGCCAGCAGCTAATCGAGCAAAGAGGAGGTAAAAAAAACTGTATTTGTTTCCCATTGTATCACCGTTTAAGAGGGGGTTTTGGAGGAGCGACCGCATCTCCTTGGGGTGCGTTCAGCCCCCCTCTTCACACCGTGAGCGGCAGAGACATGAAGTGACTGGCGAGTGAATTAAGCAAGGGGGTAATCTCCCTAGTATGTATATAAATATATATACAGTATATATAATATATATAATATATATATATGTGTTTGTGTGTATATACAGCTGCCGGTCATAAAATTAGAATATCATGACAAAGTTGATTTATTTCAGTAATTCCATTCAGAAAGTGAAACTTGTATATTAGATTCATTTCATTACACACAGACTGATGTATTTCAAATGTTTATTTCTTTTAATTTTGATGATTATAACTGACAACTAATGAAAGTCCCAAATTCAGTATCTCGGAAAATTAGAGTATCAATTAAGACCAATGCAAAAAGGATTTTTTTAGAAATGTTGGCCATCTGAAAGGTATGAACATGAAAAGTTTGAGCATGTACAGCACTCAATATTTATTTGGGGCTCCTTTGGCCTGGATTACTGCAGCAATGTGGCGTGGCATGGAGTCGATCAGTCTGTGGCACTGCTCACGTGTTATGAGAGCCCATGTTGCTCTGATAGTGGCCTTCAGCTCTTCTGAATTGTTGGGTCTGGCGTATTGCATCTTCCTCTTCACAATACCCCATAGATTTTCTATGGGGTTAAGGTCAGACGAGTTTGCTGGCCAATCAAGAACAGGGATACCATGGTCCTTAAACCATGTACTGGTAGTTTTGGCACTTTGTGCAGGTGCCAGGTCCTGTTGGAAAATGAAATCTGCATCTCCATAAAGTTCGTCAGCAGCAGGAAGCATGAAGTGCTCTAAAACTTCCTGGTAGACGGCTGCATTGACCTTGGACCTCAAAAAACGCAATGGACCAACACCAGCAGATGACATGGCACCCCAAACCATCACTGACAGTGGAAACTTTACACTGGACCTCAAGCAATGTGGATTCTGTGCCTCTCCTCTCTTCCTCCAGACTCTGGGACCTTGATTTCCAAAGGAAATGCTAAATTTACTTTCATCAGAGAACATAACTTTGGACCACTCAGCAGCAGTCCAGTCGAGATGCTTCTGACGCTGTCTTCTCTTGTTCAAGAGTGGCTTGACACAAGGAATGCGACAGCTGAAACCCATGTCTTGCATACGTCTGTGCGTGGTGGTTCTTGAAGCACTGACTCCAGCTGCAGTCCACTCTTTGTGAATCTCCCCCACAGTTTTGAATGGGTTTTGTTTCACAATCCTCTCCAGGGTGCGGTTATCCCTATTGCTTGTACACTTTTTTCTACCACATCTTGTCCTTCCCTTCGCCTCTCTATTAATGTGCTTGGACACAGAGCTCTGTGAACAGCCAGCCTCTTTAGCAATGACCTTTTGTGTCTTGCCCTCCTTGTGCAAGGTGTCAATGGTCGTCTTTTGGACAACTGTCAAGTCAGCAGCCTTCCCCATGATTGTGTAGCCTACAGAACTAGACTGAGAGACCATTTAAAGGCTTTTGCAGGTGTTTTGAGTTAATTAGCTGATTAGAGTGTGGCACCAGGTGTCTTCAATATTGAACCTTTTCACAATATTCTAATTTTCCGAGATTATGAATTTGGGACTTTCATTAGTTGTCAGTTATAATCATCAAAATTAAAAGAAATAAACATTTGGAATATATCAGTCTGTGTGTAATGAATGAATTTAATATACAAGTTTCACTTTTTGAATGGAATTATTGAAATAAATCAACTTTGTCATGATATTCTAATTTTATGACCGGCACCTGTATATATATATATATATATGTGTATATATACATGTATATATATATGTGTATGTATATATAAATGCAAAATATACATATAATATCTTCGCAAAAAACAGATATAAGAGTCATAAAAAGGTTTGGGGCAGCCACCCGTATAATTGATTTCCTGGCTGCAAAGTTGATCAAATAAATACCGCACTGATGTGCACAAAACCGAGTCCAAAACAGAACTGAGGGAATAGGGAAAAGGTGGAGTCTTTAAAGGGGAAGACAGGAAGTGAAGTCAAAGGGGTCGGGCTCATGAGGGTCTTCTGCCGTTGGTGTGAGCCCAGACATGACATCACAGGGGCCGGAGCCGGCAAGGTCTTCTTCCATAGGCTCGGACTCGGAAGTGACGTCAAGAGAACCAGGTGGAATCTCCCATGAATGGTCTGCAGGAAAGGGAGAAAAAGAGTCCGTGCCCTCTGCCACATCCTGGTATGATTCAGAATTTCCCTTACTCAAGCCCTTTAGCTGCCTCCCATGCGTGCATGTGTGACAAGATATATATATTACTAGCTGTGTAAGCCCGTGCTGGTCCTATAAACTATTGAAATTGTCAGAAAAAAAACTGAAATGTAGAGATGTCAGGTCATTGAAAGAACTACTCTGGGCGTCTCTCTCCTAAGAGGTTTCATTTCGCCAATGTGCTCGCCTCGCTTCTGTATTAGCGGCTAATTGAGTGACACTTTCTTCTGAGTTCTCATTTTGCCGATGTTGCTTGCATATCCTCGGAGGTGGAGCCCTTACCCCAACTCCATCTCTCACTTCCGGGCTGGACAGACAGACAGACAGACACACTTCCATGCGTAGACGTTTCTATACAAGACAAGGTATAGAGTATACAGTAAATAAGTAAAGAACAGCTAAAGAGTACAGGAGAGAATATAAAAAAACCAAATGACATAATGGTTGATAAAATTAGGATGGGTACCGTTATCATAGAAGAACTGAATTAGAATTGAGCTAAGAGTTAAGTTGAAATGGGGGCAACAAGGAACATGGGAGTCTTTACACAGTCTCACCCCATGAAGTTTTCTGATGCAGCGTCTGCCCAGAAATAGAGGCGTTTCTGCGGCGTCCTCCTGTGTTTTTGTTGCTCCTCACCGTTGCTTTTTCGGCCCCAAGAGGCCTGCTTGAGGTAAAGCCAGCTTTCACATGGTGAGCTTGTTTCTGCTGGGCTTTGTTGATAAAGCTCCCTAGTATTTGAAAGGTGAAAGGTGTCTTCTGCAGACAAGCAAAATAAAAGCAAAAAGACATGAAGATAAAAACTGCAATAAATTAGCCTCATGAATTAGGTGCCTCGCTCGCTCTTACTTCTCGTGACTAGAGGAAATAAGACTTGCGCTTTAAACAAACTGCAGGGGCGTTATTGTATACCAGCAGTTCCGAGAAAACATTTTCCGAGATCAATAAAATAATCATTAAGAAAAGAATGTTGTTTTTCTTTTCAAGAGCCTCTCAATACATGGAGCAGGCGAATTCAAAGTTAGCAGACATAACATCGCCCCCGCTTTTGCATTTAATCTCATTTTCATTTTAATAGATCAGGTTTCTATGGCAACATGTTTCACTATAACTCCAGCTTGGTCCCTCAATTTCCTGAATCACCTATAAGGATGATATGAGGTGCTGAGAGAATGTGACCAGTAAGAAAGATGACCTGAAGTTATATAAAAACTAATCTAGTGTACCTCTCAGAGTGGCTCAATTTGTGTTTTGTATAAAAAAAAAAAAAAAATGAAACTGATGCAAGCTTAACTATGAAGCCAACTTTATTCTCGATATAACAGGTAACCTTAACAGTGAACTGAAGGGATAAAAAGAAATGAATCGTGAGCCTAAGTGTGTCAATTCTGATGGTCTTCCTTTCATTATGTACTTATAACCCAAGCCCCCACCGTCAGCAACCTATGACAATAAGCCAAGCAGTAAACAGACAACGCCATTCACTTGTCAAATTATGAAACCGCTCTGCCTAGTTATTATTTTGGAAAGAAGACGCCTTGACCTGGAACAAAGTAATCAATGTTTACTGAGTGAGGAGTTATTTCAGCTGTTTATTTTCCTTGCATTTCTTTTTCCCTTTAAACTGTTTGCTGGTTACTGAGGTCATATGTGATTTGCGATAAATGACTTTTCTATTGATTTTTGTTTGCTAGCTGGTGCTTCAGATGAAGTGGCCGATTCTCTGCTCTTTGTGCCGGCAGCACAGCTTTCTTTGCTTGCACTCCTTGGATAATTAAGGTCATCCTTCATGAGCTTTTCCACTAAGACTTTCTGTTTCTACAGCCTCACCATTATAATCTGTCATTTTTGTTATTCTGTTAATATACAAAGTCAGCAGTTGTCATCATTCTGAACTTCTTGGCCTGTTGCAGTGTGTGTGTAACTCTGGGGCGTATTTCTTAGTCTCGAGCGTGTATTAGAGGAAAAAATAAATGGACTGAAAACATTGTGCAGAACACGATTCAGAAAGACACAAACTATTTCATTTTGTCTTTAATACTTTTGAGTTCTTTTCTTTTGTTCATGGGCCATGGCTTCTCCAGTAGAGAGTGTTTGAACGCAAATGGTGTGAACGCTGGCCCGGACACAGACAGGCAGAAAGGTGTAAATCACCCCACACACGTTTATTATACATAATTATATACAATTAAGTGCTCACAAACCCCAAAAGTGCCCAAAGTCCTGGCCACACAGTCCAATGCCTTGCTTCTTCAGGCCGCCTCCTTGCCTCCTCCAAGACCTCGTCCTCTTCCACCCGACTCCTTTTATATTCCCCCAGATGTGCTCCAGGTGTGTCCCGGCAAACTTCCACTGACACGCCCCAGTGTGGCGGATGTGCCGGGTGCATCCCCGGAAGCACTCCGGGTGTCCCTGCTCCTCATCCCCCCAGCACTTCCGGGTGTGTCAGAAGTGCTGAGGGCCAGGGCTCCAAAGGCATAGGGGCGCCCCCTGGCGATGACCACGGGCCCCTACAGGACTGAGCTTCAAAAGGTACCAGGGCGGTCGCCCCCACATGGTCTGGGGAAGGCGTAAGCCCTCCTCCGGTCCTCCTGGGTGTCCCGGCTGGATCGCCCCCCCCCCCACCCCAACCATCTCCGACAATGGCTAAGGTTTTACAATGCAGTAAATCAATGTCTGAGGGCTTCTTTCCCATTACTGTCTCTCGTGCAACTTTCCCTTTAGTCTAAAACCTAGAATTGCCGATTGTTTAATGTGTAGTGCGATTGAGCGTGCTGGGTCATACAAAGGCTAAGAGCATCCGTAGACCAGAAAGAAGATTAAGACTCTGAATTAAAAAAAAACGTTAAATCTAATAGGGGACTTTATGGCTGAGACGCACAGACGGCTCACAGGACTCTTCTCAGTGGGCCTGTATCATTATTGGTGTAAGACCCTCGCTGGCCAGCTGATCTGAGTAACTGCCGACGTGAGTGTTTTAGTGGTGGACCTCGTGCACAAACAGCAACACGGAATGAGAAAAATGGAAATTGTGGCATCAGTGAAGAATTTAAAAATGAGGCCAGTATTATTTTGATGTCCTATTGTCCCAAGCCGCCCTTCTTGTGGTTGTAACTAGGCTTTCAGAACTATTCACGATCTATGTCAAGTTATATTTTAAATGTTTGGATGAAAATACTCTTAGTTTAGTGAAAATGTGGTAAGCTGAAATTGAGCTGCACATGTTAATCCTTTAGTCATTCATAAAGAACATTGCAGAAAGAATAGTAGCTGATGTGTTATGCTCAGTATATGGTAGAGCTCATACATTGACTTGTCTTCCATTAAGGAGATGGCTTCATAGACTTGATATAGGGGAGCCATAGCCTGTTAAGACTTTCCTTAGTTTGTTTGCGGACAACCAGAGGGGTTGCCCTTTTTATAGAGGAAGTCTGACAAGCTGGAATAAAAGTTTCTTGCTTGAAAGCTGACTCCATCTACTTGCCCATCCTCAACCATGCTCATGAACTCTGGGTAGTGACTGAAAGAATAAGATTACAAGTATAAGCAGCTAAAATGAGCTCCGGAAGAAGGGTTACTGGACTCAGGAAGACCTTGGAGTGGAACTGCCTGCTTTTCTGGATTGAGGGGAGCCAGCTGAAATGGTTTGGGCAGGTGCTTAGGATGATACCCCCAGATGTCACCCCACTGGTAGGAGAACACTGAGGAACAGACCCAGGACACACTAGAGCAGTGATTTGTAACTTTTTTTGAGTCACGGACCCCTTTAAGAATCTGATGAAAGCTGTGGACCCCCTTCCCCAGAAATATTTGCATAAATATGATTTTGCATGCAATGAATATAATGTGCTTTCCTTATCGAGATTTGATTGCCTCATACATATATGACATACACAAAGTATTATTAACCTTTAAAGAAGTGGTTCCCCTCCTAGGCCTCTCTAAAATCATGATGTCCCCCACTGTAACATATACCTTATTCTTATTATTACCTATTCAAAAAGTGAACTCCTACTCACGTGGAGGAAGCCCATAATGTCATTAATCTGGTCTAAACAAGCTTCAAAGAACATGGAAACAAAAGAGGGAAAAGATAGGTGAAGTACTGACAAAGAAATCACTAAGAAATTGTTAAAAAAAAATATAATAAGAAGTAATAGGAAAATACAGCAAATACAGTTTTGAAAACATATAATAAGAGACGTGATATTCATAAATGTAAAATAACTTTAATGACTTTTTCTGTAATCTTTGATCATTTAATATTTTTGTTATATTGCAAAATTTTATAATCATTGTTACAATTCATATTACTTTAATGGTAAAAACGATTTCTAAGAATGGCACGGTGATGCAGTGGGTAGCGCTGCTGCCTCACAGTTAGGGGACACGGGTTCGCTTCCCGGGTCCTCCCTGCGTGGAGTTTGCATGTTCTCCCCGTGTCTGTGTGGGTTTCCTCCCACAGTCCAAAGACATGCAGGTTAGGTGTATTGGCGATCCTAAATTGTTCCTCGTGGGTGTGTGTGTGTGTGCCCTGCAGTGGGCTGGCACCCTGCCTGGGGTTTGTTCCTGCCTTGTGCCCTGTGTTGGCTGGGATTGGCTCCAGCAGACCCCCGTGACCCTGTAGTTAGGATATAGCAGGTTGGATAATAACTGACTGACTGACTGACTGAACAATTTCTAAGTAGAAAAACCCAAGCAGGTTGTAAAATCATAAATTAAAGGGTTCTTCACCATCCCTTCTATGTTTCTATAAATATATAAATGTCTCTGTAAAAATTCTCTTATATATATTTCTCTTCTGGTTCATCCTGCCCCCTTCTTTAAACCCGGTCCCACCCACACGCAAACCACATGGCATTTCTCGATTCCTATTCGTCCTCTTCCAAACCCTTCCCCACGCTGCCTGTGGTCTCCCATAAACCCTCTCACCGCTTTTCTCGATTCTTATTCCTCCTTCGGACTATCGCGTTCCCCACTCCTCTCTCATGACCCCATTGGTGTCATGTCACCACCCGATATCTAGCCTGACCGCGTGACCTTTCACTTCGGCCATGTCTGCGCCTGGGAGTCTTTTCCGTAGCCTGCTACCATTGGCATTGGTTTCGCTCCTTGCTATTTTCGTTAAACTGTGACGGTTGTTTCCTAAGCCTTTGTTAAAAAATGAACAACAGTATCTTCTCTGTCGACGGGTTTTTGTACAACGTCATCTCTATTCCAGGATCTGGCAACTGCCTGTTCCTATCAGTGGATTATTTCTTGATACAATCGGTTGACGAAGGCAATGCACTCTCACTACGACATAGGGCAGTAGATTTCATTGCATCACATTGGGACAGATTTGGAGACGTTCTTCCTGTTGTTCTTTCCAACGCAAGTCGAGTTATCACAACAAGTCATGAGGACTATCAATACATGGCAACATCTGGAGTTTATGGTGGTGAAGCTGAAATTCAAGCTCTTTCCGAGATTAGATCTTTTGACTCATTATCTGTCGTCTCCAGCAAAACACCTATTCACAACTGCATCTTTCAAGAAGTATTTCTTTCTTCTTGATTTCTGAATTCCTTTCTCACCGTTTTCCGTTCCTATTCTTACACCGCCGTATACGGCGGGCGTCCACTAGTAAAAATGATTTGTTTATTTTTTTCTGTCATTTTTAACAGTGAATTTCTGTTTTTACATTTTATAAATTGTTTAACGTACCTAAATTCTCGAATTGCCCCCCTAAAAAATCAAATTGTGCCCCACATTGGAAATCACCGCTTTAAAATAAACAATCTAAAAAAAATGCTCCTTTATTATGTAAAAAGTAATGGCAGGGGTGCCCACACTTTTTCGGCTTGCGAGCTACTTTTAAAATGACCAGGCTGAAATGATCTACCTACATTAAAAATGATATATATATATATATATTGTCACGCACGAGCGCATCGGGAGCAGTTGAAAGACACGACGCGCACCATGATAAACCCTGCCGGGGGACGAAGACAGCGTACTAACCTCTCTCTCCTTTCTTCCGTAGAAAAGACGAAGCGACGTCGCCGTAAAACAACCCGGAATACACAACGGTCTCCACTTCCAGGTTCCTTTCTTCCCTCTGGTCCCCTAAAGATGACGTCAACCTCCCATAAACAATCACGCCTTCCCAGCAGCCATCACGCCTGATTTCCGGTCCATCCCTTTATATTGTCCCTCCAACCCGCCATGTTTGTCTTATGATTTTGGTACATTTATGTCTGAGAGAAAAGACCTGTGTTTTTTTTGTTACAGTATACGGGGCAAAACCCCAAACCTTTATGCGACAGTTGTGTGTTTCTTTTACAATATATATATACTGAGTATACTTTATACATAAAATATATGTTGTCGTACCTTGCATAAATGAATAACCTTTATGGCATAATAACAATTCAATACATTTATGGTCACTCCAGTATTTGGATTTAATAATCTTCATGTGGGAAAAGGCTGACTCACATAAACAAGTAGAGCCGAATAATGCCGGCAAGGAACTTTTGAATTCAGCCGAGTGAGAAATGACGGCTGTCCAATTAACTGCGATTTTAGTTCCCTCTCTTTTCAGAAGGAAGTCAGTTTCGTCGTTTTTATGAACAGTTCGAAAGTGCCTTTCCACATTTTCCTTCTTTGAAATAGCAATGATAGATTGACAGATCAGACAAACGCACTTCGATTGTGACATTGTCAGAGAAAAAAAATCCTCTTCTAATTACACATAAAGCCCATATCCTCCCCAAACATTTTTTTTTTTAAATCCCTTCTTTAGTCGATGTAAATTGGAAGGCTAACTAGATCACAGTCAGAGTTTTGCAGTAGCTCGCTCGTTTGATCGTACGTGCGGGATGACCAGTGTCTTAGAAGAAAGGAGATCTCAGACTGGCCTGTATGTCAATCAAGTGACAAATGCCATAGGGAGGATATATGATAGACTAACGTTTAAAAATTTTTTTTTTTGAATGCAATGCAATCTACCTGCACTACCTTTGCGATCTACCGGTCGATCGCGATCGACGCATTGGGCACCGCTGCCCTAGGGGTCCATGGAGCTCAGGTTAAGACCCCCTGCACTAGAGGAATTATATCTATCCACTCCCCAGGATGTGTCTGAGTTTTCCTCTTGAAATTCTGGTCAACTCAGCCAAGAAAGCTGCTACTGTGATCCTGGGACCCTAGGAAATGTGAAACAGAAATAATATTGTTGGTGAAGTTGAAACAAGAAAGCTGAACTGCAGTTTTCAGGGCTTACACTAAGACGTTGGTGCCAGTGCTTGTGTTATTTTTGTTCTATTTATAACCCACCCATCCACCTTTGTTTTTTTGTAGAACAAGATCGAGTTGCTGCGGGTAAGAGAACCTGATCGTATCCTGTGCGCAGCCCAAGTGCAGGTCAGTGGCTATAATGCAATATTATAACTTCTTGCCTGTGGATGCTGGTACTGCAGGAGTCTTCTGCTGCTGTTTCTCACTTCACAGAAGAGGATGAGGAGCATGTTTGGAGAGTAAAATGCTTGTTGTGGCAAACACATCATTTTCGTGGGGTTTACACCTGAAGCATACTGACATTTACTTTTGTGTGCTTCAATTGGATTGTCTTAATAAGCAACTTTCATTCAACTTAAACACTAATTAGTCTGCTAAACCTAATGACTTCTAGCTTCTTAAAGAGCCAATCAGGAGCAGGGAAATGGGTTTCCAAGGCGACGTTCTTAATTGTTGCCTCTGCTGAGTGACAGCAAGCGACTGAGGAAGCCATGTGCACATTAACCAGGACATTCTGTACTCTGGTGCTGCTCTCCGCTCTCCCCTTACTGGCCTAAAAAGCCATTTTTAGTGGATCAGCAGATGCTTGATATTGCGGTTTGTGAGTTGATTTCATCTGAGAAAGCAAAAAGGGAAAGCAATCTGCTCTGGGATGCTCTTCTCTGTGGCAAGCATCCTGCCTTTTATGTAATCCTAATGGTAAAATAATTTCACTTGGTCCTGAAAATTGTCATCGAGGTGGAAATGCCAGCATATACATTATATTTGCCACCATTCAAATGATCATGAAACTGTGTGGCTGAAGGTAAATGACTCTCTCAGAAAGGCAACCTTTGTGTGACAGAAACCCACTTGATGATCTTGCTAAGTGCTTACCTACTCACTGGAAATCACTGTATGATTGTAATCTACTAGAATAACAGCCATAGCCTACTTTGCAACAATTAGAGTTTACAGTGTGACAGTTTAGGGCTTTCTTGACCCCTTGAACCCTCAGACCACTCGTCAGACACCAGGTAAAAGTCCAAAATTTGGATTTATTATAATAATAATGTGCACAAAACACCCTCCTCTCCACAATACTCATAACTAAATCAATTCTCCAGTAAACAATAATCAATACTCCTCTCCCAGACGCGTTGCCATCCTGCCACCCAGCTCAGCTCGTCTGTCTGGGATTTCCCAGAGTCCTTTATAGTCTGTGACCCGGAAGTGCTTCTGAACCCTCAGTCCATGTGACTTCTTAGCACCTCCGGGTCAGATCAAAAACTCTTCTTTTTCATCCCGGAAGCACGTCATTCCTTCCGTCCACGTGACTGGGATGTACTTCCGGGGTGTAGGGAAAATAGATGTCCTTGTGCCTCCCTGCAGCGACTCCTGGTGGTCCCCATGGTAGCCAGCAGGGCTGTGCATAAAAACTTTGTTGTCCATAATTCCCTGCTGGCATTCGGGGCACCTCCATGCTGCAAGGAGGGCTCCATCTAGCGGCCTGGGGGTATTGGCCGGGATGAATGACCAGCCATATCTCACAACAGGTACACTTCTTCTTACAGTACAGTTTGGGCTAGTTTATAACTTCATAAATATTACTGACCTTTGGCCTCATTTTGATGAGTTAGTTAAGATGGCATACAGTGGTGCTTGAAAGTTCGTGAACCCTTTAGAATTTTCTATATGCCTGCATAAATATGACCTAAAACATCATCAGATTTTCACTCAAGTCCTAAAAGTAGATAAAAGAGAAACCAGTTAAACAAATGAGACAAAAATATTATACTTGGTCATTATTTATTGAGGAAAATGATCGAATATTACATATTTGTGAGTGGCAAAAGTATGTGAACCTCACAGATTAGCAGTTAGTTTGAAGGTGAGGTGTCCGGTGTTTTCAATCAATGGGATGCCAATCAGCTGTGAGTGGGCACCCTGTGTTATTTAAAGACCAGGGATCTGTCAAAGTCTGCTCTTCACAACACATGTTTGTGGAAGTGTCATGTCACGAACAAAGGAGATTTCTGAGGACCTCAGAAAAAGAGTTGTTGATGCTCAGCAGGCTGAAAAAGGTTACAAAACCATCTCTAAAGAGTTTGGACTCCACCAATCCACAGTCAGACAGATTGTGTACAAACGGAGGAAATTCAAGACCATTGTTACCCTCCCCAGGAGTGGTCGACCAATAAAGATCACTCCAAGAGCAAGGCGTGTAATATTCGGCGAGGTCACAAAGGACCCCAGGGTAACTTCTAAGCAACTGAAGGCCTCTCTCACATTGGCTAATGTTCATGTTCATGAGTCCACCATCAGGAGAACACTGAACAACAATGGTGTGCATGGCAGGGTTGTAAGGAGAAAGCCACTGCTCTCCAAAAAAAACATTGCTGCTCGTCTGCAGTTTGCTAAAGATCACGTGGACAAACCAGAAGGCTATTGGAAGAATGTTTTGTGGACGGATGAGACCAAAATAGAACTTTTTGGTTTAAATGAAAAGCGTTATGTTTGGAGAAAGGAAAACACTGCATTCCAGCATAAGAACCTTATCCCATCTGTGAAACATGGTGGTGGTATCTTGGTTTGGGCCTGTTTTGCTGCATCTGGGCCAGGACGGCTTGCCTTCACTGATGGAACAATGAATTCTGAATTATATCAGAGAATTCTAAAGGAAAATGTCAGGACATCTGATATCTCAAGAGAAGGTGGGTCATGCAGCAAGACAAAGACCCTAAGCACACAAGTCGTTCTACCAAAGAATGGTTAAAGAAGAATAAAGTTAATGTTTTGGAATGGCCAAGTCAAAGTCCTGACCTTAATCCAATCGAAATGTTGTGGAAGGACCTGAAGCGAGCAGTTCATGCGAGGAAACCCACCACGATCCCACAGTTGAAGCTGTTCTGTATGGAGGAATGGTCTAAAATTCCTTCAAGCCGGTGTGCAGGAATGATCAAAAGTTACCGGAAACGTTTAGTTGCAGTTATTGCTGCAAAGGGGGGTCACACCAGATACTGAAAGCAAAGGTTCACATACTTTTGCCACTCACAAATATGTAATATTCGATCATTTTCCTTAATAAATAAATGACCAAGTATAATATTTTTGTCTCATTTGTTTAACTAGTTTCTCTTTATCTACTTTTCGGACTTGAGTGAAAATCTGATGATGTTTTAGGTCATATTTATGCAGAAATATAGAAAATTCTAAAGGGTTCACAAACTTTCAAGCACAACTGTAAGTCTGAAAGCATGGGAGACAGGGATGTGACTATAACTGCATAAAGTCTACGGGGATAGCTGCCTTCGTTTGCTTTGTTTATAGCAGGCTGCCACGGTGTAATGTGACTGACTGCCTGACTGTATATGTTGGTAGTTTTTTACTTTCCTCTCTTCAGAAATGAATGCTCCCTCAATTTATTACCATTAGTTTTTGGGGATGGAAATGATGGTGTCCCTCCATATTCCATTTGGAATATTGAACAGATGCTGTCCTGATCCCTCTTATAGTTGATCCCACTGAGGTGTGTGCTCAGAAGTTTAACACCAAGGCTATTTCCACCAGGGGTCCTCCTGGTCGCGGTAGCATCTTCTAATGTGTCCAGGTGGGCAGCCATGTGTAACAGAGTTGTGTACACACCGCTAAAAAGCTTTAGAAGACAGTAGGCAGATGGTGATCATTTACCATAGTAAATAAACTTTATTCATTATGTAAGGAATGAGTGCCTCAATGAGTGCATGAAGTGCAAAGAGGGTGGCTTCCAGGAAATGATCTCTCGAGTGTTTGCCCGTAGGTAAACAGCCTATTCAGTTTGCACCGCATGGAATGCACTTTGCAGCAAGAGGAGTGCTAGAGTTTCAAATGTGTGCTACAGGTAAAGCCAGTTATTCATATGTCATCCTAATAAGATGGCATTATCTTACACAGTGCACATTTGTGCCCCTCCATCACACATTTATAAGGGCAAAGTACAGAGGAAGAGGCACTCACATTTGCCCTTTTTCTCATTTTGTCCACTGCTATCACTTTAACTCTGCTAAAGTGAATATTTATTGTGTCTTCCGTGTTACTTCCCTTCATGCTTATGAAATATAGCACAGCATTTAAGCTGATGTACTGTATGGTAATAATAGACAGTGACTACTCAAATATATTATATATTAACTAATGGTCCCCCAAAATAACTGTTCTGGACCTTCATCTTAGCAAACTTGACGTGCTGTACGTTTGCATCAATGAGGATGTCTTGTTTGGTGAATTTCCATCTAAATGATATTAGCTGTTAGGTTTTTTATTATCCAGGAATTGTAACTCACTTGTATTTTTATTCTGAGCTCTCCACTTGTAATGATCAATTTTGTAACCTTGTCCTGTAATGCTTTTTCCCAAACGTTCTCCCAGAATGTAATTTACTTGATTATGTTAATCTCTTTTGTAAGCCCCTTTGGATAAAAGTGTCTCCTAAGAAAATCTGTCTATTATAAAAAAAATTCTTGGATGATTGGAAAAAGACGAGACGTGATTTTCTCAGAGAGACACTTTCATGTCCCGTGAGACGAGTCTTTGTGCCAAAAGAATTAATCACGCCTGGGGCCGGAAATAAAATTCAAAGAGTAGATGACAAAGTAGAACGTCGTAAAGAATTCAAACACAGAGCAGGTTAGAGATAATGGAAGTACGAAAATTCGAATGTCCCAAAAAAAGGATAGTAAAGATCACATTAGTGCAAACAAACGGAAATTATTACTCGGTGAAATAACAGAACAGCGAAAAGAGATTGAATGTATTGTTCAGATTTAAACTTTAAGTCGGAGACTTGTAGATCATCTAATTTGTGTTGCCATAAGAGAAAATAAAGTAGTGTTTCTTCCCAAAGAAGAGGCGTATCTGCGGGAATTAAAAGATTCCAAAAACGTTGGAGTGGTATACATGCAGAGCAGGTTAGAGATAACAGAAGTACGAAAATTCGAAAGTCTCAAAAAAAGGATAGTAAACATCGCATTAGCGCAAACAAATGGAAATTATTACTTGGTGAAATAACGGAACCGCGAAAAGAGATCGAATATAATTTTTGCCTTTAAAGTTTAAGTCGGAGACTTGTAGATCGTCTAATTCGTGTTGCCATCAGGGAAAAGTAGTGTTTCTTTCCCAATGAAGAGGCGTATCCGCGAGAATGAAAAGATTTGTTGTTTGGTGAAAGTGAAATCCTATGAGAAAAAATTTCAAGCCCAGCGAGACAAGAATTTATGAAAAGAGATTTGGAAAAGTCCTGCCCACATAACCACACACACGGTTTAGTCATTTCTCATTTGTGTGAATTCTATTGTCAGACTCATTTCTTGTAGAGAGAAAGAAACGATATTCACTCACGGGCAGTTATACGTTGCGTTGTCACGACGTCATTTCAAACACGGAATCAAAATTCAATGCGATATTGACGAAAAAGTAAAAGCGAAAAGAGATTGAATATATGGACATAGTGGATATGACAGAAGTGCGCCACGCGAGATGCAGATCATGCAAAACTGCAGTAGCAGCAGCAAGCCAGCAGCTGATCGAGTAAAGAGGAGGTAAAAAAAACTGTATGTGTTTCCTATTGTATCACTGTTTAAGAGGGGGTGTCAGAGGAGCGACCACGTTATGGAGTCCTTGCTAAAATCGCACTACATTGACACTCTGCTCGAGTTAACAGTTCTGGAAAAGCACACACTCAATAGAGAAGTAAGCTCGAAAAATGTATCTGGTGTTTGAGACATTAAAGCCCAATCCTGAAAAGCTGTTAGGCTTTGGTGAAAAATGTGAGCTCATTTGTTTTTTGTCATTTCCAGTGAAGTTAACACCAAGAAAAGACTGTGCAGGGTCCATAGAAGAGAATGGAGATTCCTGCTATGTAGATACTGAGTGTGTTTTCTCTTTTCATTATTTGCTTCCTTGCAGCCAAAGAACATTAGAGAAGAACAAAAGAAGTGCCCTCTTCTCCCACTTCCTCCCCCTCGCTCTCAGAAACGCACTCCCCAGTCCTTGGAAGAGCTAAGAAGGCTGACAAGGTAAGAACTAACGTTCTAAGGGGGGCCAAATTTATAAAATGCTGGTTAGCGAAGTCTCTGTAAATGGTGGGATTGGGTCTCTTTTTCTGGACATGGATTAATGTATGTGACATCACAAACAGTTTCTGCACCTAGTTCTTGGCAGTGGTATTGCAAAAATGGGCTGTTTCACTTGTTCCACCATTTATAGGCAATGAATTTGATCTTTAAATTGCTTTGTTTTGGCCTGTTGACTCTTATCATCTGTTGGATTACTTCTTCAAGCCATTAAAAACAAGCACTAGTGGATGGAGTAAGCATCCTCACCAGATATTTCTAAAGAAGCTCTTCACGTGACGTCACCTCCGCTTTACAATTCAGTCGATGCATTTTCTTTATTTATATTGCTAGATTGCGTAGGAGTCATTGGGTAATAAAATGGCCTTAGATCCACAGAGGTCAATTTTTTCTAAAATTGTTGTCATCCTGTCTCAAATTTATGTTTGTGTACTCCAGCAGCCTTTTAGGAATTTCTCTCTGCACAGTATAGATAATCTGTGATGCTACTCACTGCCTTTTCAGAATATTAAAGCTTTGTCTTGTAACAAGGCGCTATATAGGCGCCCGACCCGACACAGATAGACACGGAGGCACGTATAAAAAGCACAAAGACTTTATTAATTTTCTTCAGCTGTGGGACACGTCTTCCCCGTGGCACACAGCCCAAACACAGTCCCAAGGCACAACAAACACCACCAACAATCCTTTCTCCTTGACCACCACTCCTCCTCAAGCTTAGTCCTCCTCCTCCCGACTCTGGCTTCTTGAGTGGTGGTGGCTGGCCCTTTTTATAACCCACCCGGAAGTGTTCCAGGTGCTTGACCACCTGGTCCTGATTGCACCTCCGGGTGGGGCTGAAGATTTGTCCAGCCATGCTGCTGAACCCATGCAGCTCCCCCTAGTGGCCATCCGAGCCCCCAACCAGGCTGTGGAGGACTCCATCTCCCATGGAGCCCTGTGGGTGGTTGGGCCAGGGAGGCTGCCACCAAGTGTCAAGGGGAGGTACTGGACTGCCCATGGTGGCTCCCCCAGAACAGTAGCAGCAGGGGCGTCCCTGCTGGGCATGGGACCCGGCTGTCCTTCACAGTCTATAGTCATTTTCAGCTGGGCTCTGGTCATCTTCCCTGTAATTATTTTTGTTTTATTCGCTGATCAGTTTCCAGTAATCTTTTTTTCTGTGTGCATCTTGCTTTTCTTAACCCTCAGCTGGTTTGATATTAGTCTAATCTATGATGGAGCTAGTTTCAAGTCAATGTCATCAGATTCTGCAGTCAACTTCATCGGGGTCATTTGTCAGCTCAGTCTTGTCTCCTTTTAATTAAGAGAAAATGTTTTGGTAGTGGCATTTGTCTATTATTTTGGAATAGGATGTCCATCATGGATGCTAGATGCCGATGGTGTTCTCCTATAATAACATCAATCACATGTCTTTCAAGTAAAGTGATTCATATTCTGTCCCCAGCTAATGAACCGTAACATAGAAACTGTACAAAGTGATTAATATAAATGGAAACCAACAATATCTGTCTATTAATTAAGTGTTGAACTATGGCCAATTGACAATGGATGAGAGAAGAAAATTCTGGGGGATTAATTGTCCATTGTAAGATAGAAAATTGAAGGCAAAGTCAGACATAGTTACTATCCTAGAGACTTAGGCCAGCTAGCTGATCCTCAAATTTTTCCATCCAATGATTCCAAGACTGGCAGTATCTCAGATGACTTCCATTGGTGAAAGAACAGCTTGATTGTAGAGCTGAGGCACCAAGTGCCACAACAAGATACAGACAAGAGAAACAGAATAGAGGAGGGTTAGTAACAGTGTATAAATATTGTATTACTTATATTTTTCCACATATCACTATCAAACTAGGATTCAATATGCTCAGATACTCGGCAGCTGTAGTCGGGGTATGCTATACTAAAGGCGTGAGTCTTCAGCCTGGATTTAAAACGTATGATGAAAGGGACATTTCCTACATAAACAGGCGGACCATTCCATTGCTTAGGGACCCTTTAGCTAAAAGCTTGACATCTCACTATTATTTTATTAATCCTTGGAAATCTAAGTAGGCCAGCATCCTAAAATCTTAATGTGCACTCTGCTTTTTAAGTAATGATAAGTTTTGATAAGAAAGCAGGGCCATGACTGTTTAAGGCTTTATAGGTTAAAAGGAGGATTTTGAATTCAGCTTTAAGCTTGACTAGGAGACAGTACAAGGACTTGAGATCTGGAGTTATGTGTTCACACTTTCTAGTTCTTGTAATGAATCTTGCAGCAAAATATTGAATTGACTGAAAACTGCATAAAGAACGATCTGAACAGCCAGTGAGCACATTGTAGTAATCATTCCTAGTTATGATTACTACCTATTTACTACCTATTTCTTAGTATCCTGTATATTTAGAATATGTCTTAACATTTTTAGGGTGGAAAACAATGTTTTAGACGTTTTTGTGATATGTCTTTTAAAAAGATAATGTCTAAACAGTGTACTAAGTCAGTAAAAACTAGAGGCAATTCCAATGGAGCTAAACAGCAACAGAATATTGCGTTTGTCAGCATCATCCCAACATAAATAAAATTACATCGTTTTCTGTATTCAGGGAGAAGTAATTCTCATCCATCCACTACTTTAACTCACTGACACAATTAATTAATTAATGTTCCAACCTCAGCAGCTATTATATCACAGAGTCTTCTATATCTCTGATAGGCTGTGTAAATTAGAAAGCTATTGAGCTTTGTTACTTAAAAGGGGCACCTGATCCCTGTAGGAGTTAGTCAGCTGAATCCATTGTTCAGGAACAATTAAACACAACACCATTGTGTTATGATTCTGGTGTTTGAATTCATCCTCTTTCACTTTTATTTTAATTATGAGCTTTTGATTAGTTTTCATCGTTATATTGTTAGGCGTTATTTTTATGTTAGGGATTTTGATTCCTGTCACTATTCTGTGGCTTCCTGTTATTCTTCCATTCATTATTAATTTTTATTGTTTTATTTTTGATATATTGTGCTGCCATTTTCTTTGCTGGTAGGCATTGCCATTTTGGTTTGTTTTGTTGTTACATCATGGTGTCAATGAAGCACAATTTCTAACAGACCTTTTCTCATTGATTTAGTGTTTCAAGGAGAATCTCGAGCTAACATGCTGGAGTCATTGTGATTCTCCAGCACCAAAGTATGAAGAAAATCAGACAAAGTGGTTGCTTTTATTTTTTTTATGATTCTTATTGGTGAGTGTGTCATTTGTGATGAAGTCTTTTTGTTACTTAGCATCAGTGATTCAAAGAGATGGTGTGTTAGAGGTGGACAAATCCAAGTGGGATGAAAAATCGGAAGAAACTGTAGTGGAATACTCAATGACAAAAGGGTAGCTGTCAAAAAAGAAAATAAGGAGAAATTTACTAGAACAATGAGTCTACCCCACCCTGGACTGTCAACGTGTTGTTTTGTTGGGGTTTCCACACCAGGGGCCTCATGTATAATGTCGTGCGTAGAACTCGCACTATAACATGACGTAAGCACAAAAGACGAAATGTGCTTATGCACAGAAAAATCCAGATGCAGGAATCTGTGCGTTCACGAACTTCCGTGTTCTTCCGGTACATAAATCCCAGTCAGCATGAAAAGTAACGCTCAGGCACGCACCTTCTGTCCCGCCCCAACTCCTCCCAGAATTACGCCTATTTGAATATGCAAATCAATATAAATCGCCCTTAAGCTCAGCGTTCTGTGAAATGACAATAGGAAAAACACGAGGGAAAATGGAAGAATTTCAGCGAATACCAAGTGGAGGGAAGGAAAAATGTACTATTTGTTGGTTTGAACAGTGGAATAATCAACAAAAGGAAGCTGATTGAGTGACATAGCGTGTTGGAGAAACTCGAAAGCTTAAGTTCACAAAGTCACACAGTGCCCGAAATAAAAAAGAAGTTGTCAGATATCAAAGTCGCTGTGAAAAGGCGAGTCGTAGCCCACCGTCCGAGTGTCATATGAAAGCTTATTAGGGTACAGAGAAAAAAAAGGCACACAGTGGGGAAAAAGCACGAAATGTCAACTTCAATCTTGAAATTTCCACTTTAATCACGTAGTTTATTTTGTCATTAAAGTAGAACATTATAAACTTCATCTTAAATCGTTTAATTAACCAGTTTCTCAAATCACATCTTAAGTAAAGTAGCACATTAAATGCTTTGTTTTGTATGTGATCTTCTATGTGCTCTATGTGTGTGAATCACTACTTGCTTCTTAAACCGGCTCTCTTCCTCTGACTGGACACAGAATCCATTACATTCGTGATATTACAGCTCTCTGAATAACTAAAATACTGAGATGTATATGTGATATCATTTTCATGATGATAAGAGTTAAAGCACGTTATTAAACATTGGTACATGGTGGTGCAGTGATTGTGCGTGACCTTCGATGAAATAATTTATTGCAGCAGTACTCAGGGGCGGCTCTAGGCTCGTGGCAGCCCTGGGCAGAGAAAGAATCGGTGGCCCCTTCGCCCACCAATATCAATATGGTATCTTATGCACGGCGGATGGCCACGTCCGTTGCGGACACTGCATAGCCGCCTCGTGCTCATGACACAAGCATTTAACTTTTGTCAAAATTTTGCCACTGCGTTTTTAGCTGTGTCGTTATTTTCTCTTTCTGTTTTATATTCAATATATATTGGCGTGGCCGCCCCTGGGATTTGGCGGCCCTGCAGTACTGTCTCTTTCAAACATACTAACCTCCAATTCCTGTCCTTCCTTTTCTTTCTCCAAGTAACCGATCGTCACACAATCACCTCTGTAATGGATGTTCTGTAAGCTTATAACGCCGATTCTTCAAAACTTTTAAGGAACATTGAAATATCTTCGTAGTACATGTTTAATTATTCTATCCTTCATGCCAGTCCCAGTGAAGCATACAGTGCGAGGCAGGAACAACCTTTAATTATTAACAATATAGATTATTTAAATTAAGTTAAAGTTTTATCTGTATAATATATTAAACATATTTTGCTGCATTTCATCTTAAAAATGATATTGTCATCATATGTAAATACGCGCTTTATAAAGTGGCTCAGGTTGTGCAATATTATAACTGTAGTGCAAGTTCACAGTGAGGTAATTCTACTTATAAGCACAGACAGTTGTACAAGGAGCACTTGATGGACTGATTGAGTGCGTTTAGAGCTCCTGGGATGAAACTTTTTCTGAACCGTGAGGTCCGTACAGGACAGGTTTGAAGCGTTTGCCATGTGAGAAGCAGTTCAAATAGGATGCATGGCTGAGGCAGTGTGTGCTTGATGCTGTATACCGATAATTCTCTTTCCGATCAGCTGCTCCGAGTGGTGTAGTGAGAGTAATATGGAAAAAGATGATCTGCTGTGGCAACCCCTAACGGGAGCAGCTGAAAGAAGTAAAATAAGGTGCAGTGAGAGTAACAACGCTAAAGCAGCTATGGTGTTTGGAATAGTTTGACCATTCTGTGGACCATTATATTGTTACAGGTTAATTACAATCAGATGCATTAAACTAATAAACAATATGCGGTTAATTTCAGTGTATTTATAAAGCTGCGTCAGGGACGTGGATCTGAAAAAGAAAGGGTAACCACACAGGAACAATAGCACTGCTTTGACGCTGGGAGCCGCCAGTCTGCAAAACCAAGCAGAGAACTTGCGTACAACAAGGTATGAGGTACTGTGGAAATGTGTGTGGCTTTACGCTAAGTTTAGGTTTTATACATCGCAATTTGAACGTGGAAACGTTCGTACGCAACATTTCTGTGCGTACGCACCATTTATACATGAGGCCCCTGGCCAAGATGTCTGGAGATTTATGCTCCTGGTAGGGTCTCCCTTAAGTGAACAGTTTTGGGCTGAGAGGTCACAAAGAGAACAGTTCTCAATGACCCTCATGATGGTACAGATTTAAAGACTGTGGGGCCTGCCTGGAGTAGGATTACCAGGACCCACCTCTGGAGCCAGGCCTAGGGATGACATTCGCTTTCTGTGTCTGGTAGTCTGGCAACCCACATAACCTGCTGTGGCTCAGCCCAGGACAGCGGCGTGGAGCTTTCTTGTGTGCTCACCACCTGCAAGACAAAGGATGAGGGTCAGTTTTGATGATGGTTTTTGTGACAGGCATAGGCAGGAAAGATCTAGACAGACAGTTTCCTTAGGTGAGAGCTGTGCCTGAATGCTTGACGTTAAGTGAAATTCATTTGCTGTTGGGTGTTGGACTTTGTCTAGGATTCCAGCCTTGCACCCTGTGTTGGCTAGGATTGGCTCCAGCAGACCCCTGTGGCCCTGTGTTAGGATATAGCAGGTTGATAATGGATGGATGGATGGATGGATGGACGGATGTCTTGTCATTGCTCTCGTTTGTGGTTTTCATGGACAGGATATTAAGGTGCAGCTGAAGATGTGAGGATATTCAGTTGAGGAGACTATACAGAAGATGGTGTTGTCTCATCTGACTGTGACCATTTACCTGCACTTAACTGATTTGCTGTCGAGTGTCAGGTGGCTGGGATGAGGATCAGCACCTCCAAATCTGAGGTCATGGTTCTCTCTGTAAAAAGAATGGATTGCACTGTCCAGGTGGTGGGAAGGGCAACTGCACTTAGTGCAGGAAATGTTGGCTCTTGTAAAATAAAAAAAATTAAGTCAAGCTGTTATCAAACAGAGGCAGCCCGATTTGATAAGGTTACATAGCGGGGTACCAGTCGCCAAATAATAACATACAGGATTAAACTAAACAGTATTCTTTTCCCTTTTACAGATTCAGCAAAAATATATCCCTAATTCTAAATTTTGTCTTTGTTTTAGGAAATATGTGTCAAGCTAGCAACCTCAAAAGGCATGTGTTGGTCGAGGAAGCTAAGTATGCTTTCCTCACACTGAAATTACCATCCATCCATCCATTATCCAACCCGCTATATCCTAACTGCAGTCTGCTGGAGCCAATCCTAGCCAACACAGGGCGCAAGGCAGGAAATAAACCCCGGGCAGGGTGCCAGCCCACCGCAGGGCACACACACACACACACTAGGGACAATTTAGAATCGCCAATGAACCTAACCTGCATGTCTTTGGACAATGGTGAGGAAACCCACGCAGACATGGGGAGAACATGCAAACTCCACACAGGGAGGACCCCTGAAATTACCATTTTTATTTACTTTTTTATTATATTAACCACCATATTTCTAATTTTCCTTTTATTTCCCATTATGTTTTTTGAGAAAGGAAAGCAGCTTTTATTTGCTTTGATAAATGCTTAACATTTTACACCAGCAAATTAGGGATCTCAGGTTCAACAGTAAAAAGGAACAGGATCAGGGTGATGGAGAAGGCTTTAGAAAGTATTAGTACAGCCGCTAACCAAAAAGCAGAGAAGTGGGGCAGAAAAATCCATCCAAATTAATTATTAAAAATTGTTAAAACGCTGATCTTGGAAGTACAGTATGTTTGGAGTAACACAAAGCTGAAATTAGTGTGAGGTAAAAACAAAGGATGATTCTTTTACAATCAAATGTCAGTGTTAGGTTTTGAATAAGAATGTTTTAATGTAGATCTGTATTATATTTGAATAGTGATGTTCATTCTGACAGTCCTATACTGTATATAATACCATCAGACAAAGGTTTAAGAAGACTCCCATTTTTCCAGTTTTCTTTAGTGGTAGGGTGTTAGCCAATATGGATACAATGAGAAGTCAAGCAGAATGACACCTTGTGTAGGCTGACTGACCAGATTACAATATGCAAGCTTTCGAGGCAACTCAGGCCCCTTCTTCCAGCAAGTTGTAGTCTGTTCAGCTAGGCAATAAAAGGGGTCGTTCTCATTGCTTCCAGTTTTTATTGAAATTTAAGCTGTTCAAGTCCAGTGGGTAACCTAAAATGGAGTAAATGCAAGCAGAGAACTGACAGAGGTTTAAAAAAAATAAAATGAGGTTACAAAAAATGGAAAAATAATTAAGTAAAAAGGCCTTGTGCGTGGAACAAGTAATGGGTTATCGACTTACCGCTTTTCTACAGCAATGGAAGTTAATGAAGTCTTGAAAGTTGATGCAAACAATTCCTTCAGGTGTGCCAACTTTTGTTGATTACTTAAAAACCTTCAGTCTGAGTAAAAGCAGTGTCGCTACACACTCTGAAGCAGGGCTAGGAAACGTCAGTCCTGGAGGGCCGCACTGGCTGCAGGTTGTCATTCGTTTAGTTAAAAGCCAATCCTTGCCAGTCTCAGACCTTATTTAATTTGATGGCTTGTTACTCTGCAATATAAGGTTCTTATATTGTAGATTTTTATTCCTTTCCAATGAAATCATCCAAATGATTTGAAGCCTAAAACTGATCATTTTTAACCTGTCATGTGTTTCTATTGATTTATTAAACCAAATAGTGCGTGATGAACACACACAGATGTAAATGGAAACAAGCTAGATGGTGAATTGCTGTCTGCTTTGTCATTTACATCTTATTGCTAATAAAGAGCCATTAAAGCAGTGAATGCGGCTCTTTAAGATTGAAATAAGCAATTAAGGATAGGGAACCCTAATGAGAGACCACTACAATGAAGCATCAAAATGTCATTTCAGCAATAAGTGCTTCATCAGCAATAGTTGACTTCTCATTAAGAAACTGGGTTACAACAAAAACCTGCAGCCACTGTGGCCTTCCAGGACCAACGCTGCCCACCCCTGCTCTAAAGCATTATTTGGACAATATTTCTAATTGGAGAGAAAAAAGCAATTAACAAAGAAAGCCAGACAGACCATTATCTATACTAATAAAAGGCAAAGCCCTCACTGACTGACTGACTGACTCACTGACTCATCACTAATTCCCCATTTTCCCGTGTAGGTAGAAGGCTGAAATTTGGCAGGCTCATTCCTTACAGCTTACTTACAAAACTTAAGCAGGTTTCATTTCGAAATTCTACGCGTAACGGTCATAACGGTCGACAACGTCCGCCATGTTAAACTTTCTTATTTTGGCCCCATCGTCACGAAATTTGGTAGGCGGCTTCCCTACACTAAACGAAACCGATGTACATACTTATTTCGGTGGTATGACGCCACTGTCGGCCGCCATATTGAACTTTCCAACGTTGCTAATTCTCCAATTTCCCGTGTAGGTAGAAGGCTGAAATTTGGCAGGCTCATTCCTTACAGCTTACTTACAAAATTTAAGCAGGTTTCATTTCGAAATTCTACGCGTAACGGTCATAACGGTCGACAACGTAAACCATGTTGAACTTTCTTATTTATGGCCCCATCTTCACGAAATTTGGTAGGCGGCTTCCCTTGTAGCGGTGCTACCATTAGTTAGAACTGCATCTCCCAGCAGTCCCTGCAGGGGCTGTTGGGGTCAAAGGTGGCCAGAGGGGTTTAAAAGGAGAACAGGTGTCGAAGAGAGAAGAAAAGTTTGTTTTGTTTGTTTCGTGCTTTTACATATCTGTTGAACTGCCTGCCGTTTTTCTGCTATACATCTTCGTGTCCTGGATTGTATTGTTTGTTGGGGTCTGGAATCATTTGTCTACCTGTTTACTGTTACTGAGGACGGTGTCTGGATTCATTGGCTTTCACAGAAGAAGGAGCGCTCCTGAACCATTCATCGGTCATCATACTTCAGCAATTACCGGTAGGACTGTGTTTTTCCATTTCCCTCGCTTCATACAAATCACTGGACATAACTTCACCGCTGTTCATTTCATACATGGACTTTACTGCGTGTTTGTCGTGTTTATCTGTTAATTGTAATATCGCCGAAGGGATCAGGGGTGGTATTATTGTTTTCATTTAATTAATTTAATTTCATTATACTTTTTATCGTTTAAGTTCCCAGCGCGTTTTCTTTGTCTCTGTAGTGTGTGTGTGTGTGTGTCGTGCCAAGGCTGGGGTTGTCCCTGGTAATCCTTGTATAAAATAAATAAATCACCGTCACTTACAACGGTGTGAATCTTAGCATCTTCTGACCGCTACACCCTGTGCTAACCGAAACCGATGTACGTACTTATTTCGGTGGTATGATGCCACTGTCGGCCGCCATATTGAACTTTCTAATGGTCTTTGTTACTTATGGGCCCATCTTCAAGAAATTTGGTACGCGGGTTCCCAGCGCTAACTGAATCCTACTTACGTACATATATAAGTCCATAGCCTACAGCTCGGTCACCGTGTGAGGCGGTGTTGGGTCCCCCATCCCAACGCCTCCTACGTTGTTGACTGTCTGCCTATATAAGGCCATCCGTCACTCCAGTCTCTACATTCCCTTCCTTGCTTTGCCATGGGATTCACGTCTCCCTGCTGATAACTACAGCCTTTTTATTTAATCCACAGCTTATCTGCTGTTTTATTGTTCGTTTATTACGATTATAGTTATTGTGTAGGTATTTTAGACTTACTTTACTGTTCAGGTACCCATTTCCTTTATCATTCCAACCGTACCCCCATTAACATGTCTATCGAGGTGATCACCATCGATCAAAGAACTGTCACTTACTGAGTGGTTTCCATGCCCGGAGATGGCACCTACCTTTTCTATTCTCTTTGTTACATATTGCACGGCCATATCAGGCTCACTCTTGATATCCGGAGGAACATTGTGTCTTATGTATTGAATGAGTGGGACAGGTTCAAGGTGTGGACTGATGACGGTACAGGAGATAATTATACTACACAGGAGCACTAGAAGAGTGAAATGTTTAAGCCCTTCACCTATGGTTCTGCATGTGAGTTGATGGCTGCCGTTGAATTGTTCGGTTGTTGCTTTCAAGTGTACCGAAATGGCCAAATATTTTACACCTTTTGACAACCGCCAATGCCTCTTAAACATCTTAGATTGACAGGTGACGATTTCAGTAGTGGACACTTTGATGTTTATGAATGTTTAAACTCTCAAAAGCTGGATGTGAAGTTATCGATGAAACCGGTTCTATGCTTACAACGCTTGACAGATGCCGAATGTCTCTTCAACACAAGTCCTGCAAATACTGTCGTATTGAAACAAACCATGAAACTCAAACCGATTATGACAGCAGCAATCCAAGCTGTGAGATTTGAGACAAGATTACTGTTCACATGGCCAATTGTATGCTACATGCTCAAGAGTAAGCTCAGCACACAGCTTGGTCATGTTACAACCGGAGGGCCGAACTGACAACATGGTATACAAAGAGATCCTTAACAAATAATTATTGGCATATTTTCCCTCAGTTTAAAAAGGTTTAATTTTCTTCCTAATAAAAATTTTAAGGCAGTACTTCACCTCTGCGAAGCGCGGGTATTTTGCTAGTAACTCATAAAAGTGTCGGCCTTTCGTTAAGCTGGATATTAACACAGACATCTTCATTCACAGATGACTAACATAAGACTATGTGACCTGTAGGAGGAGTAACAGCACCACCCCAAACACAACCTCACAGGTACAGTCCTGGGTTCAAACACATACTTTTATTTTACAAAGTACCTTTACCAGGTATATTCCTTGACAGCACAGCAGAGTAGAAGAAAGCAAACCCTTTCTCCTCCCAGGTGAGTATTGTCCAACTCCTGTCACGATTCCGACTCGCCATATGACGTTGAGGGCCTCCTTTTCAACACAATCCAGGAGTTATTCGGGCATCTAAACTTCATCTTTCAGGTCAGGCAGAAACGCAAACCTTCACCTCCTGATTGTTTCCCCCAAGGGACCCAACAAAGCAGTGCTATGGGGCCGCAACTCCCAAGTTACCCTCTGGGAGTTTATTATAACGGATGGAGAAACAACCTGAACATGGAAGACAGTCTCCCATTGCCTGATATGTGTGGTCTCCCGATATTACTTGTCCTGTTTGGGATGCCCATTCCATTTTGTTTATCCTGCATGTCGGCATCCAAGCTGCATATGAGATTCCCACCCATGGTTCCTGGGATGCCTAAACTGGTGCACCTTTCTTCTATATCCTTCATGATGGCCTCCCAACAAGATAAGGGAAGGGAGTCTGTTTTGGCTGGGATGCCGGTCTGTCCATTACAACTAGTACAGCACTTCCTTAGTGTGTACCTACCTTACCATGGCATCAAGCCTGCACTCTAGCATGGGTACTGCTTCTGCTCTGTGGAACTCTATGATCTTTTTGTCCTGTGTCCTTTCTTTATGGACATAACTTGTAAAAGGCCCTCATTACACTTTAAAGTCGTGACCCCTGCTTCTAAGCATGGAGTAGCACCTTAGCAGCAGCTGGACTGGTTTTCCCAGATCTGTGAGCCGTCATAAGACAAGGCCTGCTGTTGATCTTTCTCTGTCTGTTGGGTAGCTGTGTCTTAGGCGTTTTGCTAGACCTGGTGAGTATCCTTGTCAATTTCTGAGCATGCTGTGTCCTTGGTCAATACCAAGATACTCTCATTTGAAATTGTTCCCTGGAAATCTGAAATCTATTCCATTACCGTGCCAGGTGCTGCAGGGACGTGTCTGGCGTGTTCCTGGCTAGCCGATTCTTTTATTATCATGCTCAAGACAGGCCTCATGTGCATTACGTTCTCCGCAGACCTTCTTACCTTGCAGTGTTGTCCCTAAGTGGGGCGGAAATGCAGTCATTTCTCACCAATTTTCTAGGCTAGCTTTTGCTTTACGTGATCATGAGAGTGCAAGTAATTTTTACTCATAAAGAAGCCTTCATGTTCAATTTAATTTTTGATTATCTTTCTCAAGGGATGAAAACAGGAGATGGAAGATGGATATTCATAAGAGAGAACACGTGGCACGTACACTTTGACGTACAGTAAATTAAGTGTAAGCTCAATTAATGGGAAGTTATGCATGCAGGCCTTTAAGCATATATGCATAGATACACATATTCTAATATATATGTTACCGACAATGTATGAAATGCAGGCATTGTATAGAACGTCTAGGCAATATACAGTATAGAATGCCGAAAATTGGACGTCGAAGTATAAAACAATTAATATGTCATTCTATGCAGTGCCAAAAGACAAACCAGCAAAGTATAAAATACTCCCGCTAATGACGTTTCTAATGTCACGTGTCTTTCGACGCTCGCCTCAGACGGAGAATTTCCCCATTTGCATTTCAGTGCAATTTAAAATAAAACTCTTTCCTTCCTTGTTGCAGCAAGTAGGTTCATATTTTATTTTCTCTTGTTTTTCTCAATAAGAAAGTCCTATACTTTATTTTGTATGTCTTTCTTTTTCATATACGTCTTTTCAATAAAAGCCTTTTCATGACTCTCTTTTAATACTTAGCCTAAATAGCATTTGTCATTCTATATAATGCCTAGGTATTACATACAATGCCTAGGGAAAGTATATATAATATTAAAATAATTCGGATATTTCATACTTTTGCCCAAAAACGCCAGGCATTCTATACAATGCCTGCATTTCATACATTGCCGGTAACATATATAAAATATTCATCACTATGTGCTAATGCAAGATTCCTGTCAGTTGCAGCCTATCCTGGCATCATCAGGCACACCTTGGATGGTATGCCCATGTTCTCTTATGTCTTTGCCAAGACATCTTACCATTGTCATTGTGGAGACTGGCCCAGACACAGACAGGCAGACGCGTTCATTTCACCCACAACACGTTTATTTACACTATTTACAAGTCCATAAGTGCCACACAAACCCCACAAGTCCTGGCCACTAAGCTCAATGCCTTCACTTCTTCAGGCCGCCTCCTGCCTCCTCCACCAAGCTCTGTCCACTACTCTCCCGACTCCGGCTATTGTCTGAAGGGAGGCGGCCCCTTTTACAGCACCCGGATGTGCTCCAGGTGGGTTCCGGCAATCTTCCACGGACACGCCCCAGTGTGGCGGAAGTGCCAGCTGCATCCCCGGAAGCACTCTGGGTGTCCCCTCTCTTCTTCCCACCAGCACTTCTGGGTGTGGTGGAAGTGCTGAGGTCCAGGGCTCCAAAGGCACAGGGGCGCCCCCTGGCGGTGACCACGGGCCCCTACAGGGTTGAGCTTCTAAGCTCTGTACCTGTGGCCCCCAAAGGAACCAGGGCGGTCGCCCCCACATGGTCTGGGGAAGGCATAAGCCCTCCTCCGGTCTTCCTAGGCGTCCCAGCCAGGTCGCCATCTCCGACATCATATGGACATACCTGCAGACACAGACTAAGATGGGGATAAGACCTGTGCCCCTCAGAGCAGTGAGGTAGCAGCTTTGAACACTTTATCACCGGACCACCCATTCACTCATTCCCAAGTAAGCTTTCATTCACTTTTGAAGTGCATATAGAGTTTAGGGTACAGGAAGCTGGCACCTGTTTTGACAGCAATGGGTATAAAGTGAGAACAAACCCAGTACCGGACACTGTCCATCACAGGCCACTCACGTTCACCCAGGGCAAAATCCATACAGCCAATCCCTGAGACCCTGGACCCTTGGTGCAGCACCACTAAAGACTGTGTTACCATGCCACCTTTATACTATTGTGAGGAAGAAAAATGTTTAATAGCTAACATTATTCAAGCTTCTAAATTGGCACCAGAAGTGCTGTGCATGAACTTTTTACGCTGAAGCTGACATTACTAGTCATTGAAGAGCAGCTTTTTGTGTTTTTTCAATCTTTTTAAGGAGCAGGGACACCTGCCCATCCTTTCTTGGTTGTGCAGTGTGAGAACTATGTCTGTACATCAAAGACCAGCCTCTTGGCCATCTTCCTCCTGACATTTGTGTAGAAATAATGGCTTAACCCTTGTCATGTGAAATGCTCCACCTTTAACTCAAAAGGCTATGTGCCTCTTTCATTTTCTGCTGTTTATTCCCCTGTGAAGAGATAATTTGTCAGGTCCTGCCAAAAGTCACACAAAGCTAGGAAAACCTGTACCAGCTGACAAATGTATGAGACCAAGGGGGGCCCTAAACGTCTGGCCTAAAATCAATTTTGGTTCAGTAAAACTTTCTGTAGGTCTTTACTGACCTCTTGGGCACGGCCGTCAGCAGTGTGTCTCTCTGCGGAGATCATGTCGACCTCATCGAGGGGTTTACTTACCTCGGCAGTGACATTCACGTGTCTGGTGACTCTTCCTATGAAGTCAGTAGACGGACTGGGAGAGCATGGGGGTCATGATGTCCCCGGAAAGGGGTGTGTGCAAAAGGTCGAAGGTCCAAGTCTTTAAAGTCCTGTCTTGCTATATGGTTGTGAGACATGGACGCTGTCCAGTGATCTGAGGTGAAGACTTGACTCCTTCGGTACTGTGTCACTTCAGAGAATCCTTAGGGTACTGCTGGTTTGACTTTGTGTCACAGAGTCCCGAATGAGGCACATTACCTGCATTGTGAGGGAGCGTCTGTTACGGCACTTTGGCCATGTGTAGTGATTCCCAGATGATCATCCTCATTGTTGAGGACTTGAGTATTTGGATCAGACCAAGGGGCCGCCCACGTAACACCTGGCTGAAGCGGGGAGGTTGGGACTGGACACCATGTCTTCCAACTGGGATCATGTGGAGGGTGCAGCAATGCGCTATACCAGTGCATGCTCCCCAACCTGACCTAACCTGAAACTTTCTGCCATCACTGACAAACAGATTACTAAAACTGGTGACCCTCACAATTGACATACCAAAGGAAGCAAAGTACAGAAATGTAGCTGGCTGGTGGATCTGCCAAGCCTTTATTGGAAGGAGGACGTGTGCGCGGTGATACTTGTGTTTCTTGCTTCAATCCCACGTCACATTTAAGATGTTAGATGTTTATTCACTGTTATATCATTGAGTTGGCAGCAGTAGCACTAATGCACCATGCAGGCAGTGCCCAGAGTTCAAATCCCATGCTTGGTTATCCTTGTATGCTTGTGTCACACTCAGGGTGCTTTTATTCCTTTCAGATCCTCAAAGAAATGCTGGTTAGGTTAGTTAATTAAAAAATGAGCCTCTCTAGGTGTGGCCTAGCGATGGACTGGTGACATGTACAGGGCTGGTTCCTGCTGTGTATCTGGTGCTGCCAGGATTGGTAAACCCCACCCCATGACCCTGCAACCCCGAATTGGAAGAAGGAGGTTTGACAATGTTGTGTTATCTTGGAATTGGTCTGCTGTCAGGCCTTTCCTGCTTTATTATGTTGCTTATCTCGCCCTGAGGCGGCATAAGGAAATCTCTTAGCATGGTTTTGGCCAAGATGAAGCAATTATCTGTTTCTTATGAGCAGATGGCTCTTGATTCTGCCAGTTTCCCTGTGGGCGTGCTGAATGAATACATTCTTTCTGAAAGTACTAAATTGTTCACAAGTGATGTCTATACTGAAAACTAGGTGTCAAGATTCGTCTTAGGAGCACATTGATTTGTAGCTTTGGTAAATGGGTACGTAGAGAAAAGAAAAACTGCTCAAATACCATAACAATTGTGTCAGAAAATGTTCTCTATAACATGATACATATTGATAGCTTACTTGAATAGAATGACTCTGTATCACCAATCACACAAAAGAAGCAACGCTACATTGGTTATTAAATGGACTCCCTTTCTGTGGTCAGAAAGCTCAGTAATAGATATGTCATTGTGCGTAGTCTAAGGATTAATCTCCCCTCATGGGGCTATATGATTAGCATGGGATGTCCAGAGAAGAGAGGGAATGCCAATGAGAAATTACTGAGACTCATATGCAAATGTGAAGCCTCGTGTCATATGCTGTTTTTCAGGGTGGAAAATGTATTAGTCACCTGGGGTCAAATTTATTAAACTTGCGTATGCACAAAAAGAAGCCCGAAATGTGCATATGCCACTTTCCATGCAAAAGTTGGGACTTATAAAAGAAAACTTGACAGGACGTGCGTATATTTTACTGCAACTCTGACCCATTCATACACAACACCAACAGAAAAAACTGGGGAATGACGGCACCCTTGATAAACTAGAAGAATTCAGACAAGCCATCTAAATGATGAATCACGTATATATTAAATCATATCATCAAGTCGTTATCATAATGTGTATTGATGTGACAAACATATTAGACCTTAAAAGTAATGAATATGATGTACAGACTGTGTTTTAGTTCCCTTGAAAGAGGGCCGTGCTGCATATTTGCACTCAAGAACGTTTTTTTGTTTTTATTGTCAGCTTATATCGGCTACCTAGTATCACTTTTCAGGATTAGAAACCAAAGAGCAATAAAAACACAGGTGGAGAAAGATTTATCTGTAACTTAACATCAGCAAAATTTAGGAACAAATGGATAAACTTTTACCACACCAAAGAGCCTCTATGTCTGCTCGCTATTCAGGGAGTGGATATACAGGTAGAGGTGGTCCACACCTACAAGTACTTGGGGGTCCACATCAATGACGGGTTGGACTATATAAGAAAGGGTTGAGCAGACTCTTCTTCCTTAGGAGACTGTGTTCCTTCAGTGAGGGAAGTGACATCCTTCACATCCTCCATAACTCTGTGATGGCCACTGTGGTGTGCTCGGCTAGTAACTTAATTTCAAGAGAGGCCCACCAAATCAACAAGCTAATTCAAAGGCAAGACTTAGATATCAGAGACCCCATGGAGGTAGTAGTGTATGTATAAATTAATGCATGTGCATGTATGTGGGTCTGTGTGTGTGTATATATATATATGTATTGTGGCAGAAGGCCGGGACCCTCTTCTTTATATGGTCTGAGGGAACAAGCATAGACAGAACAGTACCTCCCCCGGGACGCTAGATGGCAGCCCTCATGGGTGGCAGTGGTACCTCACATTCCCGCAGGGCTCCATGGGAGATGGAGCTCTCTACAACCCTGTTGGGATCCAGGGGTGCCGCCAGGGGGAGCTGCAGATGTTCCTGAGCCCATGTGGGTGGTTTTTCTGCCACAGCTAGAAGTGCAACTGGTAAATGGGTCATCAAACACCTGGAGCACAGCAGCCACCACTCAGAGAGCCAGAGTCAGGAGGAGGAAGACGAAGCATACTGGAGGGAGAGTGGAGGAGAAAAGAAAGTAAGAAGAAAAAGAATTATTAGCATTGTGCTTTTGTGCCTGTGGGAAACAAGGAAGGTGTTTTGTGACATCTATCTATCTATCTAATCTATCTATCTAATCTATCTATCTAATCTATCTATCTAATCTATCTATCTAATCTATCTATCTATCTAATCTATCTAGCCATGGTTTATAGCTAATTAATAGCTTACTGGTCTGACACAACATGGCTTGTTTGGCCCTACTTGAAAACTAAGCAAATGGCATCTCTAGGAAGGATCAAGCTTTTCGGTCAGAACTGGCAGGATTTTTCTTTTTTTTGCCTATGATCTTAACTGGCTTAAGAGCTTATTTAAACTCCCAGAAGCCATTTGGTTTTCCTAACGTAATCGGGGCAACTGCCAGCACGTATAGTAAGCAATAAGGGCACCTAGCAAGAATTAAGCTGTTTTTGTTGCCCATAAACAGTGGCAATCCATTAAAGTACAAGTAATTGGTGATGCCAGGATGAGACTGACAGACCTCATGGGTTTGTGGCCAGATCAACTCATGGTTCATTCTTTTAGGGTAGAGTAGCGTTGGCAGACGACTTGTTGGCTGGCTTCTTGGTAAGGTAGCTAGCTGAACCATTAGTGTTTTATGTGTTCTTTAGCATTCATTGTAACAACAGTCATGTCATTACATGTGGCATGCTGGTGATGCTGGTGCCTTATGCCTTACCCTCACCCGGAACACACCACAGGATTTAAACTCAGGTGCTGATCTCTGGATGCATCAGGTGAGAGGCTGGTCTACCAGCCAATGGATGTCTGAGGTTGATTAGAATGATCCATATATGACAGTTTCAGGGTGGCACCTGGGTGGGGTTCAAGGCACATTCATTTACACACATATACAAGATGACTGTGATTTCCTAAAGGTACTGTAAATTGAACACAAATGTGCATATGCCAGGATTTATAAATCAGATTTTTTTTTGGAAGATGCTTATTTTCATGGTCAAATCCAGGCAAACTTTTATAAATGGGACCACTGGCCTGGAGTTAAAAGTAAAATGTTCTTTTTAAAAATGTCTATAGCGCCATGCAGGTTTCTGTTTGCCTTATTTGGTTTTTTGAGTGAGTTTAAGTCTCTTTAGTTTACTGTCCTTGACGCTTGCTCCATCTCTTCTGTTCCAAGACATTTGATTCAGTACTTTCGGTTTATGCCTGGAATTACTGAGAAATCAAATGTATGGAGTCCCTGAACAAGTCACACAATGTCTACTTACACCAGGGGTCCTCAATCCCAGTCCTGGAGGGCCGCAGAGGCTGCAGGTTTTTGTTCCAACCCAATTGTTTAATCAGAAGCACTTATTGCTCAAGTAACACTTCTGCTTCACTTTAGTTGTCTCGCTCATTAAGATTTCGATCCCTTATTGCTTATTTTAGTCTTAAACTGCTGTATTCTTGGTTTTTAATTGTTCCTAATTAGCAGTAACATGAAAATGACAAAAGAGAGCAGCATTTCTTCATTTAGCTTGTTACCATTTATACCTCTGTGTGTATTCATCATACACTATTGGGTTTAATTAAACACTTGGAAGGAAAGTGAAGAGAAAAAAGTGAAGGACTGAGAATTACTCCATTTTAGCCTTCAAATCATTTGGACGATATCCTTAGAAAGGGGAAGAAAATCGAGGATATGAGAATGACCTGACACAGCAGAGTTCAAGCACTAACAAGCTATGAAATTAAATTATTGGCTAGAATTGCTTTCTAATTAAGCAACCGAGTTAGAAATAAAACCTGCAGCCACTGCGGCCCTCCAGGACTGTGACTGAGGACTTACACAAACACAATCAAGCACTGAATAAGGCACAAGCTGTACGTATGCTGCAGGTGCTAATTCCCATTTTGAAATACTGTATGTACAGTACATTACCACTTTAACTGCCATCAAGTATTCTGCTTTATAGTTTAAATTTACTCTAGTTAGATTCTTTCCCGTCACATTTTAAAGATATTGCGGCATATTACAGCCACACACATGTACCAAGATGAGACTCGGGCCTTGCGACACACTAAATCGTTTTTTCGGACCCAGCCTCAGACTATAGAGCCCTGCAACGACAAATGCAGCGCTAGGGATAATGGATATTGTGACAATTTAGAATCCCAAAATAGTTCAGCTTAACATCTTTTTTTTTTAATAAATCAATCTAAGCTCTAAAGAGCCCAGATCGTTGGTTGGAAAATTAGTGAACTGACAGCTGAAAGGAAATGTTGCTATTTTGAAATGGTGCTTGCGTGAATCAGCCAACACGCAGAACTGTTGGGTCACAGTATGCAGGCTGTCATGTGGAGCCTGAATTTCACAGCGGCTTGCTAAGATGCTGTCAGAAACATTTTATATTACTGCAACTGCCGTCACAAAGGCTGTTTGGGTGATGCGCTTTTCACACAATGCACTGGGCAGGAGCTGCTAATCCACACATATCTTTTAATGGAAAAGGGCTTTAAGCAAACTAGACCTTTAAAGGTTACTGAATCAAATGTGGACACGGTTATTAAATGCTCTTTCGTGCAAATTGCATTTTTTTTCTACTTTTTGGAGACACTTTTCTGCACTTCTTTAAAATAGGCTTTCTTTTTTACCCAATGTTCCCAATACACTGGGGTCTGTGTTTAAAATAATGTTTTACATGCGTACGATAGATAATACACACCTCGAGAGAAATGCAACGACAGGAGCATATTCCATAAAACAAACCAATTGTGCAAATATTGTTCCGATCGAAAGAGGGTTCTTATGCCAGCCATGTCTGGTTCCACCAGAGGATTAGGGTGAGTTCTGCTCGGTAACCAAGGCTACTAAGTGTCACCCTTTAAGATGAAGCTTAGCATAGCATTGTGGCTTGAGAGTTCAGGAAGTGCTTTTTCAGTCTTGGAGGTTGTCACTTTTTTTTAAGCA
The DNA here is from genome assembly GCA_026402145.1 of Polypterus bichir lapradei. NCBI lineage: Eukaryota > Metazoa > Chordata > Cladistia > Polypteriformes > Polypteridae > Polypterus > Polypterus bichir. The sequence continues at coordinate 26,711,195 of JANRMT010061414.1, forward strand.
TGCCTAATGTTGCTGCATTCCTTATTACACTATCTGATATCTTTTTATGTATAAGAGTGGCAAAATAAAGAAAAAAAAGAATTTGAATGTGAGCATCAGTAGGCTTTGTGCCCTAGGAACCAAGTTACCCAAACTAACATTTCAGTAATCATTTACCACTCTGACGCTGATCTTCCTGATCATAAAACAGGTCATTATGATAGCAATTGACGAGAAGAATTCAGAATTAATTGCAGAATTACGGTATTTAATGATTCCTCTAGAGTGCCTCTTTCTCTTGCACGATTTGGCTCATAAACTAATCGGCACGTGGTCATCCCATAACAAGCTTAAGTTTCGAGTTTGGCATTTTCCACACCCATAATTGAGATATCAATATTTTTGGTGGGTGGCACAGTGGCACAGTGGTAGCGCTGCTGCCTTGCAGTTAGGAGACCCGGGTTCGTTTCCCAGGTCCTCCCTGCATGGAGCTTGCATGTTCTCCCCATGTCTGCGTGGGTTTCCTCCGGGTACTCCAGTTTCCTCCCACAGTCCAACGACATGCAGGTTAGGTGCTGTCAGGGATGCCAGGGGCAACGACCCGGCCGGGACGCCTTGAGGGACCGGAAGAGGGTCAATGCCCACCCTGGATCACGTGGGGGCTGCCTTCCTGGTTGCTTTGGGGGCCACGGGTAGAGGGCTTGGAAGCCCAACCCTGTAGGGACCCGTGGTCACCGCCAGGGGGCGCCCCAATGCCTTGGGGACCCTGGACCTCAGCACTTCCGCCACACCAGGAAGTGCTGGGGGGAAGAAGAGAAGGGACACCCATAGTGCTTCTGGGAGAACAGCCGGCATTTCCACCACACTGGGGCGTGTCCAGGGAGGAATGCCGGGACACACCTGGAGCTCGTCCGGGATGACATAAAAGGGGCTGTCTCCCTTCATTCGAGGCTGGAGTCGGGTGGAGGCAGGACGAGGCAAGAGAAAGAGAGTGGAGGCGGCCCGAAGAAAGGCATTGTGTGGCCAGGACTGTATTGGGGTTTGTGTGTGCACTATGAATTGTAAATATTTGTGTAAATAAACGTGTGGTGGTGATTTACAACATGTCCGCCAGTCTGTGTCCGGGCCACGTCCACAGTGCATTGCATTTAGGTGATCCTAAATTGTCCCTAGTGTTTGCTTGGTGTGCGTGTGTGTGTGCCCTGCGAGTGGGCTGGCGCCCTGCCTGGGGTTTGTTTCCTGCCTTGCGCCCTGTGTTGGCTGGGATTGGCTCCAGCAGACCCCCTTGACCCTGTAGATAGGATATAGCGGATTGGATAATGGATGGGGGTGGCATGGTGGCACAGTGGGTAGCACTGCTGCCTCACAGTAAGGAGGCTTGGGTTCGCTTTCCGGGTCCTCCCTGTGTGGAGTTTGCATGTTCTCCCCGTGTCTGCGTGGGTTTCCTCCCACAGTCCAAAGACATGCAGGTTAGGTGCATTGGCGATTCTAAATTGTACCTAGTGTGTGCTTGATATGTGTGTGTGTGCCCTGCGGTGGGCTTGCGCCCTGCCCGGGGTTTGTTTCCAGCCTTGCGCCCTGTGTTGGCTGGGATTGGCTCCAGCAGATCCCCTTGACCCTGTAGTTTTGATATAGCGGGTTGGATAATGGATGGATGGATGGATATTTTCAGAATCAGGGCACCCTAAAACATCGAGATCCGTTGAAAACTGGAGATCGAAATATTTTTTGGCTCTAAAGCTTTTACTCCTCCCCCATAGATAATAGGTTATGGTGGTTGAGGGCACGAAGCCAAAAATGCGCCATGCCTGGTTTCTCTCAGGGAAAGGTGAATAAGCATGTTAGAGCTTGTGCTAATAGTTATGATGGAGTCCACAGGGTGTTTAACGTTGGCACCAGGAACGGTGAGGGTGAGAGAATTCTGGTGTTTGCTGATGTGATGGACATTATTGTGTACAACAGCACATTTACAATGGAAATGAAGTTGAATCTGGTGGTGTAAGGATCATGATAGACTAGGGTTGTTGATAGTAACTTGGTAAAAAAAAATGTGAAGGTGATCCCTGGAGAAGTTTGTGTATCGTAATATTGCTTAGTTGAAGGCAATCCCTTAGTCAGAGACATGAAGAAAAATAAGAGGAAATATGTCCCAAAGCTGAAGGTCAGAAATTTGAAGGCAAAGGTGAGTAGCAAATTTGCTAAAATATTGATATTGTCATAGATGGCCAGAATCCTTGCCTGGCTGGGATGTCTCTTCATCGAATGGACCAGGGGAGCAAGCGTGGTCAGGGGATTACCTCCCCAGGGACGCTAGATGGCAGCCCCCATGGGTTGCAGCGGTGCCTCGGACTCCCGCAGGGCTTCATGGGAGATGGAGTTGTCTACAGCCCTGTTGGGATCTGGTGGCACTGCCAGGGGGCGCTGCAGCTGCTCCTGAGCCCGTACGGGCGATCCTTTCGCCACACCTGGAAGTAGGTCATCAAGCACCTGGAGCACTTCTGGGTAACGTATAAAAGGAGCCAACAGCCACCACTCCGGGAGCCAGACTCAGGAGGAGGGAGACAAAGCTTACCGAGGAGGAGTGGAGGAAAATGAAAAGAGAGTATTGTGTTTAGGTGTTGAGCTTGTGCTTTGGGACTGTGTTGTGGCTTCTGGGAACGGGGAAGACTTGCCCACAAGTGAGGAAAGAAAATAAAAAGCTTGTGTTTTTATAAGTGTGCCTCCTGCGTCTGTCTGTGTCGGGTTGAGTGGCTGCTACGCTCACTACATTTGTCACAATAGCAAGACAGAGTGAGATTTCAACATCATCAGCTGTGACTGGCAAATGGGGAGTGAGATGAATGTCTGGTTGAAAACAATCGAGTTACGTTTGTGGATGGACAAAGGGGCCTCAGAGTCTCAAAGAAACATGATGGTGGATTGCTGATGTAGAGATGTCAATAGATGGAAAGAGCAGGTGCTATAAGGTGTGGCACAAAGCAAACGTAGAAGGTGACAGCGGTCTATAAGGAAGTAAAGTAAAATGTTAGAACAGCTATTCAGAGGACAGGATCATGGAAGTGAGCTGCAAAGTGAGAAGAAAGAGAAATGTTTTCCCGATCATGAAGCAGATGGCAGTAAAACGTCAGGATGAAACAGGTATGAATTGCTTTAAACTGCTGAAGGAAACATTGCGATTGATCTTAATGGGAATAAAGATACCTGGAAGATGCTTGTGGAAAAATGACCATATGAGGATCACTAATGGGGTTTTCATTGTGGGAAAGTAGAGGGACTGGGTTGTACGTCTTTGAAAGTGGAGGTCACTAAAGCACTGAAGAAGATTACGATATACAAAGGAGAGGCTCTCGCTGTAGTGGCGTTGGAAATTGTGAATGCGGCAGATTGTTCTGGAGTTGAAGGTTGACAGACCACTGCAACATGTTTTTTTGTGAAGTGAGGTTCCCAAAAGAAGTACACTTATTCCAGTTATGGCAAGTGGCTGGGGGCGGTACCCAGCCGGGACGCCCAGGAGGACCAGAGGAGGGCTTGCGCCTCCTCCAGACCATGAGGGGGCGACCACCCTGGTGGCTTTGGGGACCACGGGAATGGAGCTTGGAAGCTCAACCCTATAGGGGTCCGTGGTCACCGCCAGGGGGCGCCCTAATGCCTGAGGAGCCCTGGCCCTCAGCACTAAAGCCACACCCGGAAGTGCTGGGGGGAGGAAGACCAGGGACACCCTGAGTGCTTCTGGGTGTGCAGCCGGTACTTCCGCCACACTGGGGAGATTATTGGGAGGCACCTGGCGCACGTCCGGGTGGGGATTATAAAAGGGGCCGCCTCCCTCCGTTCAGTAGCGGGAGCGGAGAAGGACGGAGCTCGGGAGGAGAGGAAAGGAGGCGGCCTGAAGAGAAAGGCATTGTTGAGGCCTGGACTTTGGGGGAGTTGTTTGGGGTTGTGTGTGCACCTTTGTAAATATTAACAATTGTAAATAAACGCGTGTGGGTGATTATACGATGTCTGCCTGTCTGTGTCCGGGCCGAGCTCCACACAGTATACAAAGGAAAAGGGAATCCACTGGAGTGTGGATCATATCACACAAGCAAGATTTTGGAGTGCATAATGAAGGAGGTTGAGCGAGTACTAAAGGTAATAATCGGGAGTCGAGGGAAATTTATTGAAATATAGTTTGGCTTCATGCCTGGGAAGAGAACAACAGATGCAATCTTTACTGTCAGGCAAATTCAGAAGAAGCATCCTGTGAGGGGAAAGAAGCTGCATTATGATGTATCTTTAGGCCTGGAGAAGACATTTTGATAGGGTGTCATGAGAGGTGGTGAGGAGAGCATTGAGAGCAATCAGGCTGGATGAATGGTTAATGTCAATAGTGATGATTATGTGCGCGGAAACACAAACCGCATTCAGGACAGAAGATAGGAATGGGGTCATTTTTGAGCTACAGGTGGGGCCACACCAAGCAGTGCGGTTCAAAGGTCATAAGGAGCCCTCGGCAGTCTTCAGAGCACGCACTCATTGAGTTTCCAAAATGGCACCCCTCGGTGTCCATTAAGTGTGGACTATGTGGAAAAGTCCATAGTGGCCCCCTGTGTCCAGAGCGCGTCCCTTAACTTCCATTAAATGGTGGCCCTCGGAGGACTGCACCCTCAGTGGTAGCCTGTGTCACAAAATAGATCGTCTGGCTCTGACATTCTGAGTCTGTTGCTTATCATGACTGTGATGAAGGTGTGATGAGAGAGGTTCATGGTGTTATGCGTTTTTAAAGTTAAACAAATAATCTGAGGGAGCAGACTTCAGGCGTACACATGTGCATGTAAAAATGTGATGAGGTGCTTGGCTGATCGTGCATTCATGTGTAGATACGTGAGGGTCTGTCAAGCGCTTCATGCCTCAGAGTTGGCGATTGCAGCACCTGTGCAGAGAGGCGGCTTAAAAAAGAGACTGAAGCACAACAGGATAAGAACTGTGAGTGAGAAGGTAGTTTCAGGTGTCTGGGCCCGTGTGAGGAAGAAGAGGCAAGTGGTCTGTGATTTCGTGAGAGGAGCAAGAAGAACAACACTACGGGAAAAGATCGTCCTCCACTGAGTTTGTGTGGAGGAGCGGAAGACGATGGTGGTATCCTCCTAGGGATCCCAAAGATGCTGAGTGGAGCATCCCCACACTCCACAGCATTTCACTGCCACCACCAGCCTATATTAGGGATGTGAGTTAAACTTAGCACTGACATTAGAATGTTTCACATTAAAATATATATCTATATGTGTTTATATACAATCTACAGTATGTAAATGTGGGTAAAAAATTCCATGGCCCACTTTTACATTCCCATATGAAGTGTAGATATCTAGCAATGTCATTGCTAATGGGCTACTTAAAAAAGTTCTGCAATGCTCCACAGATCCATGGAGCACCTTCCCTTTTCAAGTCATTTTTTTCCTTCAGCACTTGTTGCAAATGAGGCCAGATTTACACTTTCATGGGGAGTACATGGCACATGCAGTTTATTGAGGGCTTCACGGGAAAAATACATATGAATGAATGTGCTATCTACAGTTAAACTGGCACTATCAATTGCCAAGCAGGTGTGGGTTTGAAATACCGTAAATACTCACGTATAAGTCGGGTCTTGAAACCTGAAAAATCCATCATAAAATCAGACCCCGACTTATACGCCCGTTCAAAAATGCAACACTTAATTTTTTTTTTTTACATCTTCTTGCTTCCTCCAATCTCACATCAGTTTCTCAGACACATTGAATTTTGTTGCAGCAGCGCAGTTACCAATTTCTTTCGCCACTTTAACGGTTTTTAATTTAAAACCGGCTTCATATTTTCTTCTGATCGAACACTCCACTGTAGAAAAGGGATGCTCTTACGATAAAGGTGTATGAGGGTGTGAGATACAAAAAACATGAAACAGTGCAAACGTCGCTTCGGAAAAGTTTGGGTATTACCGTGTGGTCACCTAGGCACAATACATAGAAAAAGAAAGGCAGCATGCTCCGTGGTTCTCTCTCAGGTGGGCACTAGCATGTCATAATCTCTTGGACCAATAGTGTGAGTTTTCCACATTCAACTTATGTGACCGACATTATAAAATACTGGAAATTATATGGTAAAATCAAGCCCCGACTTATCTGCGGGAAAACTTCAATGTGAGTATATATGGTATTTCAATTTTTTACACGATTTTATTCAACCTGCCCTATCTGTTTTTCTGAGTCAAATTTTGGAATCAATTTTTTACCCAATTTACCAAACTGATTTCCTTCAAACTTTGCATGCATGCTGATCTCCGTTGCCAATATACGTATTTCATCGGTATTGACCCGGAATCTGTATCGTTAATTACATCAAATTTAAATTTCATATTTCCTTATATTATACCTTTAGCGAATACACATATATATAGTGCTTTTAGCCAACAAACATATATGAAAAATTAGAGGTGTTGGTCAGGTGGTTAGCATGTTGGACTTTCAATCAAATGGTCAAAGTTTCAAGACCAATGTAGAAAAATTAATTTAAAGAAATCATGTTGATTAATCTGTGGGTGGCTGGCGCCCTGCCCGGGTTTTGTTTCCTGCCTTGCACCCTGTGTTAGCTGGGATTAGCTCCGGCAGACCCCCGTGACCCTGTAGTTAGGATATAGTGGGTTGGATAATGGATGGATGGATGTTGATTAATTGATATTGAAGTTTTGTCAAATTACTTTAATATGACAGTTAAGCAGCATTGGCTAGCGTATCGGACAAATAGTCGAGGTTGGAGAAGAATGTACACAAACAATTTTTTTTTAAATTTTACCAGTTTTCATCATTTGTATACAAATTTGCCAAAATATTCTTTTCAGTGATTATGCGATATTGGCCCAGTGGATAAAGTCTTTGGCATTTCTAACAAAGATTGGAGGTTCGATTCTCCAATGTACAAATGCACATTTTCAGTATTTCACACGTGTAAGGTTTCACTGTGGTTAGGATTTTCTGAAATGAGAAATGAACATGAATGAATGTTACTTTTCACTTTAAGATTGTAGATTTGATTCCACTTAGTAGCTAATGTTATTTCTTTCAAATCGCCTTCCCACCCAAATTAAGGTTTTCATAATGGACTGTGTGGCATTAGGTAGGCTAAAAAATATATAAAAAAAAAGATTTTTAAGTGACACGATTTTATTTAAAAATGTACTAAAAAGTACAATTTTTTTTCTTGTACTAAGATTTCGTTGATCATATGTGACTAAAATTAAAATTGTGAGGTGCCCATAAACAAATTGATTTTATGTTATTAGAAATTAATTTTATTTCAAAGTCACTTTGGATTAAATTGACAAGGATTCAATAATAATGGTGAATCACTCACTAATGATTACAATGCACTACTTAGTTCATTCAGTTGTTCCAAATGTGAAACACTTAAAGGCCAAAGTGCTCCCTATTTATGTAAAAGGGAGGCTAGCAGGGATGTTCAGAGTATGGATTTGCTGTACCATGTTTGACATTTTTTTCTACACAAGATTCCTTGCATTTCTGTACATGCAATAGGCAAAATAAAATCCATAGCTGAAGTGTGTGCTCATCATCTTTCTTTTTGATTACATCAGCTGGAGTGAGGAGCAAATCGCAAATTTACCCCAGAATTAAGCAGAAATTAACCTCAAAGCAGTCCATCCATTATCCAACCCACTATATCCTAATTATGGGGTCACAGGGGTCGGCTGGAGCAAGGCAGGAAACAAACCCCGGGCAGGGCGCCAGCCCACTGCAGGGCGCACACACACACACACATATCAAGCACACACTAGGGACATTTTAGAATCGCCAATGCACCTAACCTGCATGTCTTTGGACTGTGGGAGGAAATCCACGCAGACACGGGGAGAACATACAAGCGAACCCAGGTCTCCATAACTGCGAGGTAGCAGCACTACCCACTGCGCCACCGTGCCGCCCACTCAAAGCAGTAATTTTAGCAATTATTTTTTACAGATTAAAGAGCCCTGAAATCATGGGGTCTTCCAATTGGTATGTCGGCTAACCAGAGCTGCGTACAGTTTTTAAAAAGTTACGTGTACTATTTGTTATTAGACTGAAGCCAGTCCATTTCATTGTTATATTGTGGTGCAGAAAGATGGCATATACTGTATAGGAACCATTGGAACGTTTTGGTTTAATTTTAAACAATCAAACTGTAGAATATATTTAACACCCCAAAAAGAAATTAATCGTAAAAACATTATGAGGAGGCAGCTTTAGCTTTTCAATCATCAAGCAGCTCATTTTAGGTGCAGTTTCATTTAATATACAGTACATCCTGTGAGGTTATAGGAATAGATCGAAATATCTAAGTGGTATGGAGGAAGTCTGTAAATTGATACACTTCTTTATTTTCATTTTATGAGGAGCATTTTTGATTCTGATTTCACAAGTGCTGTAATGAGAAGTTAGCAGCTAAAACCAAGATGTTGATAGCACCCTTAGAGTTGCTTGTTACAAGTTCACTTGCTGAAGGTGCATAAAGAACGCTCTGTCATCCCAATTAAGTAGCAAGGAGCTCTTTTTTGTTCTTCTATACACAAGAAGGCATTTATTATGCTGCATACTTTCATTCCACTGCCAAATATTTTGTTAAGTATACACCTCCACGTTGTTTAGAATTAGATGTTCACTTCTTTCTTTTTGTAAATTAAATGAAGAGATTACAAAAAACAGAAAATCAGCAATCCAGTGCCGACAGCCTTGGTGTTAAAGGAAATTCTGTGTAAATGATTTGTAACATCTAATAGTAATGCAGTGTATGATACAGTATCTTCTTAAAACAATCCACTAACGTAGTGTTTCTAAACCCATGGGTCACGACCCACTCAAGATATAAAAAAATACAACTCTTTGATATTACATTCTGTTCATCACCACGCTCATTACACCAAGGGGAACCAATCCCCCCGTTCTTTGTTATCATTCCATTTAGCATCAGGCTCATTACACCTAGGGGAAAGCGCTTCCATGTTTTTGCATTATATTCTGTTTATTAGATAGATAGACAGATAGATAGATAGAACGGCACTATATAATAGATAGATAGATAGAACAACACTATATAATAGATAGATAGATAGAATGGCACTATATAATAGATAGATAGATAGACAGAATGGCACTATATAAT
>JANRMT010061414.1:26720741-26737077 GCA_026402145.1 Polypterus bichir lapradei
ATAGATAGATAGATAGAACGGCACTATATAATAGATAGATAGATACTTTATTAATCCCAAGGGGAAATTCACATACTCCAGCAGCAGCAGCACCATACTGATAAAAAACAATATTAAAGTGATAGGAGTGATCAGTAAAATAGAATAAAATAGAGAAAAAAGGTAGAAAAAAAAGTCGTACATGGAGTTGCTTATTACGTTGCTTACACCAAGAGGACCCCCCCAACACACACACACACACACACACTTTGTTCTTATATTCCATTTAGCATCATTACAGTTAGGGGGAAGCTCTTCATCATTTTTTAATTCATCATCACGTTGTGTGTCCAGAGGTCAAAAGCCCGTGAACCCCTGTAGTAGAGTCTACCCTTGAAAATATAAGCGGCAGGGATTCAGAGCAGTGAAAACATTAGTTTAAACAGAAAAGAAATCATCATAGAGCAAGCCTCTTTTTTCATCATTTGTATATTTTAAAAGTGAGGTTTGATTTTTTTGTTGTGTGAAGTGGAAGTTTAAAGAAATTATTCTTAAGCAGTGTAGTGCACCTCTGATGCTCCAGTTGAATTCTTTGCACAGTTTTGGGAGCCATAATTGAAATAAGCGGAAAACGTCTAGAGAAGAATTACTGGGCTTACTTCTGTCTCCAGAAGTGTACAATGCAAACTGTGAGAAAAACAGAATTTTATTCTTTTCATCTCAGTGGCATAGCTAGCTTGCTGAAGGCCACTGTGCAGCAGCCTAGGGTGGGCTCCTCCTGTCTAGCATAATTGTTAGTAATTTATTTGCAACTAGATCCCAGGTCTCCCACAGTCCAAAGACATGCAGGTTAGGTGCGTTGGCGATTCTAAATTGTCCCTAGTGTGTGCTTGGTGTGTGGGTGTGTGTGTGTATCCCTGGCGCCCTGCCCGGGGTTTGTTTCCTGCCTTGTGCCCTGTGTTGGCTGGGATTGGCTCCAGCAGACCCCCATGACCCTGTGTTAGGATAATGGATGGATAGAAAGATCCCAGGTGCTGGCTGGGCAGTTCCGTCCGCGACCGCGTCACTATCAGATCACACACTGCTGACAAACAAACCAGCTCTCTAAATGAAATTTGTAATAACTTTTTAAATCACTTTATTACAGCCGCTGTAACTTAGCAAAAGTAAAATAAATTGTGAGGATGTGATGTGGGAGGTGTAGGTAGTAGGTGTAGCACATACATCTATGTAAGATGTGGACCCGCTTACTTTTTAAAAGACAACTTTGTGAAAGAAGATGATTAAAATGTAATGTAAGATAGAAAGTAGAAACTGTTCCGTGCTATAAAATGAAACAATTTCAATTTGTAACAAATTAAAGCGACACCGGCTGACAGGATACTACTACACAATCGACCTGTTTTACACAAGTTCTGAGAAAATGGACATCATAAAGTGGTGTCACTCACAAATCCTCACAGTAGTGACACTAATGCACAGTAAGCCATACTAAAGTACACAATAAAACGGATTACAGACATGTTAGACTATTAAAGCTTACAAAAACAGAACTGACTGACAAATCATTTTACTATAATATCACTTCTTCTTTTTCTTCAGTCGAATGCTCCCATTAGGGGTTGCCCCAGCGGGTACCTTAAAATACTCTTTTGTGTGCGTTTTGTCGCACAAAAGTCTCAACAAAGTTTGACACGTCAAGTTGTCTGGCACGCTCGTTTTCGATTGAGAGTACAGCCAAGCCACTAAGTCTGTCTTGAGCCGTGGTGCTTGTGACTTCATTTTTGATGAGCTTTAACTTGGAGAACGATCGTTCACACGCAGCAACAGTCACTGGTGTGGTCAGCGGTAACGTGTAAGCCGTGCAAACATCAATGGAAGTAGATGATGGCGCACAGTGATCTATCAGCGACAGTTCAGCTACTTCGAAAACAGTCGACTTGGTTGACAGGATTGATTTAAGACACGTACGAAATGACAACAATTGAGCGGAAAACGCTGGTGAAATGTCGGTGCTATAGTGTTCAACGAGAAGATCGACAGCAGCACATAATTCGTCATCAGCCATCGAGGTCAGAGTTGATGGTAACAAGACATTAAACGTTTAATCCACTGCATTGAAACTCTGAAACTGCTGTTTTAGTTAAGTAATTAAAATTTAAAAAAAAATCCATACAGCCCTGAGTGGGCTTCCCAAGCTCTTAGGCCCTTGTGCTTTGCACAGTCTGCACAATCCATTGATATGCCAGTGTTTCATCTTAAGAAAACAAAGTGAAAAAGGAAACATCCATTTAGCTATCCGTATTCTTAACTTGTTTTTTCGATGTGAAAGATAACTGACTGGAGGTTATGACAAATAAATTTTGCTCAGATGTTAGATAATATTACTGTTGATACATGAAACACATTACCTAGCAGAGTAGTTGAAAATTGCACCTTGTAGATTGTCAAATCATAACCGCATATATTTATATGTTTGGTTGAGAGGCCCTTCGTTATCAAAACTTAACCTCATAACTTTTTATGACATTATGGCTGTACCATCAAGATGGCTGGCACAGGTACAAGAATGGGAACAGCACCCGCGTGCCATTGGTCCAATGCAATGGTGGAATCTCGTGTTTTCTGCTCCATGACAGAGTCCTTATTGAACAGAACATACTTACTTTAGCCCTGCAAAACAAATGTGAATTGTTAAGAAGAGCGCTGGCAATTTGAAGCACATCACTCCATCTGAAATAGTACCAAACCCTCGAGATTGTGCCTTTGCTTTAACTTTACTCCTGCTTTATCTTTTCTCACATAAGAATTCCCATTACATTACAGCAAATGTACTTTTGGGATTTTACAAGTAGAGTAAATGTTGGCGCAGAGAAGTATGTAAGAGTTGTACAGGATATGTATGACGGAAGTGTGACCGTGGTGAGGTCTGCAGTAGGAGTGACGGATGCATTCAACGTGGAGGTGGGATTACAGCAGGGATGGGCAATGAAGGGAGTAGAGCTGGCAAAGGTGGATGAGTTTAAATACTTGGGATCAACAGTACAGAGTAATGGGGTGTAGGCAGGATGGAGTGGGTGGAGAAGAGTGTCAGGAGTGATTTGTGACAGATGGATATCAGCAAGAGTGAAAGGGAAGGTCTACAGGATGGTAAAGTCGTACATGGGTTGGAGACGGTGGCACTGACCAGAAAGCAGGAGACAGAGCTGGAGGTGGCAGAGTTAAAGATGCTAAGATTTGCATTGGGTGTGATGAGGATGGATAGGATTAGAAATGAGGACATTAGAGGATCAGTTCAAGTTGGGCAGTTGGGAGACAAAGTCAGAGAGGCGAGATTACGTTGGTTTGGACATGCGCAGAGGAGGGATGCTGAGTATATTGGGAGAAAGATGTTAAATATAGAGTAGGCAGGCAAGAGAAAAAGAGGAAGGCCTAAGAGAAGGTTTATGGATGTGGTGAGAGAGGACATGCAGGTGGTGGGAGTAACAGAACAAGATGCAGAGGACAGGAAGCTATGGAAGAAGATGATCCGCTGTGATGACCCCAAACAGGAGCAGCTGAAAGAAGAAGAAGAAGTAAATGTAGGTGCACTTTATGAGTTCCTCTATGTGCAGAATGTACTCATAAAACAAATATAGCATGACTGATAATACTCTTTTCCAAGCCTGGAAATTGGGTCAGTTTTTAGATATGGTAGACCAACAACCCAGTCCCCCTTGGCACTTTTGTTACGCCTGTTTGCAGCTCACCTGACTAATGACACTAGTCTGTCCTGTTTTAAAGTTATACTTAAAATTCATGTGATCAGTAGACAATCAACACAAATATCAGGATTAAAGAAGGGAGAATTGGTATTACCACCATACTGTTACAACAGACCAAGGGATATTTTATGCAGGAATATACACAAACCAGTAACGGCACACTGCACAATAATGTGCATTGAATACACTTGACTTGAGCATCCATGGTTTTCATTCTCTTTCTCTGTACGTTTCTCATTTGTTTGCTCAGAGGTTGATGCTCTTGCTGCTTTCTGAGCAGCTCTTCTTTTCTCCACCCTAGCGGCCTGCTCCTTCTCTTCTTTCGTCGGCATCTTTTCGTGTTTAAAACTGATTAAATCAGTGTTTGTGTTGCAATTACTTTGTATGTTTTCCTTAATTTTTCACTTAAGCTGGCACTTATGTCTTCAATCTGCCTCAAGAATGATTTAAGACATGAAGAGGTAGGGAAAGTGACGGCGAAGTTGGTAGGGATGAGAACTACGCCCATACGCATGCGCCACACGGCCGCACTGCTGGCTGCTGCCAAGAGTTGATTTTACAATAAAATAAAATAAAAATGAAAAGAGGAATAACCTTGGAGATCAATCACGAGCTCGGAAGTGGATAGTAGACGTCATGTAGTATATGTGTACCAAATTTCAGGTCAATAGGTCAAACGGCTTGCGAGCTATAGGTGATTTAAAATCCTGGACAGACAAACAGACAACCACGGTAGTGTATTATACGGTATAAAAAGATAAAGCTTGTATTTTAAAACGGCATGGAAATGGCGATATAACATGTATTGTGGATTTAACGTTTTGATATGTTAAGCTAGCAACCAACTGAATTTATTACAATCTCCTCAACTTTGTATTGGAACAATGTGCCTATAAAATGTGCGTTTCTGTGCCCCTCTTACTCTTTTTCCTACTTGCTTTATAAACTCTTTGAAATGTATGTTTATAAGATTATAATTGGTTCTTAGCACACTGTTTCTGCCAGCAAAGGAAGTTCTCATGCTGCTTTGCTAAGCAAGAAGCCACAATTAATGTGACAGTGGAACATGGCCTTAACACACACGCACTTACACACACACACATATCCATCCAGTACCTACAATAACAGTCTTTATGACCAAAGCTTACGATGTAAAAGAAAAGAGCATCCTTCTAACACAAACAGCGCGAGGGTACTAGGATATGCTGACTCAGTGCATTATGACTCAGTAGTTTGACCGCAGCGTACATAGCAGAGCAGGCTGAGTGCCATAGTGACAAGAGCAGACGAGGGACAGCCAGGAGCTTTACAGAGTACAGTGCCTTCAAGTCCACACACCTTACAAGAAATACGTTATAGCAGGTTAGTCTATTTAGAGGAGACCACCCCACATCACTGAGAACCCAAAAAAAGAAATATAAGGTCGATTGAGCAAATAGTGGCGTCTCACATGTCTCCACCTGACTATTTTTAGAAACACCAAACACAGTCTATGATTTCAGCATTATAAACACAACCAAAAGCAGCATATTGTATTCTGTTTCTTCACATTCAAGCACTAATGGTACACACATGGCTTCTGAAAAGTCAATATTCTCCTAAGGTGCGGTCTGCACTACTCCAGCCAAATAGCTGCTAAGAGACGGGAAATTTGCCCTTTTACTGAAAGTGTGTTTGTTTTTCTAATGTGTTTTGTGCTAAATGCTGCCATGTTCTTATTAATGCTCATGGTCAAGCGACTTCAAAAGGGGCACTTGAGGGGAGCAGATTTATTGAGTCATTTTTATTTTTTGATGTTACTTTCTAATGGATGTGCATGGGTGAAAATTTTTCCAAGGTGCTGATGGGGAACCTTAGTAAATCGGTGGGCTCATACATTAAATCCATCTATCCGCTGTAGTTCAGCCAGATACGATACCTCATTATAACAAATTAAGGCTCTCCTGTGCTGTTTCTTTAAATACAAAGAGCTTGATTGTCCAAAGGGTGGGTTGTGTAGGTCCATTCAATTCCAAATTGTTTCTGTTTGTCAGTTGTCACAGACGGCCAGTGAAGAGACGACCTCTTCACTGAGAGGACCGGGTGAGCAAGCGTGGCCAAAACAGTTTCTCTCCTGGGATGTTAGATGACAGTCCCCATGGGTTGGAGTGGTGCCTTGGGCTCCTCGGGGTTAATGGGAGATGGAGTTGGACACAGCCCTGTTCAGTGACGTGTGGTGAGGTTCATGGCTAGTGAGGCACTGACGCCTTCACAGTCAGATTTACAAATATATGAACCCAAAAGAGTAGCTTATTCACTATTCAATTTGCAGCCTGCATGCTCATTGACTACTGGTTATGTTTCATATATCATCAGAATTCTTTACACACACACAGGTAAGGCAGATATTTGGCTAAGAAAGAACGTTACATGTATAGCGGCAAAAGAGAGTGGAGAGAGCGCATTTGCTCTGCACCCTCCATGTGTTCTAAATTTGCCGTTGAAATTGCACAATTCATACTCATTCAATACAAATGAAAGTATAGAGTGGTGTTCAAAAAAACGGATATAAATTTTGACCTTAATTGAAATACTTAGTTGTTTTTAAAAGCTTTTAATTCTGATGCTTTAATCAATTTTAAAAGGATAACAAGAAAAACAAAAGAATATTTTATTTAAGGTCAAAATTTAGTTTTTAAATATTAGATTTTTTTTTCTTAGTCTGATCCCATCTTTTATAAAATTGAAAACCGTTTATGGTCTTACCTTTATTTGTAAGTGAAATCCATGCGCCTATCCTTCCCCACGAAAATCTTCGTCAATTTCTTGTATCAGTTATCCTTATTTTCCTTAAGTTTTAAAAATGTTAATCTTCCATTTTGGCAGTTAATCAGAACCAAAAAGTAAAAATAAACGCTGCAGTGCTTTCTAATATCGCTAACTTATTGGTGCCTCTGTATAGAAGAACAGCAGCAACGAGCGCCTGTTGGGCTCACATGCACCCCTTCAGTGCGGCACGGTACTGTCTGCCTTTTCATTGCGGTTTTATGTCCGATCAGCAAGACTAAGTATGTCGCACACATTCGTTAAAGATATTAGCCAGACTGTGGAAAGTCAGGGTGTATAATAAACATGCAAACATTATATTGGCGACACACAGAGAGACAGCAACAGGTGAGGGAGAGCGCAGTCCAAGGTGAGGTGAGGCTCGTCACTGCCACACCTTGCGTTTCTCCCCTGTATTTGGACAAGAAATGCGGCAATTCAGTGATTTTGACTTTAAAAATTATCAAAGTTATGGGAATCATACAGAAAACAAATTTATAGCACAGGCCAGTGGACAAATTTATTTTATGTTATCATTATTCATTTTTGTACTTTTCATGATGACAAGTGAGGCTCTGCCTTGCCTGCCTCCCCTGACCGCATGTCCCTGGTCCTGTGCCAGGGGGTGCTGCTGCTGCTGAGCCTTGGAGAGCAGCTCTTCCGCCACCCCCAGAATTAGATCAACAAGCACCTGGAGCACTTGCGGGTGCCTTATAAAAGAAGCCAGTGTCGGGAGGAGGGAGGCAAAACTTGCTGAGGAGGAATGGAGGAAAAGGAGGAAAGAAAGTAAAGTATTGTGTTTGTGCTTTGGGACTGTGTTGTGTACTTGTGGGAATGGGGAAGACGTTCTCCACGAGGGAAGAAAAGAAAATAAAAAGCTTGTGCATTTATAAGTGTGCCTCCTGCATCTGTCTGTGTCGGGTTAAGTGCTAGTATATCTATTGTCACACAGTCTAAATAAGAAAGTTCCATTGAATCACATTTTTCTAATTACTATTTTTATGTTATTAAAGTGAAGCCTGCTAAAAAGAGTGAGCATGGCGGCAGTTCTCGCTTCAGGCTAGGTCTGAGTAATAAATCTGTTTTGCCCTGGAAACCATGTCCTCTGCTGCCAGTGCTGTCACTTCAATTTGATTAACTTTGTCAGAATCCTACAGTGGGTGGACTTTGGCTCCCTTTCGTATAGTAAAAATAACTGATGGTCCTGTTTTTTTTGGGAAAATATTTTTTTGCCTTTATTTCTACACTGTTAGGAAAATGTGAGGCATGCTGTGGAAACTGTAACTGCCAACACATCAAACTGAAGCTTTGATTTGACTTTCTGTATATTTGGATTGGGATATAATAATGATGATACGAATGAAAGGCTCTTCAGTGGTTAGCACCGCTGCTATAGCGGCGACCCCTTGTTACGTAAGGGCCATTTTGAGCAGGACTGAAGTTTCTGATGTATTAAACTACTCTTCCATATCATTTCAAGAAATTTATTACCAGACACAGGTAAAGTAAAGAACATAATAAACTTATTAAACTTGGCCTAACATATTTCCAAAAATGCCATTTCCTTTACTTCAAACCTACGTAATCATGTCCAACAAAAAACTGTTGCTCCATGTCCTGTTTAACAGCAATCATCTGACCTAATCCCCTTTACAGAATTAAAGCTAGAAGCAGGACAGACTAGTGGAGTGCCTACCTATTGTACACAAAGGCAGGATTAATCAACCAGTGGTTACACTTTAGATTAGATTCAGATGATACTGTTCAGTGGATGCAGTGGATTCTCCATGACTGACAGGAGTCTGCTCAGCACCCGTCGCTCTGCCACAGATGTCAAACTGTCCAGCTCCATGCCTACAATAGAGGCTGCCTTCCTCACCAGTTTGTCCAGGCGTGAGGCGTCCTTCTTCTTTATGCTGCCTCCCCAGCACACCACCGCGGACATATGATTATACAAACGACTCTCACAGTTGTCTCACAGATACAGCTTCTTGCATTCAGATTAAATGCTTGATCATTGCTAGTGTGAGGTTTTCATGTTCAGGTCAGTTAAATGTATTTTGCGCAGTGCTCCTTAAAGAGCCTTCCCCATGTCTGCCTGGTTTGTCCTGTCACATCCCCCAGAGACATACATGCTAGAATATTGGATGATGCGAGATTGGCCCTGTGTGATTGTTCAGATTTAGGTAGGCTTTATTATCCCAGAGGACTGATTACGTCTTGCCAGAAGAAGGGGCCTGAGTTGCCTCGAATGCTTGCATATTGTAATCTTTTTAGTTAGCCAATAAAAGGGGTCACTTTGCTTGACTTCTCACTTTATCCCAGAGGGAAGTTTGTTTGTAGCAGGAAAGTATAAAAACAGAAGACATTGTTACAACAGATTAACAAGGACACAACACGTGACAACCAATGTTACTTCATAAACACACACACTCGAGATCAATACAAAGAAGAAGAGTTACTTTCAGCAGTACACAAAATAATAATGCAGAATCTACAATTAGCAGCAACCCTACAAGTAACAGAATTTAACATGCTGATAGCTCTAGGAATAAAGTTGTTCTTAAAACTTTACCTTTGGAAACCTAAATCTGCAGCTTGATGGCAGCAGCTGGAAATTTAGAGCAAAGAGGATGGCTGCTGTCTGACAGAACTGAGTTGGCTTTCTTGGCCTTCTTTGTCTTCTAATTATTAGTGTATGTTTGAATGGGCCCAGTGATGAACTGGCAGCCTGCCCGGGGCGGGTTCCTGCCTTGGACTTAGTGTTGTGGCTGCTGCTAAGATAAGCTACAGCTCATCTTGGTCCTGAATTGGGTCAAGCATGCTTGAAAACGTTACATCCATCCATTATCCAACCCGTTATATCCTAACTACAGGGTCACGGGGGTCTGCTGGAGCCAATCCCAGCCAACACAGGGCACAAGGCAGGAAACAAACCCCGGGCAGGGCGCCAGCCCACCGCAGGGCACATACACCAAGCACACACTAGGGACAATTTAGGATCGCCAATCCACCTAACCTGCATGTCTTTGGACTGTGGAAGCAAACCGGAGCACCTGGAGGAAACTCCCACAGACACGAGGAGAACATGCACTCCACGCAGGGAAAACTTGGGAAGAAAAAAGTTATATAATATATAAAAAAGTAACAATTGATATTACAGTAATCCCTCTCTATATCGCGCTTCGACTTTCACGGCTTCACTTCTGTCGCGGATTTTAAATGTAAGCACATCTAAATATATATCACGGATTTTTCGCTGGTTCTCGGCTTTCTGTGGACAATGGGTCTTTTAATTTATGGTACATGCTTCCTCAGTTTGTTTGCCCAGTTGATTTCATACAAGGGACGCTATTGGCGGATGGCTTAGAAGCTACCCAATCAGAGCATGTATTACATATTAACTAAAACTCCTCAATGATATAAGATATGCTTCCCGCGCGGTGCTTGATTGTTTGCTTTTCTCGTTCTCTCTCACCCTCTCTGACATTTTCTGCGCCTGATGGAGGGGGTGTGAGCAGAGGGGCTGTTTGCACAGAGGATATGGACGCTCCTCTACAAAATGGCGCTTTATCGCGGTGCTTCTGCATACTTAAAAGCACGTATTGATTTTTTGATTGTTTGCTTTTCTTAGCGAGCGCTCTCTCTCTCTGACATTCTCTGCTCCTGACGGCGCTCCTTTAAAGAGAAGATATGTTTGCATTCTTTTAATTGTGAGAAAGAACTGTCATCTCTGTCTTGTCATGGAGCACAGTTTAAACTTTTGACTAAAGGGTGTTATTTCATGTCTAGAGGGCTCTAATAATGTTAACAGTGTGGGAGAGTTTATAAGGGCTTAAAATATATAAAAATAACCATACAAACATATGGTTTCTACTTCGCGGATTTTCACCTATCACGGGGGGGTCTGGAACGCAACCCCCGCGATCGAGGAAGGATTACTGTATGTAGCACTTTTTAAGACAGTAGAACAAAATGCTTTACTAATAATTAGATAACATTGACCAGTTGAAGTTAAAAATCATAATAGAGGGTGTCCATAAAGTCCGTGTGCAATTTAAAATAGTTGTAACTTTGTAAGTATGTGATAGAAAGAATCTGTAAAAAGGATTTAGAGAGAAGAAACACATTTTTGATTGTTCTTGTTCATTTTCAACATGTCCACCATCATTACTAATACAAAGGGTAATACGATTCTGTAGTTCTCGGAAAACATTTTCAAGCCGATTTTCAGTAATACCAGCAATCACATCAGTTATCCTCGCTTGCAAGTCTTCTAAAGATCAAGGTTTAGTTGAATAAACATTCGTTTAAGAAATCCAATGGAGTCAAATCTGGCGAATGTGGAGGCCTAGAAAATGGTTCACCTCTTCCAACCCATCTGTTAGGGAATTTCTCATGTAGAAACTGTCTAACATGCTAAGCAAAGTGACAAGGAGCACCATCTTGTTGAAACGCTGTATTCTCTATCAGGGCTAATTGTTCAAGTTGAGGAATAAAGTCATTTTGCAACATTTCTAAATAGCTATCACCATTAACAACACGCCTGTCAAAAAAGAATGGCTCGATTCGACTCGATTTTTGGGAGAATCTCCTTCATGTTCAACAGACTCATGCGGATTTTCAGTTCCCCAAATACGGCAAAAATAAAACTTCTAAAGACAAAAAAAACTAGATACATCAAGGTTTCTAATTCTTTCTATCACATATACTTACAAAGTTACACCTATTTTAAACTGCACATAGACTTTATGGACACCCTGTATTACATTAAAACAAAATGAAAAATCAGAAATCCAGTAGGCAGGTGATCTGTCAACCCATTCATTTATTGAAAGTAGCTAATTCAGTTTTAGAGCTGCGGGGCGTGTTGTGTGAAAAGAAGGATCTTCACTCCAGTTTCTTGTGATTTAATTGTGAAGCTAACATAACATTCACATCTTTGAGGTGTGCTAATAAAGGCAGAGCTCTCAGTGAAGACCTCACTTAGATATAGGAAGAAGAACATGCAGATTTTATACAGACAGGTTACGGGGCTGGGATTTTAAATTTTCTTTAGCAGTGGTGAGGGAGCAGTCCTAATGATGTGCTTACACACTGTTCAATGGCAATTAAAAAAAGCAGGAAATAAAAACAAAAGAGAAACACACACACCAAAAAGGATGAAAAAGTTAATTTGGCAAACATTAAGAACGTGTGGCTTGGATAAGGAAGAGCTGTATACGTGGCAGTAAGATGGTGGCTAGTTATCTATCAAAACAACCATACGTACTTATTAAGTAATGAAAGCAAATCTATATACTGTGAACACACTCTTCAAAGAGAACACAATGATAAATGAGACTCAGTATTCAAGAGAAGATCATTTGAGGTTATTTTTAAGAGGTCTTTAGGAATAATATGTCCATCCTTTTTCTGAACCTGCTTTTTCAGGGTAGGGTCATGGGTAAGCATAGGGCACAAGGCGGAAACAATCCCTGTAAAGGGCCCTGGTCCATTGCAGAGTAAACACACACACACACACACACACACGGGCCAATTAAACATTACCAATTCACCTAACCTGCAAGTCTTTAGGCTGTGGAAGGAAACCAGAAATATTATCCAGGAATAATATGTGGAATCTTTAAATCAACCCTAAACAACCAATTTAAATCGGCAAAAATAACTGTTGTGGGATCTGCTGTTGCTTTTTGTCAAATGTCTTGCTGCTGAATTTTGTACAGCTTTTAGCTATACTAAGGCTTGATTTTTCTAAGTATGTGTAGAGAGAATTGTAACGATTATCTACAAATCAATGTTTGATACGGTTAATGTAACGTGCTTGTTCTGCGGATTACTCATAGCCACAGTAACTGGTATACGTAACAGTCTCATACCTCCTGTGGCGGATGGCCAAACCCCTTACCCAGCCAGGACGCCCTGAGTGTGGAAGGACCGGGGGAGAGAGTATTTGCAAGACCGTTTCTCCCTTGGACCGACAGAGGGCAGCCCTCTTGGCTTGCAGCGGGGCCATGGGTTATGAGCATGGAAGCTCAACCCTGCTGGGGCCTGTGGCCACCGCCAGGGGTCGCCTGGACTTGAATTACTCCAGGTACCCAATGAACAACTTCCGCCAGCATTTCCGGTAAACGTCCAGGTGCTCACAACCCATGGTCCCACTGCAAGTTAAGGGGGTTGCCCTCTTTCGGTCCAGGGTAGAAACAGTCTTTCAAATACTCTCACCCCAGGTCCTTCCATAGTCAGGGCGTCCCGGCCGTCTGCCACGCTCCGTAATCCAATTCAGGATTGTGGCGAGCTAGTGTCTATTTTGGTGGTATTCGGCAGAGCTGTGGATGGGGCACTAGTTCATTACAAAGCATTCTTATGACCATGTCGACCATCACTATCAAGGCCAAATTAGAAAATCTCCAGTTATACAGTAACTGGCATTTGTTTGAAAACAGTTTTATTTATTGCAGTCAAATTTTGAAGGAGTACGCACATTCATCAGGGAGAGGTGTAAGCAGTGAAGACAGCAGCTATAGAAGGCTCATCAACAGAAGCTCAACTGGCAGTTCTCAGATGAAGATCTCTGGAGGAAGCTACTGTTACCCTGTGGCCAAAACTCAGCAAGTCCAGTATCTCCAGGTAAGACATTTGTGAAAACAACTGTATCAACAAGTGCCTACGTATCTCAGTTTTAGCTATCAGTTCTTCTCCAGTTGTTGTATACGGGTTTGTAAAAAGTGATGGCTTTCTTTTTATCTCTCTGCAATCTTCTGAAAGTTAGAAATCAAAGATCTACTCTTTTGTACTCATTTGTTTTCTGTTCCAAGACTTGTAATTCTACTTGGGTGCCATTTTGTCTTAAATTCAATACCTAAAGTTCATTCTACACTAGTAGTCGAATCTGGAATTGAAATACTCCTTACTTCTACTGCCTTCTGACAGACTTAAAGCACCTTTGCTCTGAGATACGTCATTTTCTTACTCTGGTTGTGCCATTGCTTGATTTTGGCTTCTCCCGACTATTGCATTTTTGCTGGAGCCCCTGCTCTACCAAACACTGCCAGACTGTAATACAAAGCAGGTAATGACCGAGCCCACCATGGCACACATCATTTGATGGGACAGAGGACTGATGATAGACGAGTAATGTGCTGTTTGAAGTTGTTTTTAATAACTTGCACACAGAAGTGCTCTGTTCTATCTTAGACAACACCTGAGAAAAAATTTGACACTTTAATGTAGAGGTTAGGAGCAGGCGCTGATACAGTGCATTGACGCACCCACCACACGACAAAACAACTCAGGATCCCAGATTAGTACCCGAGTGCAGCCATACAATGGGTGACAACACCTCAGCACCACACTAGTTCAGATGGAGTGGAACCAGTGTGAGGTTTCTTTATGGTGGCTGGAGTGCCAATTCTGCCACCAAACCCCAGGTTTTTCCCTGCAGGTTGGAGGATCTACATGCAGGGCTGGATGCAGATTAATGTCATACCCAGGACGGAGCAATTGCAATTGCTCAAGGGCCCAACAGAGCAGAGTCCCTTTTGGCGTTTACGATATTCAAACTGGCAACCTTCCAATTGCCAGGGCAGATCCACCACTCTGCCCACATGTAGCTGTGTGCCAAATTATTTAGACGTCTTTCACTTTCTATTTACTGTACATCTGCATTCAGGCTACTTCTGAGTGGTATATTATGGTGGGAGCTGTCATTTGCGACACATTATTGTGGTGAAGCGGGTCCAAAACTCACGTCAAAGAGGCCATTTTTTAAAAGAAATAATCGCCGCACTCTCGGCTTAGCGAGGGGGCGTGGTGGTGTGTGACCGAGCGGTTCCAGGGGAATTCGTGATGCGGGCATGCACAGGTGAGGAGTCGTCCGCATCCGTAATTGTTTCCGGGAGCTGCTAAGTGCCACAGCTGAGCCACGTCCCCGTGATAAATAGAAGCGCGAGGAGGCTAGGGAAGGATGAGGAAAACAGGAAGAAAGAAAGTTGAGGAGACAACTGGAGGTTGGTGGAGAAGAAGGCGAGTGAGCGAGTGAGCACAGGCTCGTAGGCAGCTGGACTGTGAGCCCTAGCGGGGTGTTTGGCCAACACCTAGCGCAGTTGGTAGTGGTCGCTCCCGCTGAGCATTGTGAGGAACGGGAGTGACCAGAAGAAGGATGGCTGGCCGCGTAAGGCCGAGAAGGCAGTGGGAGTCGGGAGGCTTGGAAGACGGATTCCCCAGTGTGATTGTCCTGGCCGTTGGGGGAAGCCAAGTCTCGGTCTGGAGAGGGCTGAACGAAGCCAGGGATCGGGAGGCCACCAGATCAGTCAAGTAGAGCAAAGAAGGTCAGCTGCATGTCGGGTGATTCCCCTGGTGCATAGCCCGAATGGGAGAAACAGGGGAGTCGCCAGTCACCAGTAGAAAGGCACTGGGCTGATTTTAAAAGGACAGCTTCCAGCCGTTGTTTTAAACTTGGTTTTTAAAGGATTTTTGTCTATTGGATTTTAACCTCCATCAGTTCACTCGTTTTATTGGATTATTCATTTATTTATTGAAACATTTTCGGTGCACTGCACTTTGGACACTGTTTGGTTTTGTTTGTTGATTTTAAATAAAAACACTTTTGCCCTTTTTGCACCATCCCTTTGCTTTGTTGTGCCTCACTGCCAAGCTCATCGGTGACATTACCGACAGTGTCGGGTTCAAGGGCTCCCAGAAGGAAGATGGGAGCGTGGAGCAGAACCCACTTCGTCACAATTATTTCATGTCTTTATTTTGGGCCTAGACACACAAAACCTTCCAAAATATGTCATTGGAATTTTGTAAGCAACCTTCCCCTCTGTGTCAGAGGGTCATTGCACAAAGGAAATTTAACAGCATGACTCATCTTCGTCAGACAAACAGGTGAAGAGCCCAGCTGCGTCAGCCGGAAATATTTCTGTTTACACGGTAAACTGACACGGAGTATTGTTTTGCCTACAGAGATTCAAAGTCGTTCCGGTTTCTGTCGTAAGGAATGTACAAGTGCCCTAGTTGTCACAGCTTGTATACCTATCAGGTGTTTGCTTAGTTTCAATTAGTACATTTGTTTGAAAGGCTCAGTGGATGCAAGATGTGCATGTCATTACTATAAAATGACTTTGTGTAAAGAAGATTTAAGTATCATTTTGATGCTAATTAGCTAGATGTTTTTCAATGAAACTCCTGCTTCCTGGAAATGAACAGTACAGTGGAAAATTCAGGATTCACACTAAGGCATTGTGATGCAAGAAACTTGTTGCCTTTCCACCTTCTGTAGCCCATGGAAGCTCAACACCTTTGCATCTGTCCTGTATATGGTCAGCGCGCAGGCTTCCTTTACATCACTGTATATCTGCGCATCCATTCCTCTCTAAATCCATTCATTTTCTGATCCCATCTATTGATCAAGGCTTTGAGAAAAGGGGGAGGCTAAAACCTTTCATGGATGCATTAGTGTAATTCAGGAGACAAAACAGGCATTATACTGCAGGGTACATTTGCACATATTTCTTGGCTAGTTAATTTAATATATAATTTAATATGTACAGTACATACAAGTGTAAAGTGAATAGGAGCAATTATTAATAAGAAAGTTGAGCTACATAAATCAACTGTTGCGGCAGAAATCAACATCTTAATTAAAGAAGCTTATCCTCTAACAGGACAAATCAGTAATCAGGCAGGAGTAAAGCTTGTCCATCTGCATCATTTATGAGTCTTCAGCTAATGCTTGAACAGGCAGCATTCTTCTCCAGGCATAATCAGAGTGGTCAAATAGTAAA
>JANRMT010061414.1:26752077-26779717 GCA_026402145.1 Polypterus bichir lapradei
CTGTCCAGCCAAACACATATTGGTTTATACCAGGGGTCTCCAACATGTCGCTCGCACTCGCAACCTCTTTCCAGGTAGCTCGCCAAAGGGTTAATGAATCCTACATAAATCTGAAAACTTGATTAGTCAAATAAGGGGTGGGCGATCTTTCCAAAAAATGTAAAAGTAGCTCTCAGGGGAAAAAAGGTTGGAGACCCCTGGTTTATACTATTTAAAAAGCTTGCATAATGTTGAAGAAGAAAAGATGGAGCTCAGCTCAGTGTGCTGTAAGTGGAAAGGGTTTCAGCATTCAGTAACAGGAGGGGGCAGTTTGATTGAGGTAGTGCTATTATGGCAGGCTGACGATAGTTTATTAGGCCTCTAAACATGCAAGCTTCTCTACAGTACTTACTAGCGATATAAGACACGTCATCATTTTTTTTACTCCCTCCTTCAGAAAGATGGTTTTACAAAGGCAATCTATTTAAGAAAAAATGCTAAGCATTAATAAAGCTTTTAATTACTGATGTGCAGAAAGAAAGGGCAGAATGACTTTATCTGAAAATAGATTGTTTGGCAAGCATTCCATTGTTTTCTGGATGTTTTGGACGAAGCTTCTGGCCGTTCGTTCCTTACTAGGTGTTTTTTGATATCTTTAAGGACATGTGGACAACTGGTTCCTTGGAAACAAGAAGATGAGATCCATAGCCTTAGGGCCTTTATGTCTTATCTCCAGGTCTCTTCAGCTGAAGCAAAGAGCAAGTGAACATGAAGACACTCTGCGGGTAAAATCACATCTTGAAAGTAAAGAAAGTGTCCTGCTAAGATGCACTTGGCATTTACAGGCTGGACTTGTTTAGAAAGACGCATTGGCCATCGCTACGGAGTATCATCTTAGTGTGAAATAAGTAGTTTCTATGCACATGTGGATATTTACACTTGTATATCTATCTACACATCCTTACATTATACGAGAGACGTTCAAAAAGTTTCCGCACTTTTATAATTTTGTTGGAAATGGTGAAGGCGGGAGAAGTAGTAATCGGGCATTAAAAAGTTGGTACAATGCTAGGAAAATTGCTTCGTAAACGAAGGTTACTATGTAGAAAAGTGATGTCATTTGTTTTTGAAATTCTTAATAAATAGAGGTAAAAAAAAAAATTGTGGAAATTTTTTGAACGTCATGGAACTGTAATAACACAAGTGCTTTACTATGTGTACCTCAGCCTAAGGTCTCCTTTGTGTCTATAGTAGCTCAGGAAGGTTGCATATCAGTCTTACAGTTTGTTTTGAGCATGCACCTCTGTAGTTTATGGATCCATCAGGCCATTCATTTCAACCTCCAGCTGTTTCCCAGTCCGAGTAGCAGGTTTGTATATTATACATTGTGAGTGCCTGTCTGGCACTCAAGGAGCTGCTGGGTCCAAGGCAAGGGCACCACAGGACAGAAGAGATCTAAAAAAGAGCCTCCAACACTAACAGAGAACAGTCCTGGCAGTAGGGCCAATGTGGGAGTGGGGGGTCTATACTGTACATCCTGGATGTGTGCTTTGTGCCTTTAAAGGGCATTAGACAGGGCACTGGTACAACTGTGGAGGCAAGAAAGAGAGGGACATACAGTACATGACCTGGATGGAAACATTTAGTTTATGGCCCAGTGCTAAAAGGTGGCAACTGCGCAGCTGGCAAGAACACCAGGCCTTCTCTCCTAAACGCAAAGGGAATAATGAAAGAGTCAACACCTTTTGGCTGCTAAGTGCACACAGTAGCAGATATGAAGTACGAGGTGTGATCAAACAGTACAGTGAATGGTGATGCAGAGCACCATCCAAGGGCAACACAAAATAGTTCAATGCCGCTTCTGACATGTCCATCCTAGAGCCGAGTTTCAACATGTTTGATACTGTCAGTTGTTTGTGGGCCACTGTTGTGTTTTTCAAGTGTGTCGTTCATAATGGATATCGAGCAACACATTAACACAAAATTTTGTTTCAAATTGCAAAAAGCTCAGGAAACCCATCAGATGTTAAAATCGGTTTATGGTGACACTGCACCGACAATTAAGACTGTTTACAAGTAATCTGATCGATTTCGGAATGGATATGACTCGGTTGAAGACGAGAAAAGATCAGGATGTCCTTCACCATCAATAACTGAGGAAAATGTTGAAACGGTTTCATTCTTCATCATGACAACGCTCCTTGTCACACGTCCCTTGTAGTACGACAATTTCTGTTGAGTAAAAACATTGCGCTGTGTCCGCATCCACCTTATTCGCCGGATTTGGCACTGTGTGACTTCTGGCTGTTCCCTAAATTGAAAATGACCAAGAAAGGCAAACAATTGCAATCCATTGAGGACATCCAGGCAGCCACGAGAGCCCAACTAAAGACACTTTCGAAAGAAAACTTCCAGAACTGCTTCACAAAGTAGTAGGAGTGTTGGGATAAGTGCATTCGAAGTGGAGGAGAGTATTGGGAGGGTGACTAGTACAGTGGAACCTCGGTTTGCGAGTAACTTGGTTTACGAGTGTTTTGCAAGAAGAGCTAAATTTTTAATAAATTTTGACTTGATAAACGAGCGATGTCTTGCAATACGAGTAGTATGGATACACTTTGTCTGCTGAGCGTCATGTGATCACAACTGAGCTGATGGTTCTTCTCTCTCTCGTGCGTCTCTCTCTCCTTATCTCGCTCACTCTCTCTCCTTATCTCTCTCGCTCGGGCACGTGTCTCTCTCCTCATCTCGTTCGCTTGCACGCGCATCTCTCTCTCGTGCGTCTCTCTCTCCTTATCTCTCTCACTTGTGCGCGCGTCTCTCTCTCTCTCCTTATCTCTCTCGCTCACGCACGTCTCTCTCTCTCTCTCCTTATCTTTCTCGCTTGCGGACGGGTCTCTCTCTCTCTCTCCTTATCTCGCTCGCTCACTCTCCTTATCTCTCTCGCTCGCGCACGTGTCTCTCTCCTCATCTCGTTCGCTTGTGCGTGCATCTCTCTCTCGCGTCTCTCTCTCCCTCTCTCTCTCTTCTCTTGAGGGCTATCGTCTCCTATTCTCCGTCTGAGTCTGCGTGCCTCACTCATATAGTCAACATCCGTACTAGCGTATACTGTTTACTACAGCATTGTGACTCTGTGTGTGCTGTGAAGTGCGAGTCCCCGTCTTGCGCCCCAAAACACGAAAGTGAGTCTCAGTACTTTAACAATACCAGCTTTATTCAGCTTGAAACAGCGCGGTTATTTATTGTAGCGGGATCTTTATAATGTTCCTTGTATCACCCATCGACGGCAGGCGCTTACAGCATGTCTGCGATCTTTTTGGATATACAGTACAGCGAACTGCTACAGCGCTGGGAGACTGCGATTGCTTTGAGATGCTCTTCCGCGTGTCGTCCCGTTGGGTGGAATCCCACAAGAGTTTAGAAACTCACTCACACCAGCCATGATTCTTTTTAAAGGTAAAGTGCAGGTTAATTTGTTTTATGTATTTTTACTTTATATTTTGTATTAATCATTTTTATATGAATAGTTTTGGGTTGTGGAACTAATCATCTGAGTTTCCATTATTTCTTATGGGGAAATTCACTTTGATATACGAGTGTTTTGGACTGCGAGCACGTTTCCGGAACGAATTATGCTCGCAAACCGAGGTTCCACTGTAGTTGTAAATCTTTTACTGCAATAAACGTTTCTTTTTTAAAACATTCACCGTATTTTTTGATCACACCTTGTATTATGACATTAATGTCAAGGGAACGTAAGGGCCAAAAGCTTTAAGAGCAACTCAATTTTTAGTGATAGGGTGACTCCTCCATTTAATAGAGACATCTCTAGCCTGGTGTGCTCAGAGCACATTTATGGATGCCACAAACTCAGTAATGATTTTGAGGCTGGTGGAAGATGTGATTCCACGGGAAGGAAATGAAAACGGCCTCACCTGAAGTTCTAGAGGCGAGAGGAGGCAGTGAGGGAGGACTTAGAGGCCAGGGTCACGAAAGATCCTCAGTTGCTTGATACTTTTTGAGTTTGACATCTGGGTAAGCCACACAGCTAGGCAGACTGGATTAAGAATTGCTGAGACATGCTCAGAAAAGCCAGCAGGGCTTTCTTTCTGCCGGCACTCTTTTGACCCTTTTTATCATAACATTCTGCTGTTTATTTTAAATTGCTGCAGGTTTTGTTTCCTTTTGCCTCTTTGGTATTTATGTGGCTGTGGAGTTCTGCTCTGTCGCTCCGCATATTAATCCTGTTATTTCGCAAGACCTATATCTTTTGTTAATTTTATTGTAATTTGCTTTTCACCGCTGCCTTTTTCAACCTCACAACTATAAATAAGGGAAACTATTAATTTAGTATTGTGGCTTTATTATTGGTATAAGTAACAATGAAAGCTAAGGCATTTTGATTCTTTTCTAAGCACACCCTTAAACATAACTCATTTCTCAATATGCGATCTATTCATGCATTGACTCCTGCCAACCTTCTCGTTTTTCAGTTACATGTCGGTGTCTAGCTGGGTTACTAAATTTGCTGATGTTTGATTGTTTGTCTCCTGAACAGGCATCTGACCGTCTGACTGATGAGAATTCCTTGAAATTAGAAAAATCGTCAAAGCCAAAAGGTAAGAAAGCAAGACAGTGCACTACTGTTAAGATGCAATGCCATGCCTCGTAATACCGTTTCACTAAGTTGTTACAAAGCTCCTTATTTTTGGTTTTAGAATGTGTGACTCACACACAGTGGGGAGTATGCAGAGGAGTAAGATAAGCACCATAATGGCTATCTATTTTTGTTCTAAAAATTTGGGTGAATCTGTACCAGGTAGATGCTTTATTCATGTTTAAAAATTTGAGACCTTCTCCCCCATTATCTAAGGTTCTCTACAAGCTACAATACTGTCTTTTGATACACCGTACGTTCTTCTGTTCCTTGGCTCTGAGCTCTTTAGCGTAATTTGCCACTGTACATAAAACAAAATTGTACTCTAACGTCTTTGGGGTTGTATTCGAGACATTACGAAGAGCTTCTTATCCTTTCTGCTGTCCACATCATTATTATGTTGTCTCCTAGATTTGCTTGAACCTCAGTATTTAGACCACGGGTGTCCAACTCTGGTCCTGGTGGGCCTCAGTGGCTGCAGGTTTTCATTCTAACCCTTTTCCTAATCAGTTTTCACTATCCCTTCATTTTAATAGCCCTGTATTTAAGGATCCAGTCCTCTGAATTGATTTGTTTCTTCATTAAATGGCAACCAAACAGAAATGAGACGTGAAATGAGCCAACAGATGACCAGTTACATTGGAATGTCAAACTCCAGCCAATTTCACTCCAACCAGTTTCTTAATGAGATTCCAGTTCTTGCTGTTAATTAAAGCCGTTATTGAATATCACGACTTGTTGTGCTCTCATTCTGCCACAGCTGACTTCTGATTTTCTGTTTTTCTAAGACCACCGTCAAGATGTTTTGGTGACCTGAGGAGACCAACATGACCAAGACCTTCACCTTTCTTTATTTTCTGGTTAGCTGGTCATGTGGCGGCTCGTTTTGTGTCTCATTATTGTTTGGCTGCTCATTTAGGAAAAAGAAACAACAAAGTGGTCTGAATCATGTCAGTCAAAACTAAGACAAAACAAGTTAATCAGCAGCAAAAACGGCACACTAATTAAGAAGATGGTTAGAATGAAAACCTGTAGCCACTGCGGCCCACCAGGGCCAGAGTTGGACACTACAGGTTTAGACTAAAGGTCCATCCCATTTTTGATCCATGTGCAAAGCAAGAAACTGAGATGATCACACTCTGCCTTTTTCAGGCACAGCAACATTTTCAAGCTCCTGCGGTGTTTCCTGGCCAACTCGGAGACATCCTCTATCTCACATTCTGGGATTTCTAGACTGTGCTTGCTTACCACCAAATGCTGATTAGTTGACAGGTCTGCACATCTCTTTACCAGGGCGTCCACAACATACACACTCCAGGAAAAAGACACAGCAACTCTCACATCAGATATTAAATGTTTACCCAACATACTGGTACATTGCAGTTACGAGCAGTGTTGGGGGTAACGTATTAAAAGTAGCATGTGTGATGTAGTCAGGTTACTCATTAAAATAACGAGCAACCTAACACAATACAGCTGAAGAAGAGGTTAAGCATGTGCGTAGCATGCAATCGAGTGAAAAGAACTGATCCAGAGTTATAAATATACATTTAATCCTGCAAGTGCTGAGAGGTAAATTTACTACGCCCAGTTTAGGGTCACAGGGAGCCATTGAATATCAGAGCACCACTGGGTTTAAGGCAAGTACGCCAGTCCTTCGCATTGGTCAATCACAGAGCCAAGTAGAGGGTTCTGCATGCAATCCAGTAACAGAAACCTAGAAATAAAAAGTCAGTTTAGTTTTAGTCCAGTTACTATTTTGAAACAACATGATCAGGTGATGCAGTGGTCAGTGTTCCTACCACGAATCTTCAGAGGCTCTTGGTGGAGCTATAAAAAGAGGAAGGTTGTTATTTAATTCACAAGAAAATGATCAAATCTGGCTGTGTTTCCTCTCATTTTTGTATATTGGATTAGGATTTAATTACAAATGTTGTATGCAGTTTTTGTAAAAAAACTAGGGGGCTCTGTCCCCTGCTCGCTTTGCTTGCCTACCCCTGGGTGGACGCTACGCACTAGCCACTTCTCAGCTCTGCCGCTCACGTATGGGAAAGCAGATGTACAATTTAAAGAGATTGTTATTTTCATGGGAGTTGTTACATATGCATAATAGAACTAACTATTTTACATTACAGCGAGTAATTAACCATAGTAAAAAATAGTAAAACGTAATAAATTGAAAGAAAGTTGTTTCATGTTACATTAGAGGTATTCGTTGCTTTATACATTTTTGTTCTGTTTGGCTTCGAAATGAAAACACAAATACTTTTTAAACTTACACTTCTACTATAAAACCTCAGTAAAAAAAATTTTTAATTAATTTTTTGTCAATATCGCATTGAATTTTGATTCTGTGTTTGGAGTTACATCGTGACAACACAACGTATAACTGCCCGTGAGTGAAAATCGTTTCTTTCTCTGTAATAAATAAACCAACTTTTTTGAATGTTTGTCCCCGTGATTTGTTAATTGTCATAGCAAAAGCTT
Organism: Polypterus bichir lapradei; assembly: GCA_026402145.1. Classification (NCBI taxonomy): domain Eukaryota; kingdom Metazoa; phylum Chordata; class Cladistia; order Polypteriformes; family Polypteridae; genus Polypterus; species Polypterus bichir. The sequence goes on from JANRMT010061414.1 coordinate 26,759,198, forward strand.
TTCTAACGGGAGACTGTAAACGTTTTAATACGAATGGCACATGAAGATCTACTTTAATGTCTAATGTTATCCACGAAAGATGTACTACATTAACTTTCTTGTCGCCTGTTAAAATTTTACATGTCAGAATTGTTTGACCAATTTTGAATACAACTAATCTTGTCCTATTGCATAGTCCATCGCTCAGACATAAATTACGCAATAACATTACGATACATCCTTCTTTCAACAGTAATTCTACTGGTGAAAGACCGGATGGTGTTAACGGTTGTAAATATTTTATGCGATATTGTAAGTTGATGTTTTCATCTTCCGCACAATCACCACCAACTCTTTCAGCATAGTAACCGATCGACATTTTTGCTGTTAATTCGTTTGACTTCATCGTTTCTCGGTGCTCATTTCTTCTGTTGATAACCCTTCGGGATGAAATTCTTCAATAAGTCTTTTTTTTATTGGGAACTTAAAGTGAGGAAAATATAAAAATGTATACGAGCTGAGAGCTCAGGAACTGTGTCTGACAAAAGCATTCACACTAATAAGAGGTGAGAGGACTGTGAGCGTGGTTGAAAATGGTTGAGAGTTGGGTGGGACTTGAAAAAATCTCTTGGCAATAGTCTCGTCTCAAGATTTTCTTTTATAATAGAGAGATAACTGTATAACAAACATCTTTAGTTACATCTTTTGTAAGCAATGAGTAATGTAACTAAGTTACTTTTAAAAGTAACTTTCTCAAGCACTGGGTTTGAGCAACCTTGTGTTCGAATGTGATGCTTGTTATGAGCAACCCTTGATTTGCCCAACTTACTATTCAGATTCAGTTCAGGCACAAAACGCGTCCCAATCACACTACTTCGTGTATCTCTGTCTTTTCCTACTTGGACATTGAAATCTCCCAGCAGGACTACATAGTCAGTAGATGGTACTCTTTTAGGAGTCAAAGCAGCTACCCCTAAATGGATGAATGCTATGATACTATAATAATAATTGTTTATAAGAACATATTCGTTAAAACCAGTGAAAATTTTACTCTCTGCCATTCAAAGTTGGACTGGCGCATCTAGAGGTGCAAACTCCATCAATATAACCTTCAGCTTAGGACAAGCGAATATTCCTCCCCCCATATCAGAAAGTCTCTGTGTTGGAACGTCAGCTTATTAGGGATGCAGTACATGTGACTCACATCCTGCCTGTTTGTCAACCTGAAACAACCATATGTGGACTGTGCTAATCATCCTCTTACTTATATAACGAACCAATTTACCTGGAAGGTGAGAGAGCGGCAAAAACAGAGAAAAGAGGCAAAAGACAAAACTTTGAAGTGTGTGAGATGGAAGTTGTTGTCTCTAAATCAGAGCTCACAAAGAATCTTTATTTTGTGGCCTAAGTGCAGGTGTCATCAACAAATTCAAATATGTTGAATGGTAACATGTTACTGTAGAGTGAATGCAGTGAGCTCAACCACACCATGCTGGGAAAATAAAATGTCTGACTTCAGGAGAAGAAGCGGATCACTCATGCCCAGCAGTGTGTGATTGCAGCAGGAGAGGGAATAGCACATCTTGCTCTCTGGTTTCCATCTGCCAGTTGCATATGTCATTGGCAATGCCTTATTATGCAGCATTATGGCGGAACAGTTTGGAGATACAGATGTGGCAGGTGAGACAGCAGCAGAAGAATCGGGTAAAACACATAACCTATGCCTTTGAGTGAAATAACAAAATTGGGGCAATGTATACAGTTGTCTGTAGGTCGGTAGGGGACAGGGGCATCTGGTCCTATATCAGTGAGGTCAGGGGGCTTGTAGGGTAGTCTCCCAGTTGACCCATCCAGACACCTGCATTTAAGGAGTTTCATGGTGTGCTCCACAAATGAATGCACGCAATAGCTCTGTTTTTCACTCTGGATGTGTGTCTAGCATGGGGCTCTAGCTACCTGGGAACAAGTTATTTCGTAATTATGCCATGTTACTTAACCTACTTAATCTATATAGATATAACATTAAAGACGATATCCCTCCCTAGTGATACAGCAGTAAGAAATCATATAGGAGAAATAACTTAGCTTTGATTAATGTCGGCTTACACTGCATATGATACAAAGATGAACGAAGCAAGTGAAAAACCCAGTCCAGGAGTGAGGGCCCAAGGCGTGGGGCCTGTTGGTGTCGTCGGTACAGTGGAAGGCATTTTCAGGAACAGGTGGCGGTATCTCCCATCTGCTCGTTGGCTTCAAAGGTGTGCCAGGCAATGTGCCAAGGCTTTATACTGTTTTCTTCATGTGCAGGACCCCCTTAGGCAAACATGCAATTCCAAACAAGGCAACGATGCTTAAACGAGGATACAATTTCATGCTGACTTAACAGATAGAAATAGCACACGGTTACAGCATCTCACGGTCTGACTGCATGCTGTCTATTTGTTCCAATCCATCTTATGTCATACTGCATGCCTAGCAGTTCTGTGTGAACCCCTGTGCTTAATCTGGCTATGTGTCAGCTGTGCATGTGAGCATAAAAAAACAGATTTATAAGATATATTTGCACAGAGCACAGTGACATATGAAACTTATGCCTACAGGGGGTTAGGGAAAGGCATAAGGTGCCAGTGTCTGTGAGGGGAGCCACTGTCGCCTAGCACATGATTTTGATTGCTGCTACAATGAATAGTATAAGCACTATAAAACACCGATGCCAGTTTCCATATCAACAAGCTAACCATCACATACAGTGCCATCAGCAAGTCATTTGCCAACTCTACTTTGCCTCAAAATAAATGAATCATGGGTTGAGCTATGATGTTGGTTAGTCTCATCTTGGCATCACAGAAGACGTGAACATTAATAGAATATAAATTCTATTTAGGGACCTAGGGACCTCCAACACTGGACTTGATATTTCTTTGGAAGGCTTAAGTGGGTTGGGCTGAATTTCACGTTCTTGTCTAAATCTTTCTAATGTTCTAAAAATGCTTATGGTTAACAAAAGCAGTGTCATTCTCGCTAGATGCCCTTACTGGAACGTGAGTGCCGTCAATCACCCTGATTACATTTGGAAAACCGGACACTGCTGTAGATTTCCTACACATCCATACCATATGAAAACTAAATGTAGCACCTCAATGCTTTCCAGCATGGTGGACATGATGAACCTGAAGCTTGGCTGAGATATTCTGCATCCGTCGGCCAGTTCCATCTGGTAAATGCCTGTTGCCAGAAAGCTAACTATTGTTAAAACCGGTGTGGAAGTAACTCCCGAGGAAGACAGGACTAGTTCAATCAATTCGATTTTTTATTCAGTCACAGATGAGTATGTGGATTCCATGTTGCAAGGTAGAAGAGCCAAGTTCCTCTGTGTCACTCGACTTTTAATAATATTCCTCCCTCCCCCTTCCCCTTACTTATCATTAAGCACAATATGTTTATCTAAAAATTTAATCTTACATTGCTTGCATTTACTAAACATTTCGATTTTGTTTACATTGCAAAAAGGGCCCTAAAGAAGGAAAAGTCATCTTTCCTGTGTCTAACGGATGAGTTCCATAAAAAGAAATTGTCCTGGGTCAGCTTACTGCACCCTGTCTTATGAGAGACACCAGTATGAATATGTATGAGTAGGAGAAATGACAACAGGTAGACTATTTAAATTAAGGGAAACCCAAGAACGTTCTTCAGTGCAAATCACAGCAGTGGCTCTTTGAAAGGGACATTTGTTTAAAGAAATGATTGTGTCTGAGTGTGGGTGTTTGCATGGGTGTACGCCGTGATGAACTGGCATCCCATTTAAGGCATGTTACCGCTTTACATTAAATAGTGCCAAGTGCTTTAAGGAGAATTGGACTGGGTGGTCTCACATCAAGTCAAGCTTCATAATCCAGAAAAGAAGGAGAACTTATGAAACAATAATGTTTTAATCAGAAATGAACAGGTCATATGTAGAAATGTGATTTGGCATCTAGTTTGTGTGCAAACAAAAAAAACAAACCTTACAAGCAATTGCTACTTTAAAATCACAAAAATGAAAGTAGGAGCAATGGAGATCTGCTAATCAAAAGAGTCCCTCTTAAACTATTTAATACCATTTATAGATTGTAAAAAGGAGAGAAGGAGACACAGAGAGGTTTGGGGATGGCCACCCCATATACTGAAATCACAGTAAAAGGAAACCTGAGGTTACAATCGAGTTCAAAAATAGGAACTGGTATGAGAGGGCAGAGACCTAGCCACAGGGGATGCACAAACCAGTGTGTTTCTTCGTGCCAGTCCCAAGCCCGGGTAAATGGGGATGATATCACCTCCGTCACCTTCTGCTCCCCTTCATTCCGCCTACTTTCGTTCCAGATTACATAAATTGCTCTGTTTGTCCTTGCTTGGTTGTCAACTGTTTACATGAACTTGACCGTGCATACTAATTTGTTCACCGCGCTACGACAGTATATGGGGAGGGCTCCCCAACCCTTAATCTGTTTCTCTCACATTTATTTCTTCACAATAAAATATATATATTTTATATATATAAAAATATATGGGACAAAGCAAGACTTTTTCAGAGAGATACTCTCACGTCCTGCGAGATGAGACTTTACTTTATGCCAAGAGATTTAACCACACCCAGGGCTGGAAGTAAAAGACAAAGAGTAGATGACAAAGTAGAATGTTGTAAAGGGCATCCGGTGTATAATTTTGCCAAATCAATATGCAGACAATGATACAAATTTCCATACCGGACCGGTTGAACCCTGGGTTAACAACGACTGCCACCAGTACTGTTAGCCAACAGTGTGCTGTATGAATAACCTTCCATTATAGAAAAACAGCTTTTAACCCTTAGTTGCTTGCAAGCAGTTCAATTTTCTTTCACACCGGGATATGAACAAGTAGAGCCCATTCTGCATTTCTAATGCCGGCTCCAAGTCAGCACAAAGTTCCAAGAGAATGGCTGTTTAAATTATAAAATTAACTTTTATAATTTAATAAGCCAGTCATCATCATGGAAAAAAATCCTGCCAGTCCGTAAAGTTTAATTACCTTCATATATGTCCATTTGCTTACTCTTCAAGTCACGCCAAACAAGGCATGTTGTGTGAAACCATTAGATTATGAAGAGGTCATATTTTAGAATTTTTTGTACGCAGGGAGAGATTCCCAGCTGTATTTTTACTAAATGCGATAACTGACAACTGATTGCATTGGTTTCTAATCCTGAGAAATGACAGCAGGTAGACAATTTAAACTAAGGGAAACCCAAGAACATTCTTCAGTGCAAATCACAGCAATGGCTCTTTGAAAGGCACATTTGTAGATAGAGTATGTGCATCATATTCCTCACTTTTGAGGTGTAATATGTTTATCATATCCATGCATACTATGCCGGTATGAATTATTATGCTTGTGAGTCATTGCTTGCTTTTCCTGTTTTATCAAAGGTGTCATAATCTCCCACTTTCCCTGAAATGTTGCATATTGATGGGTTGGAATTGCTGTAAATACATGCAAGTTCTCTCATAATTCTGTTTTCTAAATCCCGACTTTGGCATGGGAAGTTGTGTTCGCACATTTTTGGCCTCTTTTTGTACTTAAGCACGTTTTATAAATCTGACCCTTGACCTCAACCTCTTCCCTGCCGTTGGCAAGACTACTTATTTGTGTTGAGTCCAACCAATTGTGCTTTGCTCACCAGTACTCCCAATAGCTCCAGGAAATGTTTCGAGTATTCCTGTTCAAGTCAATCTTATGGATTGCTCTTTATGTGTCCCATGCCCTTAGCCCATTTTTCTCAGGTTCCTACTACAATCTGTAGGTTTAAGAAGCACTGAAGCACTCCAGCCCTTTCTCCATGTCAAGGTGTTGAGGTAATTCTCCTTAAATAACGGTTGAGATCACCATCATAACGTTCCCAAGATGGACGTCCTTTATCACGTCAGATCACATGGAGTCTGCATGTGAACAGCTGGATTCACTATGATGAGACTGAGTGAATTGGTTGTTAAAGCTAAGATTATTTTGAATAACATCTCTTTGAAAGACATAGGTGTAAACCAATCAGCATTCAGATAAATAGTATAATCCAGAACACATCCTATATCCTCATAGCTCTAACACTCTCAGAATAGTCTGATTGATTACAAATCTTAGGCAAGCAGTTTATCATTATTATATATAATAATAGAGTTAAACAGTTAAAATGTCATGAGGGTTTCATTGTCGCCATGTTAAATGTGCAGGATATACCGTAAATGGTACAGAAAGTACAGAAAAAGCACACTCAGGAACGCCCACAAACTTACACAGAAACGTTTTCTTAATATAAGGTCATAATCCTAGGAGAAGAGAGAAGAAAATAGTTTAAGTAACATCTAACCATGACATTTGCATTAAATGTACTGTAGCCAAAGGCACAAATGGCTGAAATGAAAGAATTTTATACTAAATGAAATTAGGCTCCCCTCTTCTAGTCAAAGTTTAGCCATTATGTATTTTTATTAGTTTACGCACTTATTTTGTGAATAATATGTTGAGCATATTTAAAATTGTGTTGTACATGACAAGATAACACTGTAGGCAACATCCTATGAGTGAGTGTTTAAGAATCACGAGAGGCGGCCTGGAGGCTGCAGCCCTGTTTCTTTGTAGTGACGTCGCCGAGACATGCGTGAGCGTGGTACTTAATTCAGCTAAAATAGTGAGGTGTGTTTAAAAGATATATTAAGCTAGTAAGTGAGTCCATGTTAGTTAATTCAAAGAGTTGAAGAGTAAAAATTACATACTGTTACATACTTTGCTTTCAGCTTAAATGTTTCTTGAAATGTGAATTAACATCTTTATTGAAATGTCAGCCTCTGAATATAAAAAATTGTAAGCAGCCAACAGCATTGTTCTAACAGATTAAAATAAAAAGACACAATATTTAACATAGGAAGGCATTCTGTTTAGCAAACCATAAATCCAATGCTCATGTAATGAATCGTTAGAATTTCAGTCATTTTCTTCCTTTGAGAAATGTCTCTGGCAGAGAGGAATACATCACTTTTTCCTTTTTTCCCTTGGGTTTGTGGTGAAACTCACTGGTAAGTATTTGCATGTTGTGAATGGATGGCACAATCTTCAGTCAGCCCCTCCAAAGGTAAGTTTTTCAGCAATGTAAACCCATGAGAAGTTGTGTTGATTAATAAATGAGCAAGACACTAATGTTTTTGAAATGTAAGTACACTTGCAGTATTTTACATTTACAGTATTTTACCTTCTTGTGTGCTGTCACAGGATTACATGTGTTTTGCCAAGATTGCCATTTTTAAGCATTTTTATTATACACTGCTTTTTTCTGCTCGCTCCCATCTTGTATTCTGTTGGTCTGATAATTTCAAAGCAGAAAGGCACATTTGTTTAAAGAAATGATTGTGTCTGAGTGTGGGTGTTTGCATGGGTGTACGCCGTGATGAACTGGCATCCCATTCAAGGCATGCTACCGCTTTACATTAAATAGTGCCAAGTGCTTTAAGGAGAATTGGACTGGGTGGTCTCACATCAAGTCAAGCTTCATAAACCAGAAAAGAAGGAGAACTTATGAAACAATAATGTCTTAATCAGAAATGAACAGGTCATATGTAGAAATGTGATTTGGCATCTAGTTAGTGTGCAAATAAAAAACAAACATTACAAGCAATTGCTACTTTAAAATCACAAAAATGAAAGTAGGAGCAATGGAGATCTGCTAATCAAAAGCAAAATTTAATACCATTTATAGATTGTAAAAAGGAGAGAAGGAGACACAGAGAGGTTTGGGGATGGCCACCCCATATACTGAAATCGCAGTAAAAGGAAACCTGAGGTTACAATCAAGTTCAAAAATAGGAACTGGTAAGAGAGGGCAGAGACCCAGCCACAGGGGATGCACAAACCAGTGTGTTTCTTCGTGCCAGTCCCAAGCCCGGATAAATGCGGAGGGTTACATCAGGAAGGGCATCCGGTGTATAATTTTGCCAAATCAATATGCAGACAATGATACAAATTTCCATATTGGACCGGTTGAACCCCGGGTTAACAACGACTGCCAACAGTGTGCTGGCAGAAATTGGGCTACTATTGGCCGAAGAAGAAGAAGAGGAGGGGGGAGATGTGTCTGGAGGCAGGAGGAGAGCAGGAAGGTAAAGAGAGTGGAACTGAGGGTAGAAACTTTGAATGTTGGCAGTATGACTGGTAAGGGTAGAGAGTTAGCAGATATGATGGAGAGCAGGAAGGTTGATATATTGTGCGTGTAAGAGACTAAATGGAAGGAGAGTAAGGCCAGGTGGATCGGAGGTGGATTCAAATTGTTCAATCATGGTGTGGATGGGAGGAGAAATGGGGTAGGAGTTATTCTGAAGGAACAGTATGTCAAGAGTGTTTTGGAGGTGAAAAGAGTGTCAGGCAGAGTAATGATTATGAAGCTGGAAATTGGAGGTGTGATGATGAATGTTATTAGTGCATATGCACCAGAAGTTGGGTGTGCAATGGGTGAGAAAGAAGATTTCTGGAGTGAATTGGATGAAGTGATGAACAGTGTACCAAAGGGACAGAAAGTGGTGATTGGGGCGGATTTCAATGGACATGTTGGTGAAGGGAACAGTGGAGACAAGGAGGTGATGGGTAGGTATGGTGTCAAGGAGAGGAATGAAGAAGGTCAGAGGATAGTGGATTTTGCCAAAAGGATGGACATGGCTGTGGTGAATACGTATTTTAAGAAGAGGGAGGAACATAGGGTTACGAACAAGAGTGGAGGAAGATGCACACAGGTAGATTACATCCTATGCAGAAGAGTTGATCTGAAGGAGATTGAAGACTGCAAAGTGGTGTCAGGGGAAAGTGTAGTTAAGCAGCATAGGATGGTGGTCTGTAGGATGACGTTGGAGATCAAGAAGAGGAAGAGAGTGAGGGCAGAGCCAAGGATCAAATGGTGGAAGCTGAAAAAGGAAGACTGCAAGGTTGAGTTTAGGGAGGAGGTGAGACAGGTGCTGAGTGGCAGTGAAGAATTACCAGACAGCTGGGAACCTACGGCAGATGTAGTAAGGGTGACAGCAAGAAGGGTGCTTGGCGTGACATCTCTGGTGGAATGGGGAAGAGTATACAGTAGAAGAGGATGGCGAACAAGAAGTGAGATAGTCAGAGCAGACAAGAGTACAAGGAAATAAGGCGAAAGGTGAAGAGAGAGGTGGCAAAGGCTAAAGAAAAGGTGTATGATGACCTGTATGAGAGGTTGGACACTAAGGAGGGAGAAAAGGACATGTACCAATTGGCTAGACAGAGGGGCCGAGCTGGGAAAGATGTGCAGCAGGTTAGGGTAATAAAGGATAAAGGTGGAAACGTACTCACAAGTGAGGAGGGTGTGTTGAGAAGATGGAAAGAGTACTTTGAGAGGCTGATGAATGAAGAGAATGAGAGATGACATACCTGTGGAAGCATAGAGGTGTTTAGGGGAGATGGCAGTGGAGTTTTTAACCTGATTGTTTAATGGAATCTTGGAAAGTGAGAGGATGCCTGAGGAGTGGAGAAAAAGTGTACCGGTACCGATTTTTAAGAATAAGGGAGATGTGCAGAGATGTAGTAAGTACCAAGGAATAACATTGATGAGCCACAGCATGAAGTTATGGGAAAGAGTAGTGGAAGCTAGGTTAAGAAGTGAAGTGATGATTAGTGAGCAGCAGTATGGTTTCATGCCAAGAAAGAGCACCACAGATGCAATGTTTGCTCTGAGGATGTTGATGGAGAAGTTTAGAGAAGGCCAGAAGGAGTTGCATTGAGTCTTTGTTGTCCTGGAGAAAGCATATGATAGAGTGCCTCTAGAGGAGCTGTGGTATTGTATGAGGAAGTTGGGAGTGGCAGAGAAGTACGTAAGAGTTGTGCAGGATATGTACGAGGGAAGTGTAACCGTGGTGAGGTCTGCAGTAGGAGTGACAGATACATTCAAGGTGGAGGTGGAGGTGGGATTACATCAGGGATTGGCTCGAAACGCTTTCTTATTTGCAATGGTGATGCACAGGTTGACAGACGAGATTAGACAAGAGTCCCCGTGGACTATGATGTTTGCTGATGACATTGTGATCTGTAGTCACTGTTTGGGTGGTTCTTCTGCTGGTCTGCAGAGGGAAAAAAGGAGAGATGGTCAGATGACAGCACCAACCCCCGATTCAGCTGAGAAATAACATTATTTGAGCCTTCCATCCTTCTCTCAAGCGCTCAGGTGTGACCACATATAATAAGAACATATTGTATTACTAATATTAACATCAAGTAAGATTTGAAGGGTTATGTAAACAAAATCATAGTTATACTCCTTCTGAGATTTGTTTCTGGAAAATAAGACAAAAGCTTCAAGATAAGGCAGTTATGCTCATCTGGGGTGTGATGACATGTTGTACATTGATCGGCACATGCAAGTGTCAACTTCACTGTACTCTGTACAGTTGAGAATATTCACTTTATAAATGATATTAAATAATTATTGTTGGTAATCTTCGGCTTCATCGTTTTTTTTGTTTTCTGAATGAATGACAGTTTTGAACATCGGAAACACCCTTTTAAGGGTTCTTTTTTACGCAGGAAGAACTTTGACAAGTAGTTGTAAACTCACAATTTTCATTAGTCCACCTTCCAAATATACCAGTGCACCAAATAAAATACGTATTTCACAGCTGCACATGCTAAGTCATCAGTTTATCTTTGTCTTGCGCTCCATTGTCATTGTTAAGGAACCTAAATGTGGTGTCAGGGCAGTCTGGGAGTATAATTTAGTTGCATGTGGAGGCACTGAGGTAAATTTTTCCTCAGTTATTAAGTTGATATTAATGTTGCGGTTGTCTTTTTGACATCCATCTGACAAGCTCTTTGTCTGTATATTCTGACTAGAATGGAAAAGCTGCGGGCTTCCAAGAAAAAATCCTTCCTCCTTCAGAAATAGGTACAGTTCAACATGTTTGCACTGACTCTATTGAGCATTTGAAAGAATGCAGTTCTGTTGAGTTTATACTAAAGGTGTTTAAACTAATTAAGTTTAAATGCAATGCCAGCTGGAGTATTTAAAAAACAAAGCTGTGGTAAACTAATGAAGTAACACCACCTATATTGTCCCACTGAATAATGAGTAATTTTGAGTGGGTTTCTGTCGCTGAGTCACTTTACTCTAAATGGATTGCGTGTAGAGATTTTGCCATTCTCTTGTCCACACCCAAGTAGAGACGACTGAGTTTTTATTAAAAATGCTTGGATCTTCTTTTATTAAAAAATGGAATAACTGGATTGAAAACTTCAGACATCTCCTGTTGACATTTCTCAAGATAAGTCAACATCAGTGAAATATAAATTTGGATTAACTTTGGATTCCTTCAGTAGAGTGCTGGTCGTACTGGACAAAAATGTCACATTAGTACCAAATAAAGTTTTAATTGTACAGACAGTGGAGTTGCCACTATTTGCTGTTAGCTGTCACCTAACAAACAGGACATTATCCATCCATCCATCCATCCTCTTCCGCTTATCCGAGGTCAGGTCGTGGGGGCAGCAGCTTGAGCAGAGATGCCCAGACTTCCCTCTCCTCGGCCACTTCTTCCAGCTCTTCCGGGGGAATCCCAAGGCGTTCCCAGGCCAGCCGGGAGACATAGTCCCTCCAGCGTTTCCTGGGTCTTCCCCGGGGCCTCCTCCCGGTTAGACGTGCCCGGAACACCTCACCAGGGAGGTTTCTAGGAGGCATCCTGATCAGATGCCCAAGCCACCTCATCTGACTCCTCTCGATGCAGAGGAGCAGCGGCTCTACTCTGAGCCCCTCCCGGATGACTGAGCTTCTCACCCTATCTTTTAAGGGAAAGCCCAGACACCCTGCGGAGGAAACTCATTTCAGCCGCTTGTATTCGCGATCTCGTTCTTTCGGTCACTACCCATAGCTCATGACCATAGGTGAGGGTAGGAACGTAGATCGACTGGTAAATTGAGAGCTTTGCCTTACGGCTCAGCTCTTTTTTCACCACGACAGACCGATACAGAGCCCGCATCACTGCGGATGCCGCACCGATCCGCCTGTCAATCTCACGGTCCATTCTTCCCTCACTCGTGAACAAGACTCCGAGATACTTGAACTCCTTCACTTGGGGCAGGATCTTGCTCCCAACCCTGAGAGGGCACTCCACCCTTTTCCGGCTGACAACCATGGTCTCGGATTTGGAGGTGCTGATTCCCATTCCAGCCGCTTCACACTCAGCTGCAAACCGATCCAGAGAGAGCTGAAGAGCACGGCCTGATGAAGTGTTTAAAAAAACAGGACATTAGGTTACACTTTATCATCAACCTTTGCCTTGTGGGCAGCAGGTCCACACAGTAGTACTGCTCAGCATTTTCTTGCTATGTTGTCAGCCATCCGCCTTTGTATGTTTCTCAGAACATCATATAAGATGAGTCTTGCCAACTGTGGAAATGGCTGGTTGGGTGCATGAGTCCTTGGGTTCCAGTTCAGACGTTTGGCCATGCCTTATGACCTCTGAGTGACGGTGATTTCACTATTACGGTGTATCGACACCAAATCAGATTGAGATGAAGCCTTGAGAATCCATGTATTTTGCAAAGGAATGTACAGTACATGCTTTTGCCAGCTCATTAATGGCAGGACTAAAATGTCAGCCTTGTCGAGAGGTTTACTTACCTCGGCAGTGACATGCATGTCTCTGGTGACTCTTCTTATGAAGTCAGTAAATGTTTTTTGGAGAGCATGGGGGGGTCATGAGGTCGCTAGAAAGGTAGGAAAGGTGTGTGGCGCTCAATGCAAAAGGACAAAGGCCCAAGTGTTTAGAGTCCTGGTGCTTGCTGTCTTGCTGTATTGTTGCGAGACATGGATGCTATCTGGTGATCTGAGATGAAGACTTGACTCATTTGGTACTGTGTCTCTCCGGAAAATCCTTGGGTTGCTCATGCAGTCCCGAATGAGGCACATTACCTGCATTTCGAGGGAGCGTCAGTTATGGCACTATGGCCATTTGCCGCAATTCCCAGAGGAACCAAGCGGCTGGACCAGGCCAAGGGGACACTTATGTAACACCTGGCTGTGACAGATAGATGGTCATTTCTAGAGGGTGGTACTGGACTGTGTGTCTGCCTTGTGCGTTGCCAATCCTAACCCCGAGCTGCTTCGGTGTGTGGTGAGTGTGGCTACACGCTGTACCAGTGCATGCTCCCCAACCTGTCCTGACCTGATATTCATTTTTCACATACAGTATCTGGCCAAGTCTGTATTTTGTCCAGGTGCAACTGTGACACATTTGCTTAGTCTAGCATAGTCACCAATGCACTTACTTGTTTTAGTCTCATATACAAAGTCAGACTGGTTGGTCTTCTGGCACCACAACACCACTTGTAGCGTTTATCATGTTACTTTTGCTGGTAGTTGAAAAAAATGCCTTATTTTAGATGAGTGTGATGAAAAAAGATTTAGCCTATTAAATTAATGGGGGTAATTTTTCAAATCAAAAACTTTTATAAGACATTGGACGTTCCATCCTTGACTTTTTAACATGTCCTAGGTAACTTAATGCTAAACCACAGCAATGTTGCCCTTTGAGACCCGTTTCACCACACTTGACATTTAATCATCATAATTCACTCTTCCCACTGCTGGTCATTGTTATATACTTGCATTGACCATGACAAATTGAAGCCCATGTCCTAATTTAATGTTCCCCTTTCACCTAAATATTGTCCCTCTGTAGGCCTTTCTCATGCTGTTCTGCTGACTACAGCCATCTAAACTGCAGTTGTAGTGTCCCTCAGTCCAGAGTTCTTTGAACCACATCTGACACATTATGGTGTAAATGTGAAATTGGAAAACACACTTTTTTTTTTAATATTATATCATTTTAGTGTAGACCATCACAGGCTTCTCATTGGTGATTTAAGATAAATAGATAGATAGATTGATACTTTAACAAGTAAATTGTTATAAACTTTTCAACAGAATTATTGTTTGTACAGAATACAAATATGTACTTAATGCATTTTTCTTGCAGATAACATTACAATCAAAATGAATTGCTCTAACAATAATGCTTTCATATCTGATACATTAAAGCCCAAGATATATATATATATTTATATATATATATATATATATATTTATTTTTTTTTTCTTGCCGACATTCTTGATTGACATTGTCATTAATTATTTATTGCTAGGCTCGTCTTTCAAAAAACAATTATGTCTGTTATCCACTGTGCTTCTTAATTGCTAATTCACAGCAGAAAATCTGAACATTTATCAGAACGGCTTTCCTCTCTCACTTTCCTCCGAAGGCAATTCTATGCTGGCAACTAAGGCATTGACTTATTCTCTAGGACTGATACTGGAGGTGCACAAGCAGGATACGACCATTTTTTTTATTATCCTAAATTTCTCTTTTTTGCATTGCATGAAAACATAAGACATTTGACAAACAGGAGGAGACCAGTCAGTCCATCAAGGCCATTTGTTTAGTTAATAGCTAAGCTGTCTGAATATACAATACAATACAGTTTATTTTTGTATAGCCCAAAATCACACAGGATGGGCTTTAACAGGCCCTGCCTCTTGACAGCAACCCAGCCTTGACTCTCTAAGAAGACAAGAAAAAACTCCCAAAAAAACCCTTTTAGGGAAAAAATGGAAGAAACCTCGGGAAAGGCAGTTCAAAGAGAGACCCCTTTTACAGGTAGGTTGGGCGTGTAGTGGGTGTCATTACAATACAATACACAGAACAGAACACAAGTAATCCTCAATACAGTATAAAAATAAACATTTTACAAGTACTGAGCAGAATTTAACAGTAGATAATATCACATAATATGATTTGGATTTGTTTAGAGTCTTGGAGACCTCGGCCATCAAGCTGCCTCCCCCATTTGGCCATTCCACAGTTGAAATCGCACTAATCTGATGAAAGGACCCCTCTTTCCCACGATTCCTGCGATCCTCCATCAGGGATGACTTTACCTTAGGCAGGCAAAACAACTTGGCAGGTGGGCCGTGGCACCCAGTGCCACATTTGAGTACCGAGAAGAGAAGCAGAATAGGTGAGGGTTAGTATCAAATTTTTCTTAAAGGTTGTCAGGGTTTCTGCTTCAAATACACATCTTAGTAGTTTGTTCGAGATCCGCAAAACTGTTTGTGTAAAGAAGTGCTTCCTGGCTTCAGTTTTAAATGTAATTCCCCTTTAATTTCCAGTGATGTTTTCAAGTATGTGATTCACCATTAAGAAGAAATAATTCTGTTTTGTCTACTTAATCAATGCCATTGAGGATTTTAAAGACTTGGATTAGGTCCCCATGCAGTCTCCTCAGCTTGAGCTTGTCACAGTAGGACATGTCCTCAAGTCCCAGGTTGCTCTCCTCTGCACAGCTTCAAGTGCTGCTGTGTCTTTCTTGTAGTGTGGTGTCCAGAACTGCACAAAATACTTCAGATTTGGTCTTATGAGTGTGTTGTAGTTTGAGCATAACATCCCTTGACTTAAATTCAACAGTTTTTATGATATAACCTAACATTTTATTTGTCTTTTAGTTGCTTCTGTGCTTTGCATAGTCAATGAAAATGTTGTGTCAACATAAACCTCTAAATCAATTTCTGAGGTCCCTTCCTGTAGCTCAGTGTCTCCCATCTTATATTTACAGGTATATTTGATGTTTCATATGCTCACATGTAGCACTTTCCACTTTTTGTACATTAAACTGCATTTTCCAGGTGTTCATCCAGTTCTGATGGTTGTCTAGGTCATTTTGAATCCTTTTTGCTGCCTCCTCCAAATTTAGTATCATCTGGGAATTTGACAAGTTTATGAATAGACAGATGGTGGATCAGATGTTGTTGAGTTTCTGTTGTCCACTGACGTGCATCAGAGTTATCACCCCAGGACAGCCATTCACCCTGAGGTAATCAGCTTTAAAGTTATCTTCTGACATCATGAAGCATGAAGTGCATAAAAAAGCATGAAATTTTGAGGTTTCAAAAAAAAAAACCTACTCATATCTCTCTATTATATAAAAAAAAGAAAATCTTGGGTCGAGACGTGATTTTCTCGGAGACACTTTAACATCCCGCGAGACAAGGAGGACAGCTGCTGTACAGTATTTTAAATGTTCGAAGCGCAGTGCGACATGCAGATCAATCAGCACGGCACAAGCAGCAGCAGCAAGCCAGCTGATCGAGCAAAGAGGGGGTAAAAAAATATGTATTTGTTTCCCATTGAATCACCATTTAAGAGGGGGTTTCGGAGGAGCAACTGCATCTCCTTAGCGTGCGTTCAGCCCCCCTCTTCACAACGTGAGAGGCAGAGATGCAAAGTGGCTGGTGCATAGTGCACCCTTGGGGTAGCGAGCAAAGCAAGCAGGGGGCAAATCCCCCTAGTCACTCATCAAAACTTTGAGCTTGGACGCAAAAAGAAAAAAATGGGCGCTATTTAAGTTTAATTAAGGTAAGTTGAGTATTAAGCCTTTTTACATATAATCTGTGCTATACGATATCAGGCTGTTAGAATAATTGAAATATGCCTGACGCACCAATAAAAACAGAAGTAGAAGGTATAAAATGTGCATTATGAATGGAATAAGATCTCAAAGTAAAGAGCGGAGCAGCCAAAACATTAACACCCAAAAACATAAATGTGTTCTTGAGATATAGGAAAATAGCCCAATGATGACCATAGATATGAAAACAATTCTGTATGGATGAGTAAGAAACAAGCAGAGCAGAGTTTTATTACATACCACCATTTACACACGTAACATTATAACAAACTACAGAGTACAATGCAGTCATCCATAGAACTACATTTTCAGGAGACAGTGCTGACAGATTAAGAGAAGAATCAATTTTGAGGTCTTAATCCACAAGACGTCAGTGTGCCAAACACATGTAGCGTGCACTTCAAGAATTGAAGAGCTGATTTCTTAAAATGCCTTATAAATCCTTATACTGATTAGAAAAAAATCTGGTTATGGGCCTCTGAGAATTCTGGTTAACAGGGATACCTTTCTCTGTGAATAACCAGATTATGTGGCCATGTAAACCCTTAACCAGGTTACTGTGTAATATTTTGTAGTCTGTACGTGTCCATCACACACTGTCAGCCTATACATGCGCTTACTTCACACACGCTTTCAGCAACCACAAAATACCATCTCCAGAGGCAACTGTTCGGGCAATCGCATAATTACTTCTGCTGGTCTCGATAGTACAGAAATCTCTAAAGCCATGTTGATGAGCTGAACATACAGTGCTAAACTCAGCAGCACAATCTCGAGAGCAATGAGTGTTACGTTGTCCAATTACTTTTTACAGTAACGAGCAACCTAATGCAATACTTTTTTTTATTGAAGTAAAAGTACTTTGCATCATCATCATCGTTATTATTATTATTACTCCAGCAGCACTGGGTGGAAGGCAAGATGCACACGTAGTGGCCCCTTTGCAGGACTCAATCACACAGCCAAGCTGAAAAGAGTGTGATGTGTGCAATAGGGTAGCAGAAACCAATGATTAAAACGTCAATTTGACTAAACAGATTTACAAAACATAAGAAAATAGTCCCAGGCGTCATGCTTTGGGTGCATGGTGGCCGATGACGACGTTGAACTCCTGTTTTTTGTTGTGCAGCTTAATGATGCCAGAATGTTTTGCCAATGGAGAACTCCAGAAGATTACTTGTGCATGTCAACGTGGATTGTTAAGAAGTCAAGTTTCTGCCTCGACTCAGTTATTCTCTTTAATCCAGTTATGCTTGCGCTTTTAAGCAGGCTGACTCTAAAGAAACTTGTAAGATGAAATACCTAAGCTAAGTTTTCATTTCAAATGGAAAGAAACACTCCCAAGATGATCTCCATTTCGTTTCACACACAGGTATTACGGTTTCTGAGTAGTTAGGCTCCTGGAGTTTAGCAGTCAAAGCTGCCTGTTCGGCGCCTACCACTTATTAGTGTGCGAGCCTGCTGCTGTAGACTGTGATGTATGGCCGGCCGTTCATCCCGGCCAATACCCCCATGCCTCCAGGTGGAGCCCTCCCGGCAATATGGAGGTGCCCTGAAGACCAACAGGGCATCATGGACATTGGAGTCTTTATGCACAGCCCTGCTGGATACCATGGGGGCCGCTAGGAGACGCTGCAGGGAGGAACGGCGATTATTTGCCTTACGCCCCGGAAGTACGTCTGAGTCACATGGACAAGGGGAATGACGTGCTTCCGGGGTGAAGAAAAGGACTTTTGATCTGACCCGGAAGTGATAGGAGTCACATGGACTGGGGATTGGAACACTTCCGGGTCAAGGATTATAAAAGGATTGTGGGAGCTCCCAGAAGGCGAGCTGAGCTGGGTGGAAGGGTGGTAACGCATCTGGGAGTGGAGGATTGGTTTATTGTAGTATTGGTTATTGTGATTTATGAATATAGTGGAGAGGAGGGTGCTTTGTGCACTGTTGTGTATTAATAAAGTCAATACTTGGACTTTTACCTTGTGTCTGACGTCTTGGGCAAGGGTTCAACAGAGCAATTGCAGACCCAATCTGTCACAAGACCTTCTCGTAATGAATAAGCCACTCAATCAGACTCAAACAAAAAGTGCTGTGTAGATAGTGTTGATGTTACTCACACTCTACCTCCACTGCGATGGGCTGTGTCATCACCCAGAACGTATCGTCAAGCCAAAACCCCATCAGACATGAGGCTTAAAAAGGGGAATTCTTTAAGGCTGATGTGAACTTGCATATTTTAGAGAATACATGTCCGAATATATGTATCTCTTACTTCCGCCTGAATGCTATTTGATTTCAGGAAATATAGATATGTAGGACATGAAAAACAAACTCTTATTAACCATACAGTTTTAGCAATTGTTTTATATATTAATCACAAGCAGAATATCTCTTTCGTTCATCTTTAATAAACACGTGTTACATGTAAGACACAAATTATTCCATACACATGATTGGATGCGTCATTGAGTACCCGTAACTATGCAGTGCTTTCATTAAGCAAAATGTTAATGACAATGAAACAGAGACCTTACTGATCTTATGACATGCTGCACTTTATTATAAGAACAGGGAATATTATTCGTAATGTCCTAGTTATTTCTTATTTGACTCACACTTTGAAAATCTTCACTTGCCAGAGTAAACAAGAGACACAAGTGACAAATGGAAAAGTTGTGATAGCGCCTTACCAGTGCAATATTCTCAAACTGCTCAGATTATTGCTACATCCTCACCATGGCATACAATCAACTTGCCAATGGATATTTAGCATTCTTTCCCCTCATGAAATGTTTCTTGTGCTCCGAATTCAAATGTAATAAAGAAACTTTCATTCCGTAAGCAGATGAAGTAACTCATCTTACTAAATCATTATGACAAGGTGCATTGTGGGTGAAAATAGCATACGTAAAAGTTTGAAAATAATGAATTTACCTGCAAGTTTGAATTATTGCAACCTATAGTAATTAAAAGAAAGCAACAGAACAAGACTAGAGCAAACAAAGCAATAGCCTGTAGCCTTGTGCAATTCTATAGTCAGCTGTACAAAGAATCATTTTGGATTTGTCAGGATCCACTGAGACCAGGGGTTGAAAAAAACACGATTTGTGTCAAAACTTCAGACAGCTCATGGCTGCAAACCATAGCAAAACTACACTTACTGCGTAAAAAACTATTTGCATTGTTTTATTTGGTTAATTTGCTCGCTGTGTTGTACCAGAACATTTTTGCAGAATGTACAAAAGACAAAAAATATTATTGTCATTTTTAAAATGGATTTGACCTTAAATAATAAGTCAGGCCAGTAATAACAATGCATTTTATTTATATAGTGCCTTTCTCATGCTCAAGGTGCTTGGCACCACTGACACCAAATGACACCCCAACCTTTTAAAGTAATTATTTCATTTTAACTCTAACTTGAACTTTATTGCCAATGTAATTGTTAGGAACTTCTCTTGGTTGTTACTTTCACAATTAATGGCACAAAACACAATACATGACAACATCACAACAATATATATATACAGTAATACTGAATAACAATATATTACACAAAACACAAATAAAACAGTCTGACAATGTAGAATTGCACTGCCACTCTTTAATATATCAAACAGATCTTAATACGACAAACATAATTTAGGTTGGATAAAGGATCAGTAAAACACAGAGATGAATCAAATACTCTGTATAGCCATAGTGACTACAATAGGAAAGAAAGTCTTTATATAGTATGTGTCGAGGAATTGTCACTTTTAGTGACAGGTAACATTTCCTTGATGGTAGTAACTGAAAGAGATGGGTACACAGGTGAGAGAAATTTCTAGCGTATTTTCTGACACTTGATGTGTGCTGGTACTCAACAATCTATCTATCTATCTATCTATCTATCTATCTATCTATCTATCTATCTATCTATCTATCTATCTATCTATTATATAGTGCCTTATCTATCTATCTATCTATCTATCTATCTATCTATCTATCTATCTATCTATCTATCTATCTATCTAT
>JANRMT010061414.1:26809122-26823199 GCA_026402145.1 Polypterus bichir lapradei
AGATAGATAGATAGATAGATAGATAGATAGATAGATAGATAGATAGATACTTTATTAATCCCAAGGGGAAATTCACATACTCCATCAGCAGCATACTGATAAAAAACAATATTAAATTAAAGAGTAATAAAATGCAGGTATAACAGATAATAACTTTGAATAATGTTAACGTTTACCCCCCCAGGTGGCATTGAAGAGTCGCATAGTGTAGGAGAGGAACGATCTCCTCAGTCTGTCAGTGGAGCAGGACGGTGACAGCAGTCTGTCGCTGAAGCTGCTCCTCTGTCTGGAGATGATCCTGCTCAGTGGATGCAGTGGATTCTCCATAATTGACAGGAGTCTGCTCAGCGCCCGTCCCTCTGCCACGGATGTCAAACTGTCAAGCTTCGTGTCTACAATAGAGCCTGCCTTCCTCACCAGTTTGTCCAGGCGTGAGACGTCCCTCTTCTTTATGCTGCCTCCCCAGCAAACCACCGCGTAGAAGAGGGCGCTCGCCACAACCGTCTGATAGAACATCTATGAAATGCAGACTTTTTATATATTTTGCAAGGTGTAAATTGTACACTGAAGTACTAACTACTGAAATGCATAATACTATAGTGAAACCTTCACAATTTATAATGAGACTTTTATACGGTGTAGTGAAACACAAAGATCGTTTTTAAAATAAACTCTTTGAAGTAGTACTAGGGTGTTGTACTGTGTTAGCCATTATGAATGTAGTGAGAAGTCAAGCAAAATGACACCTTTTATTGGCTAACTAAAAAGATTACAATATGCAAGCTTTCGAGGCAACTCCGGCCCCTTCTTCAGGCAAGATGTAATCTGACTTTTTGAAGTGAAAGACATGTAATGCACAATGCAGGGCAGTAACTGCGTACTGCACCTTATTACCGTTAATAATAAATGTAATTAGGGTGTACAGTAAATAAATGAAATAAACGCATATTTGAAAGAATTCACCAGGCAGCTCCTGCCTTGCACCCCACTGCAGGGACCTCTTTCCCCATAAGTGCTTCAGTATGAATTGTCAGACTCAGATGCTCTCCTCACGTCCGCCCGTAGAATGGGGCGTGGTTATATGTGGGCGGATACAAATTTTTACCCCGCCCAATGCAACTGGCGTCACACACTTGCATCCCGCCCACACATTCAAATAGCCGGGCAAGCAGCTTTTCTTCGATACGACCTTGAATTGTATTTAAAGGGTGTGAAAGGACAATAGGTAAAATGGATTACAAATGTATTTATAAAGAAACAATGAGCACATTTTTCATTGTTATAAAGAGAAACGGTGGATGTGTTAACTTGCCTCAAGGGACACAACGCAGCGGCAGTCGGAGTTTTTTTAGCTTAACGCACAGCTCACTGCGAATACGCAGCTCTAAAAACATACCACAGGGTACACACACACACACATTCACAAACCTCTATTTGTTAAGCTGTTACTTCAGTGCCCGTGTTTGACTGATGAACTCATTTAAGCGCATCACAATTCTGTTTAAGTCAATTTAATAAAAGTTCGTTAATAAATGTGCTTGCATGCAGTGTATAAAATGAAAAAGTGCGTAGAGATGCGTGACAGGAGAAGTGCAATGGATGACTTTCTAAAACTAACACAGAAGACATTGTTTGCGTTTCAGCTTTAGTGTATAAGACAACATTTCAGTATACAGTGCATGCATTTCAATATGCGGCGATGTATAATCTGCTTCAGTTGAGTTCCCATGTACTTTTATGGATTCTTTCTGTCCCAAATGGACTCTCATACAGACGGGCTTGTTGCCTTTTCTTTCTGCCTTATTGTATAAATATTACTGTTAGCATTCACTCTATTAATACCCCTTACGTGTAGCGAAGGAGTTCGATCTGTAAAGGGCGGCTAATGCCAGTGTCCAAACCACCAGTCCTGTGAAAAGCCCTGTGAACACCGGGCATTATTACCAGGCACTGTGCACTGGAATATGCTATAACTGGAGCTGCGTCTTCAGCGTCCTCGCCGTGTTACACAGTAAGCCAGCGTCAAATTCAGATCAGCTTCTGTTTTTGTGGTTGTTTGGTTTACGCTTATGTTAAATAAAACTGAGAAGAACGTTTTTGGAGTGATGTGATCAATTTTATACTTAAGAACTGTTTTTCGTCGAACGTGATAATACGCGTAACGCCTAAAAACAGAAAAATGCGTAAGATAAAACTAATCTGATTTTGTAAAACCTGGCGTGCTCAACATTTTTACGCAATCACGATGATCTTGTTTGTGAAAGCACCGTAAACCCCGCCCCGTTACACCCTGAAACAGCCATATATGGACCATGCTAATCAACCTCATACATATGCGATTGCGATGCTGCGGACCTTCATTAGCTACTAGGGAAGCCACATGACGCACCCATCAGAGCAAGATTGAAGCTCTTGTCTCTCTTAAATTAGAGGCACGCAAATAACCTTTAATTAGTGGCCTAAGCAGCAAGCGCAAATATGTTGAATTGCAAGATGCTACTGCTGCTGTTAATGCCGTGAGGTCTAGCCACACCATGACTGAAATAAAAGAAAAGACAAAATGTCCAGTTTGTGGCGATGAGCGTGCGCGTAACGGGAGGAGGATAAAACAAATTAACGGTCATTTGTAATCAGAGATGCCTGTTTATGCGGCATTACGCCGGAGCAGTCGTGACGTTTGTCAGTCTCATCTTAGAATCACAGATGACTCGCGTGTTAACAGAAAGTAACTGGTTATGGTTGACAAAGGTACCTTCATTCTCGCTAGGTGACCTAATTGCAATATGAGTGCATTAAAGAACTCCGATTACGTTAGGAGTACAGTTCACTGGTGCAAATTGCTTTTTGTGTTGTTAATAAACATGTTATGTTATGTGCACCCACACCATACGAAAACTGGATGTAGCACTTCGTCGGTCGGTTTATGGCTCCCAACACAGCGGGCAGGACTGAATGAAGCTTGGCTTAGATATTCCTGACCTGTGGACCAGTTCCTTAAAGTGACAACAGGTAGCCAATATAAACTGACTAAAAAAATAAAAACATTTCTCATTTCTTCAGTGCAACTGTGTAGCATCGCCCCTCTTACGATGTAACTAAAATAGTCTACACGTCATATTCATCACATTTGAGCTTTAATATTTTTGTCACTTCAGCTCACATTATAATAATGACTCGGTGATATGAATTACTACACTTACGAGTTGTCATTTAGCAGATATGGCCACATTTCCCTATTTGACCGAGTGTGTCGTCATTGCCCAGAGCCTTCGAAAAGTTGTGTACGCATGGCTCAGAGTTGGTGTAAATATACGCACATTCCCCGTCATGTTTTCTTTTATAAATTCCGAGGTTTGTGCAGGAAGTTGCGTATGCACATTTCGAGCCTCCTTTTGTGGGTATGAAAGAGACCAATGGCTTGTGTGTGTGTTTGTGTGTGTGTCAGCCTGTGACTGCAAGGTGCGCTTATTTAATGTTCTTTACCCAGTGGCGTGCAAGGGGGGACATCTGGCCCTGGGCGCGGCATCCAGGGGGCACCAAATTGATGTTACGAGATTTTAGAATGAAATGTTTTCCATTCTTAAATGCACTAAAAAGTAAATTAAAAATATTCGCATACTCAGTCCATCACTCCATCAGTATGAGGATATCTTTTTTCTATGTTTTTTGTCTCTTTCTGATTTCGAAGCACATATTAGTTCTATATACCCAACAGACAATAATTTATCCCCTCCACTACTCTAACATGCTTGACTCCCACCCAGAAACATTTTTGACGTTATTAAACAGGTAGCGCGACTAGTGTATCATTGTCTAAGTTGTTGCAAACCCCATTTCTGTGTGCCATGTCATCCATGGCATAGAAAAGATTGTCAGCCTTGGCTTTGCTGAGTGTGAAGCGGGAAGTTACCGACAGCGTACAATTTGATTAACTAATCAATAAATTTGCAGCAGCAAAGGCTAGGAAAATTTCTCTTTGAAGTTAATAATCTATATATATAATTCACTAAGGGCACGCAAGACAGTGAGCGCAAGCAAGACAGAGCCCAGCCAGCCAACTCTAAGACCATGGGATACGCTCGACAGAGCCCCGCCCGCCAACTCTAACCCTCCTACCGCGTCATGGGATACGCACGACAGAGCCACGCACGCCCACTGTAACCGTTCTCCCGAGTCCAGTGTCGCTCTCGAGGCACGAAACAACTCACCAAACACACCCTCAGTCGCTTTCGCCTGTGCAAAAGTCCACATGCACCTCTGAGCCACGTTGACTTTACACTGCACGCAAGACAGAGAGCCACAATCGCCAACTCACAGAACCCTGCCCACCAACTCTAAGACAATGGGATATGCACGCATTTAGTGTATAAATGGATATAAATAATTGCACGTAAATGATTCGCCAAAATCTGTTGTATGTAAACAATACTGTTTTAAACGTTATTGTTTTTTCATCAGAAAACCCGTTTCCACGTCTACCTGTATTAGTTTAAATGGCACTTTTACCACTCGCAATATGGCGGGCGCACTGACTTATCATGTCGACTGGGCAACACAGTGAATGCGGCGTCTATCTATATATGTCTATGTTTTCCGTAGCCTGCTACAGGAAGGTACTCTCTCGACCATTGGCATTGGTTTCGCTCCTTACTATTTTCGTTATACTGCGACGGTGCTTTCCTAAGCCTTTGTTATACTGAATTCCTTTCTCACTGTTTTCTGTTCCTATGCTATGGCGGGCTTCGGCTATACATTTAAAGCATTATACATCAAACTATTTTTTTTACTTTATACTAACTTCATTTTCAGGTTGTTATATTATTATATCCAATGTAATGTTTAAGTTTTTGCAATGTTATATTTGAATAATATTTTAGAATAATTATATTTTTGAACTACCATTGTTGTCTTAACTGTTTTACTTCGTTCTATCTTTATAAATTTAGCGAAACCTTGAAAATATATGCATAAAAGTGCTTTAAAAAATTAAAATATTTAAAAATTTAAAACTATTTAAAATAAAAAACATGACATTTTTTTCTTAAAATACTATTATTTTAAATACATTTTTAAAAAATTTCTTTCCCTTCCCCATTGCATTTTGGCAAACAGGAGGGGACGCGAAATCTTCAGTTGTCCCCGGGCACTGAAAACCCTAACTACACCTCTGTCTTTACCAACGGAGGTAATATTAATAATGGCCACACAAGCTTGAAGCAGAACGATGAACTTTGCATGAAGTGGTCTTTTTGCTGGCTGCTGCTGACTCATTACAGTTTACCTGACTTGAGCAACATGTCAGACGCCTTCATCTGGAGTCATATAGAAACGGAGGCTTCCAAGATTCCAGCCTTTGTGTAGGTCATCATTCTTAATCCAGCTGCCACGTCCTCGCTAGAGCTGATAAAGAGCACATTGCGTTTATTCTGTGAAGCCTCTTATCTGTTCTGCACGTATACTCATTCCACATTCTCTGGAGACAGACAGGGCGTCCTAATAGTAGCAACCTGTATGTGATCTGGCAGGTGTAAGCTGTGACTCAGAAATGGGGGTCTTCCGAAGGGGCACTCTGTCAGTCCCTGTGGGCTTACATGAACTATTTATGCAGTGGTCAGCCTTCGGTGTGGAGACATCCACTTGATATGTATGTACTTGACGTCCATCTAAATATTAAACAATAAACCTAATTTAAGATCAAATTTAATTTTAGAGCTGTCTGGAGCTGAAGCCTACACAAGCATTAAAGGGCACTAAGCAGGACCCAGCACAAATGGCAAAACCACTTGTATCCCCATTGAGTCAATTTAGTGTTGCTAGCCAGCCTAATCTACCCCTGCCTGTGGGATTTGAGATGGTTCACGAACGCCATAATAGCCATTTGAAAACAGGGAGGTTGCACAATCTCTATAAAAATGAGTGGGCAGCAAGACTGACCACTGCTCCTCAGTGCCACCCCGTATGCTATTGTCATGACTGTCCTTTGATCCAATGATGATCCTGTCCATCCATTTGTCCATCTCTGACACATCCCCTTCCTATGTGTACTTTGATACAGGCAAAAAGATGAGGTAGATTTATGGAAGGAAGAGTTGTTGATATTGGCGTTAGTGAGGGCCAGCAATCCTCAATCACACCGCTTCACCTCTTATGGGGAATCCATGTGGCAAGCCGTTGTCAGGACGACAAGGGATTGGCAGGAAGTTGCACCAGTCTGATGGACCCTTGGTGGGACAGGGGTTGTGGTTGAGTCAGTGTTAGTGAGGCCCTCACCTCTGACCTTGTCACCATGTGTGGACCTACCTGGAGTGCATGACTCCCGATGGCATTGCTCAGGGGATCATCGATCACATAAACCACTCCACCATGTTAAGAAGCTGACTTAATGGAGGGTGTACACTACACGATGACAAGAAAACAGCCACGTTTGGAAGCAGAGGACCAGTTTGCACAAAAACCAACAAAGCAAAGGAACCAAAAAGAAGGCAATGATTTATAGACCTCATCGGCCATTTTGAAATGCCCATCATTGATGATAACATTCCAAAAAGTCCTTGCTACAGTCCCTGACTAACTCCTACACAAGACAGTGATTAGCGGGTTGTGTGGAGTGGTCCTCTTCATGCTCTGGAGGAGACATGTCCAGGGATACTTTTGATATGACTGTTTACATGACCCAGGTGTCCTCCTGTGGTTTTGTTTCTCTGGGGCTTTCAGAATCTTCTTCAAATCTGTTTTGATCCTAAGAGTCTTGTTGTGGTATTTTGGTGCCACTTCCTTACTGCCCTGCCCATGAGGTCCTTGGAATCAAAGAACGGAAAGATCATGTCTCCATATTAGAGAGTCCAGAACAGTCTTAGTGTGTAGAGTGCCCAGGTGTTGGCCAGTGGAGACTGTATCTGACTTTGTCTGTTGTACAGTGGACTCACAAGGTATTCAGACCCCTTTAGAGGGGGCTGGGTGGTCTTGTCGCCCCTGCAGATATTTTTTTTTTCTCCAGCCCTCTGGAGTTTGTTTTTTCTGTCCTCCTGGTCATTGGACCTTACTTTATTCTTTGCTACTTAGTATTGCCTAATCTTATTGTTGTGTTTTTCGTTTTTCTTTCTTCATCTTGTAAAGCACTTTGAGTTGCAACATTTGTATGAAAATGTGCTCTAGAAATAAACATTAACTTTCTGCACACTTTATTGTTTTGTAGATTCCATTTTCAAAGAATACATTTGCCCATCAATTTACACTCAGAAACCGTAATGACAAAGTGAAAACATTTTTTAGAATGGTTTACAAATGTATTCAAAATCAAAAACTAAGATCTTGTCCTTCATATCAGTAGTTAGACCTTTTGCTGTGAAACTCCAAATTGTAGTCGGGGGCCTCCTGTTTGCTTTAAGTATCCTTGATGTGTGTAGAACTTGACTGGAGTTCACCTGTGGAAAATGGAATTGACTGGGCACACACCTGTGTGTAGAGGGTCCACCATTCACACCACCGACTGAACGCTCACACGCGAAGTATGGAAGATTATTAGTGGCAAAATGAAATGCGATCCAAAGCGTCGACTACCCTCAACGTTTCTTTATTCTGGTGGCGAGCATTATGTTTAGTCAATATGGACTGTAGGGTGGTTATCTGAAACGGCAAAAGGTAAGTTTAGCTATCGCTGAAAAAGTTCACTCTTATGTTGAGTTATCTAAAGTTGCTTTCCTTTTATACAAGCCGTGTGGTTACATTTTCAAGGTGTGAGTTGTTAGCGATTTTAATTAAATACTGAATATAGTAAACATTTGTCAGCATCATAGAGTTTGGTTTCTCCATAGCTTTTTATTCATACCCTGTGTGATAAACAGATACTATACAGTGTGGACACCAGGGGGCACTTCAGCTCCTCAAACACCCAACACAAGCAGGCTTGGACACAAGTATAAAAGACAAAGAGTCTCGATTCGATGGAAACTCTTGTTTATCAAGCGTTTCCCACCACCACAGCCACAATTATCAGCAATAAAGCACAGTTTAGCACAATAAATAAGCTATTTGTCTTCTTTATCTCCCTCTCTCTTGGTCACTGCCTCCTCCACTCCTCCTGGCAACCTTTGTCCACATCCTCCCAACTCTGGTTCATCCACGTGAGGCAGGCAGGCAGCTCCTTTTATCTAATCCCTGTGACATGACACTGAGGTTAGAGTCCTCCCAAATCCCACAGCTCCCTATGGCGGCCCCCCACCCCTGGACTTCAATACCCGGCATGCCTTGTGGGCACATATGTAGGGATCAGAGCCTGAGCTCACTGCCATCTACTGCCCTGGAGGAGACAAAGCCCTGTGCAAGCTGTCTCCCCCTGTCTTTCCACCTCATGGGCGTCCCAAGCCAGGTAAGAATGTGGGCTGCTCCATTCAATAGTTTTTCCCTTCTTTTGACATGCAAGAGATTGAAATCATCATTGAGATTTCCAGCTTCCACCCATTCAATAAGATGGCGGACCCCCTGCCTTATCAAATGCCGTTCACCTTCCTTTCAAGTGCAACACGTGATTGGAACGCCTCTTTCCTCAACTGTTCACACCTTTTGCCCCACCTTTTGATGCTGTTTGGTCATTTGATTGCTTTTAGTTTTGGTGCGATTAACACATCATTGTGAATCAAAATGCAATACATGGAGCAACATCTACTTTGTATTCTATGGACATGAATTAAAATGTAATGTTTTTTTGTATTGCATTTTAAACTGACATGAAATTTGAGTGCCACAGTGAAGAGCAATCGCTCACTTAGTTGATATGTTTTTAAGTATAACATGATAAAACCAAAATCAAATGGCCCACTTGTATTGCATTTCAGCGTAGTTATCACGTTGAATTGCATTTCATTTCGGCTCGAGTAATCTCCCATAGTAAAGAGCCTGTCCTGAGGCTAATGAGGAAACCAGACCTGTCTGATTTTATCCTAGCTAGTTGGTCTCAGTTGCTGGGTATGTCACATTATGCGATCGTATTCATGGGTGCACATCGACGCCTACCTCCGAGTGGCTGAGATGATGTAAATGAAGACTACAACTGAAAATCGCTGGAAAAGTCGTCCAAATTGACTTACGTGTAGCCTTAACCTGAACATCTTGTAACGGCTGACCCCTTTTCCCAGACCGGCTACTACACTACCAAGACTTTTGCCTCAGCTAGCCTGAAGACTCTCAAGACGATAGCAAGCCGTACTCCTTACAGAGTGTCATTTTTTCACCCCGACACGACAAAATAACAAGCAGATAGTAGACAGAAGTGTAAAATCAAATGCGGATATATTGTAAGTGATTATTATATATACACACGAGGACATACGAATACTTAATAATAAGTAAGTGCACACAAACCACCACTATCCCAATGACACCTGTGAATATTTATATATATATATATATATTATATACACGAGCGCACAGATATTCAACAATAATTCTATTTACAAAGACCCTCCCTTGCCCCTAAACAATAAACGAATTATCACAGCATATAAACATGAACACAGATTAGTAATAAACAGCAGATAAATGTATATGATAAGTGAGTCCCAAAGCTGTAAAAGTCCGGAAGATATTGACGACTGGCTGATGTGACACCTTGCTTCCTCCCGACAATACAAAAATGACCTCACCGTATATGTTCTCAGCAATGGTTGGTGTGAATCCAAACCCCCGGGGTTTCTCTGCATAGGTTGCCGTAAATACTGATCTGGATCTTGAGAAAAGCAAGTAATGGAATGGCACAATAAACAGGATGATGGGTAGAATGTATGACTGTAAATAATGGCTTCTTCCTTCCTTCTCACGATCTTTGTTCTCTCTCTCTCTCTTTGCTCTCCTTTCCTTTATGCTCCTGTAGTTTAAATAATGATGTAATTGTTGGAAAACTACAGGTAATTTCCATCTTGGGGTGCAGTCTCCCTTCATCATCCTTCCCCTTTGATCTTACGGGGACAACATTTACTGATACACACATATAGAATAGCAAATGGGATGATGAAAACAAAATGCACTCAGCACAGACAAAAAAAAATACAGTCAACCCTCATTTATCGCGGTTAATCCATTCCAGACTCTGCCGCGATAAATGAATGAAGTAGGATTCTTTATTTATAAATCGAATATTTTTGCAGTTAGAGCATAGAAAACCTGTTTACGACCTTCTAAATACGTTTTTTAACATTATTAGAGCCCTCTAGACATGAAATAACACCCTTTAGTCAAATGTTTAAACTGTGCTCCATGACAAGACAGAGATGACAGTTCCGTCTCACAATTAAAAGAATGCAAACATATCTTCCACTTCAAAGGAGTGCGCGTCAGGAGCAGAGAATGTCAGAGAGAGTGAGAGAAAAGCAAACAATCAAAAATCAATACGTGCTGTTTGGGCTTTTAAGTATGCGAGGCACCGCCGGATAAAGCAGCTACAAGGAAGGCAGCAATGTGAAGGTATTCTTTCAGCATTTTTTAGAAGAGTGTCCGTATCCTCTAGGCCAGTGTGCGAACACCCCTTCTGCTCACACCCCCTCCGTCAGGAGCAGAGAATATCAGAGAGAGTGAGAGAGACAGAGACAAGCAAACAATCAAAAATCAATACGTGCTGTTTGGGCTTTCAAGTATGCAAAGCACCGCACGGAAAACATATGGTATATCATTGAGGAATTTTATTTAATATGTAATACGTGCTCTGATTGGGTAGCTTCTCAGCCATCTTGCAATAGCGTCCCTTGTATGAAATCAACTGAGCAAAGCATGTAC
This sequence comes from Polypterus bichir lapradei, assembly GCA_026402145.1. NCBI lineage: Eukaryota > Metazoa > Chordata > Cladistia > Polypteriformes > Polypteridae > Polypterus > Polypterus bichir. The sequence goes on from JANRMT010061414.1 coordinate 26,819,890, forward strand.
CATAAATTAAAAGACCCATTGTCTGCAGAAATCCGCGAACCAGCAAAAAATCCATGATATATATTTAGATATGCTTACATTTAAAATCCGTGATAGAGTGAAGCCGCGAAAGTCAAAGCGCGATATAGCGAGGAATCACTTTACTTATTATTATGTAGCCCCGCTACAATCTGATTCATTCATTCTCACTGGCACTCTGCTTTGTTTTAACACTTTGAATGACGTCTGCATGCACAAGCAGAGCACAAGACGAATGATTCCAAGTAGCACATGAAAGGTAATCTGAGGGTAAGTTTAATCAAAACAAAAATTACTTTGGTTATTATTGTATTCGATTATTTTGATTTACTTTTAAACATTGCTGTGTTTTTTCAGTGTAATTTTGTTTTTCAAAACTTTAATTAGTTTTGTTTTTATGTTAGTTAATTGGTGCTTCCTGTCTTACTACGAGTATGTGGTTGTGAGACATGGATGCTATCCAGTGACCTGAGACTGTGTCTTTCCAGAAAATCCTTGGGTCCCGTTGGTCTGACTTTGTGTTGAACGAGTGGTTGCATGTGGAGTCCCGAATGAGGCACATTACCTGCATTGCGAGGGAGCGTCAGTTACGGCACCACGGCCATGTGGCGCGTTTCCCCGAGGGTGATCCGGCTCGTAAGATCCTCATTGTTGGGGACCCGAGTGGCTGGACCAGGCCAAGGGGTTGCCCACGTAACACCTGGCAGCGGCAGATAGAGGGTCATTTCCAGAGGGTAGGACTGGACCGCATGTCTGTCTGGGGGGTTGCGAACCGGGATCCCGAGCTGTTTCGACGTATAGTGGGTGCGGCAACACACTGTACCAGTGCATGCTCCCCAACTTGACTTGTTAGTTAATGAGTTGCTTTTTCAATCATTTTAGTTTCAGTTTTCCTTAATAATAATAACCTTACATGGTACATAAAAAAATGTACCGCAGTCATCCAAGGCATACTGCAAATTAAACTGATTTTAACGACTTGGTACGGGATGTGATATTTGAGCAGCTGCAGAACGAACACAGGTGAACTTGGAAGTGGGAACGAGGCTTTTGGGGGGCCAGCATTCCTTGCTTTCCACTCACATACACACATACACACAAATTAAACCTTCTAAAACTCTTTAGTGAGTCTTACTTTGCTGTTGTGAAACACCAGCGAAATAAATTTTACTGACAGTTTGCCAAAACTGTATGCAAATTGAAATTTGATAGTTGGGCTCATCACTGACATGCACAGTCAGTCGTTGTCTAAGCTGCTGAAGTTCTGAACAGGGTCACCAGAGCCTAACTGAGCTGAACAGGGTGCAAGGCAGGAACAAACCTTGGACAGGGCGTCAGTCCATCACGGGGTGAACACACACTCACACCCACACACAGAGGCCAATTTAGTGCCACCAATCCACCTAAGCTTCATTTCTTTAGAATGTGGGAGGAAACCCACACAGACATGGGGAGAACATTTAAAGTCCTTTCAGGCAGGACCCGGGATGCGAACCCTGGTCCCCATACTAAGAGGCAGCAGTACTGTGCCACCCTAATGTTTACAGACTATACAAATTCCATCCTACGCTAGTTGGTCTAAACACACACCAGCAATAACATACATACAGTGGGGAAAAACAAGTATTGAACACTTTTTTCAATAAATATATTTCCAACAAGGCTATTCACATGAAATTCTCACCAGACATTGGTATTAAATCAGCAAACTGTCAAATATAAAAATTCACAACATGAAAGGCCATAAATAAAGGTATGTGTAATAAAGTGGAATGAGATATAGTTTGAAACCAAAGCTCTGAAGGCAGTTCTGCTGACTGTGCCACTGGCGCTGACCACCATGTACTGTCCATCCATCCATTTACTGAACAAACTTAGCGCATCATGGAGAATTGTCACTTATTCAGGAAGCTTCAATGTTGAATGGGATTGACCCTGGGTTACTGCATCAGCCCATTTTCAGGGGGACACTCTTTATCACACAGAGTCAACTTAAAGTCATGCAGAAAGCTACAACACACACACGCACACACACACACCCACACCCACACACACACACACACACACACAGGTATCTCAGATTCAGGGGCGACATGCAAACTTCACACAAGGAGTAACTAGGCTGAGACTGGCATACACATATATGAACAGGAAATCTGTGTAAATCAGGAACAAAGACTGCTAACACCCAAATCTTTAGCAAATGTAATCAATTTGTGAGACAAAAGTACAAGGCACTTAACCTGAAAATTGCTCCGGGGCACCGTACAATGGCTGACCCTGCACTCTGACCCCCAAAAGGTCATAAGAAAAGATCATTTCCCATCTGGGATTAATGCAGTGTTCCAAAAACATACAAGAAAAGGAGAACCACTGGGAGACTTAAAAACATAAATAAAGAGAAGACAAGCTTCTTATTCCCAATTGTGTTCTTGTGTATCGACCTGGTCTGATTCATACTTGCTTTGCCAAGAGCCCATAACCTGAACATTGCCCCAGGGGCTCTGTACAATGGATGACCCTGTGTTCTGACCCCCCAAAAGATCATGCGACAAGACAACTTTTCCTCAAGGACTAACAAAGTATATCAAAAAGAGACAAAAAAATGTTAGGCCTCAAAGACAGTAAATGATACAGAACAGAAGATGAAGCGTGATTCAGGAATGGTGTAAAGTCAAAACCATCCTTCATCATACCCTAAAGCTAAGAATCAAAGTCCAATTAATGGAAGCTAAAGTTTGATTGTCAGAAATCAATACTAACAATCTCATTAGGCTTTCACAAAACATTCACAGATTGGATCAAAGAGTGACACCCTAGCAATGTATCATTATGTCCTAGCAGTGGTCACTCAAAATGGCGTCTCCAATAAATACAAAATGGCGTTGCGGTAATATTTCAAAACAAAATAAATCATTCCAACTAATGAAGTTTATACTAAGGAAACATCTGCATTTTTAGAGGCCATGTGATTCAAAAGATAAGGAAAAAACTTAGTTTAAACAAAATGTATGCAATAACCATAATCATAGCACTAACTATAAGATGGTGTGGCTTATCCACTTGCACACTCTAAAATGTACAATGCCACAAGTACCCACTCTGTCTTTCTCTCTCTCTCTCTACACTTTGGCTGCACTGCACTATGCCAGTCAAGTCGTTGACCCACCTGCTAGGAACGCATTAGTATATTGTAGTATTTGTGAATTTCCCCTTGTGTGAATTTCCCCTTGGGATTAATAAAGTATCTATCTATCTATCTATCTATCTATCTATCTATCTATCTATCTAT
>JANRMT010061414.1:26823209-26825709 GCA_026402145.1 Polypterus bichir lapradei
TATCTATCTATCTATCTATCTATCTATCTATCTATCTATCTATCTATCTATCTATCTATCTATTAGTATTTATTTGTATTGTGTATCATTAGTCTGGTGACATCATCTCATTGCCATTGCGTCTATTTTGTGTGTCTGTTTTCTTCAGAGTTGCCATTGCTGGGCACCTGATGCACATGCTGCATGATGCCTGAAGATATGATAGTCACGTTATCAAAGATGGTGAAGAGCAGGAAACAGCATCTAAACTTTAAATTAAAGAAGTGACTTTTCAAGATACATGCTCAAGCTAAAGAGTAACTTAGGGAAAAGATTCAGATTTTGACTTTAGAACATTTGAACAACTGAGATGAGAACCAGTCATTAAAAGCAACAATCTCATCCATCCTATTCTTGGTGATTGTCTAAAATAACATCAAGTTGTGATCTGAAGGTCCCTAAAGTTCTACTCTACACCGCACTACTTGCTAATTTGTTTTAATGTATCTATGGTTGTTTGCGTGCCCAAACATTTTCTAACATTTTTGCGTAATCGGCCCTTAACAATTGTGTCCCCCATGTTCCTGCTACAGAAGTTATTTTAAAGTAACAGCAGTGTACCAATACTTTTCATAATTTTAAAAGCTTCAATCATGTCACCTCCTTATCTTGATTTGCTTAAACTGAAAACGTTCAGCTCTGTTAATCTCTCCTCATGGCTCATACCTTTCAGTCCTAGAATCAGCCTTGCATTTTCTTGTGCTGCTTTGTGTTTGTTGTAATATGGAGACCAAAACTGAACACTGTACTTGAAGTGAGGCCTCACCAGTGCCTTATAAAGCTGAAGCATAACCTCTCTTTGACTTGGGCTCCACACATCATGCTGTTAGCGTTCTTGATTATTTCAGAACACTGCCAGGATATAGAGAGTGATGAGTCCACAATGACCCCTAGCTCCTTCTCATGAGCGATACTCTCGATTGTCAGGCCTCCCGCTATCTATTCAGAATTACTTCCTACGTATAACATGTTAAATTTACTGACATTAAATTTCATCTACCACATTGTGACTTTGGTTTATTGTCCTTTGTACTTTGGTAAATGATCTAACGACTTGTGTATCGACCCTATGAAACTGCTCTTAAAGAAAGATTTGAAATCATCACTGCTACTTACTGTATTAGTACCATTTATGCCTGATAGGACCTGTCACTAGTGCTCTTTGAATACAACAGCAACTCGCCTCTTGAAACAAATTATGACAGCGAATAACGACCAGTTATGAGTTTGTTTATCAAGGTGGTGCCTGTAAGATGTCCTAATGATGAGGGGCTGGATGGGCCCATCAGAGTTACTGTAAATGAGGATCTGTAGTGCTGTATTTTATTTACTGTATCTCAGAATTGTGATGTCTGAGTTGGAAAGTGAGTAAGGTTCCTTTAACAGAATGGGAATTGTGGGCTGGAGGAGTGGTGTGGGAGATTAAAAAACAAAAAGTAAGAAAGCAATTAAAGCAGTGAATAGAGTTTATGTTATGCACCTGTTTCTGAGTTATTTGTAATAAGTAAGATGCGATAGGAAGTCGGATGTCGGAGGTGGCAATGACGTCAAACCCAAGTTGACCATATTCTAATAAAACATTTGTTTTACTAGATGTTTCTAGGAAAACCTTTATTGTACTTGCTCTTTTGGAGCACAGGCAACTACTGAACAACACACGGTATTTTTGGCATCCCAACACCATAGCAACATGGATATGGATAGAAGTTTGACGGTGCTCTGTGTATGACTGATTTAATGAGACACAAATAGACAGAAGTGCTAATTAACAGGATAGTACTACATCTCTCACTAAAGTTCATGGTGTACGTCTATTATGGACTGACATTATAACGTGAAGTCGGGCAAACCTGGACTTGATAGACCAGCCATGAGTTTCCGAGTAGGAGATCAGACTTGTTAGGGCTTTCCAGTTGAAAATTCCAATTTTCCTGTTTAAACATAGCACGGTATAAGGTGTCAAGGATCGTATTCGGGGCTCTCACCTGACTCCAAACAGTTCACATGACCCCCTAGTAGTTCTTCAACCAAGGATGGGCACAACGGCGAGGGAGAGGCAACAACTGAGTTTGCAAGTTTATCAAAACGGAGTCCACATAAGGAAGTACAGGGCAGATAAAATAAAGTCCATAAATAATCTCCTATAAAAAATCGATGCTCATGTGCAGGTTGAATAAAATGAACACTAAAGGCTTAAAAATGAAAGATCTCAAGGCTTCTGTGCAAGTCCCTCACATTCCTCTGTCTGTCTCCCCAGTTCAGCTGAAAGCTGACATCCTGCCTGCCCACATCAGCCTTGGCCGAGATGTGCCTAGCCGGCCCTCCGCTTTGCCATACTCTCTCATAGCACACTCTGTACAATTGGCAGGGTCCATCCAAATCCTTTCTCCAACCCAACAAGTCACACTGTCAGCTACTCTCCCTACTAGGGCCTGACCACACCACACCACCTCCTCTTCAG
>JANRMT010061414.1:26828209-26849364 GCA_026402145.1 Polypterus bichir lapradei
TCCAGTCTAAATATATATTAAGTGTAGAAGGCAGTGCAGCAGACAGATTTACATCTCCTACCTCTTTTTGCCCAGTTGAGAATGTGTTGAGAATTTTAAATTAGATTGTATATTTCTTTAGAACTACAGACTAAATAAATTTGAAATAGGGAGAGTTGGAATAAAAATTATGCATGGCACCTACAAGAGCTGTTTAACAGTGTAGCTTGCTGGAGCAGCAATTAGACTTTAAATCTGACACAGCACTTCAGCCCCCGCCGATGGCTCCCTTTGAGATCCTGACCAGTTTTTTTTAACCTGCCAATGTCCCATTTGTAAAAACAAAGATGTGCTACAGAAAGGTGCTATGTAAAATGCATATTTTCAATATTTATTTAATATTTTCTAAGAAAAACGGAAGCTAAAGTCATTCTCGACCTGGGACCTCATATTTCTCCAGGTCTCAAGGGTTAGGGTTAGGGTTAGGGCTAACTTTATAATCTCACCAGTCATCTTCTCTAATGGCAGCTTTTTCTCATCTAGTTTCACCTGCCCTGGCTTTGCCCCCTCTTTCCCCTTCTATTTAGGATTCCCCGCTTGTTCCTTTTCAGTTGCACGCCTGATGAAGACTGAACAGCTATATGTGTGATATATAATATGTGTATATATAAATATATAAACTGCGGAACAGAGGGGTAAATTAAAGAAGAATGTGTCCTTGTCTCAAACATTATGGAGGGCACTGTAGCTTCTTATTGAGTCAGTCATTAAAGGTCAAAGCCAGATGGACATGTCACCCTCTCTCTGTTTCCCTTTTTTTTCTCAGCTTCCTTTTGGCGACAACCTGTTCCATTTTTATCACCACGGCATTCCAAAGGCAAGGAGAAGACGTAGCCTTCAGCACAGACAGCATCTTGAAAAAGATCCAAGGGTAAGCCTCCCCGGTGCCGGCTATTTCCATCCCTATGCTTGGTAGTTACTGTGGCAACCGTGCTGTGTACGGTCAGTTAATCAGGGAGTGTGACAACGGAAAATTTCTGTGTGTTTTCCTTTGGCGTGCAGAACAAAAAAAAAAAAAAAAAAAAAAAAAGATTAACAGAGGTGGAGAATGGATTTTTTTTTTTAAATCATCCCAGCCTGATGCTTGCTGGGAAGTGCTCTCGCTTTTTGGCCAGCACACTAAGACGCAGGTGGCGTGCTGTTCTTATCAGTGATGTTTTTTAGAGTGGGCTTATGCTTATTACTGTAAATGTCACCACGGTTATTTGCCTTGCAGTTCTTCCACCTTCTAAATGAATGCATTTGCTTGTTCCTGTTTTAAATAGCCCAGGAGTGAGAAACTGGCTAGTAGTGATAGACACCAAGCTGAAGGTGCCCCTCACTCGCCTCAAATTTAAGGTCCCTGTTTATTCTCACTCATCCTGCCATAGATACTTGAGGCAATAAAATGGAGCAATTTGGAGCGATACCCTGAAGGCAATTCACTAAAAGTGTAGCGGTCTTTACTGCCCAATGATATCCTGGCAAGCGTTTTATGTGGTGTGTGTTCTAGTCATGCAGGTAATTGCTGTAATCACCGTAAAAGCGGTGTGACATATAGATGGAGGCTCTGCTTTTATTTTCTATAGTTTAACATTTAACAGCCAAATTAGTGAATAAACACAAGAGATAATTGGTACTTCACAGTCCTTCAAGGGCAGTGCATGAAGGGTAAAGTAATGTGAGATGAATGAGTCAGGCTAAAGGGTGGTCTGCTGCTGATGAAAGCCCACTGCCAGCCCAGGTTAGTAAGTGGAGCATTAGACTGTCAAGCTGTGTTGAGCAGACATATGCAATGGTACCTCTCATTTCTGGACACAGGGGCTCAGATGATGTTTTGGGACTCCCTGACCATTGATGGTGTGTCTCATTGGGTTTGTCTCTGGTAACTCTGGTCCACATGGACGCATCAAGAGATTATAAGGAGGATGGGGATTTAGCTCAGCGGCCTGCCTTGTCATCTATCCAATATCTTCTTGCCCTCCCAATTCTTCTTCCATTTGTAGACTAAATGTCATGTGCCAGCTGTTCGTCACATTTTCTTCCTGGTAATGTGTGCATTTTGTTGAACTTTTACACTACTCTGGTGGCAGAAATGTTCTTGTTGAGATATCTAAAGGAACATGTCAGGTGAAAACAAGGAATCACACTCTCCTTCCAAAAGGTTTCAAGGTAGGTTGGTCCCAGATTCATGTATGCTTTAGACATCATGAAGAGGCCAAGTGTTCTGGGATGGCAAGGTGCCCTTCCAAGAAATGGGATGTTCTTTCAGGGTTTTTTGTGTCATGATTATAAAGCACATTTCTGTTCTTGGCTTGCATGTTCCCTTTTTCTTACTCCTTGATATCATATTTGAGTGTGACATTTTAAACCTTGGGGCGGCACGGTGGTGCAGTGGTAGTGCTGCTGCCTCGCAGTTAGGAGACCCAGGTTCGCTTCCAGGGTCCTCCCTGCGTGGAGTTTGCATGTTCTCCCGGTGTCTGTGTGGGTTTCCTCCGGGCACTCCGGTTTCCTCCCACAGTCCAAAGACATGCAGGTTAGGTGGATTGGCGATTCTAAATTGGCTCTAGTGTGTGGGTGTGTTTATGTGTGTTCTGCGGTGGGTTGGCACCCTGCCCGGGATTGGTTCGTGCCCTGTGTTGGCTGGGATTGGCTCCAGCAGACCCCTGTGTTCGGATTCAGCGGGTTGGAAAATGGATGGATTTTAAACCTTTATTCTCCATTGGTAGACACCATTAATAATACTGTAATAATAATACATTTTATTTATATAGTGCCTTTGCCACTCTCAAGTTGCTCTAAAACTCCACCGACTGACCGTGCCTTTCCCCTTACCTTGAATTCCAGACTCAAATTGCACTTTCTAGGCCAGTCTGGCGCCTGTTTTGCAAGTCTACTTATAATTAGACAGGATTAGAGAACAATAGAATGAATGCTATTGTCGAGTTATCACTTTGGAGCAAACAGCCAAGGAAGGATGCCGCTTGCTTTTTCATTTAGTTGCCCTGCCTGAGCTCTTCCTGACGGCCCGAGATATGCGGCTGTGTGGAGCTCATCACAATTCGGATCTCCAGCGCTTCTCAAGGCCGCTTCACCAGGCGCAGCTGCTAGAAAGACAATGAACGCCCCAACTATCCAAACACTTGTCTAAGTTGGCTTTTGAATTTCCATTCTGCAAATAAAGATAAGCTTGTTTACAAATGATTACTCAGTACACTCATGATGTTCGGCCTCACTGTTTGACTTCATAATTGGCGCACTACTCACTGCTTTTTCAATCTGGCCTGAAGCTTGTTCTCTGAATGGCTTTAGTGTGTCTCAGCCAAGCTGAGCTCCACTTGAGACGGCAGGGGTGTCGGCTCGCTCTGTGACAGGCTGCTCTCCATTTGAGGTCTCCCATGATAGTTGAATGACATGGGGGGTGGATATGGTCTTGTATCCAGCTAAGAATTCTTGGCTGTGAAACATGAGTAAGGGATCTGGTAACAAAAAAGTCTTTCCAAGGTTAGGAGCAGTCAGCTTAGAGAAGCTCAAATACATACAAAACAAAAACACAGATTTACAGAAATCCCCAGAAACAGATTAATGAAATCTGCCTTAGGGGGTTGTCCCAGCTGGTATGTTAAGATTCAAACTACAATACCATACGTGCTTCACAACAGGTCATCCACCTGGCCAGTACTTGGATGGGAGGCCATCAAGAACAATAATAGGGTTGTTAGTAGAAGTGGTGTTGCTGAGGACAACAAGGGGCACTTACCCTGAGGGCTGGGTGTGGAATCCAGTGCAGTGATGGGGACACTGTGCTGTAAATATGGTGCCGTCCTTCAGATGAGATGTAAAACCGAGGTCCTGACTGTCTGTGGTCATTAAAAATCCCTGGGAATCCTTTCAAAAGATTAGGGTACACCTCGATGTCCTGGCTAAATTGCCCACCATGCCTGTTCATTCTGGCCTGCGAACCATCCCCTGGCTTAAATTGACTAACCATCTCTCACCCCTTCAACACCCAACAGATGATGTGTAGTGAGTGTACTGGCACAACAATGGCTGCCATTACATCATCAAGGTGGGTGTTGCACATCGGTGGTGGTTGAAGTGGTCCACTACTGTCTATGTAGAGTGCTCTGAGTAGTGAGAAAAGTGGCATATAAATGTAAACATTTTTTATAATTACAGGGTGACCCCATTCAACCATCTCTTGGTGCGGCAGTTGATAAGCAGGAAGTGCGCTGATCAAACTAATCCACCCACTCCACAATGTGCAATCCCTCTAAATTTAATTATTATAATAAAGTGACAAAGAGATCTCTTATTTTTACAGACAATGAAGTCTACTCTCTGTAGCCATCGCCATTAAGACCCCCTATCCCCAACCCCCAGCCATGGAACATCTTGAGATGGCCCTGAGTGCAAAGTCAGCATGTGGAAAATGCCCACTACACTTTACTAATATCTGCAAAGGCTGAAAGATGTGCCTGACTTTAACAACTGAGTCAGCAACAGATTCTTCTTTGGTTTGTACGGACATGTTGGCAAAGGGACCACTGTGCCAATTGATTCTGAGAGTTCCCCTGCCCGGTCAACAGCATGCAGCAGTGAGAGAGACAGAAAATTATCCATTATATCAAATGTAAGGTAAACCTCCATGGGTTGCTTTCTGTGCTCTAATCCAAATATCTCCCGGCAAGTCCTAAACCCATCATCTCATCCAACCTCACAAGTTGCCTCAGCTCTTTCCTGTCTGGTAGGGTAGTGATTTTACTGCTGCTTCTTTAAAATGCTAACACTAACAATAGCACAAATGTCAACTACTAAATTACTTCTGTTTCTAGAGCATTTCCCACTTCTAGGTCTTCTCCACTCTCGTCTGCTGTATACTTCTGATACCCCCATTCTCCCTTATATTCCCATTCACACAGTTCATCCACTTTCTCTTTGGTTGTTCTCTTTTCCTCTGTCTGATACCTCCATATTCATGATTCTTTTGCCCACATTGTTAACCTCTCTCCTCATTGTATTTCTATACCCCTTTTACCTTTCTTCCTGGATTTTTCTTTAAGATTTCCCCAACTTTAACTGTACTCCTGATTGTCTCTTTCCTTATCTTGTCAAGCTTTGTTACTTCACACATCCTTCTCAGCCTCATCCTTCCTGTAGCTCTGTCTGTTCTTAAGGCCTTGTAATGCTTGCCTTGTGGTGTACCATCCCGTAGCTGCAGTGTTGTATAGTGACAAAGTAGAAGTACTTTGCTACTGTCCTTTAGTATTTTTGAGAATATTTCAACTTTACTTGAGCATACATTTTCTGTTTACTTTAGCTTTTATTTATTACATTTCAAACACAAATGATTACTTTTACTCTGACATATTTTGCTAGAAATATTTGTTACTGCAATATTAAACGAGAAAACAAATGGGCTACACCAATACGCATAATGCTGTGCTCATTCAATTTTCTAAAATCCTGCTTTTCAGATGTGTGAAACTAACATCAACACCCAGCCATCTATGCAGGCTATCCAAGGGCACCTCATGGCATCATGCAGAATATGACATTGTCATGATCAGGGCTGAATTTTAGGGTCGTATTGATTTTTCTGTATTAGACGCCACTTTTCATAACTGTCGCTAGGGTTTCATCCCGTGTTTCTAGGGTCAGTGGTGTCTGGGGTTTACATCTGATTTTTTTGTCCTGGCTCAGCAAGAAATAGATAACTGATTTTTTGAGTTGAACTGGAAGATGTGTGTAAAAGTCAAAACAAAATAAAATAAAATATAAAAGAAGTGACCAAAATCACATCAGAAGCAAGAATCAAAGTCAAAAATCAGGCAAGAAATCAAAACCACGAAGGTCAATTAGCAAAGAGAGTTTCTTTTTTGTGTTTAAAGGATTTATCCACAGATCAGATGAAGCTTGGTGCAATTACTGATGCTTCATTCCATCGTGCAAATGAACCTCAGGTTATGACCCTGGAGACCATGACCCTAAAAACACAGGACATGACTCTAAAGACGGTTATGCAAAATGGCACCTAATACAGAAAAAGCAATAGTACCCTAAAATTCGGCACTGATCATGACAGGAAAACTGAATGTTAGTGATGTCCGGCCGAAGTCTCAGTCATTCTCAGAGCTGATGCTGAGTTCACACGCTGTCCTTACTGCAGCCTCCAAAAGAGGTGGGGCTGGATATTTGGGGTGTGGCTAGATATTGGAGACACACAATTCCAGTCTCAGTTGCACAGCTGAAGCAACTGTTTTCAGGCCTTATCCTCAAGACAGCCAGCCGGACTGACTAGGCTGCTGCGAGAGGTACTTATACGGTCATGTGCTCTAGTTGACATTGTCATCTGTGTGGTTCACATACCTTTTCACATTATTCTGGGCATCTGAACTCCGGGGATTGGTTCTGGGACCCCTTCACGGAAGCCAAAATCCCTGGATACTCAAGTCTCTCATAAAGAATGGTGTAGTATTTGCAAATAACCTGCGCACATCCTCCTGAACACTTTAAATCATCTCTAGATTACTTATACCTAAAATGATGTAAATGCTATGTACAGTAAATAGTTGTTATACTGTATTGTTTAGGGAATAATGACTTCGGTAAGCGACATGCCACTTTACAAAGATCTTATATTTTTATTTTCTCATTGAGATGCAGCACTTTATACATCCCCCTTGGCCTTTGAGGAATTGCTCTGACCACTTATTTGCTTTATAGGAGCCTTTTTCTCTAGAAAGAAATGCAGTGCACAATGTGACACCAAGGCCCTCATAGTTTCTTACAGTTGGAGTTCGATGGCCATGTCCCTCTTGGTGTGTGAGCATGTACCCCTTAACTTTCATACATGATGCCCCTCAGGTGATGGCACCCTAGACAGCCACCTGTGTCATCTAATGGATTGACTGGTTCTGCTCACCTTTGACATCTGACCATTTCATGAACGGAATGGCTGGAAACCTTTATAGACACATTGTTGTAAAAGATTTTTGCTAACACTTAGCATGAGCTGTCATATTGGGACCAAAACTGTGCCCTTGCCTTTTCTGGAGGCTGTATGGAATGAAAAAAAACTATCTGCTTAACAACAAGAACAAGAACATCATTTATTTATGTAGCACATTTTCATACAAACATTGTAGCTCAAAGTGCTTTACATGATGAAGAAAGAGAAAAAAGACAAAGTAAGAATTTAAAATCAGAGAACACTAATTAACATGGAATAAAAGTAAGGTCCGATGGCCAGGGAGGACAGAAAAAACAAAAAAAAACTCCAGACGGCTGGAGAAAAAATAACATCTGCAGGGGTTCCAGGCCACGAGACCACCCAGCCCCCTCTAGGTATTCTGCCCAACATAAATGACCTCAATCAGTCCTGATTGTATTCAGGGTTGTCATGGAAGAATTTGATGATGATGGTCATGTGGACTTCTGGCTATTAATCCATCAATGTAGGGACATCACAGTGCTTTGATTAAGTGGTGGTGGTACAGATTGCCACCACAGAAAACCGGAGAAAGAACAGAAGAGAGAGTAGGGGTTAGTACGGATTTTGGAGCCACCATGAATAATAATGATAATTATTTAAATATACAGAGCATCAGGATTTAACTAAAATGAAGATATGAGAAAGTCATGTTAAGGTAATGTGTTTTCATCAGTTTTTTAAAGTGCTCCACTGTATTAGCCTGGCAAATTCCTATTGACAGGCTATTCCACATTTTAGGTGCATAACAGCAGAAGGCTGCCTCACCACTTCTTTTAAGTTTAGCTCTCAGAATAATAAGCAGACACTCATTTGAAGATATAAGGTTACAATTAGGAGTGTAAGGTGTAAGACATTCTGAAATATAAGATGGAGCACATTATTTAAAGCTTTGTAAACCATAAGCATTATTTTAAAGTCAATTCTAAATGACACAGGTAACCACTGTAGTGACATCAAAACTGGAGTGATGTGCTCAGATTGTCGTTTCCAAGTTAAGATTCTAGCAGCTGCATTCTGCACTTGTTGCAATCGATTGATGTTTTTTTTGGGTGGTCCTGAGAAGAGTGCGTTACAGTAATCTAGCTGACTGAAAACAAAAGCGTGAATAAAGTTTTCAGCATCTTGCAGTGTTATAAGAGGTCTAACTTGTGCTATATTTCTTAAGTGAAAAAATGCTGTCCTAGTAATCTGATTAATATGTGATTTAAAATTCAGGTCAGAGTCAATAGTTACCCTAAATTCTTTACCTCCGTCTTAACTTTTAATCCTAATGCATCAAGTTTATTTCTAATAACCTCATTATATCCATTATTGCCAATCACTAAAATCTCTGTTTTCTCCTTATTTAGTTTGAGAAAATTACTACTCATCCATTCAGAAACACAAATAAGACATTGTGTCAGTGAATCAAGAAAGTCGGGGTCATCAGGCGCTATTGATAAATACAGTTGTGTGTCATCAGCATAGCTGTGGTAGCTCACGTTATGCCCTGAGATAATCTGACCTAACGGCAGCATGTAAATTGAAAAGAGCAGCGGACCCAGAATAGAGCCTTGTGGAACACTATATAGAATATCATGTGTCTTTGAAGTATAATTACCGCAACTAATAAAGAATTTTCTACCTGCCAGGTAGGGCTCAAACCAATTTAAGACACTACCAGAGAGGCCCACCCATTTACTAAGGCGATTTCTAAGAATATTGTGATCAATGGTATTAAATGCGGCACTCAGATCTAAGAGAACGAGAACAGATAAACGGCCTCTGTCTGCATTTACCCGCAAGTCGTTTACTACTTTAACGAGTGCAGTTTCTGTACTGTGATTTGTTCTGAAACCCGACTGAAACTTATCAAGAATAGCATGTTTATTGAGGTGATCAATAAGCAAGAAGGTGATCATTAAGCAAGAATGTTCCTCAGGTAAGGTGATTGGTTGCTTCAAAGTTTCGCCTAATGAATTAAAGTTTATCATTGAATTGGCTATCCCACAATTCCACCATTTCTGTAGGTTATTTCAAGAATCCGAAGACCTCACACTGCTTATGATCTAACAGAGTGTAGGCAAATGTTCGTCCAGATTAGCTACACCTCACCACTAGGTTCAGTACAGACTCATTGTTGTGGGAAGGTCTGATGGAGCTGTGCCTGTCCAATCAGACTGCTAGGCCAGTCCATGAATAATTTTTTAATGACAAAAATACTCTTTTGTGTAAAATATCCATACTTGTAGATTCACAAAGAACAGAATAGATGATTTTTGTGATGGATAGGTGATCTCCTAGCGATTATGTCTGTGCTTCATAACCTGCTTTGTTCACACCATGGTGTATAAACGTTACCTTCTGCAGGAGGTGTGCAGGCCTCTGAAGTTGCAAATGTAGACTGCTGATAATTATAAAGCAGAACCCATCATTTTTGAGAAATTACATTATAGATATTAGCAAATGCATAAAATTGCCTCCTGCTACTTAATTACATGACTCTTTATCTGATTTTGGACTGGAAAATCCTCTCATTGACTACAAAATTCAACTAACGAATGGTAGGAGCGGGATTTACATAAGTTAGACACGGACCAAGTGTCTGGAGCAAATTCCAATGGAGCTTCTTCATATGGGGTAAGTATTTACTTTGGTCTCCATCCATCCTTTACAGTGTGTATGCATTGTTACACACTGGACACTGTCTTTCTGTTGGTGTGGCTTGGTGATGTGGTATTCTGGTACTGAGTGTATCATTAATTTAATCTGTAGCATTTGATTAACATAATAACTCATTGATGCTCATGTATTAAGCCATCAACAGTCATTGCAGTGTTCAAAACCTGCAGTGCTTTTATTTGTTGGTTGTGTTTTTGTGATATTTGGTTAACTCTGTAGGGATGTAACTGAGCGAGAGGTCTGCTCTATTGACGAGAGGGCTTTTGTGGCTCCTTGTGCTACCACCCCCTCATTATAAATCATCTCTTCAAACTAATGCTTGATTGATTGGTGCATCAACATCTCTGACATTCATTTAATTTAAATTATTATATTTAAATTAGGTCGTGGGGTTTAGTGGCTGTGGAACATCTGTTGGTGAATAAAGATTCAATGAATCTTGACTTTGCTGATGATGCTGTGATCTTCGTGGAATCAATGGAGGCTCTGATCAGGATGCTTGAGAGACTGAGTGAGGAGTCTGAGTGTCTGAGCTTGCGAGTGACCTGGATAAAAACTGAGATCCAGGCCTTTAATGACCTCTTGGGCACAGCCATCAGCAGTGTGTCTGTTTGCGGAGAGAGTGTTGACCTTGTTGAGGGGTTTACTTACCTCGGCAGTGACATTCATGTCTCTGGTGACTCTTCTTATGAAGTCAGTAGACGGATTGGGAGAGCATGGGGGTCATGAGGTCGCTGGAAAGGGGTGTGTGGCACTCCAGATATCTATGGAAAAGGACGAAGGTCCAAGTCTTTAGAGTCCTGGTGCTTCCTGTCTTGCTATATGGTTGTGAGACATGGACGCTATCCAGTGACCTGAGATGAAGACTGGACTCCTTTGGTACTGTGTCTCTCCGGAAAACCCTTGGGTACCATTGGTTTGACTTTGTGTTGAATGAGCGGTTGCTCATGGAGTCCCGAATGAGGCACATTTCCTGCATTGTGAGGGAGCATCAGTTATGGCACTGCGGCCATGTGGTGCGTTTCCCCGAGGGTGATCCAGCTCATAAGATCCTCATTTTTGGGGGCGCGAGTGGCTGGACCAGGCCAAGGGGTCGCCCACGTAACACCTGGCTGCGGCAGATAGAGGGTTATTTTCGGAGGGTAGGACTGGACCGTGTGTCTGCTTGGGGGGTTGCAAACTGGAATCCCGAGCTGTTTCGACGTGTAGTGTAAATAAGTAAATAATCCATGACAAAAGCAGTGTCTCTGTGGAGGTTAAAATCCCAGTAATGAAATAAAGAATTAAAACACAGTTAAAAACAAGATTAAAACTCAGAATATGTCCATTAGAACAGTCACAAGCCTCTGTACATCCTTCAATAACCATCCGCAAGGCAGAGACATCTGAGAGTGCCCAGGGAGCCTTGCTCCCTTCTCCCTCTGCGATCCCTTATGTCCGTGGGACCTCTCACTCATCAGGGTTTCTTCCCCAACCACTGTGCCTCCTCTCCGCTGCACTGACTCGGCCATGATCCTGGCACTCTTTTTTCACCATCGCCTTCCACTTGACTTATCCTCTCTCTTTACTGCTCTCTCTTTCTACTGTCCTGCTCAGACTTTTTATATGCTCTGCGGGTGCAGTTGTGCTCCACCTCACGACCTCCAGAGCATCAATGAGAGAACCGGCCTGGCTGATCAGGCCTTCATGTGCAAACGTGACCAGCCAGTTTCCTCATTAACCACTCTGGGGACGCACAGATTCACAGCTACATGCACTTACACCCTTGGTGCCCTTTCTGCATTGTTTTTCTTGACTAAAATCTGCACCGTCATGGATCTCTAATGTGTTTTAAGTCAGCATTACACTGTCACCACTTAATAAAATTGTTCCCATTTGCCTCACCCTAGAAACTGTTGGTCTTATGGTGAAAGTGCCAGCAGGAGGATGATGACATGCACTGCCCAATGTTGTGTATTGAATAAATAAGTGAATGTGTCATTCAGGGAGTTGGCTAGTTCTGTTTCTAAAAATGATTGTCACCTTGATTTCCTGAATGGTGTTATTGTGATTTTTGAATGACTTTTCTGTAGTGGAACTAACAGTGGTACAAGTGCAGTTTTGCATTTCACTGGCCACAATACCTGTCAAAGACAGGTAAGAGTATCATTAAAAAATATTTGCCACCTCTTGCCCAACATGTACCTTGCCTTTGATTTTGAGTGTTTGCGAACGTCTCTTCACCGTTGCTCCCTCTCTCAAGCGCATTCACATAAAGCCCACTGCTCAGACTCTGTTGTTATTTTCGAGCCACCTTTTTTACCTTCTGTCCAGTTTTATACTTGCTGTCTTAGAAGGCAACTCTTTTAGTGTGGCCTTTACTCCTCCTCATGAGTCTCACACTCGCACAAAGCTAAACTGACCAATGACAACAAAGCCAAAAAGACCAATCAGCTTGCTCTGAGGGACTGGACACACTGAGCTTAGCATTTTATTATATAGTAGATAGCGCTTACTTTTTGTTCTGTGATCTGAGCCTACTGGCTGTCCCCCCCACAGGTAAGTAGGCAAGTATCTGCATTGCTATTGCATGGATTATATGTCTATTTCTTAATTATGCTTATAGTAAGAGGACATGTTGTGGTGTTCAAAAGTAAAGACAAAGCCATATAATAATAATAATAATGTTTTATTTATATAGCGCCTTTCATACACTCAAGGACACTTTACAATTCAATAAATTACATTAACAAGACAGTAGAAGTTACATACAAGAAAACGAATACTCATTAAGAAAAATGTGTTTTTAACAGGAGTTTGAAATGAATAAGAGATAAGACTGAGAGAAAGAGCATTCCAAATTTTATGGGCCGTCACACTGAAAGCTCTGCCACCCATAGCTACTAACCTGTATTTACGTACAGTGAGTAAGTTAACGTCCGATGATCTTAATGTACGAGCAGGAGTGTAAGGAAGCAGCAGCTCAGACAGATAATGAGGGGCTAAACCATGAAGGGCTTTAAAGGTGATGAGAATAATTTTATATTTGATTCTTGAAGAAATATATAATATAATATAGAAGCCTTGTTCTTCCTCTGCATGCTGCATGCGGCCATCACTGTAGGTAAAGAGTGCAGCATGAGTGAAAATTGTCAGGTAACAGAATGAACTTGCAGTATCTGGTGCTATAAAAAATACAAACAGATCCCACTACCCTGACAAAACCCATCAACTACTCCACAACTAATAGCATCCATCTATATTATCTCATTCCTCAACCAAAGGTGCTTGGGTTTTCTGATTTGCTCAGTAGGTTAGGGATTTGGTTGCCGGGGGTCAGTGGGTGCTTTTAGCAGACTTGATTATTGAGTCGTGTCCATTTCAAATCTTTCACTGGAGGAGATAAAGCGCTCAGTGCATTGGTAACCCTGCATGCTGCCCTCCTGATGAGGCAATCAGCCAATCTAGCAGCGATCGTTAGCCTTAAACAATGACAAGGAAATAGAATTGAAGTCTTCTGGTCTGCAACGACAGCCTCGGGCATGCAACACATGGATTAGTGGAGGATTGATTTATTTACTAAGTTCTATTGATCAACATTTTCCCTTGGGAATAATCTCACCAAGTAACGACAAAGACAAAATTCAATTTAGAATCATGCATTATGGAGAACTGGGTCAGAGATGGGATGTAGGACAAGCATTGTTCTTCGTGCCTTGAGGTTACAATTTTCCATGTCATCTCAGATTAAAGTGAAGATAATAATTCTGGCAAAAGTAGAAGAATTGGAGGGTGATATTTAGAAAGGAGAAGAATAGCTGGGAGGATTAAATGTTGGGCAGGCAGAGAATGATGACCAGTAAATCAGTGTGACTATGTAGCTAGCACCTATTGGGATTCAGTGGGGAACTTAGCTGAGGCTGTAAGGCTTCCATCTCACGGCTGGCCGTGTGTTTTAAGCTACGCAATGTCAGACTTTCCTCAGAATAGACGAGGTTTACTGCTGAGGGCTTTAAATTATTCTCACTTAGATTGTTTTTTGCTGATATAGGGGGCTTCGACCCCTGCTCACTTCGCTCGCCAAGCCAGCGTTGTGAAGACAGGGGGTGAACGCACCCCAAGGAGATGCGGTTGCTCCTCCGAAACCCCTCTTAAACGGTGATACTGTACATTGGGAAACAAGTAACAGTTATTTTCTTTACCTCCTCTTTGTTCGATCAGCTGCTGGCTTGCTGCTGCTGCAATGCTGCGTGATCTGCATCTTGTGCGGCGCTTCGAACGTTTAAAAGCCTGTACAGCACCTGAATATTTGATCTCTTTTCACTGTTCCATTATTTCACTGAGTAATATTTTCCGTTTGTTTGCACTAATGCGATCTTTACTCTCAAATCTTTGAGACTTTCGAATTTTCCTGCTTCCATTATCTCTAACCTGCTCTGCATGTATATCGCGGGACTTGCTTCCAAAGGTTGTAAGTATGATGTGACTTGTCCGTCTTGCGGGACGTGAAAGTGTCTTTTTGTCTCTCAGTCTCTCTTCAAAAGATCACGTCTCGTCGCTGGAAAAAGTCTCGTATCATCGCAAGATTTTTTTTTTATAATAGAGTGATGTAATTTTTGCAGTGCCAGAAACAAGTTATTTATTATTTGGTTTGAGACTTGGGGTTATCCGTTGTGGCAGACGACCAGGGATCCTGCCCCACCGGGACGCCCGGAAGAAGGACGGACCGGGAGATGGGCACTATCTTTCCCTGGGCACAAGAGGGACAAGATCCCTGATTGTCTGCCACAATTCCACATTCTTGTACAGTGTGTCTTTGTGGATAGTCTTACCTAACTCTGTACTCTCTGTACTCAATGAGAGTTACGCAGCTGATCTTCTGTGGTGTGACCTACCCAGACCTGGACTGATATAAAGAGTTGAAACTGAGATAAAGCAATGAGAGATGGTCTGCAATGACTTGACCAGAACTGTATCTCATGCTGGCCTTAAAAAATGCTGCAGGATAAAAAAGTACAAAGGCAAAAACAATCTGTCTACTTGAAAAGGGTCGTTAACTGGACAGTGCAGTGCATCATGGAACTACTCCAGGCTATGTCATGTTGTGATGTTTAAGTGAATTCCCTTCTTCTTTAAACATCAACAGTGTCCATCTTTTATTTTTTTTATAGGTGAGGAATGTTCTACAGCAGGAAGGATTTGGTAGAAGGAAGCGTGGCTACAGGGACATCAATGAAATTGACGTCAATATGAATGACCCTCTGTTTTCTAAGCAGTGGTACCTGGTAAGTGCAGTTAAGCTCTAATTATAAAAATGCTACTGTACTTAAGACTCCTTTATCACACCCAACATTTGTTTGTACACAAACTACACACGTCTCTTCTCCTTATGTAATGACAGTAGTACCCCTTCTGTGACTTCTTTCTTTTCAGGTGTGTTCGTATTAAATGCATAAAGCACCTATTGCGAAAGCCCATTTCTGTTTGTCTGTCTGTGTCTGTGGCACACTTATTCTTCAAAGGAATTTTTCTTCAGGTATCTCGATCTGACTGCTCTGTATGAAGTTTTACAATTTTAAAATCTCTCTTTGAGAAACATTGGCAAATTTGCGAACTTGTCCATCTGAAACAGAGAAATGTTCCGTCAGTCGTGTAGCTCGAGTTCGTGCCGCTCGGGCTGAGGCGGTGCTTCAATTTGCCACCATACAACATATCTGAATATGTTAACTTTTTTAAATAGAAAATAAAAATGATGCATAGAGAAAAATTAGGATACATTTTGCATAGATTTATTCATATATAGAGAAACAGCAATAATTTTTCACATATAATTATTTATAAGCATAGATGCACTAATAAGCCGTGTTCTACTCATTCGTTTAATATAATTACCGCTGCGAAAACCAGAACCAGTGTAGTGTACAAGAGAGAGGTTGGGATGTTTTCTGCGCAGAGCAAGAACGCACTCGGATTGATAACGAAACGAAATTATAAATTGTAAATTAATTGTTTATCTTCCTAGAAATTATTATCGGTGTAATGTTTATGTTTATTTTTGTTATTGCCTCAGAAATTTCAACTGCTGTGTCTGATGCTGTCACAGAAGGCCAGTCTGAAAATTATTTTTGAAGCATTTGTAGATAAAAATCAGAGAATTTTACTTTTCATTCATGAATGATATTGTACTGAGCCTTTTGCCCAATAATGCCACCCCAAAAATGTGCCGTCAGGGGTGGTCCGCCCCTCTGCCCTCCCTTAGCTACACCATCAGTTTGCTGTTTCAATTTTATCATGAGAGCAGTTGCTTGAACTCGAATATTTTGTAGATGTTCCTCTTTTCACTCGTCTGAACGCCGCTCGGATCCCTAATGCAAGTGAGGCAAACATCGGGCAGTGTGCACACGCACAAGCAGCTCACACAGCAGCGCCTTCTCCTGCTGCTTTAGGTAAATTGATCAATAGAGTACAAAAAAAGTCACTTCTCTGGAAATAAAAGGAAGGGGAAAGCAGTTATGTAAACATTTATAAAACTACATTTGCTGAATTATATTATCTGCAGATTATTGCCGACGTAATCAACCAGTAGCTAAATGGCGTTTGTGAACACTAGACGTTGCTGTTGCCCCTTTAAACCCAACAGACAGATACACAGACACAGGGCAAAAAGCACAAAGACGTTCTTTGAATTATTTTCCTCTTCAAACAGTGCTCCCTAAGCACCACAGCCACCATAAACAATTAAATAAACAATCACAATATTCTTTCTCTTTTCCTCCACACCTCCCAGCGAGCCTTGTCCACCTCCACCCGACTCTGGCTCGCTTGCTGGGTTCACCCCAGTCCTTTATATAGTGCCTGTCCCAGAAGTGCTTCTGTTCTTCCTCCAAGTCAGATGGAGGACTTGAATTTATCTTCAGCCTGGAAGCACTTCATAGCTTCCGTCCTTGTGACTTGGGAGTAATTCCAGGCTTTGGATGAGATTTAACTCCTGTTGCAACATCCCTTGGCGGCACCCTTGGCACCCAGCAGGGCCATGGTATTAAACTACATGTCCCATAGTGCATTGTTGGAATCTGGGATACGGTTGCAGTCCAGGAGAGCTGCATCTAGTGTTTTGGGGGAGGCAGTGTCCTTGAAAATCTGTCTTCCCCCATCCTTCCATTGCAGGGGCATCCCAGCCCATCTCTTACATGTCTGAAATAATTTATTATCACAGGAAAGGTGCAGCTGCCCTCACTGGTGTAAACACAGGACGAGTATGAAAATGGAAAGTGGCATCGGGAGGTGGGGGGCTTTAATGGCTTAAGCCCCTGATCTCTGACACCCAGCCCCACTTGTAATATATACACGAACAATCACGGCAAACTCCTGCTCTTCTTGCCCATCGTGCACCATTTGCATTCCTGTAATACAATAAATCAGTTCCTTTCCAAGTTCTTACTTATTTATATAATTTTAACAAATCACTGTGTTTGAACTAATAATAATAGCTGGATGGGGAACTTATTTCAGTTCCTTTTCTCCCATCCATCCATCCATTTTCCAACCCGCTGAATCCAAACACAGCGTTACGGGGGTCTGCTGGAGCCAATCCCAGCCAACACAGGGCACAAGGCAGGAAACAATCCCAGGCAGGGTGCCAACCTTCATAGGTAATATTAATAATGATTTTATGTTAGCATTGGTCATTTTGCATTAATAGATATTTTTCAAACATATTTAATGGAGTCTACAAACACATATCATTGCATTTTGTTATCGCTTTGAATAGGACTCATTGTTACAAAACTCTTTAATAAAAAAAAATGTAATAACTGATTCTTGGATGAAGTTAATAAAAATTGTGAAAAGCTCCAAATTTCACATCCGTGAACCAGTCGCCAAGCGCACCCGACTGCTATGCCACACATCCATCGTCTCTCCTGTTTACTTTGCTGTTGGAGACGAGCATCTGAACACATCTCTCCCCTCCTGGCTCCTGTCATTTGACAAGAGCACTGAAATCCCTCATAGCTCTGCCATCGTGGTGTCTCTTACTCATCCTGCGGTGACACCCTTTGTGTCATTCTGCCTCATAATTATTGCTGTCCGGGGGAGACTCAGGACTAAAAGGGCACAACAGAGCAGAAGATAAACATAAGCCGCAGTGGAGAAGGTAAATCTGAAGTCTGTCACATTCCTGCGGGCCAACGTGTTGACTGCTCAGCGTCATACTTCAGAGCTGCCTCCTGCAGTGCATGGCGCCAGTGCCACTGTCAAAGGGCAAAGCAGTGCCTGGCAAACGGTTGCGTGGAACATTTGATGTTTGTAATTCTGGGTAAGTGGTCTGAATAAACACTGGAACATGAACCATGGATACCCACATTCTTCGCACCGTCTAATACAATCAATCAATACAAATCTTTTCACTTTTCCTAAATAAAGAAAAAAATTCACAGAACACACAAGAAATAAAAAACTTACTTGGGAGAGGCTTCTAAAAACTTACAACTATTGAAAAACCCACAACTCCAAACACCAAGAGGCCAGACGTGGACAAATTTATTGGTGCACCTTCATGACAATAGAAGAACCCACAATTGTCTCCGAAATAGCTTGAAATTGTCAAAAGTCATTGGCACTCATCATTGTTTGCTTTAGAGCTTTGATTCAAATGAATACTTTCAAATAATAACACAAATGAAAAGGCATGGACAAAAATGATGGGAGCCTTAAATTAATATTTTGTTACACACCCTTTAGAGGACATCACTGCACATAAGGAATTCCTGGAGCTCTTCATGAGACATCTGCTCCTCTCCACAGGTCGTTTGGCCCACTCGTCCAGCTGGATCAGGTTTGAAGGGGGTCTTCTCTAGACTGCGTGTTTCAGCTCCCTCCATAGATGTTTGCTAAGATTCAAGTTAGAGCTCATAGAGGGCCCACTTCAGGATAGTCCAATGTTTTCTTCTTAGCCTTCTTAGCCATTCTTGGTGCTTTTAGTTGTGTATTTTGGGGTCATTATCCTGTTGGAGGATCCATAACCTCTGACTGGGACACAGCTGTCTGATACTGGGCAGTACGTTTCACTTCAGAATGTCTAGATAGCCTTTTATTGTTGCCTGAACTCAAGTCACTCAATGCCATTTACAGCAAAGTAGCCCCAAAGACATAACCGAAACTCCTCCATTTTTCACAGTTCTTTACTTTGAAAGCTTCATTTGTTCGTCTGTGGACATAGAGCTGATGTGACTTGCCAAAAAGCTCCAGTTTTTCTCATCTGTTCAAAGGACCTTCACCCAGAATCATTATGGCTTATCAATTTGCGTTTTAGCAAATTCTAGTTTGGCATTTTTATGTTTTTCGTTCAACGGTGGGGTCCTCCTGGGTTTTCTTTCATTGAGCCCACTGTCACTCAAAAAGCAATAAGACTTTGATAGACCTTGACCCTGGAGTTCAGCTTCTATGCCAATGGAAATTGTCCTTGGCTTTCTATCTACCATTCTTGTTACCTTTCTGCTCATTGTGAGGTCGATTTTCCACTTGTGGTCATGTCCAGGGAGGTTGCTACACTCTCATGGTCCTTAAACTTCTTAATATTTGCCACTGTTGTCACAGGAACATCAAGCTGTTTGCAGATGGTCTTCTAGCCTTTGTCTTTCACGTGCTTGTCTATCATTTTCTTTGTGATCTCCTCAGACGACTCTCTCCTTCTCTTTCTCTGGTCTGTGTTCAGTGTGGGACACATGATGATACCAAACAGCAGAAGTGACAACTTTTCACCATTTAAGTCAACTGAATGACTGATTGCACAATTGGAGACACAGCTAGTTTGAAAAATCACTCTAATCCACTTATTTAGGATCATCTCCAGAGGTACCAACAGAAGTGTCCAGGCCATGTTAGAATCTCTTTGTAGAATAGCCAGTACTTGATCTGTTGTCACATTTGCTTTGCTTTACTCGATGACATATCAAAGGCATGCAGGTATAACAGGGGACAATCGCTTTTCATTTCATCACATCTCAGGAGGCGTACAGCTCTTTGTCAATGAACTGGAAGGAGACCAACATGGTTGTCCACATCTGTCAGGCAATGCACACATCTCAAGTATTTCAGAAGCATCACACTTTTCTTATTCACCACCACTTCAACCATGATACTTGTGAGTTTTGTCCAAATGACCATGAGCAGAATGTTTGCAATAAAGCCCAAGGACCACACCTGATAGGGCCGTGGTGAAGGTAGCTCAGAAACAGAAACACATTGCAACGTTGGAGGACATGAGTGTCAGCATAAAAGTGAACAATAAGTGGAAAAGAAGAAGGAATTGGTAAAAAAAAAATTCATATGCTAATTCAGGCATGTGAATCAATGTGTGATTATTGAACTCACTGCAGCCAACATGATAGACATATCAGCTGTCCTCCTCCAAAGCTACAAGGGTATGATTTTCAGGAGAATGTGAGGCAATCACATAAGAATTATCTAACAGGAAGCCAAGTTGATCTGACTGTAGCCTTGGATCAAAAAAAGGTGTGTATTTCTGTTACCCAATCAAGGAATTTAACCACCAGGTTAAAATGAAAGGTGCTAACCATAATACAAGACACTGAAGGGCACCCAGACTGACTGATCTGGTTAGCGCCCTCAGACACATCACCATCTTAATTTACAGAAAACACTGTTTGTGGAGTACATGTCTGTCTTCTGAACAAGTCTTGGACAACGTTAGTTTAAATGCTACAATAAACTTCCAACTAAGAGCACACAGTTCAGACTCTGATTTCAGAAGTGATTACAAATTCCTTGGCACAAATACTCCTATAAAATTTAGCTTTTTAAAAGCACTTTGCTGGCTTGTGTGGTTCCACTGTAATGGACAGCAGGGCTGGGTTGATGCCCGTACCCTAACCTGGAAGGAAGGCAAGTGTAGTGGGTGGACGGGAGAGACTGCATTCAAAGAGTACATGCCCCTCCGACACATTAGATGGCAGCATTCCTGGCCCAGAATGCCCATTCATTTGCCTGCACGGGATGTTGAGAGTTGCTGGCCCACGGGGCAGCCCTGGTGGGTTCCCAGGGTGCCAACTGCTTGGGACTACTGTCCCTACTTTCAGGTGCTTCTCCCTGACCCGGCAGTCCCAGACGTATTGCCTGGGCCCAGTATAAAATGGGTCACCTCTGTCCACTCAGGAGTCAGAGTCAGGAGGAGGTGGATGAGTCTGCGTGGGAGTTGTAGAAGAAGAAGCTTATTGCTTGTTGTACAGTCTAGAAACTGACATCCCACTGAGGTATAGTATGAAATGTATTTGTTTTATTTGAACCCAGAACTATGTTGTGAAGTTATGTGTGGGGGTGTGGGGTGCTGCAATTGATAGATAGATAGATAGATAGATAGATAGATAGATAGATAGATAGATAGATAGATAGATAGATAGATAGATACTTTATTAATCCCAATGGGAAATTCACATAATCCAGCAGCAGTATACTGATACAAAGAAACAATATTAAATTAAAT
>JANRMT010061414.1:26856618-26883366 GCA_026402145.1 Polypterus bichir lapradei
TCTGCAGCATCTTATTGCAGATGTTGAAGGATGCCAGCCTTCTAAGAGAGTATAGTCAGCTCTGTCCTCTCTTGCACAAAGTATCAGTATTGGCAGTCCAGTCCAATTTATCATCCAGCTGCACTTCCAGGTGTTTATAGGTCTGCACACAGTCATCTCTGATGATCACAGGGTCCATGAGGGGCCTGAGCCTCCTAAAATCCACCACCAGCTCCTTGGTTTTGCTGGTGTTCATTGTAGGTGGTTTGAGTCGCACCATTTAACAAAGTCCTTGATTAGGTTCCTATACTCCTCCTCCTGCCCACTCCTGATGCAGCCCACAATAGCAGTGTCATCAGCAAACTTTTGCATGTGGCAGGACTCCGAGTTGTATTGGAAGTCCAATGTACTGTATATAGGCTGAACAGGACTGGAGAAAGTACAGTCCCCTGCGGCGCTCCTGTGTTACTGACCCCAATGTCAGACCTGCAGTTCCCGAGACGCACATACTGAGGTCTGTCTGTAGGATAGTCCACGATCCATGCCACCAGGTGTGAGTCTACTCCCATCTCAGTCAGCTTGTCCCTAAGGAGCAGAGGTTGGATGGTGTTGAAGGCACTAGAGAAGTCCAGAAACATAATTCTTACAGCACCACTGCCTCTGTCCAAATGGGAGAGGGATCGGTGTAGCATATACATGATGGCATCCTCCGCTCCCACCTTCTCCTAGTAGGCGAAATGCATATTTGCTACCCAGGAAGGTCTAATGGCTATAAACTATATAAAATGAAATGGCAACACCTCAGGTTTAGAACTGATCACCTTTGCTGGGAAAAAGGACAAGTCCTCAATAACATGTTAAAAATACCCAGACTACACACACTGCAAGGCTCGACGTGCACCCTGCAGGCCTGATAGCAGGTATGGCGGACGACTGGGGCCCTTGCCCTGCTGGGATGCTTATATAATGGGAGCTGGAGTTTGCTACAACCCTGTTGGGTTCCATGGGTATCGCCAGGGTGTGTTGCACAGCCAGCACAGCCCTATTACATTGGACGAAGAAGATCACTGGACACCTGGAGCGCTTCTGGGGACCCTATAAAAGAAGCCAGCTGACACTTCTCCGGGAGCCAGAGTCTGGAGGAAGCTGACAAAGCTGGAGTGAGATGTGGAGGTGAAAGAAAGAGAGAGAAAGAAGAGAGAGAGAGAGAGAGAGAGAGAGAGAGAGAGAGAAAGAGAAGAGGAGAAAAGAAAAGAGAGCTGTATTGTACTGTACTTGGGAACTGGGGTACTGTGCGGAATGAAACAAAAGCGTTTCCCACAGCTGAATAAATGTGTCTTGTGTGCTGAACTTGGGCTCTATGTCAGTTGTGTCCAGGGTTTGGGGAGCTGTAAACCTAACACAGCGCTAACTACATTATCAGAAACTGCTGGTCAGCACGAGGCTAGCAAACAATTTAAAAAATATAGTTTTTATATATGTGCCTATGTTTCTATAACAGGAGCCTGCCATTTATTGAAATGGGAGCATCATACTGATTATCTTCTTTTCCATTACAGCTAACCTCAAAAGTATTCATCCCCATCGGTGGTTGCCCTGCTTTGCCGCATTACAACCTGGAATTAAAATGGAATTTTAGTATGTTAGCACCATTTGATTTACATAAAACATGCCTACCACTTTGAAGGTGCAAAATATTTTTTATTGTGACGCAAACAATAAATAAGACAAACAAACAGAAATAATGGCGTGCATAGATATTCACCCCCTCAAGTGTACAGTAATCTTCAAGTCATCCTGCAGATTCTCCATTGAGCCTCTTATGAGGCTGTGATGAGGCCATTCCAAGATATTTCAATGTTTCCCTTTAAACCACTCCAGTGTCACTTTAGCTGTATATTTAGGCTCGCTGTCCTACTGGAAAGTGAACCTTCATCTGAATCTCAAGTCTCTGTCAGCCTGAGACAGGTTTTCCTCTAAAGACTGCCCTGTGCTTTGTGCTGTCCATCTTTCTTTCAATCCTGACCAGTCCTCCTGTCCCTGCCGATAAAAAACATCCCCACAACATGATGCTGCCACCGCCATGCTTCACTGTGGGAGTGGTGTGCTTGGGGTGATGGGATATGTTAGCTTTTTGCCACACAGACGTTTCCCACGATGGCCAGAAAGTTCAATTTTAGTCTCATCTGACTACAGAACCTTCTTTCCTGTGTTTGGGCAAACTCCAAATGTGTTTTCTTATTTTTTTCTTTAAGCAATGGCTTTTTTTCAGGCCACTCTTCCATAAAGCCCCAGTCAGTGGAGTGTTTAGCTTAAAGAGTTCCAACGGACAGACACTTCAGTCTTCGCTGTGGATCTTTGCAGCTCCTTCAGTGTTATTCTTTATGTCTTCATTGCGTCTCTGATTAATACCCTCCTTGCATGGTTTGTGAGTTTGGATGGGTGGCCTTCTCTTGTTAGGTTTGTATTGGTACCATCTTCTTTCCATTTTGTTATAATTGATTTAATGGTGCTCCTTGGAATATTCAAAGTTTGGGTAATTTTTTAATAACTCTAACCCTGATCTATATTTCTCCATAACTTTGTCTCTGACCTGTTTGCAATGCTCCTTGGTCTTCATGTTGCTTGATTTTTGGTGTTGCAGAGTCAGTTTGGGGCTTTCTGAGCTTTCTGTTTATGAAGACATCATGTGACAGATCATGTGACATTTTGATTGTATGCAGGTGGACTCTAATCAACTAATTATGTGACTACTGAAGTTAATTGTTTGGACCAGATCTTATTTAGGGGTTTCATAGCAATGAGGATGACTACATATGCACTGACAGCTTTTTCGGTTTTTACACGTTCTTTGTATATACAGTACAGGCCAAAAGTTTGGACACACCTCCTCATTCAATGTGTTTTCTTTATTTTCATGACCATTTACAGCACTCCATCACTCTCCTTCTTGGTCAAATAGCCCTTACACAGCCTGGAGGTGTGTTTGGGCTCATTGTCCTGTTGAAAAATAAATGATCGTCCAACTAACCTGACTTCTGCACAACACAACCCCATTGATAAAGCAAGAAATTCCACTAAATAACCCTGATAAGGCACACCTGTGAAGTGAAAACCATTTCAGGTGACGACCTGTTGAAGCTCATCGAGAGAATGCCAAGAGTGTGCAAAGCAGTAATCGGAGCAAAGGGTGGCTATTTTGAAGAAACTAGAATATAAAACATGTTTTCAGTTATTTCACCTTTTTTTGTTAAGTACATAACTCCACATGTGTTCATTCATAGTTTTGATGCCTTCAGTCATGAAAATAAAAAAAACACATTGAATGAGGAGGTGTGTCCAAACTTTTGGCCTGTACTGTATATACAAGGTATTTTATTTTCATTCCACTTCAACAATTTCGACTATATTGTTAAGTCAATTTCATAAAATCCAAATCAAATTCCATTTTAATTTCATGTTGTAATATAACAAAACAGGAGAAACACCAAAGGGGACTTGCTTGATGGCTTTTTCAAATTTAGGATGGTCCTCCTCAGCAATGGGTGAAAATCAAGACACAGCAACCTGTCTTACATACGAGGCATTCCTAATATTGATCTCTGTTCTATACTGTTGCTATCTTTAAGGCACAAATGCTACTGGACTTTCTGTACCCTCTTTGTTGTGGTGTGCTGCATGGTCTTGGCTGGGAAAAGCTGAAACTGGAAATACAAACACAAAAATACAATAACAGGTTGTTCCCATGTTAGCATGGATGATAACCTTCAAACCCGATCTCTAAATTGGAAAGTTCAGGTTGCATGATGTGCATAGACACTCGAGGGTATGGACCAATTGCTCAAGCCCCATCAGCTGGGAACAGGCTTGCAGCATCTGGCACAATGTTTCTAGATAATTTGATAGGAAATTAGTGTAAAACATGCTTTACATGACGAAGCCGAGGCTTTGGTAACACTTTAGCTACCGCAAAACTGCATCTATGTCTCATTTACTGTACAAGACCTTACAAAGGCTTCTTTGGGTCTCCATAACACTTACAAAGCATCCTTGAAGTGTTCATTCATCTCTGCAATGTGACCTTCACTTCAGAGTGGTCCAAGGTGGCTTCATTCAAACACACTTCTCTACATATTTAGTATATAACTTGTGAATCCTTCATAATTTTACCAGCATGTCAAAATGTCACACTCCACAGACATCAATTAACCATCTAGTGATATTTTTAAGTGTTTTGAAGACCAAAAGATGCCTTGTTAAGGTCTTCCTACATAAGATTAAATGAGTAACAGAGATGCATTTTTACAGCACCTAAACTAAATTATGAACATTATAGCAATAAGTTAAACCACAGAGGACGCTTATTACATATTAATTCTTTACATTTATATAACACTTTTCTCAACTCTCAAAGTGCTTTACACGGTGAGTGGGAAGTCACTTGAACCACCACTAATGTGCAGCATCCACCTGGTTGATGCGACAGCAGCCATTTTGTGGTCTTCCACCGCACGAATTACTGTAGAAAGAAAGATGTATCCAAGAAAGGTAATGTAGTACATCTTCTGTGGATAATAGTACACAACAAAAGAGACCTTGATATGCCATTTGTATTAAAACGTTAACAGTTTCCGGTTAGAATAGCTTTTGCAAAGACAATTAACAAATCTCAAAGGCAAACATTCGAAAAAGTCGTTTTATTTAATAGATATAAAGAAACAAATTTCAATCATGGGCAGTTAGTTATACATGGCATTGATGCATATGTAGCAATTCCCATGAAAATTACAATCTATTTAAATTGTACATCTGCATCCCCATACGTGAGCGGCAGAACCACAAAGAGGCTAGAGTATAGCGCAGACCCAGGTGTTGGCAAGCAAAAACAGCAGGGGGCAAAGCCCCCGGAATATATAAATGTGACCACTAGGGGGCGTAACAGCACCACAAACTCACAGGAGTTTTTTTTTTATTATACTTTATTAATCCTGAAGGAAATTACTTGGTTTTCGCATACCCCTTGGGGTCAGAGCTCAGGGTTGGCCATTGTACAGTGCCCCTGGAGCAATTGAAGGTTAAGGGCCTTGCTCAAGGGCCCAGCAGAGTAGCATCTCTTTTGGCTGTGATAGAGATTCGAACCGGCAACCTTCGGGATACCAGCACAGATACTTAGCCTCAGAGCCACCACTCTGCCCCTAGGTTCTAATAACAATTGTTTAATGTTCACAAATACCTTTAAGAGTTTTCTCCGCAATTATTCCAACACAAGTTAAACAGAACCGATGTCAATAATTCTTTTACACTCCTTCTACAAACCCCAGCAAGCATTGTCCACCTCCTCCCGACTCTGACTCTGCTGCTATGGATGTGAGGTGTCTCCCTCTTTTACGATGGACCCAGGAGCAGTTCTGGTGTTACAAAGAGAGCATTGTGGAAGCATTTCTGGTTCAGATGAAAGCCTCTCAAAGAGGGGACAGTTCTCCCCAGCAATTCCCACTGGTAGTCCCAGCAGGACTACAGTTCCCAACATATCCTGTGGGTGTATGTGTGGGTGTACCATCCCAGGAGTGTTACCACCTAGAGTTTTCCCCAATCCATCCAAGCGGTAGCTCTCTCCAGGAACAGGCACACCATCCAATGTGGTCCAATGCCATCTCCCATTATAGTATGTATATGTATGTGTAATTGAGTATATGTAAACAAGGCAATTAGGCTCACAAGCCATAGTGACATATTGATTAATAGTTATTCATTATTCTCATTTCTGCAGCAACCTTCTTGGCAGAATCTCTATAAATCAATACATTTTATTGATGGATGACAACAAGAAGCTCTATGTGTAGATAAAAACTGCAGCCAAAACTGCTCCTAACTACACAAATCACCAGCCCAGCTACACACGAGAGTACCAAGTAGTCACCCTTTGATTAGAACCCCAGTGCTGCTGCCATGCAGGATCTGGGGACATCTAAGTTGGTAAATGCTATGGAATGAGCCAGCGTGAGGCAAGGGCGGGTCAAGTGTTAGGTTCAGTTGTATGGAATGTGGACAAATATGAGAACCGAAACACAGAAAAAGGAAAAGAGCACAATAACATGGAAGATCCAGTTTCATTCACACCCCACATGCCATTTGTCTCCCACACTCACACTAATACCACTGAGCTCCCGGGGCACACGTGAACTGAAAGTGCCATATCCATCATCTCAAATTACGAGACAGATTTAGGAAAAGGTCAAGTAATGGAAAAGTAAAACTGTCAACTCACTTCGACGGAAGCTAAAGTAGAAGTGAATTTCGATTGTGACATGTGGCCTCCAGAGTCCACCTTAGTAAACTGTGGCCTGTGCTTCTTCCTCTTCATTCCTGTACTACACTGACCTTTGCACCAAGTGTGCGCTAATTCTTTGTCTGCCCTCATCAGATAAACACAGGCCAAGCAGATGGGACACCTGGACTGGATCTAAATGTGGCTGAAGCCTGGGACCTGGGTTACACAGGAAGAGGAGTAACCATTGCAATCATGGATGATGGTAAGAGAGGCTTGTAACTTGATGTTATTTTACAGTAGTGTCACTGGTGAGAAATCACCCCACATGACTGAGCAGACTTCTAAGATCTGCTGCATCTGCGAGGGTATCAGTTTACACATCACGCCAAAGGAGTTCCTCTAGCTCCCAAGCCAAGTGGACTTCCTTCTGCAAGTGTACATCTTACACGACAGTAGGCTCTCACTTTCGCTCTCCATTGCTCCACTCACACAGAGTGAATCCAGGAATCCACTCAGGGTGTCAACCCTCCATTTAACTGCTCATCCTCCCTCAGAAAACAGTAGTGGAACCCAAGCCTGCGTACTTCCTAAACATCCAAGCAAACCGCCCCCTAACGGTCAACAATCTTCTTAAGTGTTGGAAGAACTAAAGGCTGCTGACCCACAGAATCACTGTCATGGGTTCTCATAAAGTCATTGGCCATACTGGGTTATGCTGGCATGTGGTCACAGCATGCAGGAACAAAACACACCTCAATACCCCATTTAACAAGTGGGCACTCAAAACCACATCTTGAGTGAGAAGAAAAACAATCATACACCCCCACCTCCCTATGTACTGTCTGTCAGACCCAGCTACATTAATGCCTGCCCTGGCACATGTGACAGCAAATTCAATGGCTGTCTACACCGGGGGTGTTGAACTCCGGTCCTGGAGGGCTGCAGTGGCTGCAGGTTTTCATTCTAACCCTTGCCTTAATTTTAATTAACTTGACTCTGGCCCCTTTGTTTCTTTTTACTTAGTTAGCAGCCAAACAATAATGAGACACAAAACGAGCTGCCACACGACAAGCTAACCTGTGCCCATCACACACTATGTGGAAATAAAGAAGGGTGAAGGTCTCAGTAAAGTTGAACTCTCAGGTCACCAAAACATTTTGACGTTGTTCTTACAATAGAAAAATCAACAGTTTTGGAAATGCTTGTTGTGGCAGAAAGAGAGCAAAATCAGGCTGTGGAATTAGGGTTAGGGTTAGGGTTAGGGTTTAATTAACAGCAAGAATTGTCTTCTCATTAAGAAACTGGTTGGAGTGAAATTGAATGGCGTTTGAAGCCCCTGTTTAGCTGTTCATCTGTCAGCTCGTTTCATGTCTCATTTCTGTTTGGCTAACCATTTAATTATGAAAAGAATTAATTCAGAGGACTGAATCCTTAAAAACAGGGCTATTAAAATGAAGGGAAAAGGAGTTAATTAGCAGTGAAAACTGGTCACCGATTAGGAAAAGGGTAACAATGAAAACCTGCGGCCACTGTGGCCCTTCAGGCCTGGAGTTTGACATCTGTGGTCTACACCCAGTAGTTTCCCATTAGTAACTCACAATGGACTGCTGAGTTACAGAGCCCAGGCTGATTTTTAACAGATACAGCTCATGATAATCTGGCCATTACTGCATAAAGTCATATATAATAAAATCCCAGCCTCTGTGTAAGCAGAGGCAATATAATAAAATAAATGAATAACAGTAATTATAATAAAATGTTCCCAGCGCCGTTGAGAGGCTTCACAAGTGAATGCTATCAATGACAGAGAATTGGCAGCGGAAAACAAGAAGGCGGTAGTCGGGGGGTTTGGGGGTTGGTGTATCTCTGATGGCAAGCTATTTTTATATCTGGAGATTCAGTTGCTGCTGGGCATCTCAGCTGATTTCCAAGATTTTGAACTGAATACAACCATGGCACTGGCATCTGTCATTTTTAATAGTCAGAGCAGAAGAGATGAAGAGCCGCCTCAGCACTCCGGCTCATCTGATCCCTTTTGATCCAGGATTGATTGCTTGTGCTTAACACTCGAGCAATGCTGCTGAACATGTCCAAGAAGAAGAGCCATTTAGAAATCTCCCAAGTGGACAGCGCACAACTTCTGAAGGCTCAGGATGCAAATTGTGTTCCTCTCACGGGATCACAGTGCCAGTTTTTTGAACATTTTAAACATGCTAAGACATGGTTCCCAATCTGTCTTGTTGCTAAGCAGCTGAAGGGCTGCTGTTCAGTTCTATAAATTATTTATGAGTGGGATTCTGTAATAGCACTGAGCGGCTGGAGGGACGATCTGATGAATAACAGGGCAAAAGGTCAGAAGGGGAGGATTAATTGGGGCACATCAGTTTCAGAATGCAGAGCAGAAGCCCTGATAACACTTGTCCTGCCAATGGCGCCACTGACACCCAACCAACTTCTTTCTCACCTCTGTCTTCCCCTACAGTGGTTCTTCTGTGAGATAGGAGACTGCAGAGCCAGACGTTGTGAGGCCTAAATGTAATAATTTCACTTAAATGTGTGAATCTAAAGAATTTCACTGAATATAAATTCAATAAACCTACAGTGCTCTCCATAATGTTTGGGACAAAGACACATTTTTCCTAGATTTACCCCTCTGCTCCACAGTTTAAAATTACAAATCAAACAATTCAGACTTGATTAAAATACACATTGCAGACTTTCATTTAAGGGGTTTGGCACACATTTCGGTCACGCTATGTAGAAATGACAACACTTTTTCTACACGGTCCCCCCACTTCAGGGCACCTCAATGTTTGGGACAATTGATGTCACAAGTGTTTGAGATTCCTCAGGTGGGTTTCATTGCTTCATAAGATAACTCGGCTTGCTTTTATTCTTTGGAGTCTGTAGTTGCCATTGTTCAAGATGAGGACAAGCGCTGCGACAATGAAAATCAAAGAAGCCATTATGAGGCTGAAAACAAGAATAAAAGCATTTGAGACATCAGTAGAACTTCAGGGTTACATAACTGTCTGGGATATCTTTAAGAAGAAAGAACACACTGGTGAGCTTAGTAATCACAAAGGGACTGGTAGACTATGGAAAACCTCCAGTGCTGACGACAAAAGAATCCTCATTATGGTCAAGAAAAAGCCCCAAATGCCTGTCTGAATGGCCAATGTGGATGTGTCAGAGATGACTATCTGCAGAAGACATCCTGAGCAGAAACACAGAGTTCACACTACAAGATACAAACCACTAAAACAGGATGGCCAGATTACAATTTGAGGAAAAGGATTTCAAAGATCCTGCAAAATTCTGGGACAGGTCTTGTGGACAGATGAGATGAAGATGAACCTGATCAGAGTGATGGCAAGAGCAAAGTGTGGAGACAAAAAGGAACTGCCCAAGATCCAAAGCAGACCACCTCATCTGTTAAACATGGTGGTGGGGGTGTTCGGGCTTGGGCATGTATGGTTGCCACAGGTCCTGGCACCCTTCTCTTCACTGAAGATGGAACTGCTGATGGCCGTGACACAATGAAATCTGAGGTGCATAGAAACATCTGACCTGCTCAAGTTCAGTAAATGCCTCCAAACTGATTGGACGGTGCTTCATCCTACAACAAGGTAAAGATCCAGACATACTGCTGAGGCAACAGAGGAGTTTATCAGAGCCACAAAATGGAAAATTCTTGAATGGCCAAACCAGTCACCAAATTTCAATCCAATTGAGCAGGCCTTCTGTATGTTGAACAGAAAATGTAAAGAGACAAGCCCCCCCAGAACAAACAGGAGCTGAAGATGGCTGCGTTAAAGGCTTGGCAGAGCATCACCAGAGAAGATCCTCAGCACCTGGTGATGTCTATGAATCGCAGACCTCAAGCAGTCATTACATGTAAGGGACATGTGACAAAGTACTAAATATGACAGCAGCAGCTTTAATAGACCTGCCATTGCTGTGTCCCTAACATTATGGTGCTCTGAAATTGGGGGAACCCTGTAGACCAGCGTTTCTCAACCTTTAAGTATTTACGACCCGAATTTTAATAACAGTTTTAATCGCCCCCCCTAACATTTTTTTTGAAATGTAGATGCATATTTTATTATACCTACTTAATTTTTATCGATATTTATCTAACTCTATATTTATTTTTCTAGTATCAGAATGTAGTTTAAGTTAATTTGCTTTGGTTTCAACAGATGTTTTTTTCATATTTTCGATTCTTGTTTTCTTTTTTTCACATCTTCGCGTCCCTCTTTTTGTTACTTCGCGCCCCCCTAGGGGGGCCCGCCCCACAGGTTGAGAACCACTGCTGTAGACAAAATGTTGTGTGACCAAAATGTGTGGAAATCCCCTGTAATGTGCACTTTAATCTCATCTGAATTGTTTGATTTGTAATTTTAAATCGTGGAGCAGAGGGGTAAATTAAGGAAAAATTAGTCTTTTTCCCAAACATTATGGAGGGCACCGTATATGTCTCCTTAATCACAAGGAGCTACTAAATGTATACTAGCATAAGAACTAGTGGAAAGGACTGAAGAACCTCAGAACATACTTTAAAAGTCAAATATTCCCCCAGCCTACCTTATCTCTGATGCTGGCAGTACCTTAACACCCACCTTAAAAATGGGTACATTTCTCTGTGTCTGCCTGTGGGTCTGTCCAGTTGCCATGTCTCAGTCATTCCAAAAGATGCCATATCGCAAACATTTTGAGTAAAAAACTGCACCAGATGATGCATCACAAACATTAACTCTGCATTTACGAATCCCATCCCAAATGGCGTATAACAGAGACATACGTGAACACTGAGTTTGACGCTGATTGCTTTCAATTCATCCCTTTTTAGATGAGTTCCACTGCTAGTTCTCATGTCTGAAGCTTTCTGACAACCTGTGGTGAGTATCATGAAGTGTATTACTTGGCTATCATTGAGATCTGCTGTACTGTTGCATTACAAACACTCTACTAGTAGTGCCCTTTTTTTTAGGAAGGTAACACAGTAATAGCCAGTGCATCACAAACCCACTGCTAAGTGAGCAGCTCAGCACTACTATGCTGATTCTCACTTTTTGCTACAATGCCTCTGTGAAGTGAATCATGCTGCCACATTAGTAAGATATTTGTCATCTTTGACTGGACTCTTGGGTAATGAAGCTGACTGAACCCAACCTGATCTGCACAAAAGGTCACTGAACCCCCCTGGTCAGTGGCTTTCTCCGGGATTCCATGTGATTGCTACTTATTTGACATTTACTAAATCAAGATGATACATGAAAGATAAAAAACAAAACATATTACTCGTTGCTATTCCATAAGTAAATTTATACAAAGACAAGATGTGTGACCTGCCTAAGATGGGCTTGAAGTTGAAGTAACCAACAGACCTCAGCGTTAACATCTGCAGTGCACCATGCCTTGCATATGTCTCTGTTATACCCCCTTTGAAATGGGATTTGTAAAAGCAGTGTTAATGTTTGTGATGCGCCATCTGTTGAAATGACAAATGTAATGCTTTTTATTACTAAAAATGCTTGTGATGCGCCGTCTATTAGAATGACAGAAACATAACAACCGGATGGACACATAAGCAGACACACAGACACCTACCCTTTTATTAAAGTGGATAAATAAGTCCATGTCATTGCATTGTGCCCCACAGTTCTTTAATACTCATTAGGTTTAAACAGTTGTTGATTCCCCTTGAAAAGCGAACAGCTTGTTACTCTGAAAGTTTAGAATGCAAGACCCCACTCCCATACCATCATTCCACTCCACAGAGCAGAAGCAGATGGAGACGCAGTGATTCACTACCACAGCCGGCCATTCTGCTCCCCTTTACCTGGGATACAGAATTTTCACTCTTCAATAGAAGCTTAGATTAGTGTAATGAGCCTAAGTGTCCCCTATGACAAATAAAGTGCTCTGTTAATGCACTTTTAACGACTAAAATACAAGTCCAGTTCACTGTGCAGAAGATGTTGTGCTCCTTCAGTCCTATGACAGACAGCAGGAATGGGCTGATAAATCTCATACCGTTACTTTGCAGGAAGGTCTGTGTAGTGGTGCAGTGGAAGGACAGGGTGGGGGCAGCCTGCTAAGAGTACATGCTCCTCCGACACATTGGGTGGCAGCATTCCTGGGCCATTATGCCCATTCACGGGCCTGCAGAGCATGCTGGGAGTTGCAGTCCTTGCTGGTCTCCATGGATGCTGACAGAGGGAGCTGCTAGGGAGGACTGTCCATACTTTTCGGAGTTGGGAGAGGAGTCGGGTTAAGATCACTCAGGAGGAGCGGAGGGAAAGTGACGAGTGTTATAGTTGTGTACTGGAGAGAGAGAGACATTTGTAAGGTATTGTAAAATAAAATCAAAGGTTTGCACCAAAACTGTCAAAAAGGTTATATCAAAGGTTTGGAGGCTGTGAGATGCCCCTACAGGTCACAGTCCCTAAACATTTTGCACACTAATTCCACTTCTCAATGAAAAACAAACAAGATGTTAAAGCAATTTCTATGATAAA
Source organism: Polypterus bichir lapradei (assembly GCA_026402145.1). NCBI lineage: Eukaryota > Metazoa > Chordata > Cladistia > Polypteriformes > Polypteridae > Polypterus > Polypterus bichir. The sequence continues at coordinate 26,869,393 of JANRMT010061414.1, forward strand.
GAATTAGTTAAGAATCCACACAAAACATTAAAAGGCGTCCTTAAGTGCAGAACACTGAAGACGTTTGTCAAAAACGTACAGTATGAGTTCTCAGTCTAGTGTGTTTTACAGGCTGCCCAGTCTCTTGCACACATCAACAAATGCACTTTTATACTTAGGTACATACAGGCAGCTCCATAAGGATTTGGACTGTGACACAATTTTCATAATTTTGTCTCTGCACACCGGCACAATGGCTCTGAAACCCAGCACTTGGAGGTGGCAATGGGTTCAGACTTCAGGCAGTCATTGACTGTAAAGGAATTTCAAGCAAATATTGAAAATGATCATTATATTTATGACTAGGTTAGTTTGTCCAAAAACTTTAGAGCCCCTGAAAATGGGGGGGCTGAGGCTATGGAGAAAAATGGCTGTCATTCCCAAATGGCTCATACGATATCCCCTTAAATTAAAGCTGAAAGTCTACACTTCAAACATATGATGATTGCTTTGTTTTAAATCCTTTGTGGTGTCGGACAGAGCAAAAATTATTAAAATTGCGTCACTGTCCAAATATTTATGGACCTGACTGTACAAACACACATACTGTATATCATTCACTGCTTGATTTCTTTTTTCCCCAGTGGTTCACATTTACATGCAACACTTTCAACAACCAGTGTGGTTAAAATCTGACATGTGTCTCCTGTCATGGTATCACTTCAAGCCTCTGTCATCATCAAGAAAACGTGTAAAGACCAACTGTAATAAAAGAGAAGATGAATGGTGGCAGAAGAAACAAATGCTCTCTTTAAGGCCAACTTTAAGGAACTTATATTGTAGCAAATGCATGTTTGCTTTTAGAGAGGATCTGCCCCGTCCAGCCTTCATGTCTGACTAATTTCATTTTGATCAAAGTTTAGCACTGGTAAGAATTAAATGCTTAAAATGAAAAGCTCTCTTCTTTTATATATTATTCAAAGTCAGTGTCAGAGAAAACCTGTTGTCAGTTATTCTCATTTGTGTGGCCAAGTGATTAAGGCACTGAACGGTAAAGCATGCAGCTTCAGACCCTTGGAGTGTATGCCACGGAGGGTGCCATTTCACCTACTAATACTCAAGCAGAAAAAATTGTGGTTGGAATTTGTAAGCCATTTTGGAGGAATTTGCCGGATAAATGTGTTTATGCTGTAATTCCCAATCACTAGGTAGGAACCAAAAGAAAGAGAGAAGTAGCAGAAGAAATTAAGTTTCTGGACGGAACTATTGGGCTCCATGATATGGCGCGCAGTTCAGCGGTGCAGGAGCTTCTCTGGGTTGAGAAGAGCCAGTTGTGGTAGATGCTGTTTGAGAGTATGAAAAGTAATCGCCGGGATAAAATTCACGAGACCACATTTTTTGTTGTGCCATGGATTCAGAACGGCAAAACCATAAAAAATGGTCTGACTTTCCACCATAAGCTGCTCTCCCACACCTTACATGGAATTGTGCACCATCAATACACTACACAAATTAGAACTGTCAACAGACAAACAGGTAGACTACAGTTTTGGGGTAAAGAGAAGTGGAATGCAAAGTAAACTGTAGAAGATCATCAACACAGCTATTAGATTTGACACATCCCATGACGAAGAGAAGGTCGAGCTCCTGTCCCAGTAAGCCCACACAGTGTTTGAGCATTTGGACTGCACTCTCTAATGGTCTCCTGTTTCTCTTCCTGCAGGTATCGACTACTTACACCCTGATCTGGCCTCCAATTACGTAAGTACCTAAGGCTAGCGGGCATGCAGTCAGAGAGTGGAGGCTGAAGCCTGGGACACATGCTGTTCTTTTTGCTCAACGTGTAGTAGACAAAGAGAAAATATTCTGACGCAGTAGTGGGTGCTTTCAGGCTCCACAGCTGTTTAACCTTAATCTGATGTGGTTTGAAGATTCTTTTATTCTTTTGTTTTGCCGGGATCACTTTATTGTACCTTTTTCTCATTGAGAATGTAGGAAAGGAAAATGAATTATAACTTGTCCAACCAGGGACAGTCATAATAATGTGTGGAGAAGAGATTTAACTTGTCAATCAATTATTGGTCTTGCTTTTGCCAATGCCAGTAACTGACTAAATAATTCGGTAAGGCTCCTACTTTATTTACTTTACCCTTCTCTGTCTCCAGTTGTTGGACTTGTATCAAGGTAACTGCAACACACTTGTTTTAAGAAACAGAATTGAGCAATCTATTGAGAAACACAAGGATTGCAGAAATATACCCCAAGTGCATATATATATACTAGCGACTGGGAGCCCGATCGAATCGGGCTACAAATTCTGCAATTGTGAAATTCATACTTTCTCTGCAAAGAATTATTTGTTTTTTTAAGTCCTTGAAATGATTTTGTTATCATGGCACTGATTTGTTCTTAAAATAGACCTTTTCGGCCGATGTAATGAAGAGCTTCCTGTTTAAACGGGGCTGCGAGACGTGAACTCAGCTCTTCGGCGCACCTCATTTGATTTTTTCTGGCAAACAAATTCTCAAAACAAACTGTATTTTACAACTCTAATCAGAGTCAGAGTAATAATTATTTTGGTGTGGTCATTTTAGATCTGAGATCTGCTAAAATTTAAACAATGACCGTTGTTAATACCCAGCCGTCATTACTCAGTTTGCCAATAGATGTCAGAAGGACGGATGCCAAAACCGAATTGCCCAAAGACAGATTTCGACGTACCAAGCAAATGGCGATACGTTCTAAATTACTGATGTTCTGGAGCTGTCGAAGGTTTTAAGTAAGTCGACAATGTTAGTCCTGGAAAGTACACCCCACCAAACCAACGTTCCAAAAACCAACCGAACTTACTGTTATCTGCTCGAACCAACACTAACTTACTATACTTGGCCGTCCAGCGGCGTCACTGAAGCATTTGAACATTCTTAGCCAATCATGCAATATTGCGTCCGCGTTTGCCACATTATGTTCTAACTACAGAGGCAGAGTCCCATTGCCTGGTTCTAACTTGTATTGAGTCAAGGTACCGCGAACACCATACATACGGGGTATTGACGCGAACACCATACATACGGGGTATTGACGCGAACATCATACATACGGATAGTATCAAATTATATATAAGGATATTGTGATCCTCCAGGGGGCGTACCGCTCACCAAACCCTGACACAGACAGACTGAGACACAAGTTCAAAACAGCACACCTTTATTCTTTAGTGGGGAAGTGTCTTTTTCTTGCTCTCCGCTTCACCACACAGTATACAGCACCAAATACAAATACACAAAGTCTTTCCTTCTTCTCCTCTCTCCCTCTCTCTACTTTACCTCCTCTCCTTTTCACAAGTGTTGACCTCCACCACCCGACATTGGCTCACTGATTGGTGTTGAGGCTGCTCCTTTTATAGCACACCTAGAAGTGCTCCAGGTGTTTCTCAACCTTCTTCTGGCTGGCTGTGGCGGAAGAGGTTCCTCCAAGGACCCAGTAGCACCTGCAGCACTCCCTGGCAGCACCCATGGAGCCCAACAGGACTGTCCCAAACTACAAGTCCCAACATCCCCTGCGTAGATCCGTGGTGCTGTAGCAACCCAGGGGGGCTCCTCTCTAGTGTCTTGAGGGAGATAATGTCCTGAAAACAGTCTCTCCCTCAGTTCTTCCACCCAGCTGGCGTCCCATCACAATATACTGATGTATACAGTAAGACAAAATGCAGACAAAGTTAGACAGACAAACATATAACACAGAAGAGGCTGGCTGTTTACTGCTACTTAGAGTTCTAATTTTTCTTGGCATAGATGAACAGTTTTATGATACCGATTCTTTAAAGATGATGACTGATGTTGTGTGGAGGTGTTACTTTGCATTGGAAGTCACTGTTAAGCTTTGCTGTGTTATCCTTTGTCTGGGGTGTGCACTGCTTTTCTCAGTTAAGCTCTTTGCTGTGTTGTCTGCTTTACTCTTTCTGGCAGAAGAGTTTAGATGCAGAAGTCCCCTTCTTGAAGTCAGACTGGCACACAGCTTTGGCTTGGCAAGCTGCATCTCAGCTTTCAAGTCCACAAAGACACGAGGATTTAGCTCCTCCAGGAAGAGAACAGCTCATCTGGATTTTTTTAGTTTCAGAGGGGTTTCAGAAGGTCATTTAGCAGATTTCACCTCCTTGAGAGAATCCCAGAGAAGATGCCCCGAGAGATATCCAGAGAATATGCTCAGGTGAAATGAGTGTAACTAGTTTATGAAGAAAGATGGAACCTCTCCTGATTGGTTGAAAGTCAGTTCCAGTTACAAAATCAGGGTCTTCTCATAGGCGAGTTCTTCTGACCATTCCAGTTGTCATTCCTTGAACTATAGCTCTTTGCTCATGCTTGAGTCCATTTTGCACTTTTTGACTCAAGAAGTTTGCAAAGGGGCCTCTGGAGTGATTTCAGTTCAACTCTGATTTACACCTTTATTATCAGATGAAGTCCAGGCAGATTTGGGATGCTGCAAGCTGGATGTTTGTTAAATCTGCTGCACTAACAGGCCTGGTGTGCCACTAAAGCCTAGCAGAATGGGCAATGCCCACTTTGCCCTACCAGGATGTCCTGGTTTTGCACAGATATCAACAGACGCTTTCCCATAATGAGTCTGATGGATCACGTGCATCAATTTGTGATTTAGTAGATGGCAGTTTATGTAAGAATTAGTGGTTGCCATTAGCATTCATCTGATCTTTATGACTGATAAAGAAAAGACTATCATGTTCTTTCAAAGAAATTTTTAATATAAATAAAGATTTCAGGTTTTCAACTTTGCTGGTTCTTGACTTTGAGTTTTGGTGTCCTGTTTATGAAAGTTTGACCGCTGTCCATTTAACATTTTGGATTGCTGGAGTCGTCAAACGGTAGTAATACAGGTATCCAAAAAAAATGTTGAGGTGCCAGCTGAGACACCCTGTTTACTTACAAGAGGTTTAAACTAAAATAACGGGCACTTGATGGCAAACAGCTTTAGCTGTTGGCTAAGGCAACATTGGTGATAGAAGCAGTCAAGTTTTAGGGTAGGAGCTCCATGTCACAGCTTACTCATCTCCCAAATGAGACTTCTCCTGCCAGGAGCCCCCTGCTTTTATAGCTTGGGTCAGTTGTCCTCACTGGTCAAAGGGAGCGAAGGTGGTTAACGATTGCACCCCCTGGTGTCCTGGGGTGGTAGCACTTATTTTTGATGAGCCAAGAAGGTACCCCTCTGATGTGACACTTATTAACAATACAAAACCATATCCATTTCTGAATCGACATATTATCTAAGCCAGCAGGTCACTTCTAGAAGCTTATGGCATTTCCACATCTTAAGGAGCTTTATAAACAATTCACAGGAAAAAGTTCAGGCCAAACCAGTTACCTTCTGCAAATGAATCCACGTGTCAGTCATCACTCACTCTACCATTAGTGAAAGAGACGAGAAGGCCTGAAGAAAGTGTGTCTCTTCCAAACTGAAAGGGAGTGGAAATAAAGGCTTGTTGACTTTCTAATTTTGTAATTTCTCACTTGTCAGGTTCTCAACCAAATGTAAATATTTGACTTCAAGTTAGAAATGTAAATTTAGACTTACTTAATATGTGCCACCTGTCAGCAACCCATTAGGGGTGGACTCTTAGTAGCTGGTAAATATCAAGGCAGTTAAATGGCCTGAAAAGTCTTCTTAAGACTAATCAATATCAAAAATGGCCTTTCCTTTGTCACCTATGAGAGAGTCCTGGGGATGATTATCACTCAACTTCCCATTTTGGATCAGCTGTCATTAGCTGGTTTTGTCGCTTTCATTTACACTCAACTCAGCCTACAGAATGAATCAGGTTTTTCACTTTATGCCCACTAGACATTGGACACCCTGAGCAGTGCCACCATGTCACCTCAAGGAACTCTCAAGTTTCCTTTCAGTTCTTAATAACCAGAACAGGGAAGCCATGGCCACTCTGACTGACTTTTGAATTTCAACAAACACACAACCTGAAAGCTTCTCACTGCATCAACAGGTTAAATTATGGTTTCTCTGGAAACATAAAACTCAAGCCGCTCCTCACAAAGTAAATGTTTTAGGAGGGATTCCCTTCATCTTCGTTTTCTTCTCACAGAAAATCACAAATACATGGAATTAATGACCAAGTACCAAGGTAGACAGTAGGATGTTAGGGTCCTTCAAAACTCAACTTGATGTCATCTTAGAGAAATTCAGTGGATAGGATTGGTGAGCTTGGTTGGGCTGAATGGCCTGTTTTCTAATGTTCTAATACGTAAGGAGAAATCAAAGCAAAAGAGGGGCAAATGGGAAGAAACATTCACAGGGGTGCATTTCACATGAAATGATTTGTGCAAAATGCTATGACCTTATTGACATTTTGTAGGCAGTCTCTCAAATGTCCTACAAAAGTAGCATAGGTGGCAACTTCTTAAATCTCAGGGCAGTTGACAGTGATTTGGAGAAAATCAGAATTGCATCACCTCACCTGATAGCCCTGTTTGAAGAGTACCATTATGACAAGACACGTGATTATTCTGTCTGTTAGAGTGGGGTCTTATTAAAGGCAACAGCACCACCCTTTATTGTTCTTTACACTTGTGTGCTCTTTCTCATTCCAGAATGCAGAAGCCAGCTACGATTTTAGCAGCAACGACCCGTATCCCTACCCTCGCTACACGAACGACTGGTTTAACAGGTAAGTCCTGCTAAAGGCCTGCAAGCTGCAGACCCTGTACCCATCAAGCACAACCTTAATGCATGGCTTTAGAGAGTAAAAAAAAAACACTTGACCTTTCTTAGCTTTACTTTTCGTTCAAGTGACTCTCTACTTTGTCCTCACGCCAAGCTAAGTGATCTGTTAAAAGTTTTAAATGGATTTAGTTAGCAGAGAGCGCGTGTGTGAGTGTTTGTGTGTGTATAGTTTCGATTGATACCTTTATCCAAGGCACCTCAGGATACATAACAACTGTTTGCAGATATTTTTTACAGCAGCTAAAGTGATTTCCCAGGGTCACACAGGCAGGCAGGTGGGAACTGAACAGGCAGCCTTCAGTGGGTATCCTTCAATAAGGGTGCGTAAATAAAGGCGAGCTTCAAAAGGGCGACCTCAATTGGGCGCAGCGAATAAAGGCAAACGTAACAAAATTATTACAGAAAATGTATTAGATAAAGGCACTGATTAAACGTATAAAAAGGCGAAAGCAAGAATATTAAAACATCCAAATAATTAATGCATGAACTTCTAACGAACTATTTCTGACAGTGAGACGAACATTTTCCAATCCTATATTCAGTGCACTTCCAGATGTGTTTCCCGTTGATAGTTTTCTCCATGCTGAATGTGTAGCCTTCGACTACGAGTAGATCTGCACCTTTGTTGCTCTTCACATATTCTAGAGCCATTTGAACTAAATTATCTACGAACGCCTTTATTCGCCGCGCTGAATTGAGGTCACCCTTTTGAAGCTCGCCTTTTTGTGTGCGCGCCCATATTGAATAGATCCGCCTTCAGTGTGCTAACCACCACATGTCTTTTACTAGTCAAATGTTTGGGCACACCTAGAAATGTTCATGTTTTTGACAGAAATTGATTTAATTTTTAGCAGGAGACCATTAAATTGAATTAAAAACTTAGCCAAGACATTGCAAATGTTTCTAATGGCTATTTCCTCTTCAACTTTTCATCATTCTTCAAACCTTCTCCGTAAAGCTTGGTCCTCCATCTCCCTTTCCTTCAGACCTTCTTTTACTTTATCCATACACCTCTGCTTTTACCTCCCTCACTTTCTCTTCCCCTTAGCTTCCATCCCCATCACTACTTTCCTGATGGATACACATCCATCCTACTTTCCTGTACTTTTTTAGATATCTCTCCCACTTTTGTTGTACCTCCGATTGTCTTATTCTGTTCTTTTCTGTCACGCCACACATCTCTGCCACATCTAACTTCTCCTCCTGTGATCCCTTTACTGCCCACGTCTCAGCTCCATATGGTGCCAGCCTTAGTTTCAGGAAGGGCGTCTGGCTGTAAAACTTTAGCCAAAACCTTAATGATGCAATCAATACAATCAGCTTCAGAAAGCTGCTTGAAATGAATGATTTTTAATTTATTATTCACATATGACTTCAAAAGACCCATTTTCAGCAGACATTCCTCCAGTGTCCTAAAGGTCCACCCCCTTACCTTACCCTTAGATAGTAGTTTTAAAGGCTAATTGGTTATTAGAGAAACCTTTGTAGTTGCATTGCCACCACTGGGGCCTGTTATTCTGTTCGCTTGGATTGCAAGGTACTGACATTCCTAAAGTTCAGTTCTTCATTCAAACATGGACATATTGAAGCAGCTATCATAAAAAATAACATATCAGTTTATTGTTTTTTGAAGAATGAAGGTTATTCCATATGGCAGATTGTCAAGAAACTGAAGATTTCATATAAAAGTGCTTATTACTGTCTTGAGAGAAGAAAGCTAACTGGATCTAACTAGGAGAGAAGAAGAAGGGGAAGGAGAATAAGAACACCAGAGTCAGTAGTTTAAGAAACAAACACTATTCTGGTTTGCAATTGGCTTCTTCCTTAAATACACACCAAATGCCAGTGTCGTCTGAAACAGAGTAAAGACGATTCCAGGATGCTGGCCTTAGAGGTAGATTTTCAAAGAAAAAGCCATATCTGAAACTGGCAAATGGAAGAAAATATTAAAATGGGTCAAAGAACATAGACACTGGTCTGAAGATGACTGGTAAAGCATAATATGGTCAGCAAACTGCTGTCATCTTTTCTCTGTTCCTGATGACACTGGCATTTACTGTGTATTGTAATGACAAGACAAACAAGGAAAAGGTTTGGGTTAGCTACTGTGCATACTTGAATAGCAAATGCAACAAAACAACACAATGAGTAGTCTTAAGAGACTGAGTCTAAACCAGAACTGAAACAACAGAGAGGGGGTATGGCGGCTTTATAAGGCAGAAACAGGAAGAGGCGTGTTGGTTAGGCTGCATCTGGAAGTACATCAGGCAGGGGGTTGGGAGAGGAATCTAGAGAGGACCTGGAAGCGCTGTTAAGTAGGTTATCATTCTGAAGATCTGTAGAGGAAGGAGAAAAAGTGTCAGTGCGCACTGCCAACCCCTGATCTGACGTAACGACACATTTAGTCAAGCCCAGAGACTGCCTCCGATGCACACGTGTGTGACAGTATTTAAAGAAGAACCCAACTGAGGACCAGTAAGGTGTGTGCTTGTTCTTACCCTCTTGTGCAGGTGTGCATCTGGGTCTTCCTTACTTTTTTTATCCTGCTTAGACCCTAGTTTATTCTCACAAAACAGTAATAGACACCTTTGTATGTAATGTTCATACTATGGGTCAAAGAACACCGATGTTGGACAGAAGATGACTGGGAAAGCATAATATGGTACGCATCCTGGAATCGTCTTTTCTCTGGCGTTGGGTGTGTATTTGAGGAAGAACCCAACTGAGGACCTGCAAGGTGTTTGTTTCTCTCACTACAGATTCTGATGTTTTTATCCTCTTGTGCTGTTGTTCCTCTCGGCCTTCACTTTCTTTTTCTATGCTGGTTAGATCCATTATGCCCACTTCTCTTAAGACAGTAATAGACACCTTTGCATGAAGTACAGTGATCCCTCGCTATATCGTGCTTCGACTTTCACGGCTTCACTCCATTGCGGATTTTAAATGTTAGCATATCTAAATATATATCACAGATTTTTCGCTGGTTTGCGGATTTCTGCGGACAATGGGTCTTTTAATTTATGGTACAGTTTGTTTTCGCAGTTGATTTCATACAAGGGACGCTATTGGCGGATGGCTGAGAAGCTACCCAATCAGAGCATGTATTACATATTAAATAAAACTCCTCAATGATATACGATATGCTGCCCACGTGGTGCTTCCCACACTTAAAAGCTCTAACAGCCCGTATTGATTTTTGATTGTTTGCTTTTCTCTGTCTCTCTCACTCTCTCTGACATTCTCTGCTCCTGACGGAGGGGGTGTGAGCAGAGGGGCACAGAGGCTGTTTGCTTAGAAGATACTGAAGCTCCTCTAAAAAATGCTGAAAGACTACCTTCACATTGATCCCTTCATTGCGGCCGCTTTATCGCGGGTGCTTAGCATACATAAAAGCCCAACAGCCCTATTGATTTTTGCTTGTTTACTTTTCTCTCTCTCTCTGACATTCTCTGCTCCTGACGGCACTTCTTTGAAGAGGAAGATATGTTTGCATTCTTTTAATTGTGAGAAAGAACTGTCATCTCCGTCTTGTCATGGAGCACAGTTTAAACTTTTGACTAAAGGGTGTTATTTCATGTCTAGAGGGCTCTAATAATGTTAAAAAATGTATTTAGAAGGTCGTAAACAGGTTTTCAGTGCTCTAATTATTGCGAAAATGTTAGATTTATAAATAAATAATCCTACTTCGTGGAAATTCATTTATCTGTCTGGAGCAGATTAACCGCGATAAATAAGGGTTTACTGTATAACTGTGCGGAGAATATTTATAAACAGTGTGGGAGAGTTTCTAAGGGCTTAAAATATATAAAAATAACCATACAAACATATGGTTTCTACTTCGCGGATTTTCACCTATTGCGGGGCGCTCTGGAACGCAACCCCCGCGATCGAGGAGGGATTACTGTATTCAGTTTCTTGGCAATCCGTCACATGGAATAATGGTAACTCTACAAAAATTACAAATAGACGGACATGTTTCTTGAGAATGCAGTCTCACTTTGTCCATTTTTGAACTCAGAATTGAACTTTAGGAATGCCAGTACCTTACAGCTCAAGTGAACAGAATGACAGATTTCAGTGGTGCTAATGCAATTACAAAGGTTTCTCTAATAACTGTTTAGCATTTAAAATGACTAGTACCTCAGGCTGGACAGTTTGGAGACAAAGTCAGAGAGGCGAGATTGTGTTGGTTGGTTTGGACATGTGCAGAGGAGAGATACTGGGTATATTGGGAAAAGGATGTTAAAGATAGAACTGTCAGGTAAGAGGAAAAGAGGAAGGCCTAAGTGAAGGTTTATGGATGTGGTGAGAGAGGACATGCAGGTGATGGGTTTAACAGAACAAGATGCAGAGGACAGAAAGATATGGAAGAAGATGATCCACTGTGGCAACCTCTAATGGGAGCAGAAAGAAGAAAAAGAAGATGAATTTAAGGATAAACTCAGGGCAGAATTGGCACTCCAGCCACCTTAAAAAACCTCACAGTGGTTCCATTCCATCTGAACTTGTGTGGCGCTAAGGTGTCACCCGTTGCATGGCTAACACTTGGGTCCCAGAGTTGGTTCATCATGTGGTGTGTGCGGCAGTGTGCTGTATCAGCACCTGCTCCTAACCTCTCTCTCCTCAGGGCATTGACCATTAGGATACTGAAGGAATGGCTGCTGAAAATGGGGTTTTGCTATCATATATGAATAATAAATTAAAAATGAGTAATTTCAAGCAGTAAAAGCCAAAATACATACTAGTAATGTGTTGACTATGTGTTTACATCAATTTAACTGTATCTTGATTAAGAAAGTATTTATTTCTATCAAAAACATGAACATTTCTTTTTTGTGTCCAGACTTTTGACTGGCACTGCACCTAAGATCTGAATGCCACTTACTGTAGAACCCAATGGAGTTAGGAAATGATTATTATGGTTTCCTTTGGGGACGGTAAGTGAGGTTCGGCTGGTGCACAGCCATGTTCTCTGCTTTGCACATTTAAGCACCCTAATGGTCCGTCGATTAAAGAGCACTCGATTAATTGACTGCCAGCTAGTCCTCTCCCCTCCTGGTCCTATTCTCTGTGACTTATTCCCATGAAGGCCTATTGGAAGCTCATTCTACAGAGTTTCAGGAGGTAAAAGTTTCATACAAGTAGGGTATTCCATTAGCTCGTTGTTACTTTCATAAAGTGGCATTAATTGTGGAAAGTGTGAGGCCTGAAGAAATAACTCTTAGGGTTTTTCCACTAAAACAGCAGCTCTGGCAGTGAAGTGGTAGATTACTTACTCACGGAAGTCATTTGCCTCAAGTTCATTTTAATGATTTAGCTTTCCGCGAAGCAGCTCCAGGCCGACTTCGGCTTTATAATTAAACCTGTGTTTACGGGAGGCAGCAGCGTGCCTCTCTGCTCTCTCATGGCTGATCTCTCACTGCCATCCTGGCAACCAAATGAAGGTGATTTTTTTTCCTTGCAAGCCCTAAATGTTGCTTCTACTAGGAGGATAAGGTGCTTCTTTATGCTACAGAGTGCTTGGCCCCTGCTGACATCTGCAACAGCAAAGTCGGTTAGAAACACACAAAGAAAAGAGAGCTGTCATGCCTTAGTGACGGAAAAATGTCAGGCGTTTAACAATCAGACCCCAGCAGAAAAGAAGTGATGGCAGTCATCATCTCAAAAGCCTTTTGAAAAGAAACATCTGTCGGGAAACCTTTCCATACAAAAGCTGTCAGAGCAACCACTTTGCAAAACAATCAGAAGGAGTGCAGGAGGGAATACAGGTGGCTGCATGGCACCATCACAAAAGTACAGGTGTGACACAGAATACATCAGCGGATTTAGACAAGCCGACCATCCCATCAGAATTCCAGACAGGTAACCAACCGACTTGACGAAGAGTGTGCTTTGAAATAAAGTCTGACTGAGTTCGACTGAGCTGACAGACGGGCAGGGGTCAGGGAGCTGAGTCCAGGGTCCTGAAAAGAACACTTTCACATGTATAAGGCTAGCCAGTTTATTTAGGAGCCTTCTGGGCTTGACTGGCAAACACAGTTAAATATGTTGTCACCAAAACAGGGAGTGTGGTGCAGTGGTTAAGGCTTTGGAATTAGAAACCCTGAGGTTATGGGTTCAAATCCCATTACTGACTCTGTCTGACCATGAGCAAGTCACTTCACCAACCTGTTAGGAAAAAGAAATGTAGTTGTATCTCAAATGTCGTAAAGGCATCAGCCAAAAAGGTGAATGTAAATGCAAAAAGTGTTCCTGACTGGCATCAGCATAGTGCTGAATGGGCATTTATAAAATTCCAAACAGGAGTTAAGTAGGAGAATTCCAAACAATGGGAGCTGGAGTAATGGATAAGCATTCAAGCTGTTTCTTGCAGACTTTCAACTGCAATGCTGAACTCACAAAGATTTGAGGATGGGGGGCGCCAGTGAACTGAATGAGTGTCCATAGAGTTCCCGACAGAGGGGTTTACAGAATGAATTTTAGATCAACAGCAGCACACATGTGAAAGCTCCAAAAAGCAGCCAGTACTTAGATAAGTAAGGATTTGATGGCAGCTCTACATAGGCTGTGATGGGAGGTTGTGTTTTACTAACATGCTAGAATTCTATGAGGAAGCAATAAAAGGATACAGTCAAAGTGGAGCATATGATTTTACCTTGACTTTCAGAAAGCATTCGATAAGGTGCCACATGAGAGGTTGGGCATCAAACTAAAAGAGCTGGGGGTTCAGGGTGTGGCGTGTAGGTGGATACAGAATTGGCTCAGACACGGGAAGCAGAGGGTGATGGTGTGAGGAACCTCATCAGATGTTAAGAGTGGTGACCAGCAGGGGTCAGTGCTAGGGCCACTGCTATTTTTAATATACATAAATGATTTAGATAGGAATAGAAGGAAGAAGCTGGTTAAGGCTGAAGATGATACCAAAATAGATGAATTGGCAGATAATCTCAAATCCATGGTATCATTACAGAAGGACATGGACAGCTTACAGGCTTGGGCAGATTTGTGGAAGATGTAATTTAATGTCAGTAAATTTAAAGTATTACATGTAGAAAGTGAAAATGTTAGGTTTGAATACACAATGAGAGGTCTGAAAATCGAGAGTACACCTTATGAGAAGGATTTAGGAGTCATAGTGGACTCATCACTTTCTAAATCCACACAGTGTTCAGAATCCAATAAGAAGACTAACAGAATGTCAGCTTATATAGTGCCCTGCTGTGTGGAGTACAAGTTCAGGGAGGTTAT
>JANRMT010061414.1:26883376-26899800 GCA_026402145.1 Polypterus bichir lapradei
TCTGGAGTCCTGTGTGCAGTTTTGGTCTCCAGGCTACAAAAAGGACATAGCAGCGCTAGAGAAAGTCCAGAGAAAAGCAACTAGGCTGATTCCAGGGCTACAGGGATTGAATGAAATATTAAAAGAGCTGAACCTTTTTAGTTTAAGCAAAAGGGAATTAAAAGGAGACATGACTGGTGTATTTAAAATTATGAAAAGAATTAGTACACTGGATCAAAGCTGTTACTGTAAAATGAGTTCATCAAAAACACGAGGGCACAGTTGGAAATTTTTCTTCACACGGAGAACCACAGATACCTGGAATAAGTGACCAAGTAGTGTGGTAGACAGTAAGACTTTAGGGGCTTTCAGAACTTGACTTTGATATTAGCTTTGTTGGTCTGAATGGCCAGTTCTCATTTAGATGGTTCTAATAATAAATAATTATTTTTAATATGTAATTACAAAATAGGGCGGCACGGTGGCGCAGTGGTAGTGTTGCTGCCTCGCAGTTAGGAGACCCGGGTCCTCCCTGCGTGGAGTTTGCATGTTCTCCCCGTGTCTGCGTGGGTTTCCTCCCACAGTCCAAAGACATGCAGCTTAGGTGGATTGGCGATTCTAAATTGGCCCTAGTGTGTGCTTGGTGTGTTTGTGTGTGTCCTACGGTGGGTTGGCACCCTGCCCGGGATTGGTTCCTGCCTTGTGCCCTGTGTTGGCTGGGATTGGCTCCAGCAGACCCCCGTGACCCTGTGTTCGGATTCAGCGGGTTGGAAAATGGATGGATGGATGGATAATTACAAAATAAAATAACACTAAAGAACACAACTTGCATGGTAAGAGCTTGACTCATCTACAGTTTACTCTGATTGGAACATTCACTTTACTAGTTCATCATGTCCTTGTGATATAATTGTGTGTGATGTGGGGGTGATGCTACCTCTAGATGGGCCACTGAGCAGTGGATCAAAACCTTCTGATCCTTCTTATTTGTCACATGCTGGAAAAAAGGTCTTGGGAATTGACTTTGTAAAGCCCCTTCTGTTGAGTGTACATCATGTGTATTTGCCACAAGTGCTCAGATGAAATATTTAATGACATCAAGCACAGGTACTGTTCACTTTTCTCTCGAAGTTCCCATAGTTTGTATGCCAGTTAGAGAGTTGAATACATGCAGCCAAATAAATGTCAAGGCAAAAGCGAGGGGCGCACAAGTTTGATGGTTTGAGGTGTATTTCCAAAATGCTGAAATTCTGCAGTGATGTGTCCTGATCAGTTAGTACAAATAGTCAGGGTGCATCCCAGGACACATCGCTCATTTATAAAATTATGTAGTTGATCGTCACTTCTGAAAACAGATTTAAAGATCCTAATTATTAAACGTCATACACTAAAATGCATTTTTGGATGTTCAGTCCCATATTTTAATATTTTCTTTCAGTTATTTATTGAGTCCCCAGAATTCCTTAAAAATGAGAAAGTCTGTATAATACTGAAGTGTATATTATCATTTAAATTGATGTTACTTATCATTATGCAAAAATAATCTAAATTGAATTAAACTGAATTAAATATAATGCCCTTCCTAGGACTGTGGCCTTGGCATGGCAGAAAGTTTGTGAGCTTCAGTGATCCTTGTCTGGAAGGGGTGTGTAGTCTTGATGGGGTACCCAATTGTACATACAACACTTCAATTAGTAATCCTGAATAAATCCAAGAGAACCTTGCCCAGAACCTGGATATCATAACCCACTAGTGCAGTCGGCCTTGAGAATGGAGTTTGTCAGGCAGTGCCCACATGGGCCAGTTGGTCTCCATTCAAAAAAGCCCCATGGAGCGCCAGATGAGCTCCACACCTACAAGCTAAAGCTTAAGGTTCAGGTACACAGCTAATTGATTATGGCCAAGAGTGGAACAGAGTCGGACATACCAGACCTTGGCAATGGAAACTGGAAGTCATTGACGAAGCATACACTTTCATGAAATTGACCCTAAAATTAGTTTTGCAAGTAATTTTGCAATTTTGAAACATGGAACTGAATGGAATGAGGGTTTTTGGGGAGTTTAAGGATTTTTTGGGGTGGAATGTAACAAATATTGGTCCCAAAGGGTAATTCCACAGCTGTAGCCACAGTCTCTTTCCTCAGCCTCCTTCCAGGCAGCTCCATAGGGTTTCATCTGCCTCATGTACTCCCTGCCTACACATTTTCTCCATTCATGAACATACAGTATACAGTGGTGTGAAAAACTATTTGCCCCCTTCCTGATTTCTTATTCTTTTGCATGTTTGTCACACAAAATGTTTCTGATCATCAAACACATTTAACCATTAGTCAAATATAACACAAGTAAACACAAAATGCAGTTTTTAAATGATGGTTTTTATTATTTAGGGAGAAAAAAAAATCCAAACCTACATGGCCCTGTGTGAAAAAGTAATTGCCCCCTGAACCTAATAACTGGTTGGGCCACCCTTAGCAGCAATAACTGCAATCAAGCATTTGCGATAACTTGCAATGAGTCTTTTACAGCGCTCTGGAGGAATTTTGGCCCACTCATCTTTGCAGAATTGTTGTAATTCAGCTTTATTTGAGGGTTTTCTAGCATGAACCGCCTTTTTAAGGTCATGCCATAGCATCTCAATTGGATTCAGGTCAGGACTTTGACTAGGCCACTCCAAAGTCTTCATTTTGTTTTTCTTCAGCCATTCAGAGGTGAATTTGTTGGTGTGTTTTGGGTCATTGTCCTGTTGCAGCACCCAAGATCGCTTCAGCTTGAGTTGACAAACAGATGGCCGGACATTCTCCTTCAGGATTTTTTGGTAGACAGTAGAATTCATGGTTCCATCTATCACAGCAAGCCTTCCAGGTCCTGAAGCAGCAAAACAACCCCAGACCATCACACTACCACCACCATATTTTACTGTTGGTATGATGTTCTTTTTCTGAAATGCTGTGTTCCTTTTACGCCAGATGTAACGGGACATTTGCCTTCTAAAAAGTTCAACTTTTGTCTCATCAGTCCACAAGGTATTTTCCCAAAAGTCTTGGCAATCATTGAGATGTTTCTTAGCAAAATTGCGACGAGCCCTAATGTTCTTTTTGCTTAACAGTGGTTTGCGTCTTGGAAATCTGCCATGCAGGCCGTTTTTGCCCAGTCTCTTTCTTATGGTGGAGTCGTGAACACTGACCTTAATTGAGGCAAGTGAGGCCTGCAGTTCTTTAGACGTTGTCCTGGGGTCTTTTATGACCTCTCGGATGAGTCGTCTCTGCGCTCTTGGGGTAATTTTGGTCGGCCGGCCACTCCTGGGAAGGTTCACCACTGTTCCATGTTTTTGCCATTTGTGGATAATGGCTCTCACTGTGGTTCGCTGGAGTCCCAAAGCTTTAGAAATGGCTTTATAACCTTTACCAGACTGATAGATCTCAATTACTTCTGTTCTCATTTGTTCCTGAATTTCTTTGGATCTTGGCATGATGTCTAGCTTTTGAGGTGCTTTTGGTCTACTTCTCTGTGTCAGGCAGCTCCTATTTAAGTGATTTCTTGATTGAAACAGGTGTGGCAGTAATCAGGCCTGGGGGTGGCTACGGAAATTGAACTCAGGTGTGATACACCACAGTTAGGTTATTTGTTAACAAGGGGGCAATTACTTTTTCACACAGGGCCATGTAGGTTTGGATTTTTTTTTCTCCCTAAATAATAAAAACCATCATTTAAAAACTGCATTTTGTGTTTACTTGTGTTATATTTGACTAATGGTTACATGTGTTTGAAGATCAGAAACATTTTGTGTGACAAACATGCAAAAGAATAAGAAATCAGGAAGGGGGCAAATAGTTTTTCACACCACTGTAATTGTGCCCACAATAGCTAATTTCTTTGTGAATGTGCTGCAGTATTAGACGAGCAATATGTGAACATTTGTGGAGAACTATAGGGTGTTTAGCTTTCTCAGGCTTAGCAGCTTTGTTGAGTCTTCCTTCGACTCTCGTATTCCATCTTATATGATCAGGTCCAGTTTAACGTTTTGACTATTCCATTTTACACGGGCATTTTTTTTTAAAGCCTTTAATTCTTCTGGAAATTGTTGCAGTTGGCTGAGGTGAATAAGCTCCAATTCAGCTTTAGCTCAGACTTCTGAAGACATCAGATTTGGTGAAATGTTAGTTTGTATCTTTTCATGCGCTCTGTGATAAGCGTTTTTTGTTTTTCTGGGTTACTCTTGGATTGACTGACTTTGAGCTGAAATGTCTTTCTTTCATTTGTTAAGTGCACCAGTATGTCTTTAAGTTTGATAAACCATGCCACAGCTTTCTTTAGGCATACAGTAGCCATTCTGAGAAATTAGGTGATGAGTTTCTCTACAGGTTCAGTAATCTCTTCTACAGCTGTATTAACTGGACAGATTTTCATTTCTGGATCATCTTCAGAAAGTGAATCATTCAGTCGATCTGGTCCTTTTGGCCACACATGTTCTAGCATTTACAGGAAACGTGGTCCTTTTGAGAAAGCTTTCTATGCTTAGCCCTCTGGATGCTTGGTCTGCTGGGTTTAGGGCAGATGTGACCTACTTCTTTTGTGAAGGACGTGAATGATTTCTGATCACTGCTATTCTGTTGGCACTGTTTTCATTTGAAATGTATTTTCGCATTGAGGTGCTATCAGTCCAGAATGTAGATTCTTGTAGGGGTATTTGAAGTTCACCTATTAGCATCTTGTCTATTTTGACTGTTTTAATGGTTGCTGTCAGCTCCAGTGTTGGAATTGTAACATCTTTCAATGATATCACTCTCGATTTACCCATGAGGAGTGAATAGTGTTTTTAACCTCTTTCATTGGACAAGAGAAGATATGTGACAGTGCCATATCTACCTTCACTGGCATCTGCAAAATGGTGCATTTGTGCCAACTTTATGGTTCCAAACCATGCAGATTTGATGCATCTGTTCACATTATAGTTCACTAGTAACCGTAAGTCATCTGTCCATTTTTTCCATTTCTGAACAAAAAATAAAAATAAAGATCATTTCATGCAGCAAAACAAAGTTTATCCTTCTAGATCAGATACTCCAGAAACACCCAGCATTCTCTTTGTATTGTGTTAAAGTTGACATCACAAACAAGGGCACCCCAGGGAATTTTGAGAAGGATCTCCATGGAGATGGCAGGAACAGAAATCCAGCACAGAGGTGCCCAAACAAGAAACAAAATGGCGTTGTGACATAATGAGCCTTTTCAGACTAGATTCTAGACCAAATTAAACTATACAGGGGGTCCTCGGGTTACGACACAGTTCCTTTCCTACAACAGTGATGTAACCCGAATTTTGGTGTAAGTCGAAACACACTCTAGCCTAAGTAACTTACCTATCTTAACACATTTGCAAAATCGTAATCCAGAACATAAAAACACAAAATCTAAGCCTCAGAAAAAAGAAAAGGACATAAATATACTGTACTGTACACTGTACTGCAGTAACAGAAAAAATGAGTGTAAAAAAAATCCTTACCTTTATTCCTTCTCATGTCTCAAGTTTTTATGGGAGTGAGCGTTGTAAACTCGAAACGTTGTATGTAGAAACGTTGTAACCCGAGGACCCCCTGTAATTCGAATTCCTTGACTCTAAAAAAAACCTTGTAGTCCAGAAACTAGAAACTACACAGGAATCTACACAAAACAATGATGAAAGTTGGAGATCCTAACAGGTGAATGACCAAGATATGGTACTTGGAGGGGCATGCTTAGGAGGAACAACTTGCCTAATCTGAACCCTAGTAGAGAGTTGTTATTGGATTTCTTGGCTAGTCATGGATTGCCCACATTTAAAAACATGGATACTTATAAGAGTACCTGGGCCAAAGGACAACGATCATTTTTACAGTAGTATCATCCTATTTGAGGGCACATGTTCTTGACACTCTGGTAAACAGAGGTATTAAACTGTCAACTGACCACCATTTTGGGGTGGGCTGGTTCAAATGGATGGTGCACCTGTTAGACAGACCTAGGAAATAAAATCTATAATGAGGGATTGCAGGGAATGACTGTTCAGGATGAGATCAGCACTCACCACAGGAAGACCTTCCCATGCATTTCAGGAGACATCAGGGCATAGACTTTGAACTGACCATTTGTAAGACCATGGTAGTTGAAGTTGCTACAAGGACCTATGGTCCCAAATTTGTTTGTCCCTGTCATGGCTAAAACCCTGGAACCCATTGGTATCAAGTTGAAGAAATGCCTTCCATGTATTATTAGTAGGAGGTTCTCCAGATTTCCTGGAAAGGTACTGGTGCACCAAAAAGGCAATAACTTTGGTAATATCTGAGAGGAAACCTCACATGTGGGTGGAACAATGGATCACCTCTTTATTCTTGCAGGTATATTTAAGGGATCATGTCAGTCCTGTTTTCGTGTGCTTTGTGGATTTAGAAAAAGCTTATGACTGTGTATCCTGCAGAATTTTGTAAGGAGGGCTTCAAGAGTATGGGGTTCCTGGGCCACTGATGTGCATCATTTGACCTCTGTTCTTGCAGAATGAGGGTTATGTTCACATACTTCACTTGAAGTTGAGTCTATTTAATGAGTGTGTTGGACTCTGCCAAGGATTTGTCTTGTGTTCTTGTGTTAATGATTTTCATGGTTAGGGTATGAAGACACAGCCAAGGACTGGAGGGTATCCAGTTTGAGGACCTATGGATTGGAACTCTGCTGTTTGTAGATGACAGTGTTCTCCTGGCCTGCAATGATTTGCAGTTGAGCGTGATATTGCTAAAAAGAGATGAAAAAGTACAAATCCCAAGTCAAGGTCCTCTCTTGGAAAAGGATGGGTTGTTTTCTTCAGATAAGAAATGAGCACTTGCCCCAAGTGGAGAAATTTGAGTATCGCAGGGTCTTATTCACGAGTGAGACATGAGACAGTGGTCCAATTGCCAATGAAGCGGTGCAGCAACAATATTTTTGAGAATATTATGGCAGTAAAGAGTTGAACTAAGTCATTGGATGAAGCATTTGATTTACTCATCAATCTCCGTGTCCATCCTCCCTTATGGTCAGTGATTGAACAGAATGAGATCAGTAGTACTAGTTGCCCAAATTAAGTTCTTATGCAGGTTTTCTGGGCTCAGTCTCTGTGATAGGGTGAGGATCTACGTAAAATGAGAGAACCTTTGAGAAGGACTGCTGTCTCATGGGATTGAGCCTATTGAGGTGTTTTGAAAATGTAGAAAGGATGCTGTGTAGACTTCACCCTTGAGAGATAAACATGGCATAAGCCACTGGGAGAAGAACTTTTTTCCCACTATGAACCACCAGGGGGTGTACTGCTCCCCAACTCTGACACAGACAGGTTGAAACACAAGTCTTGCCAGACAACACACCTTTATTTAAATGTGGAAGCGTTTTTTCTTTTCTCCCCACTTCACAGCACAGTACAAAGCACCAAATATATCACAGTCCTTTCACTTCTCTCTTTCTCTCTGTCAATTCTCCACTCCTCCTCCTGCAAGCTTTATCCTCCACCTCTCGTCTCTGGCTCCTCAACTAATGGTGAGGCATCTCCTTTTATAATACACCCAGAAGTGCTCCAGGTGTTTCTTGACCTTCTTCTGGCTGCACTTCTGGGTGTGGCAGAAGTGGTTCCACTAAGGACTCAGCTGCACCTGCAGCACCCCTGGCAGCGCCCACAGAGCCCAACAGGGCTGCTCCAATCTACAACTCTTGACAAGATGATAACTCCAATGTGTTCTCTTCCTCGGTCCTTCCACCCAGTCACCCTCCTGGCTGTCAATAGCCCTTGCCATCCATCACACCACATAATTTACCTTACATTGATATTGGAAAATAATATTTTTTGGTCAAAGAGTAAAATGTTTATATTAAATAAAATAAACATTTGGAATTGTTGATATATTCATTCTTCTGCTTACACAGTGATTATACACCAAGCAATTTTTGATTCCTGTGCTGAGCTTGCACTGCCTTCTCGTTTTACAAAGTGGAATCTGACAACAAAAGACGAGATGAAGGCCTACATGACATTGCAAACAGAGATGGGACTGGACTGGCACTATAGCTACTCCAAACGTGCTCTGTCCCCTGGTGACTTTGGACAGGTTATGTTGTGTGACAGGTATGTGCACACCACATGTGCAAAGTTTTATGCAGATGTTGTTACACACAACTGAAAAAGAGGCACCAGTGCAACACATAGTGTAAGCAGTGTGATGTGGCAATGCACATAATTCTTTGCTTTGAATGTTACCATACCATGCAGGACCATACCATGTAACAGGAATGTAATATGTATGTGACATCACATAGTATAGAGCCTCATACATCATACAACACAGAGACATCTCTCTATTATAATAAAAAAATCTTGGGCTGAGACGTGATCTTCTCGGAAAGACACTTTGACGTCCCACGAGACTAGACTTTACAACCTTTAGAAGCAAGACCCGTGAGACGGTCACTTTTGCACGTCACGCCCTACTTACAAACAATTTAAAACAAGATCACGGACATCTAACCTCTCAGTTGTTAGAATGCTTTTGGCAGACACGCTTCATGTACTCCAAGCTCTTAAAAATTTTATATGTTCTAGATGGTACGTCAACAACTAAGCGAAGAAGCAAGAGCAGCTATGTGCAAATTCTGAAAATTAGGAAAATAATAATCAGCCCAGACCAAGTGGAATTGAAAACCTCGTAGGTCCAAGAAATAAAAGACTTCATAAAGACGTTCAAAAACGTTGGCGGGATACACATGCAGAGCAGGTTAGAGATTATGAAAGCAGTCGAATTCGAAAGGCTTAAAAAATGGTGCGATACAAATGCAGAGCAAGTTACAACTTAAGAAAGTAGTAAAATTCGAAAGTATCAAAAAAAGGAAGTAAAGATCGCATTAGCACAAATAAACGGAAATTTTTACTCGGTGAAATAATGGAACAACAAAAAGAGATTGAATATGTGGATTTAAATGATATGTCTGAAGTATAGGGTGGTCCACATCTAATTATGCAATTTTCATTACACTATAACTTATTAAGTTTATTAAATAGAAAATCACCCAAAAAATCCCGGACCGTCAAGAAGTGTGTGAACTGACGACAAGAAGAATCGTCTTTGTGCCGAATTGGAATCGTCCCCGCATAAAATAAGTCATCCAGACGATCTGGATCTGCATAATTAGATCTGGACCACCCTGTAGGTAGATGTTTTAAGGCTTTAAAGTTTAAGTCAGAGACTTGTAGATCGTCTAATTCGTGTTGCCCTCAGGGAAAAATAGTGTTGCCTCCCAATGAAGAGGCGTGTCCATGAGAATTAAAAGATTTGTTGTTTGGTGGAAGTGAAATCCACAAACACTACAGGCAAAAAATCAGAGTCTACAATAATCTTATCACGTTCACATCAATTAATATTCAAAACGAAGATTTACACAATAATGGACCACACGCTATGAGAATCTGAGGTCCCGCAACAATTAAAGCTACGACAAGTTTAATTTTGAAGAAACCACAATTCGGTCAGGTGTATATTTATGATCACGGAGAAGCGATGCAACATAGAGTCGAAAGAGTATGTAACAATTCCCATGAAAATAACAATCTCTTTAAATTGTATATCTGGATAACCAAACCCGGGGGTGGGCGAGCGATGCGAGCAGGGGACAGAGCCCCCTAGTTTTTTATAAATAAATATTTTTTGTTGATTGATGCTTGAAACCATTTCTTTGTGTGCTTTTAGAAAGTGGCGTTTCTTTGGAAAAATATTCATCCCTGGGACAAAAGGAACAAAAGAAAATTCATCAGTCCTAAAAGAGTTAATGTCAACGTGAAAACAGATCTCGCACAGTGGTCTAAATTAATTACATATACTGTATACAACATAACCTAATTGTATTCACCTCATTTAATATGACACCCTTAAATCCTCACTGGTGCAGCCAAATGGTTTCAGAAATCACAGAGTTAGTTAACGGAGATCACCAGTCTGGAAGGTGATCCATGTGATGAATCAGTATTGTGATCTAACCTACACACGGAAGACAAAAGAACATTCCCAAAAACTCCATGCAAAGGGGATTTAAAAGCACATGTCAGGGGATGGAGACGAGCAAATGTCCAAGTCACTGATGTCACAAATTCAACAAAGAGCCATAGCAAGGTTTGGGGCAGCCACCCGTATATTATTTCCTGGATGCAAAATTGAAATAACTGATAGCACTGATGTGCACAAATCGGAGTCCAAAACAGAACTGAGGGGATAGGAGAAAGGTGGAGGCTTTTAAAGGCCAGTATAGGAAGTGATATCAAAGGGGCCGGGACCAGAAGGGTCTTCATTTATAGTCTTGGACCTGGAAATGACATCAGAGGGGCCGGAACCAGAAGGGTCTTCATCCATAGGTTCAGGACCAGGTGGAATTTCCCGTGAACAGTCAGCAGAAGAGCGAGAAAAAGAGTCAGTACACTCTGCCACATCCCGGTCTGGGTTGGAATTACCCTCATTCAAGCCCTTTAGCTGCCTCCTATACACACGTGTTTGACACTGAATATCTCTTGGAGTCCAGTTAAATCGATCATTTAGAAATGGAAAGACTGTGGCATAGGTGTAAACACAGCCACAAAAACAGAGTGATCCTTCAAGAAGAAGACTAGTGAGGGAGGCCACCAAGAGAGCTAGGATGACTCTAAATGTATTGCAAGATACAGTGGCTGAGAGTGAAGCAACTGCAAAGACAACCACTGTGCTGTGGGTGCTTGACCAGTCAGAGCTTTATGGGAAAGTGGTGAAGAGAAAGCCACAGTTAAAAACACATACAATGACATCTTGGCTAGATTTTTTTAAAAAGCAACTGAGAGACTCTGAAGTCTGCTGGAAGAAGGTTCTATGGTCTGATGAGATCCCAATTGAGCATTTTGCCCATCAGACTAAATGCCATGTTCGTAATAAGCCAAACACAGCTCATTATCAAGACCACATTGCCTTATGGTGGTAGCAGCAGCATACTGCATGGGGATGCTTCTCTGTATTGGGCCCTGATCGGCTTGTGAGAGTAGAGGGGGCAATGAAAGCAGTGGAATTCATTGAAATCCTAGCGGAAAACCTGATGCAGTCTCAGAAACCTGTACCCTGGGAGAAGATATGCTTTCCAGCAAGATAACAACCCCAAAGCATAAAGCCAAAGCTTCACAGAAATGGCTCAAAAACAACAACGCTAATGTCCTAGAGTAGGCAATCCAACTGAAAAGTTGTGGCCACTCACAATCCCTAAGCCACGTGACAGAGCTTGAGCAGTTTTGCAAATAGAAGGAAAAACAATCAGAGTCCATTTGTGGAAAGCGATTAGAGAGGGACGTCAGATCAGATTCAAGGATGCCATGGCTGCCAAAGGTGCATCTGCTAAAGACTGACTTGAAGGGGTGAATACTTATATTTAATATTTACTCTGATTTTTTTTTTTTGTTTTATTTTTGTAATTAATTTAGATTGCTTTGCAGTGCTCTGTTTTCACTTTGACATTACAGCGTCTTTTTCTGTTGATCAGTGTCAAGAAAGCCAAATTAAATGCACTGTCATTCAATGTTGTATAACAATAAAATGTGAAAGGGGGCAATGAAATTCCTTTATATAATCCCTTTATTTGAATTCCTTTATAGGCAAGTATGATTTGAAGAAGATAGTAAATGTTTTTTGGCATTTGGAACGAACGCAAGTATAAAAATTGTCTGAAGCTTGATTATTGTTCAAAGCAGTCGTTAGCCGTCCGTGATGCCAGAGACTCTTTATGAACATTAGTCGTGGCTCTGACTTATTATCCTCTCATTAGATTTAAATAAGAGATAATCAAACAGCTGCTCATGAATATTTCTACAGGATACCTTGTGCTCCCAATTTCAGCTTTTCGTCTTTGGCTGGCTGCCGTTTGTCGGTGCGGCTGCACCTCTTAATAAACATTAAGAGCATCCCACTAAAACGTCACAAAGACCCAGGAACTGGGAGACGTTGCTTGGCAGCAGCACTCCTCACACTGCGTCACGCATCTGCCAAATGTACAAAATGATTGTTACGGTTTGGAAGATTCATTTAATTATATTCTCCTTAAGAGCAGTAGATCCCCAGTTAGAAGTATTGACGTGCCCACGAGGGCACCAGGCGGTCAGGCTGAGAAAGTAAAAATAGGCCAACTCACTTTGAAGGCTGCAGCTCTCATGGGGTGAGAGTTTACATCATTTATGCCTCTCAGCGGATGAAGATGAGTTTGGTAGGGCAGATACCTTTTATTCACCCAGCAAAATTAGATGTCTTGCTAGAAGAAGTAAATATTTGTAGTATATACTCTATTGGGAAACAACATTGGGCTGATGTCTCAGCTGTGATGGATGGCGTCCCCTTTCCTGGATGGGAAAGTTGTTGCCTCCTATTACAATGCATACCATACAGTATAATATAAAATAAACACAAAATAACTCTCTTAAATCTGCTTAATCCAGATTAGTCCCCCGGATAGTTCTCCTTGTGACTGACAATCTAAAGACAGTTGCTTTCTACAAGGGTTGTGGACCCAACTTCATGATCTGGGAGTCCAGTGGGTATTTATTGTGTCGCCTGAGGAAACAGAAGTAGACCACATCCATACAGATAATGCCTGGCATTATACAGATAATGGTTCTGATTTGAAACCAGGACCATGACAAGTCCATGATTTGACAGTGCTGTTCACTGCACCACCATGTCATTCCACATAAGAATCTGTTGTATTAAAGTGCATTTGTTAATGTAACATGGCCCATCTAGGGAGAACCATTCATGTGTAAGAGTACAGAACAACAGCATTATTTTTAATGTTGGGCCTTTAGCTCCATCCATTTACTGACCTGCCTAATTCAGGCTTGTCATCCTAGACAGGCTCAGTCTAGGATGGGATGGAGCACTCATGTACAGACACTCAATAACCTAACATGCCTGCCTTTAGTCAATATTAAAAGGTAATAATACATTTTCTTTAAAGGGCCTTTCAAAATATCCAAGGACGCTGCTGTGGGACCGACTGGGATTATCCATTTTACTAGGCTGGAACTCGAGTCTTGCCATAACAAACTGTTGCCAAACACTCTTATCGGCAGCTAAAAGTCTGTTTGGCCTCCCTTTGAAATGCAACATCTTGAGCCATGTCTGATAAGATGGTCAATACCAGAACATGTAGCAGCCAGTGACATCTCTTTCTAAGGACTCAAGTTCTGAATAAAGGATGAATAAATTTGATAGAGTGAACTTTATACCAGTGGGCATCCAAGACGATGGGTTTACTGTATGTGTACTGAAGAAGCCAATGACACAATCTCTGTTCCACCCTATAGAAACAGATGTAACACCTTAAATAGTTGCTCTTCTCTCACTATGCTACAGCTCGAACCTATAGCTGATTGGTGTGGCCGCAACAGAAGCTGAAGCAATCCCTTTACTCCAGAGGGCAACCGTGCTGGACTGAGATGACAAAAAACTGCCCTAGTGATGTTATTGATATGTGGTTCAAAACAACAACAACAACATTTATTTCTATAGCACATTTTCATGCAAAAGAGTAGCTCAAAGTGCTTTACATAATGAAGAAAAATAAAAGACAAAATAAGAAATTAAAATAAGACAAGATTAGTTAACATAGAAAAAGAGTAAGGTCCGATGGCCAGAGAGAACAGAAAAAACAAAAAAAAAAAACTCCAGATGGCTGGAGAAAAAAATAAAATCTGCAGGAGTTCCAAGCCACGCGACCGCCCAGACCCCTCTGGGCATTCTACCTAACATAAATGAAACAGTCCTCTTTGTATTTAGGGTTCTCACGGAAGGACTTGATGATGATGGTCATGTAGACTTCTGGCTTTTAATCCATCCATCATTGTTGGAACATCACAGTGCTTTGAGTAGATGGTGGTGGTGCAAGCCACCACCAAAAGGACACCGGAAAAAGAAACAGAAGAGAGAGTAGGGGTTAGTACAGATTTTAGAGCCACCATGAATAGTTATTATAATGAGTTGGATATACAGAGTATTAGAATTAAATGAAGGTGAAGTTATGAGAAGGCCATGTTAAAGTAATGTGTTTTCAGCAGTGTTTTAAAGTGCTCCACTATATTAGACTGGCGAATTCCTATTGGCAGGCAATTCCAGATTTTAGGTGCATAGCAGCAGAAGGCCGCCTCACCACTTCTTTTAAGTTTTGCTCTTGGAATTCTAAGGAGACACTCATTTGAGGATCTGAGGTTACGATTTGGAATATAAAATGTCAGACATTCTGATATATAAAGATATATAAAAGAGCATACATACAGCAAAAGAGCAAATATGCTTTAACTATCCATCCTGTCAGAGATGGTGGGATCAAGAATGACACCAAAACTTTTGACTTGTGAAGACCTGGGAAAGTCAAAGAAAGATTGTTCATTTTCATTACAACATATGGGGATGAGTTGATCACTATTTAGTCTGATAAGTTATCGGTCAACAATTTGTTTTATATCAGCCAGTCAGGCAACCAGTGCAAAGGGTGGTAAGGTTTATGTGGGTCCTCTATGTAGATAAACGTGAGCAAGAGCAGCGTTTGGGGGTGGCAAGTGAGGCGACTGCCCCATGCCCCACGCCTAAGGGGGCCCCACTTTTGAGGTCTGCGTGTCCCGTTCGAGCGGATTTGTTAAGTTATATTCTCAAGTAATATTTTGATAAAGTCCAGGTGTTATCTTGCAAAAATTTAGCTGAATACTGTAATGAGAAAATCCAGTGTATGTTAACATTGTTTTTATTAAATTTGTGTGCAAGTTTATACAGTCCACACATACCGGTAACAGCGTTTGACGTAACCGGCCTCTTGTGGGGTTGGTCAGCCCTAGGCCCCACACACCCTTAAGGCAACCTCTGGACCTGAGTATCATCAGCATAGAATTGAAACTGTCAACATTTGATAATGGCACAAGGAGGAAACATACCAATAATAATGAGTAAAGCACCAAAACCGAATCTCTGAATAACACCATGAGACCGACAGGATGGGTAGTTAAAGCGTATTTGCTCTTTTGCTGTATGTATGCTCTTTTGAAACCTTCCCTCAGTAAAGCAAGCATATCATTCTAACATACATAAAATAACTTTGTTAAATATCTGTCTTTAGCACTTTCATATCATCGTTTGTCTCCTTCTCTTCAAGAATCTATAATGAGGCTCTTATCTGATGACTTTCAGGGCCTGGCATAGAGAGAGATGTAATGACTCTCAATTAGATCCAAGCCCACTTTCTCTGTAGTCATAAGTGAGTCGTATATGCTGTATGTGCATTTTATTAACTAAAAATGGATATGACATAGAAAGCAAAAGAGAACAGAACAATATGGAGGGTACAAGATGTAAAAAATCAATACCTTTCTTTGAGATGTAGTAGAAAAATCCAGAGTATCCAGAGAAAACCTTAGAACACAAACAGTTGGCTGGCTATTTCATAGTAGAAGTTTCTAGGGTGCATATTTAATTCTTAACTGAGTATGTTTTATTTTCGAAATGTCTGTCAAATTATTTTTAAAGGCATGTGAGGAGGACAGAAGACTACTAAATGTCGGAAACCATTCTTCCACATCTTTGTGAACTTCAGACTTGATGCTGTTTATTTTAAAAGCGCCTGAATGAATCTATTACATGACAATAACTAAAAATGATCATCAGGGGTCCTACCTACGTGACCACATTCCACTGTGCCAACAAGCCAAGCACTGTATGGGTGACATTTCTGTGTGAATCTGTAGATGTTAGTCTACGTCTTGAAACTCTGAAGGGAAGGTCAGCTTTGTTGACTTGCCCTAATGTCGGCGACCCGGTAGCCTTTCTTGGAAGCACCCAATTGTGTGGATAAAAAGAGTTTTTTAGGAAATTTGAGTTTGTTGTCTTTAGAATAAAAATGAATGCATTAATGATGCCCGGGTTTCCCACAGCTTGCATTACCTCCCTGAACCCGGGATATCAACAGTAATTAAAAAGGGGACAGACTGGACAATAAGGACACAACAAGAATAGATGCAAGAGTACTTTGTGCTTTTATTCACAACAAATCAATATTCAGTAGTGCAGTGCAGATTCAATAAATAAATAATCCCATAAAAAAACAAGTGCTCTGTGGAGAATTTAAAATCCTATAAATAGATAAAATAAATTCCAAGGAAAAGCCAATCAGGATCAGTCTTTCTTTATTCTCCAGTGCTTCTCTTTCACATTTGTCTAGCCCTGCTCAGTGTAAGTCCTTCTCTGACTCCCTGTCCTGGCCAGGCACGACTCTGTCTGCTACCCCTCAGCATCCATTTTTTTTTTGTGTAACAGTATACTGCTGCTGGATTATTTGAATTTTCCCTTGGGATTAATAAAGTATCTATCTATCTATCTATCTATCTATCTATCTATCTATCTATCTAT
>JANRMT010061414.1:26899810-26925509 GCA_026402145.1 Polypterus bichir lapradei
ATCTATCTATCTATCTATCTATCTATCTATCTATCTATCTATCTATCCACGGGAACCCTAGGAGCCTTCTATCACCCCTGCTCTCAGCTGTGTAGTAGGCGATGGTCTGGTCCTTCCTTTTCAGGGTTTTCCCAACAGCTTTGCCGCCTTCTTTCCACACTGCTTCACACTTAATCCTCTCACTTACTTTATTTATCATTTTTTGGTCCTTTTGTTCATCTATCCTGGTCAGGCTCCTTTCAGGCACCTTTGCAGGTGAGCTCAGTCTTATAAACCACAGAACAGGAAACTGTGCAGACGTGAACAGCCGGTTTCCCCATTAGTGATTTCAGGGCCACCCGGCTTGACATCGAAATGCACCTGCACCCACTGAGCCTGAGCACATTGTTTTTATTCTATAAATTTGCACCACCACGGACCTCTGCCTTACCTCACTAAAGCATTGGACTATGAGGTTCAAGAAACAGTTCAGAAAATGAATTGTCTATATTTAAGCAGATTTCTCCCTGTTGAAATTCCTCAATGCAAATTATTAGCCCTTTCCTTGTAAACTGGAAGGCAACCGTCTAGAACTTTATAAAATAGTGTTATCACGGTGATGGGCGAGCTCAGTAAGTAGTTAACTGCAAGTAAGCGTGCTTTTATGATGAATTTTACCAAAGACAAAAACACTGTAAGCCATTCACTGAGGGTGTGATCAGCTTTTAGACATTTGTGTATATAGCGTTTAAACCAGCACTACTCAAAGTCACAGCACACCTTTTCAGCCATTATGGAAGTGCAATGAGTTCAATTAAACAAATTGAGACTAATCAATGATTTAATATAATGATTAGTGTGTGATAAAAAAGCCTGGAACCTGTCAAGTAATGATAAAGCCAGATGGTATCCCCACTAGAGTGTGACAAGCCCAGCAGCACTGCCTTTTTATTCATTCTGTACAGCTATCATGTTGGTAGATTGTTCTGTATCTAACTTTCAGAACAACATGGCATCTTGTACTGCAGTCTTTTTACTCATTTTATATGCTTTGAAAAGCTTGATTAATGAGGGTACGGCAGGATCGCGCTCTCCTTCAGCATACTTAACACCACAGTGGACCATAGTGCACGTTGAGGCCTTGCATCTGTAATTGTGCCATTTCCAAAGCATATTCTCTCTCCTCATTTCTTTTTACAGCTCCATATCCATCATGTTCATCCACCATAAGCACCACTCCTCTCACCCAGTCTTACCATCATATCTGCCCCAAGGAAAATTCGCTGTTGCCATCCCTTACTCTCTGAATCCCCCTTCCTGGTTCTCTCTCTAAACATCTCCTTCTTCTCAACATCCCAACTGAGGTGTATATGCTGATATTATCTTCACAATGTAATTTCCTAATAACAATCTTATTTTAACTAATTGACCCTCCTAACTTCTCTCACCATTTCTCTGATTTTGTGATCCACAATAATACAGTTTTAAAAACATTCCGTAGTTCCCTAGGGCATAATGACTTCCATTTTGTTTCATGCAAAGTCTTCTGTCCATCTCTTCTCTAAAATATCCACAATTTCTATTACCCTACTTGTCAATGATCCTACATTCCAAGTGCTGACAGTAGTGCTCTGATGTTTTACTCATTTCATTAATCACAGTCATGGCCTTCATGGTATGCCTAGTCCAGTTCTGACACATTAAT
Organism: Polypterus bichir lapradei; assembly: GCA_026402145.1. Lineage (NCBI taxonomy): Eukaryota > Metazoa > Chordata > Cladistia > Polypteriformes > Polypteridae > Polypterus > Polypterus bichir. Next base: position 26,901,495 of record JANRMT010061414.1, read on the forward strand.
GGAAACCATCCATATCTCTCCAACAATTAGTCATTGAAATTCTCCCTGTGTCTGTGTGGGCTTCCTCTAACAGCCCAAAGACATGCAGGTTAGGTGAATTGCCATTTCTAAATTGGCCCTAGTGTGTGATTGGTATGTGTTTGTGTGTGTGTGTGTGCCCTTGGATGGACTGGCACCCTGTCCAGAGTTTGTTCCCTGCCTAGTGAACTATGCTAGCTGAGATAGGCTCCAGCAGACCCCCGTGACCCAGTTCAGCACTAAGTGGGTTAGGAAATAACTGACTGACTATGGCCACTTGACAATGGGGAGGAGGAAAACAAAAAAACCCCAGTCAGCAACATCCCTAGAGAAAATAAACCTAAAACAAATTGTGAACAAGAAACCTCAAAGACAATGTTACATATAGTCAGAGTCCTGAAAACCTTAGCCAGGTGGCTGCCCAAACTCTCCTGGGTGCTGTATACTATAGTCTGTGCTGGGCTGTCTAATCTGATGAAAGAACATTTCCATGTGATGTGCTTCCAATATATGAGATGACGTTTTCAATGGGCAGAAGAACAACTTGGCAGTAGAGCAGTGGCACCAAGTGCCGCATTAACAAACAGAGTAGAGCAGTGGTTCTCAACCTGTGGGGCGGGCCTCCCAGGGGGGCGCGAAGTAACAAAAAGGGGGGCGCAAAGATGTGACAAAAAGAAAACAATACAATACAATACAATACAGTTTATTTTTGTATAGCCCAAAATCACACAGGAAGTGCCGCAATGGGCTTTAACAGGCCCTGCCTCTTGACAGCCCCCCAGCCTTGACTCTCTGAGAAGACAAAGGAAAACTCCCAAAAAAAACCTTGTAGGGAAAAATGGAAGAAACCTTGCGAAAGGCAGTTCAAAGAGAGACCCCTTTCCAGGTAGGTTGGGCGTGCAGTGGGTGTCAAAATACAATACAATACACAGAACAGAACAAATATGAAAAAAACATCTGTTGAAACCGAAACAAATTAACTTAAACTATATTCTGATACTAGAACAATAAATATAGAGTTAGATAAATATCGATAAAAGTTAAATAGGTATAATAAAATATGCATCTACATTTCAAAAAAATGTTAGGGGGAGCGCAATTAAAACTGTTATGAAAACTCGAGTTGCAAATACCTAAAGGTTGAGAAACGCTGGAGTAGAGAAACAGAACAGAGTAGGGTTGGTGATGGTTTATTAATATTGTATTATTTTATTGCACAAATGACTAATATAACAGAGATGCAGTGACACAGCTAATCAGCAGCTCTAGTCAGGGTATGCCATACTAAAGTAGTGAGTCTTCAGCCTGGAATTAAAGCTGAGACGGATGGGCGTCTTCTACAGAAGCATTTCACAGGTTGCTTGTACTGCAGTCTTTTACTCAGTTTTGGATTCTTTGAAAAGCTTGAGGATTGAGGCAGGTTCATGCTATCCTGTTCAGCAAACCTAACGTCATAGTGCACCAGAGAGGCCTTGCATCTGCGCTTGTTACTCTCAGCATTCCCATTTAGTGTCTGCATATCTTAAACCTTTATTGCCTCCTGTGAGCTTCTTTAGATAAAGCTTCTCATTTCACTGTAAGTCTTGCACTTGCTGTGTTTGTGCTGGCTACAGCAGTGTTTTGGCCTTTAGCAAGACCTTTACTAGACTCTGCAGTTTATTCTTGTCAGGATATACGAGCTTTCGCCTGAAGCTGGCTCACATAATCCTGTATTTGTCTGCAGAGCTGCATTGGACGTGCACTCTTATTGTACTAAAGCTCTCTTGCTTTGTTACTAATTGGGTGTCCTATAATTTTTTTTTCCTAATTCCATAGCAGTCATCTTCTCTTTCTTTCATGTGTTATTGATGTGTACATATATAAATAAGTGAAAGACTTATCCATATAAATAATGCAGAAGTAAAATGTTATGAATGTGCAAAGAAAAAATGTAACAATGATTTCTGAGCACCGCTGCGTTGACCTTTGTCTCAGAGGTTCATCTGAAGCTAATGTTTTAATTAGCAGCATTGCCTGCAATTGACTTTCTAATTCTGTTGGCCATGCTGATTCAATTTTAGGCGCTTATTCAATTTTATTAATGGTTTCTGAAAAAACTGCAGTGCCACAGAAAAGATCTGTTCTTTCTACATAGGGAGCATACCAGATGACATTAAAGAACGAGTAAGTAGGAGCAATGGATAGAGAGGGTGGCACAGAAACATGGCTGTAGGCCTATCATGTAGGAACTGAGCAGAATTGAATTATGTGACGTGATTGTTTTGTTGTCTGTCACAGGGCCGAGGTGGCAAGGGAAGTATCTACGTGTGGGCTTCGGGAGATGGAGGAAGCTATGATGACTGCAACTGTGATGGCTACGCTTCAAGCATGTGGACCATCTCCATCAATTCAGCTATCAACGATGGCCGAACTGCCTTGTATGATGAGAGCTGTTCCTCAACCCTGGCGTCCACTTTTAGTAATGGCAGGAAGAGGAACCCTGAAGCTGGAGTGGTGAGTCAAGACTTTTTGGAATGTTACAGACAAAAGCCATAAAGCAATTAGTTGCAGGCAGAATTTTTATATAAAAATCTTGATTTTATTGGAACACTATATCTTTGGTTGTCAGATTTAACGATTAGGTTATGATGTTAAATATTTGGATTAGAAAAGCAAAGAAAAGTGAAGAATTAAAAGCAACAGTACAATGGCTTATAGAGCACAGTGAAAACTACCTGCCACCAACACAAGTGCCACTGCCATTTGATTTTGATTTAATACACTTTATTAATTCCCAAGGCGAAAATGTCTTTTCGCATGAGCCTTTGGGTGTCAATTTACATGTTAAGGGCCCAACAGAGTAGGATCCCTTCGAGCAGATTTGAATTGGCAACCAGCACAGATCCTTAGCCACCACAGTGCCACCGCTCCACCACTTGACTAGTGGGAAAATTCAACGGTGGCACACCGGACATCAGTGTTTTAGTTTTTAAATTTAATTGATTTTATTAAAATCAAATAACATTCCATGCACATAACTCAAGTTTTACAAAAAAAAAAGTTTGAAACAAATCAACCCGCACTCCTGAGAAAGAGAGCTAGGCCAGCAGAGTAAAACTTTATGCTAGTAAGTAAATAGATAAATGAATAAATGAATAAAAATAAATAGAATAAAAAAAGAGGGGAGGGAATCCGCTTCCTCAATTTAAATGCTTATTCTAAAATGCTATTGATTAGATCCTGCCAGGTTTTGAAAAACTTTTGTACAGATTCTCTAACTGCGAATTTTATTTTTTCCAATTTCTGATAGTATATAACATCAGTTACCCAATGACTTAGAATAGGTGAGTTAGGATTCTTCTGTTTCCTCCGGGCGCTCCGGTTTCCTCCCACAGTCCAAAGACATGCAGGTTAGGTGGATTGGCGATTCTAAATTGGCCCTAGTGTGTGCTTGGTGTGTGGGTGTGTTTGTGTGTGTCCTGTGGTGGGTTGGCACCCTGCCTGGGATTGGTTCCTGCCTTGTGCCCTGTGTTGGCTGGGATTGGCTCCAGCAGACCCCCGTGACCCTGTGTTCGGATTCAGCGAGTTGGATAATGGATGGATGGATGGATTCTTCCAGATGAACAAGATAAGTCTACATGCCAGTAGTGTAGTAAAGGCAGTCACAGTTCGTTTGTCCTTCTGCACTTTAAGTCCATCTAGAAGAGCACCAGACCCAGCTGTTAATGGGTTAGGAGGGATTGTGACTCCAAGGCTGTCTGACAGGCATTTAAAGATTTTGGTCCAGAATGATGTTAATTTGGTGCAGGCCCAAAACATGTGACCCAGTGAAGCTGGAGCTCAATTGCAAAGATTGCCCAGTTCAAGGTCCCCTGGAAACATTTTGGACAATTATAAACGAGAAAGATGTGCTCGATATATAATTTTGAGTCGAATAATTGTATGCTTTGCGCATATGGAGCTCGAGTGGATTCTCTGCATTGCTACCATCCTCTCCTTTTCTGAGATGTTGAGTGAGAGACTGTACTCTGGGATCTTTGAAAGGCAGGGACTGTAAAATGTTTTAATATATTGCAGAAATGCTGTCTGAGTCCTCAAGACTGATCAATATTTTACCGGCATAGAGGTTGGTGGGAGGTGAGGAAAATTGTGCAGGTTCTGTTTAGCAAAGTTTCTGATTTGAAGGTAGTGAAAGAAATGTGTTACTGGAAAGTTAAATTTGGAGTGTAATTGTTCGTAGATTGATGGATTAAAAGCCAGAAGTCGACATGACCACCATCATCAAGTCCTTCCAAGAGAACCCTAAATACAAAGAGGACTGTTTCATTTATGCTAGGGAGAATGTCCAGAGGGGACTGGGTGGTCCCGTGGCCTGGAACCCCTGCAGATTTTATTTTTTCTCTCCAGCCGTCTGGAGTTTTTTTGTGTTTTTTCTGTCCTCCCTGGCCATCGGACCTTACTCTTATTCAATGTTAATTAGTGTTATCTTATTCTAATTCTTACTTTGTCTTTTATTTCTCTTTTCTTCATCATGTAAAGCACTTTGAGCTACATTATTTGTATGAAAATGTGCTACATAAATAAATGTTGTTGTTGTAGGATGGAAAGACGTTGTCTGTGTACAGATCTCTAAGTGATTGAATCCTGAATGTTTTCCAGACATTAAAAACTACATACGGTTGAGAGGGTGGAAAAAGGTGGTCCTCGTGCAGAGGTGCCACAGATAAAAGATTCTTTATCTTAAAATACTTCCTATATTGGTTCCATATTCTGAGTGAGTGAAGCACAATTGGGTTGTTAGTATATTGCCGATGACTTGTACTTATTGGGGTACAAAGCAAGGAATATAAAGAAGTACTGCAGGATTTTATTTCCATTGTGGACCAGGCCTGTGTATGTTCATCTACTTGTGTCCAGGTTTTATAGTTTGTATGTTTGCTGCCCAGTAATAAAATTGAAAGTTAGGTAGAGCCATGCCACCTTCCACTTTAGGTCTTTGTAGGGTCGCTCTTTGGATACGTAGATGTTTTGAATTCCAAATAAATGAGGTTATGGTTGAATCTAATTTCTTAAAATATGATCTGTTGATGTATATTGGAATGTTTTGAAATAAAAAGAGAAGCTTAGGAGGGATATTCATCTTAACAATGTTAATTCTTCCAGCTGGTGTGAGATGGAGGGTTGACCATCTATGCAAGTTTTAGTTTTAAGAAAGAAAATCCACATTTCATCAATTGCCTGATGTTTTTAGAATGTTATTTTTAGAGTCTCTTTCATCGACTGTTTGCCATGCATAGTGTGGGATTGGCAATGTGTTCATGTGTTCAATGATGACGATGAGCATGTGACGTCACCGTGACTATCTTTATAAAGCTACTCCACTTATACTTCAGCATCCAAAAAAAAATAAAGAGGAGACTTCATATTGAGAAAATAAGTTTCAAATGTTCTGGCAAATAATTCTTGGATATTTCCACAGATGAAGCACTGGAAGGGTAAATATTCACTCAGAGGCACGTAATGGGCCCGTGGCAGGAATTGAAGCCCTGACTTTTTAATTTACACTGCTACTCAGTAATGGGGTCAGTACCTATTTGAAACAGTGCCTGTTTCTGTGGCACTTACTCTTTCAATTCAAGTAAATTCCTACAAGCAGGTCCAGGTGTACACGGTGGTGCACCCTTGAACACATTGTGTATTTTACTCATTGAATGGCCGGATTAAGTCAAAATCGTTCTAATAAGTACACAGTATTGGGGTAAGGAAGACACAAGTTCCAACGTAAGGCTGTTATACTCACAGATCAGGGCAGTGGTACATGTTCATTATCACATGCAAGCAAGAAGATCACTGTATTCCATGACCATTCTGACCCAATGAAGTTGTGACCCTACAGTCTTCTTCTTCCTTTGCTAGGGCTCAGTTGCCTACCCTCCACATCATCCTATTCCCTCAACCTCTCCCTCTCATATCTCTCTACACACAGCCCTACCGCATACAACCTGAGCCTCGGTCTCCCCTTGGACGTTCTCCATGTCACAGATCTTTTCCTGACTCTATCAATCATCTACCCCATTGTTTTTCCTAACCCAATGCCCACACATCTCCATCTAGCATCTCTGATTTTCTCACTGATGCTTACCACTCCTTCCCTTCTCCTAACCTCTTCATTCCTCAGTCTGTCTCTCATTGAGACACCCAAAGCCCACTTCAGCATTCTCTCTTTTTTAACATTTTATCGATTTTATTAAAAGCAAAAACACTCCATACAAGCAAGTCAAATTAACCACTTCAGCATTCTCATTTCACTTCTCACAGGTTCTTCATTTGTTTTTCGTACTGCCAATATTTTCACACTGAAGTTCATTTAACTACTTGCATTGGCTTGTTAAACTGATCTTTAACTTTACTTTGATTGACATCCTTTTATCTCCTTGTACTTCCTGCCGTCTCTTCCATACTGCCTTTATTCTCTCACCTATTTCCACTTGAAACGTCCCCCTCACGGTTATATCTGATCCATTTAAACATCTCTACCTTCTTCATGTCTAAGCCCGCTTTATCCTGCATTAACAGTCTCTCCCCTCTCCTGCTACCACGAACCATGGCCTCCGATTTTCCAGCCCTCCTTTCAATCTTGCCTGTGCCAAGGCCCCCTGCCATTCAATTGTCTTTCCTTGTAATTCTTCCAATGACTTTACGTGCTCACAGGGTCACCACCATATAACAGTTCTTGGAATTCAGCCACTCCTGATACTCTCACTAAGTGCATCCACCACAAGTACAAAGAGGAAAGGGATAAGAGCCAAGGCTTGATGCTAACCGACTTGGACATTAAAAATGTCTGTTTCTCCATATGCAGTTTTAACTGTTGTTACTGATCCACATATATCATTTCAACCGATCTTTTCAGCTTTTCCGGAACTTTCCTCTTCCTTAGACTCCAAAGCACTGTATCTCTTGGGACACAAAGCCTTTTTTAAATCTAAAAGTGCATAATATTGCTTTTCATTTTCTTCTAACCTTCATCTCTGAAATTGACATATAATAAATGTATAGTTTTTCCCATTTAAGGAACCCATACTACATTTGTTTAAAAGAAAGAAAGAAAGAAAGAACTAATGAACAAATGAATGAACGAATGAACTAACTTACTTACTTACTTTATTTTTTCCTGGGGGAAAGTTGGCTTTTTACAGAAGCTCATTGAATAAGTAAATACACATACACATACACTATTATCTAAACACACAGTAGATTGACTAAAAAAGAAAGAAATCTTCTGTCTTGGTAGTCCCAGTCCCAGTCCCAGTGAGGCCTTATGCAGGCATGTTGCTATTGATACAATGGACCCCCGTAGACAAACTTCTGCTGAATAATTTGTTGGCTGACAGTCCTCAGTGTTGGTGTGTCAGAGAGGGGATGTGCAGCATTGGTCATAATGACACTCAGTTTTGTTTTAATTCTCACCTATGACCTCCTGGGGGTCCAGAGTATGTCACATAACTGAGTCTGCACTTTTAATTAGCATGTTGATTCGGTGGGCCTCTCATGAAGTGATGTTACCACCTCAGCACAACACAGAGTAGAAAATCACACAGAAAATCACAGAGTTACAGAAGATGTGAAGGATGTCACTACTTACATTAAAGGAATGTATTCAAATAAGAATAAATAGTCTGATCGGCCTTTCTTATATTGTTCCTCTGTGTTATGTGACCAGCCCATTGATATGTCATTGATGTGGACCCCCTAAAGGCGGTTTAGCAGTACACCACCTTTACATCCACTTCATGAATCGTGTACTGGGCGTAGAGGCTCTTTGGTGCAATGAAAGTCAATAACCAGTTGCTGGTTTTGGTGATGTTGCTGTGCAGACAATTCTTTCTGCACCAAGGAACAAAGTTCTTGTATCATTACAAGTCCTCTTAATGTTTCTAATACTTTCATTTTGATATTTTTGTAGTAGTAGGGTGATGTACAGTGTTCACTATTATGGATGCAATGAGAAATTAAGCAAAATGACACCTTTGATTAGATAACTGAATAGCTCACAATATGCAAGCTTTCAAGGCAGCTCAGGCCCCTTCTTGAGGCAAGCTGTAGTGATTAACACTTTCATAAAATGTTCTATTAACTTAAATCCCATAATAGTTTCCACAGTCTCTCTTGTTTTTAAACAAAGAAATTAAGTCACTCTTTCTCTAGTCGTTCCAAAGTGCTTCCACCAGTTCCAGGAGCTAGTCCTCTCCATCTTCCTCCAGTGCTTTCAGCATCATGTCAGTCCTCCTGAGGGTTCAGGTGCTTTTGTTTCTTTTTTACACTTCTTATTTTCAACTTTTTGTATTTCCATCACTGGCCCTTCTATTTTTCCAACACCTGTATGTCAAGTTGCTCCTGTTGTTCTCTGAATTTAATAGTTGCTCATAGTATTCCTTCCATCTGTTCTTAATAACTCTCATTTTTCAGGATATTTATATGTCAGTCCTTAAAAGTACACATCCCCTTTCTAGATCTCACTTTCTCATTTTCTTTTTTTGCTATCTTATACAGATATCTTTCTGCTTTTCCAGTTTCCAATTCCCCATATAGATCGTCTTCTGCCCTTGCTCTTGCTATCGTCACTGCTCCTTTTGTCTTTCTGTTTGACTCACTGAGTGCATTTATATGCTCTTTAACAACCCGGTTATTCACAGAAATCTGGTTTGCAAAATGCCATGTAAATCCTTATTCTGGTTCGAGAAGCCTGGGTATTGTTCTCTGAGAAACCTGGTTAACAGAAGTCCATATCTCCACAAATAACCCAGTTACTTGGTCATGTGAGTTCTTTGTAGTGTGCACATGTCTGTTGCACTCTGTTTGCTTGCTTAGCTTCACACATGCATTCAGTAGCTGTGGGTAGAAGCACCAAGAAGATCAACTTCCTGAGTCAAAATCTCAGACTATCGCAGTATTCGTTCTCCTTGTTGTAATAACTTGTCTCAGTATTTCAGGAACGGCTAAATTTATGTTGATGAGATAAACATAATCTTGGCAGCACAATCTGGGGTGCAGCAGGGTAACTCTCCCATCAGATCCCACATCTTAATCCTTCAATGTCTACACCTTTTCCTAGACTTGCTTCCTTTCATTGTCAAATCCATCACCAGAAGCCTGAGCTTTTTTAAGGCCTCCTTTGATATTACTTTAAAGTTCACAGCAAACTTTCTGACAGATCTTCTCATCAGAATGTAATCTACCTGACTTTGAAGTCCACCGCTCTCATATGTTATCAGATGCTACTTCACATTCTGGAAACAATTGTTCAAGCACATCAGCCCAAAACTCACTGCCATTTCCAAAACATATTCTACCTGTTCATTTCTTTTTCCAGTTCCATATCCACCATATTTAACCCTCCTTACGTGTTACTCTTCGCTCCCACTCTTGCAGTGATATTTCCCCCCAAGGATAAATTGATTCTTTTTGTCCTGTATCCCATTTGCTTTCAGGTGTCCTCTCTAAATACGTCATTCTCTTCTTCTCAGCATCCCATTTGAGGTGCACAAGCTGATATTATCTTCATAATTTAATATCCCAATAATAATCTTGTGTTAACTAATCTACCGTTGACCCTCCTAACTTCACTCACCTTATCCCACGCCATTAATATATTTTAAAACCATTCCCTATCTCACTAGATCATAATCCCTTTCATTTTGTTTCATGTGAGTACTTCTGTTCCTCTCTCTAAAACATCCACTATTTCTATTACCCTACATGTTATAAATTCTACATTTCCCAACTTTAGTACTCTGATATTTCATTCAATTCATTAATCATAGTCCTATCCATCATGGTATGCCTAGTTCAGTTCTGACACCAATAAGGAGATCCCAGCTTGCGGTGTGCCCCCTTCCTGATTTCTTATTCTTTTGCATGTTTGTCACACAAAATGTTTCTGATCATCAAACACATGTAACCATTAGTCAAATATAACACAAGTAAACACAAAATGCAGTTTTTAAATGATGGTTTTTATTATTAAGGGAGAAAAAAAATCCAAACCTACATGGCCCTGTGTGAAAAAGTAATTGCCCCCTTGTTAAAAAATAACCTAACTTTGGTGTATCACACCTGAGTTCAATTTCCGTAGCCACCCCCAGGCCTGATTACTGCCACACCTGTTTCAATCAAGAAATCACTTAAATAGGAGCTGCCTGACACAGAGAGGTAGACCAAAAGCACCTCAAAAGCTAGACATCATGCCAAGATCCAAAGAAATTCAGGAACAAATGAGAACAGAAGTAATTGAGATCTATCAGTCTGGTAAAGGTTATAAAGCCATTTCTAAAGCTTTGGGACTCCAGCGAACCACAGTGAGAGCCATTATCCACAAATGGCAAAAACATGGAACAGTGGTGAACCTTCCCAGGAGTGGCCGGCTGACCAAAATTACCCCAAGAGCGCAGAGACGACTCATCCGAGAGGTCACAAAAGACCCCAGGACAACGTCTAAAGAACTGCAGGCCTCACTTGCCTCAATTAAGGTCAGTGTTCACGACTTCACCATAAGAAAGAGACTGGGCAAAAACGGCCTGCATGGCAGATTTCCAAGACGCAAACCACTGTTAAGCAAAAAGAACATTAGGGCTCGTCTCAATTTTGCTAAGAAACATCTCAATGATTGCCAAGACTTTTGGGAAAATACCTTGTGGACTGATGAGACAAAAGTTGAACTTTTTGGAAGGCAAATGTCCCATTACATCTGACGTAAAAGGAACACAGCATTTCAGAAAAAGAACATCATACCAACAGTAAAATATGGTGGTGGTAGTGTGATGGTCTGGGGTTGTTTTGCTGCTTCAGGACCTGGAAGGCTTGCTGTGATAGATGGAACCATGAATTCTACGGTCTACCAAAAAATCCTGAAGGAGAATGTCCGGCCATCTGTTCGTCAACTCAAGCTGAAGCGATCTTGGGTGCTGCAACAGGACAATGACCCAAAACACACCAGCAAATCCACCTCTGAATGGCTGAAGAAAAACAAAATGAAGACTTTGGAGTGGTCTAGTCAAAGTCCTGACCTGAATCCAATTGAGATGCTATGGCATGACCTTAAAACGGCGGTTCATGCTAGAAAACCCTCAAATAAAGCTGAATTACAACAATTCTGCAAAGATGAGTGGGCCAAAATTCCTCCAGAGCGCTGTAAAAGACTCATTGCAAGTTATCGCAAACGCTTGATTGCAGTTATTGCTGCTAAGGGTGGCCCAACCAGTTATTAGGTTCAGGGGCAATTACTGTTTCACACAGGGCCATGTAGGTTTGGATTTTTTTTTCTCCCTAAATAATAAAAACCATCATTTAAAAACTGCATTTTGTGTTTACTTGTGTTACATTTGACTAATGGTTAAATGTGTTTGATGATCAGAAACATTTTGTGTGACAAACATGCAAAAGAATAAGAAATCAGGAAGGGGGCAAATAGTTTTTCACACCACTGTATAGGGCACACCAAAGCATTTCTAGCATTGTTATACTCATCTGGCAGAGCTTACAATTTGGCCTCAAATTTTATTTAATTTAAGTTCAATTCATTTTTTTTTGTGCATAGTTCTCTTCATTGAGTGCAGATGCAGTATGCTATGTGACAAGTTCTCAGGTAAAACTCAAGTATAGATTTTACAAATTACTTAATTCAGAACTAGTACACATAAATACACAGATTTGCTTACACCCAAAGCAGAAACTGATTTACGTAAATGAAAAGCAACCATATCTGTCCAATAATTAATTGTTGAACCATAGCCACTGGAGGAAAGGAAAACAAAAACTGAAGTCAGAAACATCTCTGGAGAAAATAAACCACTCGGGCTGTTCATTGTCAATTGTAAGAAAGACCATCAAAGGCAAAGTTAAACATAGCCGGAGTTCTGGAGATCTTGGCCAACTAGCTGCCCAAAACATCCAGGGTGTTGTATGCTCTGAAGATTAAGTTGCCTCTAAGGAGAGATAAGTAATACAGTATTTACATGTAAGTAAGAATTTAACCTTTCTCTGTCCATGTGACAATAATGACCCCATAAACCTACGTACAATACACCAAGCAGCCACAACATTAAAACCACTGGCAGGTGAAGTTAAGCACATTGATTATTTTTTTTAAAATGGCACCTGTTGTGGGGTGGGATGTATTAGGCAGCAAGTGTACAGTTAGTTTTTGAAAGTGTTGGATGCAGGAAAAATGGGAAAGTGTAAAGATCTGAGTGCCCTTGACAAGGGCCAAATTGTGATGGCTGCATGAGTGGGCCAGTGGTTAATACCTACCAAAAGAGGTCCAAGGGAGTACAACATGTGGACCAGCACCAAAGGCTTATTGATGCTTTTAGGGAGCGAAGGTTAGCCCATTTGGTCCTATCCCACAGAAGAGCTACTGTAGCACAAATTGATGAAACACTTAATGCTGGCCATGAGAAAAAGGTGTCTGAACACACAGTGCATCACAGCTTGCCATGTATGTGGCAGTGTAGCCACAGTCCATTCAGTGTGCCCAAACTGACCACTGACCACTACTGAAAGTGCCTACAATGGGCACATGAGCATCAGAACTGGAAGACGCTGGCATAGTCTGGCGACTTTTAGATCATATGGATGGCTGGGTACGTTTGTGTCATTTACCTGGGTAAGAGATGGCAGCAGGATGGACTATGGGAAGAAGGCACGTTGTCAGAAACAGTGTGATGCTCTGGGCAATGTTCTTCTGGGAAACAATGGGTCCTGGTATTCACGTAGCTATCACCTTGACTCATATAACTTACCTAAATACTGATGCAGGCTACGTACACCATTTCATGGCAATGTTATTACATGATGGCAGTGGCCTCTTGCAACTGGATAATGTGCTCTGTCACGCTGCAAAAATTGTTTAGGAAAGGACTGCAGAATGTAACAATGAGTTCAAGGTGTTGAACTCGGCCTCCAAATTCCCCAGATCTCAATCTGATCATGGATCTGTGGGAAGTACAGGAAAAACAAGTCAAAGTTCATGGAGGCCCCACCTCACAAATTACAGGATGTAAATAATCTTCTGCTAATGGTTTAGCGGCAGACACCAGAGGACACCTTCAGAGGTGTTGTGGGGTCCATGGCTCAATGTGTCAAAGCTGTTTTAGTGGCACAATAGTAGGCTGGTGGTTCTAATGTTGTGGCTACTTGGTGTATGCGACTACCAATATATTACACTATCGACAGAATCAGGTACGATAAAGACACTCCTTGTGCTCATGGATACAAACTTATACAGCACACAATATTCTTTTAAAATGTGTCTTTAAGCCACAAATTTATATTACAGTATCAGTTCTTACAAATACTTTTGGGCAGATCCTAAAATAATAAAATATACACATAGATCAATGCAAAACATATTAAGTTTTAACCCTGCGCCATGTCACTAACGACATGTTCGTTGGGCATCTTGCTTTTGATGGGACCACCTTATTGTGTGATAATCCTGCCATTCACCTGCTATTTATGAACTGTCACAAGAACGTAGGCAGGTATCCAGTAAGGCAGTTACTTATAGTACAACCAACTGAGCATACAACATTTCACATCACCATGATTTCATTTTTACATACTTTTCTTTTTATATTTAGTAGAAAGAGGGAAACAAGAACCAATCTGTAAGTCTTTGTTTCCTTTTAAAGAGTGCCTTTCTAAGTGAGGATAACCAAAAGAGATGTTATGTTGTAAACAATACAATCAATAGTACCACAAATAGTGTGCTAAAACAGAGGCCTGCAGATACGTGGCAGCCATCCAGCCCGTGAGTCAGAGCTCGCAAAAGTTGGAGGGCAAATTGTGGAGAGGAGAAGAGATAACGTTCCAGTTTATTTTAGTTAACTAAACAGTAAATCCGTGAACGCTACCATTAATTGTTGTGAATTCCCAGCACGGTCACATTCAATACTCACAGAATAGGGTCACAACGCGATGTGTCACCTGCAGGTGACCATAGTGAGGAGGGAGGCGGGGAGCAAGCAGCTTTTTATTAAGAGAGAAGCGGAATGATAAGCTATCTGCGTAATTAGCTGAAGCCACAGAGAAAGGCCAGTGCTACAGCATGTTGAATATGCGCTCCGTGCTGTGTTGCTTTATCAAGTAAAAGGTGACTCAAGTGTTTAACATTACAAGGAAATATCAGTGCATCTGCAATAAATGAGAAAAAGGGAACTGAATGGATATTTATTATCTTGACAGCTCTGAAATGTAAGAAGTGAGGTGAGCATCATTTTATTATATTTCTCTCCAAAGATGACATTCTGATTTGCTCTTTTCCGTGCATGGTCTGACAGATGTATCAATTTTGCGGAGCCAAACAACCCATCATGTACATCTGGGTGACATTCCAGACCCCAAGGGGCAATGAACCTTATTGTCTTTTTTTTTTATATCTTCATCTTGGTTGGCATGATATGAAGCTCCTGTTGACCTGTTGATCTGTCAGCTCCCATTCACACTCCTGGAGCTTCCAGATAGAAGTATGGAGTATCGGGGTGATATTTGTACCTTTTTGTGCTGTTTTTCTTTTCATTACCTTTTCATTTCATTTGCTTATCAAGTTATGAATAATGGCATCTTTCTAAAGATCATGACTTTTGAGACAAAACCAGACACAGTCATCTATGTAGAGTCTGCTGTATTTGGTCCATACTTCAAATGGAGGAGAAGTTTAAAGAAGAGCTTGATTCTGAAAACTGTTTAGGTGGGATGAACCCTCATCACAAACACAAACACACACACAAACACACACACACACGCACAAAGACATCGTGATTCAATTCATTGCCTTTAAGTCATGCCCTTTATATTAAACAAATGGAGGTGTTGTTGTAACATTGGACCTTCTGAATCTTAACCTGGCTTAAAGAAGCTGCCTCAATAGTATTTGTTAGTGATTAAAATTAAATGGACAGAGAGCATGGCAGAACTTGGAAGAATCCAATTCCCTTTCTGATGTCAATGTTTCCTCTCTAACATTTACACATTTATTTTCTTATCTGCTAAATGAAGTAGAGTGTCTAGGGGATCCAGAATCCATTCTGCCCTCAAAAGGACCAATTGAAGGTACCAATTCCTTGAAACTCCCTTCAGATGCCTGAGGGCAACTCACATTTTTCTATCTGTTCTCACAAAGGTCTACAGGTGCACAGCAGAGTCCATCCTTACTAGACGCATAACATCCTGGTATGGCACCTGCTCTGCTCAAGACCGTAAATCACTGCAGATGTTGGTGAAGGTGGCACAGAATATTACTGGCACCCAATTGCCTTCTATTTAGGACATACTGTATACAACACTCGCCTGTCTAATTGGTCAGTTTGGCTTTGGTGACATGATCAAAAAAAGATGTGAAGATGTATGAGGCACACAGAGACAGTGACCTTCAAAAACGGCAGGAATAAAATGAGACAGAAGGTGAAAAAGATGCCTCAAAAATAATGACAGAGTGTGAGACGTAAACTTTACAGGAATGCGCTTGAGAAAGGGAGCGCCGGTGAAGAGATGTTTAAACACACATGAATATGGATGAAAGGTACTGAAGGTACATGCAGAGCAAGAAATAGCAAATATTTTTGAATTATTCTATTACCTGTCTCTATACATTGTGTTCAGCAATACAGGGGCGCCGCATGGGACTGTACTTTCTCCGGTCCTGTTCAATCTATATACATCAGACTTCCAATATGACTCGGAGTCCTGTCACGTGCAAAAGTTCGCTGATGACACTGCTATTGTGGGCTGCATCAGGAGTGGGCAGGAGGAGGAGTACAGGAAGCTAATCAAAGACTTTGTTAAATGGTGCGACTCAAATCACTTACATCTTAACACCAGCAAAACCAAGGAGCTGGTGGTGGATTTTAGGAGGCCCAGGCCCCTCATGGACCCTGTGATCATCAGAGGTGACTGTGCAGAGGGTGCAGACCTATAAATATCTGGGAGTGCAGCTGGATGACAAATTGGACTGGACTGCCAATACTGATGCTCTGTGTAAGAAAGGTCAGAGCCGACTATACTTTCTGAGAAGGTTGCCGTCCTTCAACATCTGCAGTAAGATGCTGCAGATGTTCTACCAGACGGTTGTGGCGAGTGCCACCTCTTCTACGCAGTGGTGTGCTGGGGTGGCAGCATAAAGATGAAAGACGCCTCACGCCTGGACAAACTTGTTAAGAAGGCAGGCTCTATTGTAGGAGTAAAGTTGGACAGTTTAACATCTGTGGCAGAGCGACGGGCATTAAGAAAACTCCTGTCAATCATGAATAATCCACTGCATCCACTGAACAGTGTCATCTCCAGGCAGAGGAGTAGCTTCAGTGACAGACTTTTGTCACTGTCCTGCTCCACTGACAGACTGAGGAGATCGTTCCTCACCCACACTATGCGACTCTTCAATTCCACCCGGGGGAGTAAATGCTAACTTTTTTTTTTCATTTTTATTACTATTTAATTTAATATTGTTTCTTTGTATCAGTATACTGCTGCTGGATTATGTGAATTTCCCCTTGGGATTAATAAAGTATCTATCTATCTATCTATATATACTGTATCATACAATATCTGCCAAATAATACAAAGAGTACATGTCACCCTTATTGGGGTTTTATAGGTGTGTAAGAATGTTGTCCAATTTTGGTGAGCCTGTGTGAATTGCAGCCTCAGTTGCCTGTTCTTAGCTGACAGGAGTGGCACCCGCTGTGGTCTCCTGCTGCTGTAGCCCATCTGCCTCAAGGTTCGACGTGTTGTGTTCAGAGATGCTCTACTGCACGCCTCGGTTCTATCGAGTGGTTATTTGAGCAACTATTGCCTTTCTATCAGCTCAAAACAGTCTGACTATTCTCATCTGACATCAACAATGCATTTTTGCCCAGGGAAGTGCCGCTCACTGGATATTTTCCCTTTTCTAGACAATTTTCTGTAAACCCTGGAGATGGTTGTGCATGAAAATCCCAGTAGATCAGCAGTTCCTGACATACTCAGACCAGTCTGTCTGGCACCAACAACCATTCCAAGTTCAAAGTCACTTCAATCACCTTTCTTCTTCATTCTGATGCTCGGTTTAAACTTCAACAGGTTGTCTTCACAATGTCTACAGGCCTGAATGCATTAAGTTGGTGCCGTGTGATTGGCTGATTAGATATTTGTATTAAAAAGCAGCTGAACAGGTGTACCTAATAAAATGTGCAGTGAGTGTATATAAATTGCATGCTATGTATAATCTATCTATCTATCTATCTATCTATCTATCTATCTATCTATCTATCTATCTATCTATCTATCTATCTATCTATCTATTTTTTATATTGTATTTTTGTTAAATGTTTTGAGTAGATATGCAAGTGATAATTTCATAACAACAAACATGACTTGACTTGAGTAGTTCCACAAAAGTATCCCTCGATCAATTTACTGAAACTATCCTTCCAGAGCAGATTCATGGTTAGCTGTACCCCGTCTTGGCAGCAGTGGGCACAAGGCAGAGCCCAGTCCTAAGGAGGGCATCAGTAACTCCCAGAGAACACACTCACATTGAGTCACGCCAGACCAATTTAGAGTCACCAATTAAGTGCCTTTGAGGGAGGAATGTTAGATCCCAAACCCATGTAAATGTGATGAGCGTTAATGTAGAACTGAGTCTCGTGGAAATCCAGCATGCCACTAGACTAGTGCTATAATAAATGCTCCCTGAATGCCCCCTTCAATTATTTGTAATTTGCAGGTTTTCATTTGAGCCTCTATTCGAATGCTCTTGAGAATAGCAGGACATTAATTGCACATTCTACTAATGCAGTAAGTACACTATACGTTACAGCGCGCATAATGAGCTGCATTTTCAAGTGAACCCTCTACTCTAATTGTCTGCTGCTCCATTCTAGCTGAGATGCTGGAGAGCTGATTGTAAGAGATGATTTACACTTCTGCTGACATTTGTCATCTTTTTCTTTGTCACCACAGGCTACCACCGATTTGTATGGAAACTGCACCCTGCGCCACTCAGGGACTTCAGCTGCTGCTCCAGAAGCAGCCGGGGTGTTTGCCTTGGCCTTAGAAGCAAAGTAGGTATCTGCAAATAGAACAGAAAAAGTTGGCACCTGGTTCAAAAATATGTGTGATGATTGGAATTAAGGAGTGGCAAAGCAAACAAAGCTGTGAAAGGCATTTAAACTTGCGGGCTGTGGCTCAGTATTCTAATTGTCAACAGCCAACATTATTTGCTTAGTTTTAGTTTGCCCTCCATCATCTTCCATGGTAGACATTTCATGTTGATGACAGCACCTCTGTTGTTTTCAGTTCCTGTGGGGCGTGGTGTGGTGTCGCTCTGTTACAATATCTGCCATCATATGCTCCACAGTCAGTGAGCTTTATCATCCTGTTATTGGCTGAGCAACCACATTCAGTGTGTGCTGCTTTAGAGCTGCAACTGGCTAACCACCTTGTGTCTCTCATATATATAAAAGACACGGTTCTCTTCTGGTTAGATGTGATGCTATGGCTGAGGCTTAAAAGTAGTGAGCATTCATGTGTCAAAGAGGCAGCACAATGACATGAAAGCCACCTCTAGGGTGTTTGAAGGCCAGGGTGTTCTCTTAAACAATGGAAATCGAGACATTTGTTATTTGGATCTGTTGATGTATTCACCTACTCTCTGACTGATGTGACTTGCTGCTCATAATACTCTTGGCAGACATTTTTTAGGTTAATGGACATTAGTTCCTCTAACCCATGAAAGACTTTCTATTGGCTCACAGGTAATTGTCTACGGTCTGCCACAAGGTAGAGCTGGTTGTTTTTATGTAATAACGGATGTGGCCTATGGGGGTGCACTGGACCCCAAACCCTGCATACAACCAAAGGTTATTTTTAGTTTCAAATAGTATCTTTGACAAGCTTCTTTTCCTTAGTGATACACCATTCTGTTCCATTAGAGCCAATCCAATCCTTTTCACTTTCTCACGTATGAAGTATAGGGAAAGTATTGTAATCATCCAAAAATCTGACCTCGAGATTTTGACGAATCTCGATGTTTTAGACCTCCCTTAGTCCGATTTACTCTCTCGTAGGGAAGTATTGTAATCATCCAAAAATTCAATTTCGAGATTTTGATGAATCTCAATGTTTTAGACCTCCCTGAGTCCGATTTACTCTCTCGTAGGGAAGTATTGTAATCGTCCAAAAATTCAGTTTTGAGATTTTGATGAATCTCGATGTTTTAGACCTCCCTGAGTCCGATTTACTCTCTCGTAGGGAAGTATTGTAATCGTTCAAAAATTCCGTTTTGAGATTTTGATGAATCTCGATGTTTTAGACCTTCCTGAGTCCGATTTACTCTCTCGGAGGGAAGTATTGTAATCGTCCAAAAATTCAGTTTTGAGATTTTGATGAATCTCGATGTTTTAGACCTCCCTGAGTCCGATTTACTCTCTTGGAGGGAAGTATTGTAATCGTCCAAAAATTCAATTTCGAGATTTTGATGAATCTCGATGTTTTAGACCTCCCTGACTTTCTCGTATACGAAGTACTGTATAGGGAAAGTACTGGAATCCTCTAAACATTCCATTTCGAGATTTTGATGAATCTCAAAATTTTAGACCTCCCTGAGTCCGAAAATACCATTTTTGGAATTATATCTGTGTGTCTGTCTCTGTATGTGTGTGTGTATGTAAACACCATAACCTGAGTACTCTTTCATTTAGATTAACCAAATTTTGCATACAAGTATTAGGTACAAAATGCAGATTTCTATTAACTTTTGAGCAACTTCTGCTAGCCGGAAGTGGTTCTTTTTTATTCATGCAGCTGCAGAGTCCAATTTATTCAATTTTACTTTTATAATACTTGTTCAATATATCATTCATTTGATTTGATTTGTTGTTGATAGTTCTTTAATGTACATAATATAAAAATATAATCATCGTCTTTCAGTTTACTCCTCAGATATCCATCCCCATATCTGAGGATAAGAGAAAGACTAGTGGAGATCACTCCTGATTTTTCTTTTCTCCTCCACTCTTACCAGGCGGGTGCTGTGCAGCTCCTTTGCCGACGCCAACTTTCTGAGCCAAGTAAAGTGCTCTCTTTTAACTTCCAGTGCTTAACCTATTGCCTCCAGGAAGCACTTCCATGTCAGGCATAACCACAATGGTCCTTGTACCGTGATTATCTGAGATCCCCCAGGACTGGCCCATGGAACCACAACTCTCATGCTTCCTTACAGCTATCCATAATGGAGCTTGCCAGACTGAATGCTGCCACCCAGTGCACAGGGGGACTCTCTGTCCATAGCAGACTGTCGCCCATTGTGTTGTCCTTCCCAGTTCCCAAATCTTTCCCACTGTTAGAATGCCAGGACCTAAGTAGCTAGTGAAATGTTCTTCCACATCTGGGTCCTGGCATGGAAAGGAGATATTGTCACTCCCTTTCTAACCTTCCATTATCCATATGGGCTTCATCCCTCGCACAGACAAGAAGGTGAAGGGTAGATCAAAATACAAAGCAAGGTTCAAAACTATAAAGGAAGTGAAAGGTATAAGGTGTTCAGTAGTTAATCACAATCCAAAATCAAAGTAGAAATCTTAAGTACGAAAGACTGAGAAATCACTAACAAATATTCACTCCCCATATTCTTTGCGTTCTTCACTGTAAACTCCGATACCCAGCAGTGAATTGGCAGTGAGACACAAGTTGTGACCCCTGAAATGGCAATGACATGCAGCTTCTGCGGAAAAGCATTATGTGTCAGGGAAGCTGCAAAATATTTTCAGCCATCTTAAAGCTATTTCAAAACACAAGATTAAATGTAGTGTTTAAATTCCTTGAGTGTCAAAATCACATAATAGATGTATAACTTTTATTCAAAAAAATGTAGGAAAAAAACTGCTGATCATAACAGCCTACCCTTCAATGTTTCTGCTCCTAAAAGATAAACCATTTATCACAAGTCCTTACAAAGTAAAAGCACTGAAAGAAAAGCAGAATCAGCTATAAAAAGTACTTTGTTCTTATAAGAATGTGGGGTTGCTGTATGTGCTTTAATTAAAAATGACACTGTAACCTCAAAAAGAGACATTCATGAATGCATCCTCAGTGTGTCCACCATTGTTGTGTGCAAAATTTTCCTCAAGAATTTTCTAAACACAGAGAAGAAGTTTTTGTTCCTCAAATTTTGTCAGTTCAGGTCCTGAGGCATCAAGGCATCAGCACACCAGAACACTTTGATGATGCTCTTACTGTGGAATGTTATGTTTGGTTTTACTTCAGTTTTAAGTAACCGATGTCAGTAAGTCAGTCATTACCCAACCTGCTATATCCTAACACAGGGTCACGGGGGTCTGCTGGAGCCAATCCCAGCCAGCACAGAGCGCAAGGCAGGAACAAACCCCGGGCAGGGGGGCACACACACCCATACACCAAGCACACACTAGGGACAATTTTGGATCACCAATGCACCTAACCTGCACTGTGGGAGGAAACTGGAGCACCCGGAGGAAACTCACGCAGACACGGGGAGAACATGCAAACTCCACACAGGCAGGATCCGAAAAGCGAACCCAGGTCTCCTTAATGCAAGGCAGCAGCGCTACCACTGTGCCACCATGCTGCCCTAAGTAACTAATGTTACAGGCTTAATTTAAAAGTGTTCTCCATCACTGTGTGTATGCTTACATGCATTTTCTTAACCTGTTATGCCATAACTGGCTCACAAAAGTAGTAAGAGTGTATCCTAATGGCACTGGACAAAAAGATGGATGGGACAGAAGTCCATAACATACACAGCCCCACTACATCATTCTCCCCAGGGAAATGATCTATCTATCTATTATATATTGCCTCTCTAGCCACAGTAAAAAAAACTCACATTGTTCCAGTGTGGTATTGAGGTGTCACCCACTGCACTCAGGTCCTAATCCAGGTGGTTCAGAGTGTGATGGGTGCAGCAACAGGCTCCCAACCTCTCCTCCTCCTCCTCTCTATCTATCTATCTATCTATCTATCTATCTATCTATCTATCTATCTATCTATCTATCTATCTATCTATCTATCTATCTATATTATCTTCATTTTGATCTTGATCTTTGTTTGTCCACAAATGAATTAGAAGAAGAAGCACTAGATGGCAGTAGAGAGACAGTTAAAACATAGGCATTGCATTAAGAATCTCCTCCAGGCTTATACTACTGAAGACTGTAGTACTCCAGTCACACCTCAAAACACAGACATTCAAACTAAACAAATTGTTGTGCTTTAAATTAACTAAAGAGATCTTCATTTAGATCTTGATCTTTGTTTGTCCGCGAATTCCATGCATGCGTAGACCACCTCCCAGTTTAGTACGTTGTTGTTACTCACGGATGTCAATAATGTGCCGGAATAACGAAAGGGGTGGTGGACAGCGTTACACTGTGTTACACAGTGCTGTGCATCTCACAGTTGTACTGTGGCTTGCTCACATGTCAGTGAAGTGATCCCTATTTATGCTTTAAAGAGCCTGGATACCTATGTGTCCCCCTTTTATAACCATTGCTCCGTGTATATTGCCTTACTCTTTGGATTGCCACAAAACAACCTGCGAGATTGGAGAAAGGTTGAGAAGACATCGTGAGAGGAAATGATAGCGTCGTGAAAACGAGATGGACTGTGAACGGACAAAAGCAGAAATGCTCCTACACCACCACATAATTACGATTCGGACAGTGATTCCGACTAGGCCGTTCCTATCAAATCAATGTCCAAGGGTTTTCTTTTGTAATTTTGTTTCCCTTATAAAAAATCATAATGCTGTACGACGAAGGGCCCAGTTCACGACTGGCAGCCGCCTTTAAACAGGGAGCTCTTCACAGACAACTTTAACACGCGCAACGTAGTTGGGCGCACATGGCTCGTCTATTATATAGTGCCTTTCACCTATACTGTTTAGACAAAAGTATTGGAAAACCTGACCATTACACCAGTAGGGACTTCCACGACACTGCATTCAAATACATAGGCTTCAATATGGAGTTGTCCCCACTTTGCAGTTATAACAGCTTTCACTCTTCTTGGAAGTCTTTCCAAAAGATTTTGGAGTGTTTCTATGGGGATTTGTGCCCTTTCATTCTGTAGAGTGTTTATTAGGTCAGGCACTGATGTTGGATGAGAAAGCCTGGCTTGCAATCTCCATTCCAGTTCATCCCAAAGGGGATTGATGGGGTTGAGGTCCATCCAACCACGTCTTCATGGACCTTGCTTTGTGCACTAGGGCACAGCATGCTGGAATAGAAAAGGGCCTTCTCCAAACTGTTTCCACAAAGTTGGGCACAATGCAGTCAGGCAGGTAACGTTGTCCTGGCATCCACCAAACCCAGACTCACCCATCTGACTGCCAAACAGAGAAGCATTTATTCATCAATCCATACAACACGTTTCCACTGCTTCACAGTCAAGTAGCAGTGTGCTTTTCACCACTCTATCTGATGCTTGGCACTGGACTTGGTGATGTGAGTTTTGCATGCAGCTACTCGGCCATGGAAAACCATTCCATGAAGCTCTCGCCACACAGCTAATGCCAGTAGAAGTTTGGATCTCTTCAGCTATGGAATCAGCAGAGCGCTGGTGAGACTCTGAGACTTTATGTGGTCTTCCTCTTTGTAGATGAGTTGCTGATGTTCCTAAATGCTTCCATTTTCCAATAATACCACTTACAGTTGACTGTGGAGTGTACAGCAGGGATGGAATTTCATGAACCGTCTTATTGCAAAGGTGGCATCCTATCACAGTACCATGCTTGAAGTCACTAAGCTCTTAAGAACGATCCATTTTGTTACATAAATGTTTGTAAATGGAGACCCGCATGGCTAGGTGCTTGATTTTATACACCTGTGGCAATGGGTTTGATTGAAACACCTGAATTTAATAATTAAGAGATGTGTCCCAATACTTTTGACCAAATAATCTATCTATCTATCTATCTATCTATCTATCTATCTATCTATCTATCTA
>JANRMT010061414.1:26925519-26937134 GCA_026402145.1 Polypterus bichir lapradei
CTATCTATCTATCTATCTATCTATCTATCTATCTATCTATCTATCTAACATACTAAGCACATTTACCAATTATTTAGCAATGTACAAACTCCACTCTGATTGTAGGTAGAGCATAAAGTGAGATAGGAACCATTGTGTGCAAAACAAAACAGGAAAACAGTAAGACCTATCAAGACACTCCCTATCACTTATCTGTCTTTTGATCATAAGAATCATGTCATTCTTCCACTACTGTGGCCAAGGCAGCCCGAACCTACATGGCAAGGAACATACTTTGCAATAAGTACCAGTCTGTTGCATGACATACACTCAGAGAAAGTTATTTTACAGAAAATCACGAAGAGCAGTAAAGCCACTTGTACAAGAAGTTCCTCAAACTTGAAAGCCGTGGTATGTTACACAGGAACTGGGACACGTTATCAGTGATGTAACCTGGGGTTCACTGAGTGCTTTGGGTCTTTCAACATCAGGCACCTTCACCCAGGTTTCCCAGTCGTGGTTCATCAAGCCCCAACTTGTGTCCCAGCAGCAACTGACCACGGCTCTGACCTCTTAATTCATTGACATCTGCCGACTCTCTCTCTGTGACTACAGTAGCTGATTTGATGGGTTTCCTCTTTGCCCCCTTCATGACACCCAGCAGCGTTGGGCCTTTGCACAATGAGCACCACGACCATTTGCGTGGTTGTTTCTGAGAAGATCATGTCAGGGAGGAGAGTTGTAAGCATTTAATTAAAAAAGAGGTTGTAAGGCTGAAATAAAACAATGGTCAAGATCTCCAGGCATTTGTCCTTATGCTGTCCCTGCTCGTTCCCCTGGACAGGTGAGGTGCTGTCATTATTAAGTTCTGCCCTTATTAACATGCAGGTGCCTTTTGCTTTATTTAAACAGAACTTGCGCAAACGCTGTATAAGGTTGAGTTCTTCTTGGTCTACAACATCTGCTTGTTTTCATGTTTAATACTAAGAATTTTGCGTGTCTCTTTCTCACTTTTGTAACCTGTTTTCACTTTTCAGAAATTTGCAAAACAGATGAAAATATTTTACACAATTAGGTTCAATTTATATTTTATTCATTGCGCCCCTTGGCAGGGAAGCTCTGAAGGAGAAATGTGATCTGTGAAGTCACAGGCTGGCAGCCATGCTTTCATTCCCTTTGATATTATTTCACTTCTAAAGAAATTGCTCGAAGTGTTTATAAATTTTTAATGTGCTTCTGATGTCCTGCACACTTAGAGTATTAAAAGTTCTGAATGCTGCACAGCTGCTTGTTTGTCGCTCTTGTGCCGATGTGGATGTTATTTTTCCATTTCGTGTCTAATGTTTGAATTAAGCTGGGCAGTTACTGTGGATCAGCACATCCTGACGTGGCTTGGCACAAGGATTTTACATATGTAGTTTGCTCAGCTCACTTTTGCAACACTTTCATCAATTTTCTTACTCTGTTATCCAGTTGTGTTGTACTGGGCCTTGCAAGGCAGCAATGCACCTTTTCGTGCCGCCATTTGGAAGCTGCCATGTATTTCTGCTGTTTTCACTTTCACAGTGTTAACAGCAAATGCTCCATCTGATTCTTTGCGTAGTAGATAGATGCACAGTGCCCTCCATGGTGTTGTTCCTTAATGTACCCCTCTGCACCCCAGTTTCAAATTACAAATCGAACAATTCAGATGTGATTAAAGTGCACATTACAGACTTTCATTTATGGTGATTTGCATACATTTCGGTTACACTTCACTTTTTCTACATTGCCCCTCCATTTCAGGGCACCATAATGTTTGGACACAGCAATGGCAGGTCTATTAAAGCTGCTGTCATATTTAGTTCTTTGTCACATATCCCTCACATGCAATGACTGCTTAAAGTCTGCGATTCATAGACATCACCAGGTGCTGAGGATCTTCTCTGGTGATGCTCTGCCAAGCCTCTAATGCAGCCATCTTCTGCTCCTGCTTGTTTTGGGGGCTTGTCCCCTTAAGTTTTCTCTTCAGCATATGGAAGGCCTTCTCAATTGGATTTAAATTGAGTGACTGGCTTGGCCATTCAAAAACTTTCCATTTTTTTAGCTTTGAAAAACTCCTGTGTTGCCTCGGCAACACATTATATCATTATCCTATTGTAGGATGAAGAGCCGCCCGATGAGTTTGGAGGTATTTACTGGAACTTGAGCAGCTCAGATGTTTCTACACACCTCAGAATTCATTGTGCCACGGCCGTCAGCAGTTCCATCATCTGTGAAGAAAAGTGTGTCAGGATCTGTGGCAGCCATACATGCCCAAGCCATAGCACCCCACCACCATGTTTAACAGATGAGGTGGTCTGCTTTGGATCTCGGGCAGATCCTTTTCATCTCCACACTTTGCTCTTGTCATCACTCTGATCAGGATCATCTTTGTCTTGTCTGTCCACAAGACCTTTCACAGAATTTTGCAGGCTCTTTGAAGTCCTTCTTCACAAACTGTAATCTGGCCATCCTGTTTTTGTGGCTAACTAATGGTCTGTGTCTTGCAGTGTGGCCTCTGAATTTAAGTTTTTGAAGTCTTCTGCAGATAGTCATCTCTGACACATCCACATTGGCCTCCTGAAGAGTGTTTCTGACCCGTTGGACGGACATTTTTGGGATTCTTCTGTCAGCAGTGGAGGTCTTGGCCTACCAGTCCCTTTGGGATTATTGAGCTCACCAGTGTGTTCTTTCTTCTTAATGATATTCCAGACAGTTGATTTAGGTCATCTTTAGGTTTTACTGATGTCTCTAATTGTTTTATTCTTGTTTTAAAGCCTCATAATGGCGTCTTTGACTTTCATTGGCACAGCTCTTGTCCTCATGTTGAATAATGGCAACAATAGACTCCAAAGAGTAAAAGCAAGCCGAGTTATCTTATGAAGCAATGAAACCCACCTGAGGAATCTCAAACACCTGTGACACCAATTGTCCCAAACATTATGCTGCCCGGGAGACCAAGCATAAAAAGTGTTGTCATTTCTACATGGCGTGACTGAAATGTGTACAAATGCCCTTAATTGAAAGTCTGCAATGTGCACTTTAATCACGTCTGAATTGTTTGAATTGTAATTTTAAACAGTGGAGCAGAGGGGGAAATCAATAGATAATGTGTCTTTGTCCCAAACATTCTGGAGGGCACTATATATGTGAGATGTAGCTATGTTCTCACCTGGGCCCTGCTTGTCCTTTCCAGAGGCTTGCTTTCATGAGCTGTGCTACTGTTTGTGGAAACCCTCAAAGTTTGTTATCACTCATCAGTGCTCAGTTTTCAAGGCAAGTACAGAAGAGCCTTGGCAAACAAAACCACTGACCTTTAGTATTTACTGAACTGCCTTGCAGTACGTCCAGTGTGAAAGATTACAAGAGGCATCTGTGACATTTCAAGGAAAGCACTTGAGATTAAAGAAACAAAAACTTACAAAAATACAATATCAGAGATGTCACAGATTAGTAACTGAGTAAAGCATTCTACAAATTATTTCTAAAGGAGGCTGGGACTCCACCATTAAGGGACAATAGCTGAAGAAAATGATAGCAAAAGTGTCTGCTTTTCTATGGTTAATTTCTAAAGGGAATAAAAAAGTACAAAAATGTGTTGAAATGTATATTAATTTAAAGACATTATATATACCTTTACAGGAAACAGAACGCTGATTCTAAAAAAAGAAAGTGTGTGCATATTAGCTGCAGTTTTAATAGTAACAATATTTTCCATTATCAAATATTACCTTATGGAAGCAGATAAATTGGGCCTTGTACAGCAGATTCTTAGTTAGCTTGTTTTATGAAAGGGTCAGCCATAACTTCATAGTGCATTGCGTACATTTCTGTGGTTGTTGTTGTTTTCTTCTCTGTATCTGCTTTCTTTAATTTCTCAGCCCAAATCTAACCTGGCGTGACATGCAGCACCTCACGGTGTTAACCTCGAAGAGAAACCAGCTTCATGATGAAGTTCATAAATGGCGACGAAATGGTGTTGGCCTTGAGTTCAACCACTTGTTTGGATATGGCGTTCTAGATGCTGGTGGAATGGTGAAGATGGCCAAAGACTGGAGGACAGTGCCAGAGAGATTCCACTGTGTGGGAGGATCAGTCCAAGACACACAGTAAGTGACTTTAAGCTATGGAAGATTACTTGTGGTAAAATTACCGTATATACTCATGTATAAGTCAGGTCTTAAAACCCGAAAAAATCAATCATAAAATCAGACCCCAGCTTATATGCCTGTTCAAAAATGAGACACTCCATTTTTTTTTATTACATCTTCTTGCCTCCTCCAATCTCGCATCAATTTCTCAGACGCATCGAATTTTGTTACAGCAGAGCAGTTACCAATTTCTTTTGCCACTTCACTGACTTTTAATTTAAAACCAGCTTCTTATTTTCTTTTGATTGAACACTCCATCGTAGATAAGGGATGCTCTTACGATAAAGGTGTATAAGGGTCTAAGATACAAAAAACACAAAACAGTGAAAACGTTGCTTTAGAATTGTTCGGGTATTACCGTATGGTGGGCACAATACATAGAAAAAAGGCAGTGTGCTCCGTGGTCACTCTCTTCGGTGGGCGTTGGCATATCATAATCTCTTGGATCAATAGCGTGAGTTTTCCGCATTCAACTTATAAGACCGACATTATAAAATACCAGAAATTATACTGTAAAATCAAGTCCTGACTTATCCGCAGGAGAAGTTACCTGCGAGTATATATGGTAAACGCAATCCAACATGTTAACTACACTGAAATGCAATACAAATGTAAGTGGGATATTTAATTTTGCCACGGTTTCATTATGTCTTAATTAAAAAAAGATGATTGATTGTTTTTCACTATGGCATGCGATTTTCGTATCAGTTTAAAATGCAATTCAAAAGCATATTGCATTTTAATTCATGTCCATAGATTGCGTGCCATAACTAAAAGAAAAGCAGATGTATTGCATTTCAGTGGTAGCTTTGTGTGTACTAAATTTCGATTTGAGACCACACTTTGATATTGCCAAAACTAAATGTAATCAAATGACTAATCAGCATCAAAAGGTGGGGCAAAGGGCGTGAACAGTTGCGGAAAGAGGCGTTCCAATCTCTAGTGTGTTGTACTTGGAATGAAGTCAAACGGGAGTTGATAAGGCAGGGAATCCGCCGTCTTATTGAAGATGGCGGCTGTGTAATCTACTTCACAGTTTTCTTGTAGACTGAGTTTCAATTCACTTCCTCTTTTACTGGTTCCCTTGTTTGCAAGAAGTAAGCTGCATAAGTGCAATCCCCTAAGTATTGTAACAGTCTGTAACATTGCGCAATGCTAGCTACACTCCAGGTACATGAGGGCCCTCACTACTGATATGTTCCCTGTGGCGAGTAGTCACATTGACCACTTAACTCAGCATAAGTTGATCTGCTTCTCTGGTCACACTGCTGGCTCATTCCCACTGTTGCAGATTTGAGTGAAACTCCTACATTGAGAAGGAGAGAAACACAATAAGAAAAAGACAGTGTTTTAATATTACTGTAGCTAATGGGATAATGAACAAGTAACATTTTTTGGTTAATGAACAAAGTTATCCAAAACCAGATAGCAATGTGTGAAAAAGAAATTATCCTAACTGATCGGACACAGTCAGGATTCATCACAACATCCCTTCTCAATTTAAACCCAGATTTATTCTGATGCTATTACCATAGTCAATACAATACAAAAATCCCAAAATCCAACAAGCACGTAATGCCAAATTCAAACTTAAATTCCTGAAGAGACCTGAAAAAACAGCTGCTGATATCTGTTTGTCTGTAATGGGCTACAAAGTCATTTCGAAGCCTCTGGGACTCCACTCAACCAGAATGAGAGGCACAATCTACAAACGGAAAACACTTAGAATAGTAATTTATCTTTATAGAAGTGTCTGGCCTACTAAAATTACTTCAGGGGTGCTGCATAAAGTCATCCAGGAAGTTGCAAAGGATCCCAAACAAAATTCAAAGAATTGTTTCCCTTTCCTCACCAAAGGTCAGTATTCATAATCAGAAAGACACTGGATGACAATGAGCTTCATTGGAGAGGAACAAGGCAGAAACCACTTCTGACGAAGAAGAACATGAATGGTCATCTCTCATCTGCCTGACCGCTGTTGGTGTATTGCCAAGCGTTTGAGAGGATGTTTCATGGAGAAGTGAGACACAAGGGGAACTTTTTGGGTAATATGGGGGTGGGGGGTCCCGAATAAAGCAAACACTGCACTCCAAAGTAAAACCATCACATGATCTGGGCAACTTGTTATAAACTGCTCAAAAAATTAAAGGAATTCTTTGAAGACACATCAGATCTTAATGGGAAAAAAATCCTACTGGATATCTACTGTATACTTATATAGACTGGGTAATGTGTTCGGAATGAAAGGATGCCGCATGATTTGAGGAAAATGAAAATTATCAACCTACAGAGGGCTGATTTCAAAGACACGCCGAAAACCAAAGTGAAAAACTGATGTGGCAGGCTAGTCCATTTTGTTGAAATTTAATTGCAACAACTCCAAATTGTACTCAGTGGTTTGTATGGCCCCCACATGCTTATATGCTTGCCTCATTAGGAGGCATGCTCCTAATGAGATGACGAATGGTGTCCTAAGGGATCTCCTCCCAAATCTGGACCAGGGCATCACTGAGCTCCTGGAAAATCTGAGGTGCAACCTCATGGTGTCAGATGGACCGAAACAGAACATCCCAGAGGTGTTCTATTGGATTGAGGTCAGGCGAATGTGGGGGCCAATCAATGGTATCAATTCCTTCATCCTCCAGGAACTGCCTGCATACTCTTGCCACATGAGGCTGGGCATTGTCGTGCACCAGGAGGAACCCAGGACCCACTGCACCAGTGCAGAGTCTGACAATGGGTCCAAGGATTTCATTCCAATACCTAATAGCAGTCAAGGTACCGTTGTCTAGCCTGTAGAGGTCTGTGCGTCCCTCCATGGATATGCCTCCCCACGCCATCACTGACCCACCACCAAACCAGTCATGCCGAATGATGTTACAGGCAGCATAATATTCTCCATGGCTTCTCCAGACCCTTTCACGTTTGTCACATGTGCTCAGGGTGAACCTGCTCTCATCTGTGAAAAGCACAGGGAGCCAGTAGTGGACCTGCCAATTCTGGTATTCAATGGCAAATACCAATCCAGCTCCACAGTGCCAGGCAGTGAGCACAGGGCCCACTAAAGGACGTCAGGCCCTCAGGTCACCCTCATGAAGTCTGTTTCTGATTGTTTAGTCAGAGACATTCACACCAGTGGCCTGCTGGAGGTAATTGTGTAGGGCTCTGGTAGTACTCATCCTGTTCCTCCTTTCCCAAAGGAGCAGATACTGGTCCTGCTGATGGGTTAATGACCTTCTACTGCCCTGTCCAGCTCTACTAGAGTAACTGCCTGTCTCCTGGAATCTCCTCCATGCCATTGAGACTGTGCTGGAAGACACAGCAAACCTTCTGGCAATGGCACGTATTGATGTGCCTGCCATCCTGGAGAATTTGGACTACCTGTGCTTCCTCTGTAGGGTCCAAGTATCGCCTCACGCTACCAGGAGTGACACTGACCATAGCCAAATGCAAAACTAGTGAAAAAAACAGATGAGGAGGGAAAAATGTCAGTGGCCTCCACCTGTTAAGCCATTCCTGTTTTGGGGGTCGTCTCATTGTTGCCCCTCTAGTGCACCTGTTGTTAATTTCATTAACACCAAAGCAGCTGAAACTGATTAACAACCCCTTCTGCTACTTAACTGACCAGGGGCCTCATGTATAAACGGAGCGTACGCACAGAAATGTTGCGTACAAACATTTCCACGTTCAAATTGCGATGTATAAAACCTAAACTTGGCGTAAAGCCACGCACATTTCCACGGTACCTCATACCCTGTCGTACACAAGTTCTCCGCTCGGTTTTGCAGAATGGCGGCACCCAGCATCAAAGCAATGCTACTGTTCCTGTGTGGTTTATCTTTCTTTTTCAGATCCACATCCGTGACACGGCTTTATAAATACACTGAAATTAACCGCATATTGTTTATTAGTTTAATGCATTTGATTGTAATTAACCAGTAACAATATAATGGTCCACAGAATGGTCAAACTATTCTAAATACCATAGCTGCTTTAGCGTTGTTACTCTCACTGCACCTTCTTCTTTCAGCTGCTCCCATTAGGGGTTGCCACAGCGGATCATCTTTTTCCATATTACTCTCACTGCACCACTCAGAGCAGCTGATCGGAAAGAGAATTATCGGTATACAGCATCAAGCACATGCTGCCTCATCCATGCTTCCTATTTGAACTGCTTCTCACACGGCAAACACTTCAAAACCTTTACAGTACGGACCTCGCGGTTCAGAAAGAGTTTCATCCCAAGAGCTCTAAATGCAATCAATCAAGTGCTCCTTGTAGAACTGTTTGTACTTATAAGTGCAATTACCTCCCTGTAAACTTGCGATGCAGTTATAATATTGCACAACCTGAGCCACTTTATAAAACACGTATTTATATATTAAGACGATATTATTTTTAAGATGAAATGCAGCAAAATATGTTTATCATATTATACAGATAAAACTTTAACTTTATTTAATTAATCTATATTGTTAATAATTAAAGGACACAGTGTCGCTAAGCTAGCAAGGATCTGGCGCTCCATTCATGGATTGTTCCTGCCTTGCACTGTATGCTTCACTGGGACTGGCGTGAAGGATAGAATAATTAAACACCTACTATGAAGATATTTCAATGTTTCTTAAAAGTTTTGAAGAATCGGCTTTATAAGCTTACAGATGGGTTAATGTCTATTACAGAGCTGACTGTGTGGCGATTAGGTATTTGGAGAAAGAAAAGGAAGGACAGGAATTGGATGTCAGTATGTTTGAAAGAGAGAGTACTGCTTCAATAAATTATTTTATCGAAGGTCGTGCACAATCACTACGCCACCGTGTTCCCATGTTTAATAACATGCTTTAACTCCTATCATCATGAAAATGATATCACGTATACATCTCAGCATTTTAGTTATTCAGAGAGCTGTAATATCATGAATGTAATGGATTCTGTGTCCTGTCAGAGGTAGAGAAAGCCGGTTTAAGAAGCAAGTAGTGATTCACACACATCGAGCACATAGAAGATCACATACAAAACAAAGCATTTAACGTGCTACTTTAGTTACGATGGGATTTTAGAAACTAGTAAATTAAACGAGTTAAAGATGAAGTTTATGATGTTCTACTTTAATGACAAAATACACTACGTGATTAAAGTGGAAATTTCAAGATTAAAGTTGACATTTCATACTTTTTTCCCTACTGTGTGCCTTTTTTTTCTTTGTACCCTAATAAGCTTTCATATGACACTCAGACGGTGGGCTACGACTCGCCTTTTCACGGCGACTTTGATATGCAACTTCTTTTTTATTTCGGGCACTGTGCGACTTTGTGAACTTGAGCTTTCGAGTTTCTCCGACACGCAATGTCACTTGATCAGCTTCCTTTTCTTGTTTATACCACTGTTTAAACCAACAAATAGTATGTTTTTCCTTTCCTCCACTTGGTATTCACTGAAATTGTTCTATTTTTCCCCGTGGTTTTACCATTGTCTTTTCACAGAACGATGAGCTTAAGGGCTATTTATATTGATTTACATATTCAAAGAGGCGTAATTCTGGGAGGAGTTGGGGCGGGACAGCAGGTGCGTGCACGTGTGTTACTTTTCACGCTGATTGGGATTTATGTAGCCAAAGAATGTGGAAGTTTGCGTATGCACAGATTCCTGCATCTGGATTTTTCTGTGCGTACGCATATTCCCGCTTTTGTGTGCTTACTCCATGTTATAGTGTGAGTTCTACGCACAACGTTATACATGAGGAGCCAGATCAATAGCCCAGACGTTTCATTGACTTGATGCTATACTCTGATTAAAAAGTATTCCTTTAATTTTTTTGAGCAGTATACTTTAAGGAAATGTGAATTCTCCGCTGCATCAGAAAATTCTTAAAGGAAGAATGTCTTCTCGTGAGCTAAAATTGAATACAATACAAAGTTTCAAAAAACAAAAGCAATTCCACATCAGAGTAACTGAAAAGATGCAAAATTATTGTCAAGTAGACTATTGCCATACCATCTATACACATACCGTGGTACATTATAGGTATGAAATTACAGTGCAATATTTAAACATAAATATGACAAAATAACAATACAGAAGACTGTGTCATTTCACATAATGGAATGTAGAACAAAGAGCAGCATCTGCTCAGATCAACGTCATATTGACAAGCAGTCAGGGTCACTTTGGACTGGCCTTGTTAAAGTCTCCACCAAAATCCAACAGAGGTGCTGTGGCAGGACCCGAAATAAACGGCTCGTGCTCAATGTTGATTTTACACATTTTTTTTTTTTTTTTATCGAAGCAGCTCTGCAGGCAAGCTTGTTTTAAAATCCTCCACAGTGATGTGAAAGACTGATGCTAAATTATAGGAAGTGTTTGGTCATTGCCATTGCAGCTATAGATTGTATATTCACTTACTAAATGTAAGGAGGTAATTCGGTTTTTCTTTGGTTGGATAAATGTGTTCATTAAACAAATGACATAACAAAAAAGTGTTGTTTGTTCACTCAAAGAACTTGATTTAAGACCTATGAACATTCAATGTCAAAAATCTGAAATAGGGAACATTTGAAGTGGTAAAAACAGTACATTTGAACTGCACCATAAATGAGGAGAATGAATTCCAAATGTAGAAACTGCTTCATTAATTTAGGGTGAGAGAATTTTCTGTAAAATAAAAGCAAGTCTAACAAGCAACAAATATGCTCAGATGAAGGAAGAGAAATTAGAAGAAGAAGCAAATGAAAAAAAGATCTGGAAGACCAGAGTTAAAAAAAGGCACAAGCAAAAAGAAAGCATGTTTAAACAGTCTCTAGTATAAAAAGATAGCAAATGTTTGATTGTAATTGTACTTACACTGTGGTAGTTAGCCAAACTGGCAGGATTGATGAGCTGGCTGAGAGCAGTGTCAATAGCGGTGAGTGCCTAAACGTGAAGCCGCACACAATGAATGCCGATTACCTTCCTACTCATTGTAACTTCTGAGAAATGACTTTCAGGGTCCAATTAAGTGAAAAATGACCTGGGGCTTCCTTTGTTTTCATTTCCCAGTTTATAATATCATTTTATAAACTGCAGAGAGAAGGCTTAAATTACCTGAAATAGCCATTCATTGAAAAATGGAATTTTTATGAATTCTTTTTTCCCGGAAATGATTACTATTGTTCATTCAGTCAGCCCTCTGTTTTACAACACATTGTACTAACACACTTGGTCAAGACTCATCTTAGACCAGGCATATTTACTGACAAGGGAGTTTAGACCTGTGACACTCAGATAATATTCATCTATCTATTACCTGTATATGGTGCCTTATCTATCTACAGTGGTGTGAAAAACTATTTGCCCCCTTCCTGATTTCTGATTCTTTTGCATGTTTGTCACACAAAATGTTTCTGATCATCAAACACATGTAACCATTAGTCAAATATAACACAAGTAAACACAAAATGCAGTTTTTAAATGATGGTTTTTATTATT
>JANRMT010061414.1:26938030-26970797 GCA_026402145.1 Polypterus bichir lapradei
CTATCTATCTATCTATCTATCTATCTATCTATCTATCTATCTATCTATCTATCTATCTATCTATCTATCTATCATTACAAGACAGCAGTACTTTCTCTCTCCCTCTTTCTCTGTCTCTTCTGTGCAAGAATAAGCAATCTTCCCAGCTGCCTAAAATGAAGTACTGTAAAGGAGTCCCACATCAAGTACAGCTTCAGACTGTGGCTTTTCAGCTTTTAGCAGTAATGGCCAGAAGGATGAGATGAACCCTGACAGATTCTAACACCTTGGTATTCTTGCGTAGGTGTTGTTGAACCCTGAAGCCATTTTGAAATTACTCAATTCTCAGCTCTGCAGTTTCAGTAAAATTAAATTGAGAGTACTTGGCTGTGCATTCAGAGCTCTAGGCATTGCGCATTGCAGCTCTGCTGAAAAGAGATGAAGATGAGCAGCCATTCCATTTTCCGCTCTGCACATTTCACCTTTAGCTCTACTGGCTTGATTTACCACAAAACAAGCCTATAAATAGGAGCCTTTGAGCGTTCAGCGCTGTTCAGCACAAAAAGCACTGGCTATTGCTTGCAATGTAAAATAGTTTAATTCTTGCTGCACTACAGTGAAGTTTCAAGGAAATCATATGAGGAGCAAATGGAGGTAAAGCAACAAGATAGACTTAGGTGCTCATATGTGGTCAAGAACTGGAAAAGTTAGGCGTAAATAAAGTATGTTCCTAAAGAAAGAAAAAGCTGAATACTGTATACAGTGATGAAAGTTTGAAGAAGAATATGAAATTTCACTTCAACTGAATTAATTTTTATACATTTTCAACATTTTTCTATAGATTAAAAGAATCTCAGTTTCAATCTTCACATCAACCGATTTTCTTAATTAGAACATGCTGCCATTGAGTAAAAACATATCTTTAATTAAATGGCTTGTTAGTAGTCTCATTTTTCCATATCAGACACTTCTGGTATTGTCGACTTTCCTTTCCATTTCTCAGAACATTATCAGAACTTAGAGGTTTGACAAACAACGGGAGAGCTCATTTAGCTTGTTTGTTTAGCTAATAGATGAGCTGTTCCAGTATCTCATCCAGATTCTTCTTGCAGGTTGTCCAGGTTTTTGCTCCCACTGCATGGGTCAGTAGTTTGGTTCAGATCCCTTCACCTCTTGCATTAAGAAGTGCTTTGTTGGCATCAGTCTCAAATGCAATTCTCCTTAATTTCCACTGACGTCCCTGGTCCCTGTGTGATTCACTGTTAAGTTGAAAGAATTCTGATGGATCTACTTTATCGATGCCTTTGAGGATTTTGAAGACCTGGATTAGGTCCCGGTGCAGTCTCCTCTGTTTAATGTTCAATTCTCTGAGCCTGTCACAGTACAACACGTCCTTAAGTCCCAGGATGCATCTGGTTGCTCTCCTCTGCACAGTGTTATTGTGTCTGATGACTCTTCTCGGCCTTCCCTTTTTGTCTCTGTCACTTGTTTCCATATATTTTATTGAAACAGATCATTTATGATAAATGTACAGGTAGAAATGAACCAAAGTTGACAGCTTATCCATTAGGAACCTT
This sequence comes from Polypterus bichir lapradei, assembly GCA_026402145.1. Taxonomy (NCBI): domain Eukaryota; kingdom Metazoa; phylum Chordata; class Cladistia; order Polypteriformes; family Polypteridae; genus Polypterus; species Polypterus bichir. Next base: position 26,939,587 of record JANRMT010061414.1, read on the forward strand.
GTTAGTCCCTGCTGGTTAAAAAAAACGAAGTACGGTAATTAGGCGGCTAATCTGAAGAGTAAAACAAGTAATGAGCAGTTTTGAATCTGGAGAAGTGACTGAACCAAACGTATCCCATAAACAATATGCTCCATTTGGCACAATAATAGTTTTTATGGCTTTAAAGAAGACCTCAGGCCACACTGACTTTCTAGGACCAAGACTAGGGTCCCCCATGCAAGCCCTAATCCTAACCCCAGTTTAATTGGAAATGCTTCTCTGCATATGGGATGCACCTCAATCTTTTGCTTTTATTACATTATTCACATATTGCTTAAAAAACAAATGGAACGGTTACCTGTGAGGTGGATTATAGTAACAGCAGCAGGTCCTTTGTGCCCTGACCTACAGGGGGTACCACAGCACCACGTACGTGACTCACCTTTACTCATGATCTTTGAATAACATGAAGCTTCAGAGGGCCGAATTAAAAGGTTATCATCTTTTTGTCGTTGCAGCAAAATCCCAGCTGAGGACAAACTGATTCTCACCATTAACACAGACGCGTGTGAAGGAAAGGACAACTTTGTGCGCTATCTAGAGCACGTGCAGGCAGTGATCACCGTGAATTCTTCCAGACGAGGAGATCTGACTGTCAACATGACCTCACCCATGGGCACCAAATCCATCCTGCTGAGTCGACGGCCACGAGATGATGACTCCAAAGTTGGCTTTGACAAATGGCCCTTTATGACCACACATACCTGGGGAGAAGACCCCAGAGGAAGCTGGGTGCTGGAAGTTGGCTTTCAGGGAGGGTTACCCCAAAAAGGAGTGCTGAAGGAATGGACGCTGATGCTCCATGGGACACAAAGTGCCCCTTACATAGACCAAATTGTGCGAGATTACCAGTCCAAACTAGCCATGTCCAAAAAGGAAGAGCTGGAGGAAGAGCTGGATGAGGCTGTGGAGCGAAGCCTGAAGACTTTGCTGAACAACAACTAGTGCTCCTGATGTCTGCATGTTGCTCTTCTGTTTCCGGCTGCTCTCGTAAAGTATTTCTCCCTCTGCGCCTTCTCCTTGTTCTTATGACAATGCTTCTAGTAGGCACAAGACTGCACCCTGGTGACACTGTTCCCTTTTTCTCCTTTATGTCTTTCTTTCTGTTTTCAGCTAACACTGTCTCATTTTGAGTTGTTTTCCACACACCACTGCTGATTTCATGTACAGCTTGTGACTGTCAATGATTGTGCGTGCTGTTCTACTTAAAAGTTCATATCTTGCAAACAAAGCAGTGACATTTTTTCCTTTATATTTTTATTACAAATCCTGTTTATATAAAAACTAAAAGAAAGGTGTTGCAGCCTATGCTTTTTAGTCTGTTTCTTTAGTGCTTTGGCTCGGACGTAATTAAAGGCACCAGGAAGAACGCTGGAAATATTTCGACATTTCTTTTGTTCGCTCGTGGTAGAAATCAGTAGAGGAGAGACTTGCTGAGTACATTTTAATTAGTGGGGAATGGAAGGAATGCTTTTAGGAATGCCATCTAGTGGTCACTTGGAGGGAAAGCATCCCCCCCATAAGGCACCACACACACTCGGTGACAGCAGCTTTGAGCCACAGAGTGATCTTTCTGTATGTTACAGCAAAGGGTTTCAACAGTTTATGGGTTTGCATGCACTGCACAAAGAAACTTCTAGAAGCACATTAATACAATATACATATATGAAGCAAACACTCACTTTATTAAAGCATTGCAACACACAGCAAATGTCAAAGTGGTGAGTGTACTGCATACACCTGGGAGCTAAAGGGCATCCCCTCCCCCCGTCGGGAGCAGACGAGGATTTGGGTTCATCCACAATTTAGGAGCCTTTCTCTGCGGCCTTCTTCTTGCTTGTTTTCTCTATCGTGGTCTCTACTATCATTGCTGTTTCCTCATAGGCCTGAACTTTGTCATCGTCAGAGAATCTTTCCACAGACTCGACCACTTCGACTTTCTCATAGCTCATGGTGTCGGCTGCCTGGCCACTTCTGCCTGGCATCCTGTTCTCTCTCTTGGGATCTTTAGGAGGCACATTTATTTCTGGACAGGGAGGAGTGGGTGGTTCTTGGCGTCCATTTCTATCTTTCCTCTTGCAGTCATCATTATCATTCTTATTAGACACAGGAGCAGGCTGAGGCTGGGGTTCTGGCTGGGGTTGCGGCTGGGGCTGAGGATCAGATTTGCTGCTATCTTCATCTGCTGGCAAGGAATCTTGGTAGATTGTGACAATAACATTTCCAGAGGATGGTGAGGTGGAGCAGAAGAACGGATCTACGTAGCTGCCCTCACCTGTGACAAGTACATAACGGCCCTTAGTGTAAAAGTCAGGAAGGCCCTCTGGCTTTTTGTGTCGTCTCATTTTCTCCTTGACTAGGTTGCATAGTGTATCAAAGGCTTTACTTATCTGCGCTCCATCAGGCACATCGGTGGGGCTGACACTCTGGTGGAGCTCCTCCTCCTCTTTCTTTTGTTGGAAGCCATCTACCTCTGGAGCTTCTTCTCTTGAATCCTCAGCGGCATTGACCAACACATCTTTGGTGACCATTTCCTTTTTCTTCGTTATCTTTTTGGTGAGGCTTTTCTGCCGGGGTTTCACGTTGGTAATTTCTTGAACCACTTCAGTTATATCTGTGTGAAGAGAGCACATAAAAGGAGAATCCTAAAAGTAAGTTTCAGAAGCTGTTGAGTCCTGATTCCTTTGCTTCTTAATTTGTGGCCCACGAGTGGTGAGGCTCGTTGTGGCCCTAGAGGAAGAGAATACCCCGGACATAGAAACGCACCTGAGGGCCTTTCCCTTGTTGCTCTAATGCTTCAGCCATCTACGGGACTAATATCAGTCAAGTGTACTGGGATGACCTGCTCCCAACTGGACCTAATTAATCACAAACAGCTTTCCTTTCCTTCTTGTCACCACCTTTTCAGACTTTCTCACACTCATTTCCTATTTTGTCGTAGTGGTGCTTACCTTTACCTCGAGTAGCAACAGATGGTGAAAAGCTGTGCTGATAACTTGTGGGAAACAAGGTGATAGGACTTCCAGTTATTGCCAAATTAAGCCTGCAAGGAAAACACAGAGAATTGTATTCTTATACAAAACAGAACAGCTGTCGTGCACATGTCAGCATGCTCATCTCTGTTGCCATACCTCAGAGCGACTACAAAACAAAAAAACAAATGAAAACACTTTTGCTGGGTCACCTTTTGACCACAAAAGTCAATAGAGATGTGGGACTCAAAAATGTTGGGAGTTTTTCTCATTCCAAGACATGTCATGGACACTCTACTTAAGGAGACAGGTGGCATGTTTGTACAACTGTGTGTTTGTGCATATGGGAATTTGTATGCTGCACGTTCACAGTTCTGTCTGCGTGTGGTAAACCGGTGTGCACCTGGTTGGAAACAATTATAGCACATCTGCGTGTTCTCTTTGTGTATTGTGCATCAAAGCCAGTGTAGAATTGTGTGCGTATGTAATGTAAGGTACACTCTAGAAGTCTTGAGGACACGCAGGCGCCCATTAAAGTGATATTATACATTGGAAAATGGGTTCCTGTTGGGCTCACAATGTGGTGAACACACCCGGAGAGACTGGAATTTGATGTGGGGCACTTAGTGACTAGCAGGAGGCAACATGGCCTTGCTACGCTTTGTAGTGTGCATGTTCACAAACCCTCTGTTAGTGGGGTGTGAGTGGCGGCCTGCACACAAGCAGGCCCGCCACGTTGCGTGAACAGTATGTCCCATCCAGGACTTTGGGAGCACCTGTTATCCTCGTTCTCAATGATTCGCTTGTATCTCTCCAGCTCGTTCTCCAAGGAGGTCTGATACATGGCCAGGTGACGGCACTCGCTGGTGTACTTCTCCAAAGTCCTCTCCAATTCTTCGATTTCCTTACGCAGGCTTTCGATTTGCTCGTTGTACTGCTGTATTTCATCATCGTAAGTCTCTTGCGTGTTTTTTATAGCCTGTTCCAAAACTAAAGTCTTAGGAGAAAAAACAAGAGGGAAGACATCTGGAATTAGTGTTCATAGCCGATAAAATGCAACAAGCAACATAAATCAAAAACCAATGATCTACAGGTGTAACAGGCTTTGATGGTACTGAAATACAGCAAGTCTTAAAATTAATAATAGTAATAATAATTATGAATTACATTTATATAGTGTTTTTCTTGCTACTCAAAGCATTTAATTGAGTGGGGAGCCACTTCAAGCACCACTAATGTGCAGCACTCACCTGGATGATGCAATGGCAGCCATTTTTGTGCCAGTACTCTTAAACGCACATTAGCTATTAGGTGGTGAAGTAGTGAGTGAGAGATAGCCAATTAGAGACAGGGGATGATTAGGGGGCCAGAATGACTAGGCCATGGACATCAGGATGTACTCTACTCTTTACAAAGGATTCCCAAGAATTCTTAATGACTACGGAGAGTCAAGACCTTACGTCTCATCCGAAGGACGGCACCATATTTACAGCACAGTGTTCCTGTAACTGCACTGGGGCACTGGGATCCACATTCAGACCACAGGGTAAGTGCCCACTGCTCGCATCACCTAACACCTCTTCCAGAGGCAACCCAAGCTTTTCCTGGTTGGTCTCCCATCCAAGTACTGGCCGGGCCTGAACATGCTTAAGTTCAGGTGGATGACCTCTTTTGAAGCACACCTTCTCCTGAATCTCAGGACCAAGTCAAAACACTCAGTCCAGGTTATAGAAAACCCATCCATTTTTCTAATCCACTTAATTCAAATGCAAGGTTTGCTGCCAGGCTCCTTTTAAATACTTCCAGTTTTTCAACACTAGGGGATAGTAAAGTGTAAATAAACAGAGGAGTCTCACCATCTGCTGGAGGAACCTTGAGAACGCTGGCATTCAAGGTTGGCTGGAGATAGAATGCTGATGGGAAGATGATTATACAGACTTAGGTAAGTTTCTTAGATCAAAATGAATTTTAACGTCTGATTCTATCTCGGCATTCTTGAAGCTGACAGCTCAAGGGTGGCCTGGTACATTTCATTACTTGTCCAGGAATAGAAATTATTAATCAATATGACCGATATAAGAAAAAGGCCTGGGCTTATGAGTTATGAGATTCCATATTATATTAAGCACAGTGTTAATCTCTTTGGCTCAAGTTCAGCATTATTAATAATGTTATTATTATTTGACAGTGGCCATTACTCATGGTGATTTACAAGAACAGAATCTTTTACTCTTGCTTGCATACTTTTTTTACACAAATAGAGCAAATGTTTCTCTTCGTGCTCAGCGATTTTCAAGTAGAAGGAGTTTAATCCCCCTAAATGAATTGCCTGTGTATGTGTTTGTGCGCCCGACTTGGCTCTCCTCTGCCCTTTCTGACCCATTGAGTAGATTGTGGCTCTGTGCAGCCCTGACCATGATGGGAAAGCTGCAGTTCAATATGAATGAATGCACACCACAAGGAGGATGAAGGTGCCTACTATACATTAAAGTCCAACAGGTAATACGAGAGGACAATGGAGGATCACAGTGACTGAAAGGTTCAGTCACAGTTTACAGTTGCCAATTTAACTTAATCTGCACGTCTTTATAACTTCATGTAAGTTCATTTTTGAGCATAACTGGACATCATTGCTAGTTCATCTTCATGCTTTCCTTTCTGTGCTTGACCTGAGATTTTAGAATAAATGACACTATGAAAATTAGCACAGGACTTGACTGATCTCGCAGTAAGATGAACCACAAGGAATCATTTTCTCCTTCCTCATTTCACTAATACAAAAACGTGGACAAATATGTTGGTCCCCTTACAGATCATTGAAAAAGTGCTGTAAGCCTTGTGAAATGTGATTAAATGAAAAGCGATTGTACCCTGTTATACCTGCATGCCTTTGATATGTCATAAAGTCAAGCAAAGCAAGCGTGAAAAGAGATCAAGTATTACTTACAAAAAGATTCTAACATGGCCTGGACACATCTGTTGGTATCTCTGGAGAAGATCCTAAATAACTAAATTAGAGTGAAATTTTAAGCTAGCTGTTTTCTTTAATTAGGATCACACATGTCTCCAATTGTGCAGTCAGTCATTCGGGTGATTTAAATGGAGAAAAGTGGTCACTATGCTGTTTGGTATCATCAGGTTTCCCACACTGAACATAGACCAGAGAAAGCAAAAGAGAGATTCATCTGAGGAGATTAGAAAGAAAATGATAGACAAACACGTGAAAGGCAAAGGGTGGAAGACCATCTGCAAGCAGTTTGATGTTCCTGTGACAACAGTTACAAAAATTATTAAGAAGTGATGGTCCATAGGACTGTAGCTAACCTCCCTGGACACGGCCGCAAAAGGAAAATTGACCCCAGAATGGGCAAAAGGATAGTGAGAATGGTAGACAGAAATTCAAGGACAACTTCCAAAGAGGTAGAAGCTGAACTCCAGGGTCAAGGTCCATCAGTGTCTGATTGCTTTTTGAGTGACAGTGGGCTCAATGAAAGAAAAATCCCAGGAGGACTCCACAGAAACAATTGACTGATATTTGATGCATTTTGACAAACCACAATGCTTCTGGGAGAAGGTCCTTTGAACAGATGAGACAAAACTGGAGCTTTTTGGCAAGTGACATCAGCTCTGTGTCCACAGACGAAAAAATGAAAGAACACCAGACCTACTGTGAAACATGGAGGAAGCTCGGTTATGTTTTGAGGCTGCTTCTCTGCGTTTGGCATGGCGTGACTTGAATCTGCGCAGCAAATGATGAAATCCCAAGACTATCAAGACATTCTGGAGTGAAACGTACTGCCCAGTATAAGATAGCTCTTTCCCAGTCTCAGGTCATGAATCCTACAACAGGATATGGAGCCAAAAGACACGGCTAAAAGGCTTAAAACACTGGACTATCTGAAGTGGCCTTCTATGAGTCCTAACTTGAGTCCTATCAAACATCTATGGAAAGAGCTCAAATACGCAGTCTAGAGAAGACCCTCTTCAAACATGACCCAGCTGGACGAGCGGGCCAAATGACCTGTGGAGAGGAGCAGACGTCTCATGGAGAGCTCCAGGATACACTTGTGTGCAGTGATGGCCTCTAAAGGGTGTGTAACAAAATATTAGGCGAAGGGTCCCATCATTTTTGTCCATGCCATTTTCCTTTGTGTCATTATTTTAAATATTCTTTTAAATCAAAGCTCTAAAGTAAAGTCTGATTTTTTCATAAATATGGAATAAACAAACATGGGTGTTAATTATGTTTGTCAATTTCAAATTATTTCAGGGACAATTGTGGGATGTTCTTTTTTGTGGATTGGTACCAACAAATTTGTCCACATCTGTATTTATTTTATTTTTTTTCTAAATGTCATGTCACACTGAACAGATTCACGCATGAGTGACAATAAATAGGAGGCTCAGCTGGTGCCAGATGAACTCCCCATGTCTCAATGTTGCTTAGACAAACAGCATTAGAGGCTGATCAAAGAGGCCGAATGCATTTCTGTGAAGTAAGATGCATAGGTCTACTAAATGTCATAGAAAAAGAAAACCCAAAGATATTATTTGGAAATCTGGTCAGAATTTTAACACATTGGGAATGAATTGTATTGAATGCAACACCCAAATCTTTCTCTGATTAAAAGAAACAATGAACAGGGGCACCCACTTGCAAAACCTCTAGTGACTGAGCTAAGATTGTCGAGATTTGTATTTCTCAGGGCAGAAGCTTGAAGTCATAAAGTGAGGCTCGGCACAAAATGCACATTATATTTAGAAGCCATTTCCAATGCTGAACGTTTAGTATGTGTGTTACAGGAATTAAACAAGAAAGGGGAAGCACTTATCTGGCATACTAGTAACACCAACCTCGGTATGCAGCCTGTGCTTCTGGGCGTGCAGCTGGCATAGGGTGCTCTTATACTCATCCAGCTGCTTCTGCAAGGCAGGAAGTCTTCTGGGAGCAAACAGCTTCTCTGGACCCTGGAGAGATGGGATATTTTTTTTTTTACTTGGGAAAGTTACTGCTGAGGTTTTTTTCAATTAGAAACAACAAATTAGGAATGTAAAAATATATATGTTTTGTTATTGGTATGTCTTAATTCAGTTGGCCACTCATTACTTCTGCAGCACCTTCTGCGTGTTCTCTGAAAGAGCAATGTCCTAAAACGTGTACCTGGGAGAGCCCCACTGGCAGACGTGGTGTGCTCTGGATGATCTGCTGCAAAATGTTGACGTAAGTCTGGATTTCAGCAAGGTTCTAGAAAGAGAAGCACAAGAAAACCCGTTAGCCATTTCACACATATCACGGGAAGGCTGAATGGAAATAGCCTGGTACCTGTTAGATTTTTCAGGTTAACATACCAAAAAACTGTTTATAAAAATGAAATACGCACTAGGTACTCTAAACGTCTGCTCTATATTATGGCCCGACAAGTCCAGAAGACAAATGACTGATAAAGCAGTGGGTGACCAATCACAAAGAGAAGATTCCTGCTTTTTAGAATAGAATAATGAAAACCTGCCACAGAGCATCCAGGAATCCGGGCCCACCCTGTTGTCCAGATTCAGTGTTGGATTAGAGCTTTGGAGGACGCAGAGGTACAACTTTGCCCACTTACCTTTTTGTGTCTGTCTTTAGTTGCATTGATGTCATCCTGCAGGAATTGAGCTTGAATCTGCAGCTCCAGGTTCATCAGCAAAGCACCATCAGCTTCCTGAAACAGAATGAGGATGTTAGCCAATGTTACTGTCAAAAAGTGGGCCTGACTGGGTGAGTGGGGGCAGCTGAAATGCTAGTCAATCCAAAGCAGTTGAATCCTGAGCCTGAGAGAAATCGAACTAGGCCTCCAAACTCCCATCCATCCACCTTCCTCCACTCAAAAATCATTTTTTCTGCTCCATTCTGAAGCAGCTTCTGTTTTTCTCCTCTTAACTTCACCTTATTGAGCTGGTCCAGTGTGGCATGAAGTTGCTGCTGATATTCACATTCGTTTCTGTACCTAAAATAGGACAACACATCATAATTATTTGCTGATCTCCTCAAGATGCAGGCACAGCAGATGACATCAGCTATCATGGACACACGTACTCATAAGGATATCACTTGCACAAGGTGATTGTAATTACAAACAACACATCTAATTCCTGGCTGAAATGGTAACACGATGATGACACTGCTGCTTCACATATCTAGGATCCTGGGTTTGAATCCCACATCCAATTGTTGTCTGTGCAGGATCTGCATGTTGTGTTTACTCATAGGTCACCAAAGATATTCTGCTAAGGTTAATTCAAAATGTGGTGATGTGGCAGCCAGACCTGCATTCGAGTGGCAGTTTCCTTCCTGATACCCGCTGCTGGCAAGATAGGGTCCAACCACTGCAACTCTGAATTGGACTAAGCAGGTCTGAGAATGTTAAGTCTGGTCTTGGTGGCATGAAGGTGCACTAGCACACATTGCTGTGTGACATTTCACAGCCTCTGCACTGCCTGTGTGGAATTTGCATGTTCTACTCATCTCATCTGGTTCATCTCCAGATACTCTAGCTTTCTTTCCACTTCCCAAAGATGTGATTTATATTTAATTGTTAACTCTAAATTGGCCCTTTATGTGTGATGATTGTGATTCCTGCCTTCTACCTGACTCCAGCCATAATGGCCCTGGATTGCAATCAGTAGCTTAATAATCGCTGGATATTTATTGTATTCTTCACAAACATAAGAGTTGTGATTGACCCAGAAATGCAAACAGACAATGCAAAGCTGGGCAACATGGTGACACAGTGGTTAGCTTTGAAGTTCAAGAACTGAATCCTGCTCCTATTCGATGTGTGTGCGGAGTCTTGTTCTTCCTATGTCAGGTCTTCCTCGCACATATTTGTTGGTGATTTTTCTGATGAGTGTGAATTTGAGTGTGTGCAATGGACTGCATCCTGATGACTTACGCTACTGGGATAGGATCTGTCTGCCCATAAACCTACAGTGGTGTAAGGAGGTTTAATAACGTCAATGTCAGGTTGTATCACAGACAGATTAACATTTTAATGGATCAATCCTGGTTGGAACATTGATGTAGTGGTTAAAGCTGCTGAATCCCAGCTCCAGAAGACCAGGTTCAGGTATCAGGAAAGTCAACATCTGCGTTTGCGTGTCCTCCCCGTGAACTGTATTTTCTTTCCAGAAGTGTTATTCTGAATGACCATGGAGTGGGTATTCTTGAATGTGCCCTATGATGGACTGGCACCACATCCAGGACTCATTTCTGTCTTACCCCTAAGGAGTTTATATAACACCTTTCACACCCTTACAATACAATTTACAACATTCCTATTAAAAATCCCACAATCTATTGCTTGTTGCACAACTGAAGAAGACAATATAATAAGATCTTCATATGCAGCCTGTTCGAAATGTGGGGAACTCAGTTTTATGGGATAAACCTGAGAATTTATTTGTGTACTAAGTACTCAGGATCACTGGACAGACATTTCTAGGTTTGCTGTGTCAATGTTGAAAAGCTGAGCCTGGACTTAGTCAGATAAGAGTGCTGACCATAACCTTCCTATGGAGAATTTTTTTTCAGTCATATGTACTGAAGGAGGTGGGGGGTGCAATTTCGTGCCTTTTAGACCTCCATACAACTAAGCTCATGGATTCTTTATTGCATATTATTTGAAAATGTGACTGTTATTGGGCTAACGATAAATGACTAAGTGTGCTCCAGGTCACATCACATCACTGTTGTCATGTCCTGCAGGGATTAATAGAGTTTGCTGGCTGTACTGTAATTGGCACTATAGATTCTAAAATGTAGTGTGACGGGCACTGACCTCTGTATTGGCTCAATAACCTGTTTTAATGGGTACAGAATGGTAAGGTCTGTAAAAAGGACTCTGTAAGTGTCCCAGTGCTACCTTGCTGAACTTACTTGTTCTGAAACTCCTCCAACATTCGCTCAGCATCTTTGAGGTCCCTCCCCAGCTTGGAACGTTCAGAAGACAGCTCCCGAATCCTCTGTTGGTTGACTGCAATCTGTTCAGTGAACGCTTCCTCTAGGCCAGCCAGCTCCTCCATCCGGTGCAGGGTTTCCAGTTGCTTCCTGAAGACAGCATTTCTCTGCTCCAGCACCCTGGCTCTGTTGATGTACTTGGCAAAGCGGCCATTGAGCTCCTGCAGGCTTTCCCATCCTTGAATGGCAGATCCCAGGCTGTAGTTTTGCTCTTCAAATGTGTCTGAGCGCTCAAATTTCTCCTTGTGCACTTCATGTCTGTAACTGGTCTTGTACATCCCAAAGGCACTCCGGCTTGCTGATCTTCACCCTCTGCTCCAGCTGGGCACACTGGAAACAGTGTGCTTTTGGGAAAGCTTGCTGCCCCATCGCACCTTCCAGGCCCTCACAGCTCCTATTGTACTTGGCTGAATGGGGTAGAAAGGAGGGGTGTCACATGCTTTCCCAAGCTATTGTTTCAAAAAGCTAACATTGCTCTTTCTCTCAGTGTAATCGATTGTGTTTGTGTTCAAAAAAGAAAGAACTCGGCTGCTCTGTGATAAACATGCCGTCAGCTGTTTCAGTGGGTCAAATTTAAAATAACACATCACCTGGAGAGCCAAACTCCAGGCAAGCATGTCACCTCATTTTACGCTTCAATCTGTATCTGTGTCATGTGAGGGGTCAGCAAAATAAAAGGAATAAAATTCGCAGTAGGTGCTTGAGTTGTACAAAAAATGTGGCCAGAGGAGGCCACTCTGGTGTTTACCGGTATCACAATAAGCAATTTGTTGACCTTAAAAGCATGTCTTCATCAAAACTGAAGAAGTGCGAACTGCATGGGTTCATTTTTACCCCAAAATAATTTCAATCAAATAGATGGGAATATGCAGTACATCATCAATCAAGCCCTAAAAAGGTTATCAATCAAACCTGACCACTTTTATCTACCCTGTGGAAAATATCGTAAACTAAAATCAAGTCAGATGAAGTCAAGCCATCTATACACATACCTTGGTACATTATATGGAGATAGGAAATTATGTTTCCCAGGATCACAGTGTAATATTTAGACAATAAATATGACAATATGACAATAGAATGGTGGGCCATTTTACATAAGGTGGTGTAGAACATGGAGCAACATCTGTACAAATCAACCTCATATTGACAACCAGCAATCAGAGATATGTACAGCAGACAAGGAACGTAGAACAGAAGAGTAATTAGATAAGAGCCTATAGAAAGGGAACATTGTGCTCATGACCCTGACTGCCTGTGAGAAGAAGCTGTTGTTCAGTCTGGCAGTGTCAGTCCACAGACTCCAATACCTTCTGCCAAGTGGAAGCAGGAAAAAGAGATTGTGGGAGTGGTGTGAGAGATTCCCCCAGATAGCTTTGTGAACACATCCAGAATTGTCAGGGATGCCAGGGGCAACGACCCGGCCGGGACGCCGTGAGGGACCGGATGTGGGTCTACGCCCACCCTGGATCACGTGGGGGCCGCCTTCCTGGTTGCTTTGGGGGCCACGGGTTGAGGGCATGGAAGCCCCACCCTGTAGGGGCCCGTGGTCACCGCCAGGAGGCGCCCCAATGCCTTGGGGACCTGTTACCTCAGCACTTCCGCCACACCAGGAAGTGCTGGGGGGGGAAGAATTAAAAGGGCGCCCGGAGAACAGCCGGCACTTCCGCCACGCTGGGGCGTGGCCAACGAAGGAGTGTCGGGAATCACCTGGAGCTCATCCGGGAGAATATAAAAGGGGCCGTCTCCCTTCATTCAGGGCTAGAGTTGGGTGGAAGAAGGACGAGGCACGAGAGAGGTGTGGAGGCGGCCCGAGAAGAAGGCATTTGTGGCCAGGACTGTGTTTGGGGGTTTGTGCACTGATTTTGAACTGGGTCTGAGTGACCAACATTTGTAAATAATTGTAAATAAAACGTGTGGTGGTATTTAACAACATGTCCGCCTGTCTGTGTCCGGGTCGGCTCCACAGAGTGGTGTGAGAGATTCCCCCAGATCGCTTTGTGAACACATCCAGAATGGAAGGAAGTGAACTCCTGATATTGGTCACTGTAATACAATACAATACAATTTATCTTTGTATAGCACAAAATCACACAAGAAGTGCCATAAGGGGCTTTAACAGGCCCTGCTTCTTGATAGCCCCCCAGCCTTGACTCTCTAAGAAGACAAGGAAAAACTCCCAAAAAACACTTGTAGGGAAAAAATGGAAGAAACCTCTGGAAAGGCAGTTCAAAGAGAGACCCCTTTCCAGGTAGGTTGGGCGTGCAGTGGGTGTCAAAAAGAAGGGGGGCAATAAAATACAATACACAGAACAGAACACAAGTAATCCTCAATACAGTATAAAAATAAAAATATTACAAGTAGGATCAGAATTTAACAGTAGATGATATCACATAATATGATTTGTAATGTGCACTATAATGTGGTATGGACTTGCTGTTCTCACAATAGACAGTGACACAAATGGTCTGGATGCTTTCAATGGTGTCTCTGTAGAATGTTGTGATGATAAGGCATGAAAAGCTTTCCCTCTTCAGCAGAAAGCGGAGTCACTACTGTGCTTTCTTGGTCAAGGAGGAGGTAGTGATAGACCATATCATGTCCTCCGTTGTCAGCAACCATACCACATGTACTACAGAACAGGTAATCCACCTGAAGCTAAGCATGTTTGGGCCAGGCCAATACTTGGAGGGAAGACCATCTAAGAAAAGGTTAGGTTGCTGCTGGAAAAGGGGTTGGCAAGGCCATCAGGGGGAGCTTACCCTGTGGTCTGTGTGTGGATCCCAAAGAACCAGTTCAGTGATGGGAACACTGTGCTATACTAATGTCATTGTCCTTCAAACAGAGGTCCTGACTGTGGTCATAAAATATCCCTGGGCACCCTTTGTAAAGAGTAGGGTGTATCCCGATGTCCAGGCTAAATTGCCCATCACGGCCTAGTCATTCTAGCCCCCTAATCATCCCCTGCCCTTTATAGGCTAGCTATCTCTCTCAAGCCTTCACCACCTACTAACTAATGTGTGCTGAGTGTACTGGTGCAAAATGGCTGCCATTCCATCATCCTGGTGGAAACTGTATGTAAAGCATTTTGAATGTTTCAAAAAGCACTGTATGAATGCAATGTCTTCTTTTTCTTTTCCATTAGGTGTACATCAAACCGTTTCATGCTTTTCAATCTCTCTGCCACAGAACTCTCAATGTAAAGTGGAGCGCGGGCCAAGTTGGTCTTGCTGAAGTTCACGATACAATACAATAACATTACAATTTATTTTTGTATAGCCCAAAATTATACAAGATATATAATTATACAAGAAGTGCTTTATGTGCTTTAACAGGCCCTGCCTCTTGACAGCCCCCCAGCCTTGACTCTCTAAGAAGACAAGAAAAAACACCCAAAAAAAAACCCTTGTAGGGAAAAAATGGAAGAAACCTCGGGAAAGGCAGTTCAAAGAGAGACCTCTTTCCAGGTAGGTTGGACATGCAGTGGGTGTTAAAAAGAAGGGGGGTCAATACAATACAATACACAGAACAGAACACAAGTAATCCTCAATACAGTATAAAAATAAAAATTTTACAAGTACTGAGCAGAATTTACCAGTAGATGATATCACATAATATGATTTGGATTTGTTTAGAGTCCTGGAGACCTCAGCCATCAAGCTGCCTCCCCCAATTGGCCATTCCACAGCTGAAACAGGGCTGGGCCAGCCAATCCAATGAAAGGGCCCCTCTACCCGACAATTCCTGTGATCCTCCATCAGGGATGACTTTACCTTAGGCAGGCAAAACAACTTGGCAGGTGGGCTGTGGCACCAAGTGCCACGATCATGTCTTTAGCTTTACCAACTCTGAGAGACAGGTTGTTGCACTTGTACCAGACTACCAGCTGCTCCACTTCCATTCTGTACATTGTCTCATCAACCTCATCAATGAGCTTTTTGTTAATCATTTTGAGAGTATGAGATTTGGTTTTGAATACTGGTGACACACCTTGATTTTGGGAGTTGTGTTCTTTATACACATTGCATTAGCTGGGCTGGTTAGTTGGATTTCTTAGTTAAACATGGACTACTCCTACCTTAATGACAATCACCCTGTAGCGCTCACACCCATCATCACCAATTGCTTCAAGTGAATCATCATTGCTGATGAGACCCACTATCGCCATGTCATCAACAAACTTGATAATATTGTTGGAGCTGTACATTGCAATACACTCATAAGGTAGCAAGGTGAAAAGAAGTGGGCTGAGCACAAATCCCTGGGGGGTACCAATCTTCAGCATTTGGTGATGGAGATCTTATTGCCAATGTGGACTGTATGTGGTCCTTCTACCAGGAAGTCCAAAATCCAGTTACAAAGGGAATAACTGTGGCCCAGCAGTCTCAGCTCTCCTATCAGGTTCTAGAGGATAATGGTATTGAATGCTGAACTGCAACTAATAAACAGTATTCTGACATCGGGGTTATTTTCTTGTCCAGTTGAGACATGGCAGGTGAAGAGCAGATGTTATGGCATC
Organism: Polypterus bichir lapradei; assembly: GCA_026402145.1. Lineage (NCBI taxonomy): Eukaryota > Metazoa > Chordata > Cladistia > Polypteriformes > Polypteridae > Polypterus > Polypterus bichir. The sequence continues at coordinate 26,955,113 of JANRMT010061414.1, forward strand.
TTGGGTGGACTGACTGGAGTGGTAGATCATACTGCTGGGGGTTATGTGATGCAGAGAGTTGTGTTTTCATGTGCCCCATGACCACCCTCTTGAAGCACATGGTGATGATGGCTGTGAATGCTACAGGGTGACAGTCATTGAGGCTTGAGATGACTGAAGTAGTCCACTTCCCATATATAACTAGTATTTAACCTATTAGCCAAGTAGAGAGTAAGACTCTGGGGACCTTCAAAACATGATATTGCTTTGGAGGAATCTGGTGGATAGGGTTGGCAAGCTTTGTTGGGATAAATGGGATGTTCTCCTCAAACGTTCTTCTGTTGTTCTAATTATATTGATATACTAATATGTATAGTCACTGAGAAATAAATAATATTTACAGAAGACAAGGCTAACTGAAAATTTAATCAGTTGGGTAATGAAAGAGAGGAAAACAAAAACTGCAACTGAAATCAAACCTTTCTATAGCAACAGAACTTTTGGAATAAACAAAGACAAATTCTGGCTGGTCCAGGCAACCTAAATGTCCTTCTCTGTTCCTGGTGTCCAATCCTTTGATTTATCATATTTTAGACTCCATTACTGTAGTAAATGACTGAAACAGAAGTGAAAATCAGAGATTGAGTGGTTGTTTAATGAGTGATTCCCTCTTGGGTGTGATTACTTCATGACCACAAGCGGGACATTGTAATTTAACTGTTACAATGTGCATCACCTCATTAGCAAAGAATTATTATACTTTATTTATTTTTTAAATGCAAAACATGGCACAATTTCTGCTAAATTGGTGCAGGAAATTCTCTTAGTCTCTTTTTCTTAATTTCTGGAAATTAATTTTCTATAATTTAGTTCTTCTTGGATTCTCTGTGTTGTGGATTAACAGGTGTGGCCATGAGGAGGTGCCTTAGAGCTCAAGTCTAAGACACAACTAGGCAGACACGAGTCCCATTTTCATAAAAATCTTTTATTAGCACAAATGTTGTCTACTGTATAAATAGGAATCAGTACACTCACAGTATGTTTTATTTGATTTTGTTTCATTTGTTCCTCCACCCCTCCAAAAAAAGCTCTGTCCACTCCATCCTTATTTCTCAGTGACTATACATATTAGTGCAACTTCTCAAGTAAGGTGGAATGGCCATTTTATGTCAGACCTGGGAGTACTTCTAGTGCCAGAACATTGTACCCAAGAAGCAGTGCTTGGTTAGGTAGAACAGCAATGAACCAAGGGAGTCTTCTCGTGGCAGTGCCACCAAGGAACCCAGCAGGCAGGACTGTCCTCCAGAACTACAAACAGGAGGCATGCCAGAGGAGCACTGCCTTCTAGAATACTGAGGGAATATTTGCTCTTGAGAGTTAGTCTCCCTATTTCTATCGACTACTCTTGTCTAGTTTGTCCTCTCTCACCACATCCATAAACCTTCACTTAGGCCTTCCTCTTTTTCTCTTGCCTGGCAGCTCTATCCTTAACATCCTTCTCCCAATATACTCATCATCTCTCCTCTGCACATGACCAAACCAACGCAATCTCGCCTCTCTGTCTTTGTTTCCCAAACGTCCAACTTGAACTGACCCTCTAATGTACTCATTTCTAATCCTGTCCATCCTCGTCACACCCAATGTAAATCTTAGCATCTTTAACTCTGCTACCTCCAGCTCTGTCTCCTGCTTTCTGGTCAGTGCCACCGTCTTCAACCCATATAACATAGCTCGTCTCACTACCATCCTGTAGACCTTCCCTTTCACTCTTGCTGATATCCGTCTGTCACAAATCAATCCTGACACTCTTCTCCACCCATTCCAGCCTGCCTGCACTCTCTTTTTCACCTCTCTTCCACAATCCCCATTACTCTGTACTGTTGATCCCAAGTATTTAAACTTATCCATCTTCATTAACTCTACTCCTTGCATCCTCACCATTCCACTGACCTCCTTATCATTTATCACACATGTATTCTGTCTTGTTCTCACTGACCTTCATTCCTCTCCTCTCTAGAGCATATCTCCACCTCTCCAGGGTCTCCTCAACCTGCTCCCCACTATCGCTACAGATCACAATGTCATCAGCAAACATCATAGTCCATGGGGACTCCTGTCTAATCTCGTCTGTCAACCTGTCCATCACCATAACAAATAAGAAAGGGCTCAGAGCCGATCCCTGATGTAATCCCACCTCCACCTTGAATGCATCCATCACTCCTACCGCAGACCTCACCACTGTCACACTTTCCTCGTACATATCCTGTACAACTCTTACATACTTCTCTGCCACTCCAGACTTCCTCATACAATACCACAACTCCTCTCGAGCCACCCTGCATATGCTTTCTCCAGGTCCACAAAGACACAATGCAACTTGTTCTGGCCTTCTCTATACTTCTCCATCAACACTATCAGAGCAAACATCGTATCTGTGGTGCTCTTTCTTGGCATGAAAACATACTGCTGCTCACTAATCATCACCTCACTTCTTAACCTAGCTTCCACTACTCGTTCCCATAACTTCAAGCTGTGGCTCGTCAATTTTATCCTCCTGTAGTTACTACAGTCCTACACATCCCCCCTTATTCTTACATATCGGCACCAGTACACTTCTTCTACACTCCTCAGGCATCCTCTCACTTTCCATTCTTCATCCTCTTCATAACTGTCCCTACTTCCTCCTTACGAATCCATTGCACTTCCTGATTCACTATCTCCACATCATCCAACCTCGTCTCTCTCTCGTTCTCTTCATTTATCAGCTTCTCATAGTACTCTTTCCATCTACTCAACACATTCTCCTAGCTTGGGAGTACATTTCCATCTTTATCCTTTATTATCCTAACTTGCTGAACATCTTTCCCAGCTCAGTCCTTCTGTCTAGCCAATTGGTATAGGTCCTTTTCTCCCCCTTAGTGTCCAACCTCTCATACAACTCATCAACTCAGCCTTTGCCACCTCTCTCCTCACCTTGCGCCTTATCTCCTTGTACTCTTGTCTACTTTCTGCATCTCTCTGACTATCCCACTTCTTCTTTGCCATCCTCTTCCTCTGTATAATCTTTTGTACTTCCCCATTCCACCACAAGGTTTCCATTTCCTTCTTCCTCTGTCCAGATATCATGCCAGGCACCCTTCTTGCTGTCACCCTTACTACATCTGCTGTAGTTTCCCAGCTGTCTGGTAATTCTTCACTACCACCCAGTGCCTGTCTCACCTTCTCCCTAAACTCAGCCTTGTAGTCTTCCTTTTTCAACTTCCACCATTTGGTCCTTGGCTCTGCCCTCACTCTCTTCCTCTTCTTGATCTCCAACGTCATCCTACAGACCACCATCCTATGCTGCTTAACTACACCTTAACCTGCCACCACTTTTCAGTCTTCAATATCCTTCAGATTGACTCTTCTGCATAGGATGTAATCTACCTGTGTGCATCTTCCTCCACTCTTGTACGTAACCCTATGTTCCTCCCTCTTTTTAAAATACATATTCACCACAGCCATGTCCATCCTTTTGGCAAAATCCACTATCCTCTGAGCTTCTTCATTCCTCTCCTTGACACCATACCTACCCATCACCTCCTCATCTCCACTGTTCCCTTTAACCAACATGCCCATTGAAATACGCTCTAATCACCACTTTCTGTCCCTTGGGTACACTGTTCATCACTTCATCCGACTCACTCCAAAAATCTTCTTTCTCATTCATTGCACACCCAACTTGCGGTACATATGCACTAACAACATTCATCATCACACCTCCAATTTCCAGCTTCATAATCATTTCTCTGCCTGACACTTTTTTCACATCCAAACCAGTCTTGACATACTGTTCCTTCAAAATAACTCCTAATCCATTTCTCCTCCCATCCACACTATGATAGAATCCCCCTCTGATCCACCTGGTCTTACTTCCCTTCCATTTAGTCTCTTGCACGCACAATATATCAACCTTCCTTCTCTCCATCAGATCTGCTAACTCTCTCCCCTTACCAGTCATACTGCCAACATTCAAAGTTCCTACACTCAGTTCCACTCTCTTTACTTTCCTCCTCTCCTCCTGCTTCCGGACACGTCTCCCCCCTCTTCTTCTCCTTCTTCTTCTTTGGCCAATGGTAGCCCAATTTCCGCCAGCACCCTTTTGGCTAAGAGTGCTGGTGGCGGTCATTACGTGTTAACACGGGGCTCGACCGATCCGGTATGGAAATTTGTATTGTTGTCTGCGTATTGATTTGGCAAAATTTTACACCGGATGCCCTTCCTGATGTTACCCTCCCCATTTATCTGGGCTTGGGACCAGCACAAAGAAACACACTGGTTTGTGCATCCCCTGTGACTGGGTTCAAAGACTGACAGTAAGTGATACTGTATAACTAATTTAAAACTAGGTGGACAGTCTTGACTTATTTCTTTGGCTTTTCTTTTTTCTTATGTTACTTTTACTGATGGTCTCAGTAACTTGACTGCCAGTCTCTCTCATGACTGTCCTGGAACTTTCCTTTGCTTCCTTTTCTGGTAATTTCCCCTCACAGAGATTGTTGAGAGGGCCTTTTATTTATTTATTGCTGAGGCTACTGCCTCATAGATGCAGAATTTTGGGTACAAACCCTACACCCTGTCATTGGCTTAATTATTATAAACCCATTTCAAATATACCCTTTCTCTCTAAAATATTTGAAAAAGTTGTTGCAATTCAGTTTAAGTGTCTCCTTACATACCCAAATTTATTTGAGAAATTCCAGTCTGACTTCTGCACCAGTCATAGTACAGAAAAAGCACTAAACTATGTTGCAAGCAACATTCTCTTATTCTCTGGTGAAGGAATACCTCAAGAATGATATTGTTAGAATTAAGAACAGTGTTTCACATCACTGATCATTCTAACTTGTTGCATAGGCTCAAAAATGACATTGGGCTCACAGGCACTTTCTTTGTCTGGTTTAGTTCTTATTTATCAAATCGATTCGAGTATGTACAGAAATGTGCTGACATTACACCATCATTACAGTCACAAATTAAATATGATGTCCCGCAGGGTTCATTACTGGAACTTTCACTGTTTTCACTTTACATGCTTCCATTGGGAACTATTATTAGAAAATATAGTATTCATTTTATACATTTATTTTAGACAATAAAACTTCTTTCTGTTGTTGTCCTTAATTAGTTATGTCAGTGAGTTAAAGGATTGGATGGATAAGGACTACTTGTCTCTGAATATGGAAAAAGCATAAATGTTATTTATTGGGGAAAATGATGCTGCAATAACATTCTGTCACTTTTTAATTCATTTGTAATCACCATTAGTTTTACAAAATCATCACCCAATTTAGGTGTTACCTTTAATACTAGCAGGTTAATTAAAACACAAATTGTAAAACTTTCTAAAACATATTTTCCATCTCACAAATATTGTAAAATTAAAATGTTTTCTAAATATGCAGGACATTGAGAAATCAATGAATTAATTTGTATTTCTATTTATTATTAATAAATAATAATATCAATTAATAATAATATTAATGTGTTAGCATTATTATTTATAGGAGCATAGACTACTACAATGTATTATGCACTGATTCACTGGCTGTTCTTTCTGCAGATTTCAATTAAATCAAAAAGCTGCTAAGAATCATTACAAGAAGTAGAAAGTGTGAATACATAACTCCAATTCTCAAGTCCTTACTCTGTAAGGACTCTTTTAATATATAAAACCATAAATGACCATGAACTTGCTCACTCATATGAACTTATCATTACCTACAAACCAGAGTGCACACTGAGATCTCAAGATGCCTGACTACTTATGATTCCAGGGATTAATAAAATGACAGTTAGAGGTCGAGCTTTCATTTAAGGGACCCCAAAACTGGGGCATGATCTGCTTATTAATATAAGAGGCACCACTTCAGTCTCATCTTTTAAATCCAGGCTGAAGGCTCATGACTTTAGTCTGGCACACCCTGTTTAGAGGTGCTGATTAGCTGTGCATACTGCATCTGTTTGTTAGTCATTTGTACAAAAATAGAACAATACAATATTTATAAATTATTACTACCCCTTCTCTATTTTGTTTCTCTTCTAGGTATCTTGTTACAGCACTTGGTGAGATTGTTGTACTGCCAGGCTGTTAAGGAAAAGTCAGCTCAGATAAAGGAGCATTAGAACCATTCGATAGAAGGGTCCTTTCACCTGATTGGGCAGCCCAGCACTGACTGTAATATAGCATGCTCAGGAGTAGGTAGGAGGCTAGTTGGCCGAGGTCCCCAGGAATCTGACTGTCTCTGACTTTGTCTTTGATCTTCTCTCTTAAACTTGACAGTGGACTACCCAAGAGATTTACTTTCACCAGAGATGCTGCAGACTGGAGTTTTTGTCCTCCTCTCAACAATTAACTAATGGACAAATTTCTACTTTGTTTTCTGTGAGTTTTAACAAATGTGTGTATTTATACTGTATGTAATAATCCTGTATTTAGTGTTTTGTAAATTCTATATTTTCATTTTAGCTGAAAACTTGTCAGTGAAGAGTGTTATACAAAAATAAAGCAAAGTAAATTGAATTGAATTGTCTGTTGGAAATTTTCACGTTATCCGTTGTAACAAGGCGCTATATTGGTGCTTGACCCAACACAGAAGACACAGGAGGCACACTAATAAAAACAAATAAATGTTTTATTTTCTTTGTCTGTGGGTTACGTCTTCACCGTACCCACAGACACAACACAGTCCCAAAAGCACAACCAGAAACACCAAAACAAAAACACTCTAATTTCCTCCACTCCTTTTGGCAGCTTTGTCTCCCTTCTTCCAACTCTGGCTCTTTGAGTGGGGGGGTGTCTGCTTCTCTTATAGCCCACCTGGACGTGCTCCAGGTGATAATTGACCTAAATTAGGCTGTACTTCCGGGTGTGGCTGCGTCACAGTCCAGATGAGCTCAGGAAGCCGTGCAGCATCCCCCTGGCGGTGGCCACAGAGCCTAACAGGGATGAGCTCCGGTGTAACATAATTGTGGCCCCGATGCAAACCCAGGGGGGCTGCCACCAAGTGTTCTGGGGGATGTAGGGTGCATCCCATGGTTGCTCCCCTGGATCCAGTGTGAAAGTGGCATCCCAGCCGTCCGCTACACCATATAATTGCATGGGTTTGCTCACATGTTATCAACGATGTACAGGGTAAGTTAATTTGGCCAATTTAAATTGGCCTCTGTGTGTGTGTGTGTGTGTGTGTGTGTGACTCTGTGTGTGACTCTGTGTGTGTGTGATTGACTGGTGCTCTGCTGAAAGCTGGCCACTGCTGTGAGCCCAGTATGGCTGGGGTAGGGTGGATTTAAAAATGTTTTTTTGTTTTATGGTTGTAATGTTTATTTCATGTGTTTTCCCAATTCAATAACAAGTTGTTCATAAAAAAATAACACAGTGACCCTTTACCTGGAGATACCCACTGTAGCTTAGCAAGAAATACACACTGTTGCTCTTTGGCAAATGGTACTACTTTTTCTCTCTTGGCCTTCTCCTATTCAGTATGAACCACTCATTATTAATAAATATTTTATAACAAGATGAAAAGGGTGGTTGAGCTGGCTCTGTGCTTAACGTAGAATTTGAAGTCTTTCTATACAATATTCTACCTTTGTTTTCAGCTTCAGTGCTTCTTTCAGCTTTCCTTTCGTAAGGCCTGTCTTTTCATCTATCAGCTTCTTTTGTCCTTTTTGTTTGCTGGATAATAACTTCTGATTAGGGCTGGAAACACCATGATATGATATAAATAGAATATTTGGGTCATGATATGATGTTGTTGTGATGTTTTTAATGTTTTGCTATATACATTCACTGGCCACTTTATTAGGTACACCTTGCCAGTATCCGGTTGGACCCCCTTTTGCCTTCAGAACTGCCATAATTCTTCATACCATAGATTCAACAAGGTGCTGGAAATATTCCTCATGGTCCATATTGACATGATAACATTACGCAGCTCCTGCAGATTTGTCGGCTGCACATCCATGATGCAAATCTCCCGGTCCACCACAACCCTAATGTGCTCTATTGGATTGAGATCTGGTGACTGTGGAGGCCATTTGAGTACAGTGAGCTCTTTGTCATGTTCAAGACACCAATTTGAGATGATGTGAGCTTTGCGTTATGGTGTGTTATTCTGCTGGAAGTACCCATCACAAGATGAGTACACTGCAGTCATAAAGGGATAGACATGATCAGCAACAACACTCACGTAGGATGTGGCATTTAAACAATCCTCAGTTCGTAATAAGGGGCCCAAAGTGTGCCAAGAAAATATCCCCCACACCATTACACCACCACCAGCCTTAACAGTTGAGACAAGGCAGGATGGATTCATACTTTCATGTTGTTGACACTAAATTCTGACCCTACCATTTGAATGCTGCAGCAGAAATTGAGACCCATCAGACCAGGCAATGTTTTTTTAATCTTATCCACTTTTGGTGAACCCAGTTGTCTGTTCTTAGTTGACAGGAGTGGCACCCACTGTGGTCTCCTGCTGCTGTTGCCCATCTGCTTCAAGGTTGAACATGTTGTGTGTCCAGAGATGCTCTTCTGCACACCTCCGTTGTAACAAGAGCTTATTTAAGTTACTGTTGCCTTTCTATCACTCGAACCAGTCTAGCCATTCTCTGACCTCTGGCATCAACAAGGCATTTTCTCCCAGAGATCTGCCGCTCACTGGATATTTTCCCTTTTTCAAACCGTTCTCTTTAAACCCTAGAGATGGTTGTGCATGAAAATCCCAGCAGATCAGCAATTTCTGAAATATTCAGAGGAGCCCGTCTGGCACCAACAACCATGTGATGTTCAAAGTCACTTCAGTCCCCTTTCTCCCCCTTTCTGATGCTCCGTTTGAACTTCAGCAGGTCGTCTTGACAATATCTACAGGCCTAAATGCATTGAGTTGCTGCCATGTGATTATCTGATTAGATATTTGCATTAACAAACAGTTGAACATTTGTACCTAATAAAGTGGCCGGTGAGTGTTTCAACCATTGCAGTTCAATTTTTCAACATAGCATAACTCATTATTACCTTTTTATTTCACATCATTTGGGCAAAAATGTGTTACTTAATAAAAAAATGAAATAAAAGTTATATTACTTAGCAAACACTAATGCACTTAGTATGCCATTCCAAAAGATTTTCTATGCCACTGAAGTATAACGTTTTGTTTTGCTTTTGTAACTCCTCTCCTGTCGCTGACTTCATGTCCTCATCATTGCCATAATGCATATCATGGAGGAAGCCCTTCAGATCAGGGAACAGGTGGGAGTCAAACTAGGCCAGGCCTGGGCAATAGGATGGGTGAGGTTTTACTGCCGACAGCTTTGTAGAAAAGCCACAGTGTGAGCAGGTGAATTGTTGCCAAGATCAGGAGGATAACCCGACAGCTTTACTTGTCTGCTTTGCGTGGCTGACCTTAATATATGTGGGCCTTTTGATGGGTGCAATCAACATGGGCTACATCTTTAACGTCACAAAAATTTGAGCCCTGAATTTCTTTTGTGTTGAAGAACTGCCATGCTTCTTGTATGTCTACTGTTGTTTGACTCTGGGTTGTAGTTATGTACCAATAATTCACATGAGGACAAGAGCTGTGCCAGTGAAAGTAAAAGAAGCCATTATGAGGCTGAAAGACAAGAATAAAAGCATTAGAGACATTAGTAAAACCTTAGGATGACCTAAATCAACTATCTGGAATATCATGAAGAAGAAAGAACACACTGGTGAGCTCAGTAATCACAAAGAGACTGGTGGGCCAAGGAAGACCTCCACTGCTGGTGACAGAAGAATCCTTACTATGGTCAAGAAAAAGCCCCAAATGTCTGTCTGACAGATCAGAAAGTCTTCAGGGGAGCAGATGTATATGTGTCAGAGACGACTATCTGCAGAAGATGTCATGAGCAGAAACACAGAGGCCACACTGCAAGAAGCAGACCACTAGTTAGTTACAAAAACAGGATGGCCAGATTACAGATTGTGAAAAAGGACTTCAAAGAGCCTACAGAGTTGTGGGAAAAGTTCTTGTGGACAGACGAGACAAAGATGAACCTGAATGAGAGTAATGACAAGAGCAAAGTGTGGAGACCAAAAGGAACTGCCTGAGATCCAAAGCAGACCACCTCATCTCTTACACATGGTGGTGGGGGTGTTCTGGCTTGGGCTGCCACAGGTCCTGACACACTTCTCTTCACTGATGATGGAACTGCTGAGTGCAGGGGTACAATGAATTTTGAGATGTGTAGAAACATCTGATCTGCTCAAGTTCAGTAACAGAATCCAAACTCATTGGATGGCGCTTCGTCCTACAACAAGATAATGATCCAAACATACTGCTGAGGCAACACTTTCATGCCTTCTATATGTTAAAGAGGAAACCTAAGGGGACAAGCCCCCCAAAACAAGCAGGAGCTGGAGATGGCCAAATTAGAGGCTTGGCAGAGCATCACCAGAGAAGCTCCTCAGCACCTGGTGATGTCTATGAATCACAAACTTCAAGCAGTCATTGCATGAAAGGGATTATGCGACAAAGTATTAAATATGATGGCTTTAATAGACCTGACCTTACTGTGTCCCAACATTATTGATGGCACTGTAACACTGGAGATAACTATGACACCATCTTATTTATTTACTTTCACTTCAACATCATTCTGTTTTTGTGGAAGCCCCCATTTTGAGATTGCATTAGCAGCGGCCATGTCCCTTGAGGAAGTGTAGGATGGTGTCATCAGTTTATAAGTGAACTTGACAGCGATCTCATTATCCAAGTTTAAGGATAGACAGTGAATAATCTGTACATCTTTTCTAAATTAATTTCTGGCAAACGACCTAAGGTTGTGTTCTTTATTGTTGATCTCCCTAACTGGGCTGTGTGAAAGATCAGCATTATTCCTGGTTTTGAGCCTTGTGTTTAGTGTTCAACCCTTTCCAGCTTATGTACTTTGGTGATCAGTCCATATATACAATGTTAAATAAAAATAGCCAGATAAACCAGTAAAGAATTATAATTGAGAAGATTTTAAGCAAAATATTTAAACCAAAAATATTAAAGATTTAACTAATTAATGTTTTATACACGGTGGCACAGTGGTAGTGCTGCTGCCTCGCAGTTAGGAGACCTGGGTTCACTTCCCGGGTCCTCCCTGTGTGGAGTTTGCATGTTCTCCCCGTGTCTGTGTGGGTTTCCTCCAACAGTCCAAAGACATGCAGGTTAGGTGGATTGGTGATTCTAAATTGGCCCTAGTGTGTGCTTGGTGTGTGGGTGTGTTTGTGTGTGTCCTGCGGTGGGTTGGCACCCTGCCCAGGATTGGTTCCTGCCTTGTGCCCTGTGTTGGCTGGGATTGGCTCCAGCAGACCCCCGTGACCCTGTGTTCGGATTCAGTGGGTTGGAAAATGGATGGATGGATGTTTCATACAGAAAAAAATATCTTAGTAATTAGTAAACAATCCAGTAACAATAATAGACCAAGTCTAAGAAATTAACCCCTTATCCACCCATCCATCCATTATCCAACCCGCTATATCCTAACTACCCCTTAGCAGAATATTTAACAACTAGCCGTGCTACCATCTAAGATGGCTTGAAATCAAAATAGTCAATGTAGGCCTTAGAGTTAAGATTTGCAGTACACCATGTAATGCATATGTCTCTAGTATATGCCATTTGGTAAGAGATTCATAAAAGCAGAGTTAATGTTTGTGATGCGCCAGCTGCTGGAATGACATATTTATAGCAACCAGACAGACACACAGAAGCTTTTCCTTTTATTAAGGTGGATAAGTGAAAACCCCAAACTTAAACAAAAGGCTTTGTAAAATAGAATCTTAAAGTAATTAAAAAATATCTCACAGGTTAAAATGGAAACAGGAGGCCAAGCAGAGCAACCCAAAGACACAAAAGTCAAAGCCCTAGTGATTAAACTGGAACAGAACTGGGTCTTAAATGGGGTGATCTCCCACGATGAGGTCGTAGCACACCTAAGTGATTGGGAGGTCCCACTCTTTGGTTCACTTAATAAACTGAAGTTGACTAAGTTACAACAAAAAGTAATTCAATGAATTAGAACATTTAACAATCCATCCATCCAGCTATATCTTAACACAGGGGTCTGCTGGAGCCAATCCCAGGAACAAACCCCAGGCAGGGCGCCAGCTCACTGCAGGGCACACACTCACACAATTTAAGATTGCCAATGCACATAACCTGCATGTCTTTGGGAGGAAACCCACACAGACACGGGGAGAACATGCAAACTCCATGCAGGGCGGACACAGGAAGCGAACCCGGGTCTCCTTACTGTGAAGCAACAGCGCCACCATGCAGCCCATTTAACAAACAAAGAAAAAGAAACAAAAAGGGAAAATAAAAGAGACATAAACTGAGGACAGAGCTCCTGTGCAATCCTTAAAATAATGTCTGCTATCTCATGCTCTTTAATTCTCCTACGTACTTTACTCCACAGTGCTGACATTTTCTTTGTAGTTGTTATGAAAGGCCACATTGAATTTGGATCAACTTCAAAAGAAGTCCCATTACAATGGAAGTCTTCAGAACATCTCTGGACGGTGGCATATGAAGTTCATGAAGCGTAACAAATGTAATGACAGCACAATACTTGATTTTGTGGTTTTCTGCATCGATGTTGACTCTGGTTCTGTATATAAAGCATAATGAAACTTTGCCAGCCAAAGAGGCAAAAATGGGCATTTTTCTATCAAGAAAGGAAGGAAAATCCATAGCGTGTGGTCAAAAGGAACAGGTAGTGGTGGGATACCAAAAATAAAGGGAAGAAAATATGAAGAACCAGTACCACACAAGAGCCAAAAATTAGGTCAATATTTGTCCTTTAAGGATCATCACTGTGGAACTGTAGGCGCTATATTAAAAAGCAAGCTGTCCTCTGCCTCGGTGTGCTGATCCCTCGCTATGCCGCCATCAGATCAGGTTTGCAGCTACTTCTTATGATAAAGGGGCCTTACTATCCACTGCCTTGGTTTCCCTTTCCCTGACAATAGCAGGACAGCACACTTATAATATGCTGTTAAATGTGGTGATTATATTAACACCAAACTAATGTACTAAATAAAAGATATACATATGTAGAGCTTGCCAACACAAAATGAACACGACACAACATAACAACATCAACAGTTATCAGTCCAATAAATATTAAATCCTGTCATATGAAAGATCAAACTGTAATCACATTAAATCCAGTTAATTGAGATATAGAAGATGGAGAATATTCCCAGATAAAAGTTAATTCCTTACCACCTCTTCCACAGCCTTTTAGGGGCCCACTCTTCCAGGGTAAAAGCTCATATTTTGTCCCACCACAATGGCTACACATTCTGCCTCTAGATTGGGCAGAGCAGGAGTTCTGCATTGAAAGCTTTTAGGCTGAGATGTCCATAACCAGCATGACAGGACAATCATTTATGTGTAACATGACAATATCCAGATCCCCACATTGCTTTTAAACATAAAGAACAACCCGTCACAACTCACTGAAAAATGAATGATTGAGAAGAAGGGTTTAAAGCTGGAACAATAATTGTAACTTTATAAGCCTTGATCTGATTGACTCTCAACATTGTGCACACAAGCCTTCATCAACATGGCCAATGCCTTCATCAGAGAAGACCAACAGATTATGTTGTCTGTTGTGGCTGCACATCTGAATATCAGCCATAGAGGTGCACATGCCATACTGCATCATTACTTGGGATATCGTAAAGTTTACGCAAGATGGATACCCAAAAAACCCACTAATCTGCAGAAGCAAACATCCTTAGATAAATTTCAGCAAGTTTCACATCCTCTGCCTAAAGAAATCTTGTTACATTGCATTGTTCAACAATGCTGCAATCCTGTGGCTTTAACTAGACTACCAGCAGGGAACTGTGGTGTGTGTGTGTGTGTGTCTTCAAATTACCCATAAGCCATTGCAAATGTGTTGTATTGTGCCATTTTTAGCCATTGTGATTACCAAATAATTTTTTAAATTGCCTTTACCTTTTCATTTACACTAGTACAGTGGTGCCCAATACGTCGATCGCGATCGACTGGTAGATCGGAAAGGTAGTGCAGGTAGATTGCGTTGCACTAAAAAAAAATGTTTTTAGATAATAGTCTATCATATATCCTCCTTATGGCATTTGGTACTTGATTGACATACAGGGTGGCCAGTCTGAGATCTCTTTTCTTCTAACACGCTGATCATCCCGCACACACGATCAAATGCGCAAGCTACTGCAAAACTCCGGCTATCTAAGTGATCGAGTTAGGCTTCCAATTTATATCGACTAAAGAAGGGATTTTAAAAACAATTGTTGTTTATGGGCTGGATGTGGAATTAGAAGAGGATTTTTTTCTCTCACAATGTCACAATCGAAGTGCGTTTGTCTGATCTGTCAATCTATCATTACTAATCCAAAGAAGGAAAATGTGGAAAGGCACTTTCGAACTGTTCATAAAAACTACAAAACTGACTTCCTTCCGAAAAGAGATCTGAGAAAGAGAAAGGAGAGGGAACTAAAATTGCAGTTAATCGGACAGTCATCATTTTTCACTCGGCTGAATTCAGAAGCAAAGGCAGACACGCCGAAGCATCGTTCCGGGTGAGTCACTCGATCATTAAGCATAAGAAGTCCTTCCAAGATGGAGAGATGATAAAAGATGCCTTCGTTGAGACAGATGGCTAGGGATAAATTCCTGTTGAGATTTCAAGACCCCTGGCCGGAGATAAAGGAGTTTCTCCCTGTCATTAAACATGCAGAATACAAGCAACTTAATGATGATCAATGCCTGCTAGACTTGGCATTTTGTACCGATTTGACCAACATGTTAAATAAGCTTAATTTACAGCTGCAAAGAAAAGACAAAACCATGGTCAATATGATTAGCTCAGTTAATGCTTTCAAACGAAAAATGCAACATCTTTCCTCAAAGCTGCAGCGCCTTGATTTGGGGAACATCCAAAACCTTGCGTCAGAGCTGGAGACTCAAGGGAAGGCGTGTGCGCAACTTGACTGCATACGCTACACAGAGCAGATTGAAAATTGTCTGTGAGACTTTGAGAGACAGTTTCAAATCTCAGCTTTACTTGAGCCAATCGCTACATTTAAGTGCTATCCATTTAGGGAAGATGTTGAGGGTGATTCACTCGCAATCAGAAACTGCAACACTGTTTCACCTAAAACTCCTCTACGGTGGAGGATGAGATTTTGACACTACAGGATGACATTCAGCTGAAGTCTGGGGCTCATGGACAGTTTTGGAACTTCCTCACAGAGGAAAAGTACCCAAACATGAGGAAATGTGCTACCTCCTTGACTGCATTATTCGGCTCTACTTATTTATGCGAGTCAGCCTTTTACCACATGATTATTAAGTCCAAATACCGTAGTGACCATAGATGTATTGAATTGTTATTGTGCTATAAGGGTTATTCAGTTATGCAAGGTACGCCAACATATATATATATATATATATATATATATATACTCAGCAAAAAAAAAACGTCCCCTGACTTTCAACTGTTTTTACTTTCAGTAGACTTAATGTGTAAATATTTGTATGAACACTAAAAGAGTCAACACCATAAGACATAAACTAAAAATGTTTCACAATGTGTCCCTGAATGAAGGGAGGCTCAAAATCAAAAGTACCAGTCA
>JANRMT010061414.1:26992058-27021739 GCA_026402145.1 Polypterus bichir lapradei
TAGATAGATAGATAGATAGATAGATAGATAGATAGATAGATAGATAGATAGATAGATAGATAGATAGATACTTTATTAATCCCATGGGGAAATTCACAAATGAGGTTAGACCTCATCTGCAGTCCTGTGTACAGTTTTAGACTCCAGGCTACAAAAAAAGACATAGCAGCACTAGAAAAAGTCCAGAGAAGAGTGACCAGGCTGATTCCAGGACTGCAGGCATGAATTATGAAGAAAGATTAAAAGAGCAGAGCCTTTCAATTTAAGCAAAAGTAGATTAAGAGGAGACATGAGTAAAATTAAGAAGAGAATTAGTGGATTGAGACTGTTACTTTAAAATGAGTTCATTAAGAACAAGGGGGCAGTTGGAAATTTGTCCAGGTTAAATTTCTCCACAGACATTAGGAAGTTGTACTTTATCAGATAACCAAATACACATGGAATAAGCTGCCAAGTATTATGGTAGACAGTAGGATATTAGGGACTTTCAAAATTCGATTCTTATTTTGGAAGAATTAAGTGGATAGGACTGGATAACTCAGTTGGGCAGAATGACCTTTTCTCATTCAGATTGTTCTATCTAACTTTTGGCTGGTGGTAGAACCCATATTTTACCAAAAATAACCCAAACGAACACAGGGGGAGCATTACTGAGCTGTAAGCCAGTACTATATCACCATAGTTCGGGACTTGCCAGTCACTACAATACTGTGCCACCCACAATAAAGAGGTTATATTGCTCAACTGTAGAATTGCATTTTTGGTTTAATTTGTGGCAATGAGTTTATATTTCCAAAGGAATGTCTAAAATCCCTAATATGAATGGCTTGCTCATACTACATGACTCACGGCAGAAGGTTCCTTAGGCTTCCTTCCTTGCATAGCTGATCCTTAATCTCTTGACGAAGAGGAAGCCCGCGACTTGACCATCTCATTAAATACAATGTGACTGCTGCCCTCTTGTGGTCCTTATTCGACCACACTGTGTGCCTGAAATCCAAGCTTTTCCCTTTTTTTTGGTGCTTAGCCTGCCATCATAAGTCGGGGAGACTGGAATCGTAATCATAATGAATCTGACAGGTAAAAAAAGTCTATCTATCTATCTATCTAGCAATCAGCCAAATACCACTGACACACTCATCACGAAATCTCCCGAACCATGAGGACTTGGGACTTGAAATTTGGAATGAAGGTTATACTTGGCCCATATGTGCTCGCTAAGAAACGGTTTTAAAAATTTCGTGGTCCAAGCGCGATCTATCGGTATGTCTGTCCGCTTTTTACGAGAGAATTACTTAACGGATTTAGATCTGGTTGCATTCTATAATTTACTTGAACTTTCCGGTTGATTTTGCGACTTCTCTCATCGCGCTAAGTACCATAGTTTGCTTGCGGTATTGATGTATTTATGCAAATCCAAGAGAGTGGATGTGGGCCGAGAGCAGGGGGGCGGGGCCTTCCTCACTCACTCGCCAGCCTCTGTTCGAGTTGGTCTACGTCTCGCCACGTGTCGAAATGCACCTTGCGATACCTGTTTGTTCAGCAGACATTATTATTTACAGACTGTTAAGGAGTAACGTTTGACGTTTTTGAGAGAGATCAGAGCTCCGTGTGTTTTAGAGGGTAGCTGCTGATTGCCACAGATGTCAGCGCCATGTGCTTTTCTCCCCACGCGGGGAACGCAGAACACGATCAGATATTAGTGCCAATGTCTATTGATTTTTAAAGTTTGTTTGTATATATACTAAACAGGCAGCTGTGTGGTAAACTTTAATGAAATGACATAAATCAATCCGACACCGGGTTTAAAGCTTCTCTGTGTCACCTGAACATAAACCACTTGTGACAAATCAATCATTAGCAAATCAGTCTTAATCGTTTAACCGATCCCGTCGGCGCCCGTAAGCGCATTATAATCAGTCGCGGATACTCATCGGTCTAATAAAACTGACATCTCGGGCACTTAGTCGAAACGCTCCCTCAATTCAGATTACCGTTTTGGTTCTGAAATTTTGAAGAAAGCGGTTTGAAAATCCTTTTTAAAGTCGTGACCTTAGCAGCTTCCGTCGTTAGCGAGGTTTCATATTTTCCGTATTTGCGGTCATTGTGTTACAACTTCTTCTGCAACGCTTCACGCGTCAGTTCGTGCTAAGGACCACTGAACACTGTCAGTTCCAGGTGAATGTGAACGCAGAAGAAACAGACCCGTGCAGTGAAAGAAATTCACATAAAATTCGAAGAGTCGTATTTTGTGAGAAAAGCGTAAATTGAGCTGTCACCTCCGATATATCTCATTAGAGGTCTTACAGCATTTTAAATGTCGGGCAGCCACGTTCGTTTTCTGTTTGATTACGCTATGTTGTTCCTTAAATTGGCTTAAACACTACAATTACAATTTTGCAGCTTGAAATTCGGATTGAGCATTTTAAATGTTTCAGTATATATCTCAGTTTAAGAGATACGGCGCACACTTCACGACTGGTTTCTTGCGTTGCGCTTGATGATGCCAAGAAATGCTCTGGATTCCATCCTGACCAAGCAAACATGCCCACAGTGGCCCCCTCTGGGTAAACCAAGGGCAGTGCCGACTTGGGAAAGCCCAATTAAATGCCGCACTAGTCTAATGTGGGGGCTGCCACAAGCGGCCCTTTAGCAAAGGTCTCCTCGTGGCCTAAATCACTGGCAGAACAAGTTCAGAAAATCCATCATTGGCCCATTGATGGCCTGGTAAAACTGGTTAATGTCATCACTACACTGCGAAAAAAATTAATTGATTTAAGGTTAAAAAACTGATAGCTGTGGCTGCCGTAATTTTATCTTAAAAATGCGGCGACGATATTGTAGTGACCTTCCGGTAGCAAGAGGGAAAACACAACAGGGCAAGGAAGTGATTGCTAAACAGTTTACTGTTCACAGTGTAAGAAGAATACGCGAATGTAAAACAACAACAAAGGGAACCGAAGAGGAACTATTTACAATCTCCTATAAACCTCTCATTGGTGTGACCCTGAGAGACCCCTAATAGAAAACTGCGGTTCCCTTCACATGATCCTCCCTTCCCCAGCGCTCGAACCTCACCCTCATAAACCACATAGACATATATAGATAGACGCCGCATTCACTGTGTTGCCCAGGCGACACGATACGTCAGCGCGTCCGCCATATTGCGAGTGGCAAAAGTGCCATTTAAACTAATACAGTACAGGTAGACGTGGAAACCGGGTTTTCTGATGAAAAAACAATAACGTTTAAAACAGTAACGTTTACATACAACAGATTTTGGCGAATCGTTTACATGCAATTATTTATATCCATTTATACACTAATAATGGCAATTATAAAATAATAATAATACTAATTATTATTATTTAATAATTCCTCCCATATAAGTAACATTTCTCGGACTGCTTTTTTCCATCTCCGAAACATTTCTAGACATCATCCTGTTTTTACGCAACACAGTACTGAAGTATTGGTTAATGCCCGAGTCACCTCACGTATAGATTACTGTAATGCTATTCAACTCGGGAATTCTCTTCCTTCTCATATACATCAGCTCGATTCAATAACACATTTTAAAACTACCCTCAAAACTTATCTTTTCAAACTAGCATACCGATTGTGAATTTTTGCACTGTTACTGCCAGTTATCTTTGTTTGTTTGCTAATTTTTGCTTTTTGATTTATCATTCTCTTGTTTTAATTTTACTAATGTTGTTTAATTTCATTGTAAGGTGACCTTGAGTGCTAAGATTATAAAACGGGATTTCTAATGCCCAAATATAATCAAAACAATTGTTCAGCCTTACCTATGAAATGTAATCCCCCGGGATCTGGTTTGGAGCGTACAGCGGTTTGTACAATCCCAAGCAGCACATGCGTGAGGCATCTTTATCCATTACTTCACTCCACAGCAGTGCCACTCGCAATATGGCGGCGACATTGAAGTACGATGCTGCTGGTCATGCGGCGTCTAGTAATTCTATGTCTATAATATACCACATGTTCCCGTCATTCCCTCGCCTCCATTTCCGGCCCCTCCCAATAACATCCAATTGCAGAGCCACCGCTCCATACGTCCGGTAAACGCCCGCAGTTCTGGAATTGCTATTTAAGGGAACCAACGCCTTGAGGCATGCCTTGGCACACCTGACCCGCTTATAGAAATTTTAATTTTTTTATTTTCTTTACACTCTTAAAAAACCTCTAAAAAGCCTTTTAAAAGACTAATTTTCATTCAGCCCATCTGGATACAAAGTTCCTAATGTCTCTATCCAGTATCTCAGCTTCTTAAGGCGGACTGTTTTATTCCAGACCCTGTCATGTTCTATCCCGAACATAACAGGCCAATGATTTTCCAAACCAAAGTGCTTATATAAAATTGTCTGCCTTTTCTGACTCTCTGTAAATCTAAGATGTTAGACAAACCTAGATCTTAAAGCATTTCTGGTCTCCCCAATGTAAATAAGCCCCCAAGATCCACATTGGATTCCATAAATGCAGTTAACTGATGTCAATTGAAATGGCTGATACATAGGTCGTTCCTTATTTGTTTGCTTATTTTTAAGCATTTTTATGTACAAAGGGAACAACCCAGACACATTTATTCCTCTTTTTCTTAATTGTACATGATGCAGTTATATGACAGAAGTTAAGGTATGGTTAGCACAGAGGATAAATAGTTAAGTGTAGGGGTCAGTTAGTGTTGGGGATTATTTTGTTAATGTTAGGGTTTGGTATGGTTAGCGTGTCAATTTGCAATTTGCAACAAGCTATTAATGTTTATTATCAAACTGCTAGTCTAGACATGCGGTGATGTCACTTCCGCCCTCAAACCGCTGGTGTAGACCTGAGGTGACGTATGGTGCTGTGGTTCTGCATGTTGAAACATCTCGCTTCTCCATTTAGGGTACCACCCCTTTTCTTCCTTCTGATGCCAGTTATTTCCCTGACGTCAGTCCTCTGTGCTGCTCTCCACTAGACTTGACAGTCCCCCAGTAGCCAGGCTTCATGCTGGCAGGGATGCTACAACATTTTAAGTCTACGATATAACTTTTTAAAGCTGTATATTATACAGTAAGTAACTGTTGTTTACAGTACATTATAAAAGAAACAAAGTTTTTCCCGTAAGCTGAAATGCACGCTGTAAAACGTTTGCTGATCATTAAACCATCAATAAAGCTATCAGAAGCACAGACCGGCATTCAGCAAAATAACAGCAATCAATAACAAACATGTTATGCTATTTAATTTTATACGTGGAAAATAACAGAGTGATTAATGAAGGTATGACATGTTGTCTGGTGGAGAAGAAAATATTGCCTATATGCTTGCCAGTTTTTCAAAAACAATAAATCAGCTTCCATAACCTCAAAAAGCCTTCAGTACTCGAGGGGAAAAATAAGTTTGCTAACTCTGTTTATGTTTTTTCCCCACTGTGCAAAGGTGTGCAGGTCATCAGGAACAATATGGTAAGAGGGGGCGTTCCCTTATGCAAATATCGTAATTGTATGCAAATTTAGAAATCGTGCCAAAAGAAAATGCATAGTTCTGAAAAATAGCATCATACTGTCACCGAGTAGGGAAATCCCGACTATGCCACCTAGTGAGGTTTTTTGGGCACTAGGACCCCCTGCAACAAAGGACGTTTTCACCACCCTATTATCTCCACATTTTTAGTTCGAATTCTGGGGCCCAAAAACTTCAATGCTTCAATGGCCAATCAAAACCCCCTTTTACACAATTTAAAACATTAAATAAATATTCCTTTTTTTCTTCTTGGTTTGGGTAAAAGAACAGTCAGTCTCCCCACAGTCGTTAGGCTGATCCTCCCGGAGAGCCACCCTGACGTTCCGTCCACTTCTCCCAAGGATAAACTGCATCAAATAAAGACAGGAAGCGTCTAAACATCTGAATCACCCGATCGAACGTGGTGCCGATTTGCCACTATCTCTGACTCAGCCCCCAGGATTTTAATACTTAACTTATAGTCAGTGGGTTCTTGCTTCCTCAAGGAAAACCACACCAGGTTCTGCTTCCAGACCACTTGATCACGACCCTCCGGAAAACGAATATACTGTAGCCACTGCCTCTTCTAAAATGTCCTGGATCTGTTTTCTGTCTTTTCCCCACTTTTTTTCTTGTCCTTTCATGCCCGTCATCAACTTAAATCCGGCAACCATCCGTCCTTCTTCTGCCTCTAAGAGACCCCTTTCTTCCTTTGTTAACACCATCAATCCAATTCCCACCCAATTAAATACAGTTTCAATAGATGTGAAAATAAAAATATAATTAGAAACCGGTGAATTCAATTAAACAAGTGCTCAATCTGGTAATCGGAAGGTTGCCAGTTTGAATCCTGTAAACGCCAAAAATGACTGTACTTCGCTGGGCCCTTCAGCAAGGCCCTTAACCTGCAATTGCTCCATCCTGGGTATGACGTTAATCTGCATCCAGCTCTGCATGTAGGCCCTCCAACCTGCAGGGAAAAACCTGGGGGTTTGCCAGCCACCATAGAAAACCTCACACTGGTTCCATTCCATCTGAACTAGTGTGGTGCTGAGGTGTCACCAGCCACATGGCTGCACTTGGGTCCTAATCTGGGGTCCCGAGTTGGTTCGTCATGTAGTGGGTGCGTCAATGCGTTGTATCAGCACCTGCTCCTAACCTCGCTCTCTCAATCAAAAAAAGAAAAATACCACAAATTGCAAACTACCTACTGTCACACATGTGTGATTAGGAGGCAGTCAACAAGCCCTGAGGTGAGTGAAATATCGGGAGACGAGGGGTTGATTTGTGGTACTAACGACTCTCTCTCTCTCTTGTCAGACAAAAAGAAGAAAAGTAACATACCTCCCATACTTCCGGGTTCCAAAGATGGCCGCCAATCGTCACTTCCGGCTCCCTCTGATGACGTCACATCCAGTCTCCAGAAGACGACGTCACTTCCACCACATCATTTCCGGTTCCTTTTGATGATGTTGCATCCATCAGGCAGTCACGGATTCATTTCCTGCCACATCATTTTCGTCCGACATATTTGTACTGTATAAAAATGGCATCATTGTAAATCCACTTGTCATTTGCTGTAAACAGCACTTGATCATCAAACATTTGTCTTTTTTCTTTCTTTGTCCTTTGGACATTATACGGGGACAGTCCCCAACTCTTTTTCTTTGTGGATGCGTTATTTCTTCCTTATTACACTACTCAACAATAAAACATACTTTAAAAGTAAAAGAAGCCCTCTGTGCATTAAAATACTGTTGCAATACTCTCTATGGCAACCTCACAATCTTATTTTACCTCATCAAAGACTAATTGACCAACAGATGGCAGCTTGTGAGGCTGAGAGACTGTGTGTCAGAAATGGTGGTGTGTATTACTGGCGCACCTCAGGTTGAACTGTCCTGCCCTTCCAGTACAATACCAGTGCTTGCCATCACCAGAAATGTTTAGATGACTTCTCCATCATAGGCTGCATCGAATAGTCAGAGCACGGGAAAGTCGTGTGGTGCAGGGAGAACCACTGGCAACTCAACATCAGCAAGAAAAAAGAGCTGGTGATGGACTTCAGGTGTTCCAGGAACCCTCTGAGACCAGTCACCATTCAGGGGGAGGATGTGGAAGTGTTGCAGAGCTTGAAGTACGTGGGGGTTCACCAAGAAAACAATGAATTGGACTGGTCTGACAACACAGTGGCTCCCTACAAGAAAGTCCAGAACAGACTGGACTAGCTAAGTAGACTAAGGCTCTTTAACATGAGAAGCAAGCTGCTGGAAATGTTCTACCAGTCCATAGTAGCCTGTTTGTTACTCTACACTTTGTGTTGCTCTGTGGTCTTCTGAGGATGCAGCCTGAGTTCAAAAGAAGCACAATGTCTGAACAAACATATCAGGGAGAATCTACTCCATCACAGGGTGAACCCTGGACACACTTGGAATCTGTTGCAGAACAGTGGATGCCATCATGAAAATTCCGCCTCATAATTTCCAGTAGGCGCTCTTCTTGGAGAACTTTTAGGAACAGGCTCATTCTACCATGGTGTGCTAGGAAATGCCTCTGGTGGTCATTTCAGCCCTCTTCTATAAAGCAATTCAATGCTTCCACCAGATGTACTCATTAAGATTATTTTTATTTATTTACTAGCAGATTACCCAGTGGCTTCACTCACTGAGTGGAAGGGAAAAATTTGTGGCTCTCATGGGGCAACAGCATTAATGCCATCTGAACAACACATCCCACGTGATTCAAATTTAACCCTCTGTGCTTGGCAGTACTCACTCATGATGTCCGTTTCTCCTATTGTAACTTTTGGATGTAGGCAATAATCTTTTTCAATGTTATAATTGAATCCCTCCATATACAGACCCTGGCGTCTGTGTGACATGGTAGCCTGTGAATACTGCATCCATTGAATTCGATTCTGTTCAGCATGTTGTTCGGGTGTTTGTGAGGCCCTCAATTGTGATTGTCGTATACGTTGATCAGCGAGCCTGCGAGCCTAGTCTCTCGATCTGCTTCTGTCTCACTTTGTCTGTGTAACCTGATTCCCGTGGTCATACGTAAGCACGTTGTTCGGGTGTTTGTGAGGCCGTCAATTGTGATTGTCGTATATGTTGATCAGCGATCCTGCGAGCCTTCTCTCTCGATCTGCTTCTATGTGCGAGAGCATTATAATATGTTCTGTGGTCATACATAATTTCTGTTTCAAACGCGAGTGCGCGAGTGCATTATAATATGTTCTGTGGTCATACGTAATTTCCGTTTCAAACGCGAAAAGAATTTTATATATATCGATTTTTGTTTTTATTGATCATTTGATCTTATTATCTGTCCTGTGAGTCTGTATCCTCGTTTTTTGCGTTTCTGCTCCTGTATCTGCGTCTGAATTTCCCCACGGGATTAACAGAGTTTACCTACTGTAATCTCATCTAATCATCTGGAGAAGACAACAGGAGCACCAAAAGTACCTCAACTGACTGCTGACTTCATCTCTGTCATCCTTTATCTTGGATCTCTTGACAGAGCCTGACTGTGGATTTGAATGCTGAAAGATTCTTTAATGAAAGCAAAGTACAAAAGTATTCTTTGTTTTGTTGATGTGGTTGTTCTCTCGACATTGTAGCTTTGAAGTGGCACCATAAGCAGAGTGACCTTTCCACAGTGTTATTCCCAGCATTAAATTTGTTCCATGTGAGGAGACAGTACTACCTGCTGGACTCCACTTATTCCAGTTGTATTTGGTTACAAGACTGGTGCCAATCTTTACTAAAAAGATAAAATGTACAAACTCCACTGACACAGTGCCTGGCCAAGAAATGAAAAATCTGAACCACTGCGCCAACCAAGCAGCAAAGTCAAAACACTTCTGCTGACGAGGGCCACCAGACTACCTCCCGAGACCCTTTATGTAAATGTATTTGCATTTTCTTGATTCACTGGGGGTGAAAACCTGAAGTTAATTATGTATGCAGCAATTTATATATGCACAAAAACACACATTCATATAGTAATTCATATATGAAGCCTGGACCTTTCAAATAAGATGGAAGGTGGCCTTGGTTTTTGAGGTGCCAAGCATGGCGAGTCTGTCTTAATTAGATGCCCCTGTTTATTTCACGGACCAGCTTAATAATAAGGACCTCACTTTGCATTTCATAAATTACGACAATTAAATCTCCAACTTGTGGCTCCTTAATTTAAAGACTGCTTGTATAATGAGCTCTCATTTCTGCCAAACTGTGAATGCAGTGTGTGGCTCACAGGTTGGTTTTAATTGTAAATGTTACTTTTGGATAGAAGTACAATTATTAAGGGATTTTAGTGGCTTCGATTCCTCCAGTTTGCCTGTCTGTTTTTCCACTTGTTTAATTTGCATACTTGTTAAAGTTTTGTTTGGCTAAGATATGCATAATAAGTCACTAATTATAAAGAGACCTAAACAACAAAAGAGAACTAAACTAATAGATTTGACTGTCAGGCATCAACAGATTTAACCGACCCTCCTGTCACCGTTAATTATATTTGAATGTAATTGCTTTTTGTACAAACTCTTTAAGCTGTGAGCTATTGTCTTTCATTTTATCTTGGCACGAAACAACCATTGGCCTCATGACAGATGTATAGAGTTGCAGAAACTAACTTATGTTAGTGCATGTGAGGACCATCTTGCTGGCTCTGATTTGGCATTCAGTACCACTTTGGGGCGAAAGGGGGTACTGTCACTAGCTGTTTTGTCTCATTAGAGAAGACAGCCAACGAGACTGAGTGACCACGCCCCAATCACTCCCATAAGCCCCGCCTCTCCGGGCTGAAGCATATAAAAGAGCCCATCCCTAGAAGAAGGCGCCTCACTCACGACTTGAACTCTCAGCAGGACGGAGCTGCTGGTTAGACTTGACAAGGAAAGGAATCCTGCTTCAGTGCCTGGTTTATGTTTTAGTGCCTATTTATTTCTTGCCTTTCGTTTATAATTAGACAAGACACGAGTAAATGGTTTTGCCCAGCAGGCACACCAACTATTTTTGGGACTCTGCAAGTCGCTCTGTTCCAAATGCTGTATTAAATCATTTTAAATCTGTGAAGTGAAGCACATAACTTCAAATTCTTTAACAAAGATTAAAAATGTACATTAAGCTTAGCAATTTAAAAGATGCCATGTTTTTTTTCTACAAGCTGTAATGTGTTACGAATGGCAAGGGAGGCTTTTTCTTTTCCACACAAATCTGACTAACTTTAAACCTCATTGGCTGAAGGGGAACAGCCGTGGAGTGATAACTTTTATGTTTCAGGAACAACAAGAACCCAATGGAATCAGACTGACTGAAGCCCAACAAGCTTGACTGACCACACTGGTAAGCACACTAATTCATATCAGCACTCCGGTTCAGTTCAATTCAGTATATTCTCACATTGCTCTTTTAAACGAATGCATAAATACATATGTGTGAGTCAGTGGAAATAATTAAAGTGATAGAAATGTTTTTATAATATTGTCTCGGCTTCAAAGGAAGATATTGGGAAACAGTCTGGTAAATGAAGTAAAATATGCATATTATGGATGCTAAAGGCACTGTTGTCCCGTTAAACCCACCAGACAGACGCCCAGGACACACTTGTAAAAGCACCAAGAAGATTTCTTTAATATTTTCTTCCAACAAAGTGCACAAAGCACCGCACACTCCACAATTCTCCAATAATATAATAATAATAAACAATAATCAATAACAATAACAATCCCAGCAGCTTCGTCACCCAACCTCCCAACTCCGGCTCTCTTTGCTGGGTCTCAACCAGTCCTTTAAATAGTCATTAACCCGGAAGTGTTCCTTCTCTGGGTCAAACGCCACATCCTCCTTCCTCAAGTAGCCCGGAAGTACTGCAGGCTTCCATCCTTGTGCCTTCGAAGAACTTCCGAGTCGTAATGACAGTAGGAGTCCCCGGGTTCCTTGTGTCCTCTCCTTGGCGGCACCCACGGCACCCAACAGGGCTGAAGAACCGGCCCCCATGTCCCATGATGCCCTGAGGGAATCCGGGGAACCATTTCCATCCAGGGAAGCTGCCATCTAGCGTCCCGGGGGATGTAGTGCCCTGAAAAGGCTGCTCTTCCTCCTTCTTTCTGTTGAGGGACATCCCGGCCAGACTGAAACGCCGGCCGTTCATCACAATATTAAATCATCTTAAAAGAGGAAGAGCCTGACAGAAGGTATGACTAGCTCCAATCAAATGAAACATAAGGGGAAAGAACAATTTTAAAGGAGAAAGGAAACCCTACAATGGTAGTAATTCTCACATGCAATGGAAAACCCAGTAACGGCCATTTTTTTTCAAAATTGAGTTTTTTTTTGGAGTTACTAGGTCTTTCCTGATGTTATAAGGTAATGGTGATGACCAAATATGTCTTCATTCTGGTCATAGCATGATGGAAGAAGCTAGTATGTACACAGTAGTTTACATACTGCAGGATAAAAACCTAGCAAATACTCTGACCAATGAGGAAAGACCACCTACCAATGAAAACGTCGGATTATGATCACGTGATTTAAATGGCAGGTGTTGTTGATTCATGAAAAAAAACAATATTGTGTATGTGAAGCTCAGGAAAAATTAAATCTAGAAATCGTTAATTATAGGAGCAACATCATTTTCTCAGTTTGCCGAACACTTGAAAGATGTGACATACTAAGTTTTCGCATAGTTGGTGGGAAGTCATTGGAATAAGTCAATACCTGACAGATCTAGGCCAGCTAACGTTCTATGTCATCATGGGCACCGTATAACACATTCTTCTGGAATAATCATACAATGACCCGACCTTTGTTTGACACAGCTGATGCTGAAAGTTCTCACCAATCTTGGCTTGTTGTTCTATGGCCAAGAGTAGCTTAGATAAGAAAGCAAAAATCATATGGGCCACAGCAAGACACCAATGGAGAATGGGAAAACATAGTGATAGTTTAGTATGTCACAGCAACTGACACAATTTTATCCATCCCTCTTTCCATTTTATGAACCAGTTTAATCCAATACCCAAGTAGCACTGTGTTCAAAGCACAATCCAGCCCTGGATATGACTCCAGTTTTTCAGAGGAAATATCCACACGTTCATTCATAACAGATAAATTTAGAATCTCAGATCAACATAACTTTAACAGTTTTGGGATATGATAAGAAAACCGGAGAACCCAGATAAGGCCTACCATGGCCATGATGAGAAGGTACAAACCCCACATAAGCCCTAATTTTAGATAAACTGTCTATAGTCGTATTTCACAGCGTGAACACCCAAACTAGCAGCTCAGGTAAAGGTACTGTAACTGCATTTTGTCGAGGATTTCCAAATAGTTCAAAATAATTCAAAAGCAGTTACCAGAAAGGCATTACAGCAATAGTATGACTCATTGTACATGGAAAAGTCCACAGTCAAGGTGTCTTTGTTCAAGATTTTCGTGAAATTCTAAGCAAAGAGTTCCCACAAAATAAGGAAAAGAGTTGATAATACAGGGAAAAAAATAAACGTCTTGTCTATGGTATTCTACTTGAGGCTTAAGTAACTAAGTGAAGGCTTGTATATATTAATTATTCACCACATCTACAGTGTCACAATCTACACTTAGGCGACAGTTTAAGGGCTTGTGTGATGGTATTTTCTCCACCACTCCAGGGGTTGGCATTGTGTGATAACGCTTTCTCTGTTTATCCCTCTGCAGACTGCAGGATTGATGTCATCTTGAAGTCACTTCTGGTGTCTGCCCACCTGGACCTGCCTCTTCCTGGCATAAACCAACACACCCAGAAACTCCGCTATCTTTGAGTCAGTTCAGTCTTGGAGTCCTGTCTGAAAAGACGTTATTTTAATGCTATGAATCATTCATTGTTTATTATTTGAATCAATTATATGGGAGTGACTCTTGTGTCATCTTGTTCTTACAATGGACAGATAGCTCTGTCCCCTTAATGCCTACCTGAGTAAGTTCATGATTCTCTCCGACTGTCTCACTTTAATCTAAGAGCTATACTATTGTCACCCGGAGCTATTCAATTCCTTTTAACTTATAGGGGAGGAACATAATCATCCATTATCTGTGTTAAAGCTACATTATATTAAAATTCAAACTAAGCAAACACTAGGGTGAATTTGCCAATAACATTAATGTAAAGGATTTGGCCCTTACTGGTATGCTACAATGAAGTAGTGAAATTTCAGCCTCAATTTAAATTCTGAGGCTAATAGAGTTGCCACTTAGGCTTACGGGCTGACATTTCTAAATGGAGCTTATCAATATTCTGAAGACAATTAACATTGATAAACAAAATGCAGACACAGCTATAGGCCTTAATGGTGTGCCAGATGTTCTTGGATTAATTAGTTTTTTATTTTAAAGTTTATTAATCATTCAGTCAAGAAGAATACAATAAATAAATACTGCAACCTTTCAGAAAAGCACATGCAACATGTTCTAAACCCAAGGAAGCCTGTCCCAGCCATTTTAAATGTAGTCGTTTGTGTTAAGTGTGTCCCACACCTCTGTTACACTTAGTAATAAACAGGCATCTCGCTGTGTCTTCTGTAAGATCAAAAGCTCCTTAGAAAAATTCCATTGACTATACATCCACCTTTCAATTAAGGATGCTTGCACGACTTTGCTTTTCTTTTCAGAGATGAACCTCGTTGAAATCTCAACGGGCTTTTTAAAATGATAAAATACAAATGTTGCACCTGAGATTCTCCTCCTGCATCTCTTCTTCATTTTGGGAAAGGAAGAAAACTGGACGCTTCCAGGGCAATTTCACTTGTGGTTAGGAACTTTGCATGGAATTAAAAATTTCACTGCATTTCTATATGATAATCCTGAACTTGAAACTTCAAGAACACACTAAGTACCTGACATGGAGCAGTTCTAGTTATAATAAAAGCTGCACATTCCATTCTGTGCACATCACGAGAGGTGACATGGCCTCATACAAACCAATATTTCATCACTAAAGCCTTGACCTGCCATGCTTGACTACTCCTTTGAACTCTCCTGCTTGGAATTGACTTCAACAGAGGAAAATTAGAGTGCTTTTCTGCAGGGAGAGGAGAACTGCGTGTGCCACGCTTAATGTGTGCGTGCCAATGGAAGAATCAGACATTTTCTTCTGTCTTTGCTGCAATGTCACATTTGCCTCAAGTCCAGTTCATAATTACATTGAGGTGGTCCTCATTTAAAGCCTATCTACTGTAGAGAAATGGCTAATAAAACAGCTTTAAAGAAGGAGAGTTCAGACAATAACGAGACTTCATAACTTATGAGCAATTCTAGTAACTGAAAGTGTCTGTAAGTTCAGCAAGCTGGAAATTTAAATGAGAGTGGGTCTCATTAATGGACAGGAAATCATAAAGAGATGACGCTGCTTGCATGATTAACATTTATTTATTTATTTTTTTGCAGTGGTCATAAGGTGTATTAAAAGAGATGAGTCCGTTTCAAGAAGACGATCACATTTTCGAAAACAGTGATAAGCCTAAGCAAGTAATCCCCTTACAAAGTTTCGCGTGTGACTTGCTATGCTGGGCGGCTTCACATATTTTTCAAAACTCACTAGCATATAAAGCCCATTTAAATGTAATTTTAAGGCACTAATAAAAGTTTAACAGATTCTGCTCACAAGCGTTTCCATTTGAAATGTTGGATTAAAGTAATGGAACTGTGTCTGGAAAAGTGCTGAACTGCTAGGCAATGGAAACGTTACAAAACATATTTAATGCAAACCATCGTATGGAATCAGGAAATCACTCAGCAGGAGATTCTACCATCTTCTTCTTCTTCTTTTGGAGGCTCCCGTTAGAGGTTGCCACAGCGGATCATCTTCTTCCATATCTTTCTGTCCTCTTCATCTTGTTCTGTGACACCCATCACCTGCATGTCCTCTCTCACCACATCCATAAACCTCCTCTTAGGCCTTCCTCTTTTCCTCTTCCCTGGCAGCTCTATCCTTAGCATCCTTCTCCCAAAATACTCAGCATCTCTCCTCTGCACATGTCCAAACCAGCGCAATCTCGCCTCTCTGACTTTGTCTCCCAAACGTCCAGCTTGAGCTGACCCTCTAATGTCCTCAGACCTTCCCTACAATCAATGTAATAAAAGTGTACTGCACAATAATTTAGAATCAGGTACATTAACTTACACAGAGTGCCCACCATAATGTTTGGGACAAAGGCACATTTTTCCATGATTTTCTCCTCCGCTCGACAGTTTAAAATTACAAATCAAACAGTTCACATGTGATTAAAGTGCACATTGCAGACTTTCACTTAAGGGTATTTGCATACCTTTCAGTCACACCATGTAGAAATGACAGCACTTTGTCTATATGTTCTCCTCATTTCAGGGCACCATAATGTTTAGGACAATTGATGTCACAGGTATTTGAGATTCCTCAGGTGGGTTTCATTGCTTCATAAGATACCTCAGCTTGCTTCTACCCTTTGGAGACTGCAGTTCCTATTGTTCAACATGAGGACAGGAGCTATGCCAATGAAAATCAAAGAAGCCATTATGAGGCTTTAAAACAAGAATAAAACCATTAGAGACATCAGTAAAACCTTAGGATGACCTAAATCAACTGTCTGGAATATCATTAAGAAGAAGGAACACACTGGTGAGCTCAGCAATCACAAAGGGACTGGTGGATCAAGAAAGACCTCCACTAACGATGACAGAAGAATCCTCACTATGGTCAAGAAAAAGCCCCAAACGTCTGTCTGACGGATCATAAACTGAGAGACGACTATCTGCAGAAGACATCATGAACAACATTACAGAGGCCACACTGAAATACGTAGCCACAAAAACAGGATGGCCAGATTACAGTTTGTGAAAAAGGACTTCAAAAAGCCTGCAGAATTCTGGGAAAGGTCTTGTGGACAGACGAGGCAAAGATGAACCTGATCAGAGTGATGGCAAGAGCAAAGTGTGGAGACCAAAATGAACTGCCTGAGATCCAAAGCAGACCACCTCATCTGTTAAACATGGCGTTGCGGGTGTTATGATTTGGGCATGTATGGCTGCCACAGGTCCTGGCACACTTCTCTTCATTGATGATGGAACTGCTGACAGCAGTAACACAATGAATAATCAGAAACATCAGATCTGCTCAAGTTCAGTAAATGCCTTCAAACTCATTGGGCAGCACTTCATCGTATAACAAGATAATGATCCAAACATACTGCTGAGGTAGCACAGGAATTTTTCAAAACTAAACATTAGAGAATTTTTGAATGGCTAGACAAGTCACATAATTTAAATCCAGTTGAGCAGGCCTTCCATATGGTAAAGTGAAAACCTAAAGGGACAAGCCCCCAAAACAAGCAGGAGCTCAAGATGGGTGCATTAGGCTTGGTAGAGCATCACCAGAGAAGATCCTCAGTAAATGGTGATGCCCGTGCATCACAAACTTCAAGCAGTCATTGCATGTGAGGGATATGCAACAAAGAACTAAATATGACAGCGGCTTTAATAGACCTTCCATTGCTGTGTTCAAACATTATGGTGCCCTGAAATTAGGGGACCATGTAGAAAAAATGCGGTGTGACCGAAATGTATCAATAAAAGTCTGCAATGTACACTTTAGTCACGTCTGAATTGTTTAATTTGCAATTTTAAACTGTAGAGTAGAAGGCTAAATTAAGAAGAAATGTGTCTTTGTTTCAAACATTCTGAAGGGCACAGTATTTATATTTATTACATATTGTCACACACACACGCTTAGGTGGCAGCTAAAGGGCCCAAACAAGCGTGAAAGTACAAACAACGGGGGAACAGGACAGAGTACTAATGCTTTTTTCTTCTCATCAACATAAAAAACAGAAGAACAACAGCCGTAAAATACCTCGATTCCACACAATCTCATCACTTCCGCCTCTCACCATCCAAGACGTCACCTCCGTCCTGTACCGATGTCATCAGCTGTGGTCCCACGCAAATGACTTCACTTCCGGCTTCATCTGATGACGTCGGCCATCCACCAAAGAAGATGTCATTCCACCTTTTCATTCTGCCAACTCAGTTCCATTTATTGTTTGTCCTACTTCCTCTTTGTCTATATAAACGCCTCAGAAATCTCAATGCCTCTGTCAAATGTCTTATTGTGCCATTTACGACCCGATTTTAACCCTTTAAACTGAAGAAACAAAGCCAAACATTGTAAGGGGAATTCTCCCAACTCTTAATGGTATTTCTGTGTCTTTTTATCATTCACAATATAAAATTAGATTTAAAGTAAAATGAACAAGAAGCTGAACAAAATAAGCAGTTTAAATAATACTTAATTTGAAATTAGGCACTGTCACACACGTGCAATTAGGAGGAAGCTGCGTGGATCAAGTGGAGGTAATTGTCCGCCAGGCCAGGGGGTGGTGGAGTGCGCTAAACCTTCTTTTGTTGTCTCTGCAGGCCAAATACGGGAAAACCTACCTGATTTAACATCAGCTTCACTTCTGGTTCCGGCACCAAGAAAGACGTCACTTCCGGTTCCGGCCTCAGATGACATCACTTCCAGTATCACCCTTTAAAGCCGCCATCTTTTCCACTACTAATTCAGTTCAGTCTGGGACTCAACCCATGCACATAAGTGATTATTTCAGAACCCTTTTTGCAGTCAGGGACAATATACAGGTGGCTGCCCCAAACCTTTCCAGTGTGTTAAGACTCATTGTTTTACAGCACATTAGGTCAAATTAAGTAAATATGCTGCGTAGACAGACAGATTGGTAAAAGGGTGGCTTAATGCCTCTGTGCACATCAACCTTTAAAGATCCACGTGTGCTTGTGTGTGTTTGTTCACTTCTTTTTCTTCATTATTCACCATGTGCTCTGGTAGAGCAAACAAGCTGTCAGCTGTCTTCACCTATGAATTTTGTGTGTGTGGACACCGTGTGTGAGTATAGGCATCTTCTTCTTCTTTCAGCTGCTCCAATTAGGGGTTGCCACAGGGGATCACCTTCTTCCATATGTTTCTGTCCTTTGCATCTTGCTCTGTTACACTCATCACCTGCATGTCCTCTCTCACCACATCCATAAACCTCCTCTTAGGCATTCCTCTTTTCCTCTTACCTGGTAGCTCTATCCTTAGCATCTCTCCTCTGCACATGTCCAAACCAATGCAATCTCGCCTCTCTGACTTTGTCTCCCAACCGTCCCACTTGAGATGACCCTCTAATGTACTCATTTCTAATCCTGTCCATCCTCGTCACATCCAATGTAAATCTTAGCATCTTTAACTCTGCCACCTCTAGCTTTGTCTCCTGTTTTCTGGTCAGTGCCACCGTCTCCAACCCATATAACATAGCTGATCTCATTAATGTCCTGTAGACCTTCCCTTTCACTCTTGCTGATACCCATCTGTCACAAATCACTCCTGACACACTTCTCCACCCATTCCACGCTGCCTGCATTCTCTTTTTCATCTCTCTTCCACAATCCCCATTGCTCTGTACTGTTGATCCCAAGTATTTAAACTCATCTTCACCAACTCTACTCCTTGCATCGTCACCAGTCCACTGACCTCTCATTTACACACATGTATTCTGTCTTGTTCCTACTGACCTTCATTCCTCTCCTGTCTAGAGCATATCTCCGCCTCTCCAGGGTCTCCTCAACCTGCTCCCTACTATCGCTACAGATCACAATGTCATCACCATTGCAAATAAGAAAGGGCTCAGAGCCAATCCCTGATGTAATCCCACCTCCATGTTGAATGCATCCATCACTCCTACCGCAGACCTCACCGCGGTCACACTTCCCTCATACATATCCTGTACAACTCTTACGTACTTCTCTGCCACTCCCGACTTCCTTATACAATGCCACAGCTCCTCTTGAGGCACTCTGTCATATGCTTTCTCCACGTCCACAAAGACGCAATGCAACTCCTTCTGGCCTTCTCTGAACTTCTCCATCAACGTCCTCAGAGAAAAAACGTTGCATCTGTGGTGCTGTTTCTTGGCATGAAATCATACTGCTGCTCACTAATCATCACCTCACTTCTTAACCTAGCCTCTACTACTCTTTCCCATAACTTCATGCTGTGGCTCATTAATTTTATCCCCCTGTAGTTACTACAGTCCTGCACATCCCCCTTATATTTAAATATCGGCGCCAGTACACTTCTTCTCCACTCCTCAGGCATCCTCTCACTTTCCAAGATTCCATTAAACAATCTGGTTAAAACCTTTACTGCCATCTCTCCTAAACACCTCTATGCTTCCACAGGTATGTCATCTGGACCAACGACTTTTCCATTCTTTATCCTCTTCATTGCTGTCCCTACTTCCTCCTTGCTAATCCGCTGCACTTCCTGATTCACTATCTCCACATCATCCAACCTCTTCTCTCTCTCGTTCTCTTCATTCATCAGCCTCTCAAAGTACTCTTTCCATCTGCCCAACACACTCTTCTCACTTGTGAGTACGTTTCCATCTTTATCCTTTATCACCCTAACCTGCTGCACATCTTTCCCAGCTCGGCCCCTCTGTCTAGCCAATCTGTACAGGTCCTTTTCTCCCTCCTTAGTTCCAGCCTCTCATACAACTCATTCTATGTCTTTTCTTTAGCCTTTGCCTCCTCCCTCTTCACCTTAAGCTTTATCTCCTTGTACTCTTGTCTACTTTCTGCATCTCTCTGACTATCCCACTTCTTCTTTGCCATCCTCTTCCTCTGTATATTCTCCTGTACTTCCCCATTCCACCACCAGGTTTCCATTTCCTCCTTCCTCTTTCCAGATGTCACATCAAGCACCCTTCTTGCTGTCACCCTTACTACATCTGCTGTAGTTTCCCAGCTATCTGGTAATTCTTCACTACCACCTAGTGCCTGTCTCATTTTTTCCCTAAACTCAACCTTGCAGTCTTCCTTTTTCATCTTCCACCATTTGATCCTTGGCTCTGCCCTCACTCTCTTCCTCTTGATCTCCAACGTCATCCTATAGACCACCATCCAATGCTGCTTAACTACACTTTCCCCTGCCACCACTTTGCAGTCTTAAATCTCCTTCAGATTGACTCTTCTGCATAGGATGTAATCTACCTGTGTGCATCTTCCTCCACTCTTGTATGTCACCCTATGTTCCTCCCTCTTCTTAAAATACATATTCACCACAGCCATGTCCATCCTTTTGGAATAATCCACTATCATCTGACCTTCTTCATTCCACTCCTTGACACCATACCTACCCATCACCACCTCGTCTCCACTGTTCCCTTCACTAACATGTCCATTGAAATCTGCTCCAATCACCACTTTCTGTCCCTTGGTTATGCTGTTCATCACTTCATCCAACTCTCTCCAAAAATCTTCTTTCTCACCCATTACACATCCAACTTGCGTAGCATATGCACTAACAAAATTCATCA
The DNA here is from genome assembly GCA_026402145.1 of Polypterus bichir lapradei. Taxonomy (NCBI): domain Eukaryota; kingdom Metazoa; phylum Chordata; class Cladistia; order Polypteriformes; family Polypteridae; genus Polypterus; species Polypterus bichir. The sequence goes on from JANRMT010061414.1 coordinate 27,012,955, forward strand.
TCACACCTCCAATTTTCAGCTTCATAATTATCACTCTGTCTGACACTCTTTTCACCTCCAAAACACTCTAGACATACTGTTTCTTCAGGATAACTCTTACCTCATTTCTTCTCCCATCCACACCATGACTGAACAATTTGAATCCACCTCCGATCCACCTGGCCTTACTCCTTTTCCATTTAGTCTCTTACACGCACAATATATAAACCTTCCTTCTCTCCATCATATCTGCTAACTCTCTCCCCTTACCAGTCATACTGCCAACATTCCTACCCTCAGTTCCACTCTCTTTACCTTCCTGCTCTCCTCCTGCCTCCAGACACATCTTCTTCTCCTTCTTCTTCTTCTTTGTCAAGCAGAAGCCCAATTTCTGCCAGCACCCTGTTGGCTAACAGTACTGGTGGTGGTTGTTGTTAACCCAGGGCCCGAACGATCCAGTATGGAAATTTGCATTGTTTTCCACATATTGATTTGGTAAAATCTTACACCGGATGCCCTTCCTGACGTAACTTTCACCATTTATCTGGGCTTGGGACCGGCACGAAGAGTATATGTATAATTGAATAAATGATGCTCCTCAAAATATAATTGTGCAAAAAAAATTGTAAATCATTTCACCTGATCATATGACTAAACAGAGCAACCTGTAAAAATTAATCAATTTCTTCAACTATTATCATTGGACATAAGTCAGACTGTTTTTGAAGGCTATGGAACAAACAGGACCAGAAAAAACAGGCCTGGAGTCTCTAACAAGGCAAAAATGATGCAATGTTTGAATAAGACAGTTCCAGTCTTTCAGAAATTATCATTGTACAAAGGTGTCAGAGAAAATTCTCAATAAATGAAGAAGAGTCACCTATATTTCTGCAATCCATCATTACAAACGAAATTGAAAATGGACAGCCTTTTATGACATCCTTAGCTGTGCTAGCCCTTCTAAGAAGGTTAAAATCTGAGGAATCAATGTTTTTGTATTTGATACATATGTTGTCCATTTGGGCTGGTATAATAATACAAACTCAGTCCCTTTCCCTCTCAGTTGCCTTTTCCTCTTCGAATAGAGCCGTCCATTTTCATTGCTTCCTCTCTAACTGATCACTCTTATAGTTCAAGTGTTTTGCTGGGAAAATGTGGTGGTGGTCGCTGCCGCATAGGCCTGGTTTAAGCACCTCTAGCCTAGTCTAGCTGGGGCTTTGGTTTTGATTCATTGTTATTTTCACTCATCCATTACCCACCACTCAAATTTACCAGTCATTCATGTGGCAAACAGGGACGGATCTCCCAACCACAGAGACACCAGGGTCCTCCACCTTCTCCAAATTCTGCCGACAGACAGAACCAACCAACACGCTGATTAAGAGTGCATTGTTCATCCAAATGCTTTTGAAGAATGGAGCGTGACAGATGGCAATCCAAATTAATTTCACTAACATCAGGCACAGTCACATTTGCTGTAAGAGCCATTTGTTAGTTAGGTTATGTTAAATTGCTAGAAGTATTTAATTAGTTATGTTAAAATTTGCCTTTATATTAGTGCATAGTCTATGGGAGGTTCTATTATAACCCCTAAAGTTAAACTGTAAATGGAGTATTCTAATTATTTCTTGTCATTCTGACTACACAGTAGTTCGGTTTATGATCTGCCTTGCGGTTGGTACAGCACGGAGGGCAAACAGTTTCAAACCTTATGTACATGCAGAACGTACTGAATATTAAGTGAAACCATTGTAAATTTACTATTGAGAAATAACAGAACCTTTAAGTATAGAAAGTAACTGAAGTTTAACATGAGAAAGCCAAGATTGTGGAAGAAACCTTTTTTCCTTTTTGCCTTTTATTCCGCATGTTGTGGAGCCAACCCGGACACAGACAGGCGGACATGTTGTTTTTCAAACCACCACACGTTTTATTTACAATACTATTTACAAATATGGTCACTCAGACCCAGTCCACTAGTGCACAAAACACCCCAAACACAGTCCTGGCCACAAATGCCTCTTCTTCGGGCCGCCTCCACTCTCCTCTCTTGCCTTGTCCTTCTTCCACCCGACTCTAGCTCTGAATGAAGGGAGACAGCCCCTTTTATCCTCTCCCAGACGAGCTCCAGGTGGCTCCCGGCATTCCCTTGTTGGCCACGCCCCAACGTGGCGGAAGTGCCGGCTGTTCTCCCGGCAGCTCTCCGGGTGCCCTTCTAAATCTTCCCCCCAGCACTTCCTGGTGTGGCGGAAGTGCTGAGGGAACAGGTCCCCAAGGCATTGGGGTGCCTCCTGGTGGTGACCACGGGTCCCTGCAGGGTGGGGCTTCCATGCCCTTAACCCGTGGCCCCCAAAGCAACCAGGAAGGCGGCCCCCACGTGATCCAGGGTGGGCGCAGACCCACATCCGGTCCCTCACGGCGTCCCGGCCGGGTCGTTGCCCCTGGCATCCCTGACAATGTGTAATGACTTTTTTCTGAATTTTTGTGATTTGTTCCTTTTTATATTTGCACTAAACTTGATCTTGAACTTAACTGGACTGAGCACTTTCTTTTGTTACGTGTTTAACTCCTGCTGGATCCTACCTTGCCAATTCAGTAGCTGCTCGATTTTGGAAACTTGTAAAAAACACAGCTACAATTGGAATAATGATGCATCAATCCCAGTCTTGCTGTTTCACATTAAGATGAGGTCGAGAATATGATGAAAGCTCTGGAAGTATGAGCTCTACCCTGCCTTGATGTTAACACTGGAGGTCTTGCTCGTAGAAGTTGTGTAATGGTGAGGGGTGTGTTTTTATTGAGAGGATATCCTTGGTGATCAGGTGAACAGGCTTTTTAGCAGTTTAATAGTCCAAGCCACCAATCTCGGAAAGGAAACAAACAAAAACTAAAACCCTGTGCTGCTGTATTAACTCCAGTATGCAGCTAGCAATGAATTCCTCCCTTCCTCTCCCAAGTCACCCTCTTTGAAACAGCTGGGGCGAGATGTTAACCAGGGTGACTGGAATCAGAACTGCCATTGCTGGCACTTAGCTAAACTTAACAGTCAGAAAGCAGACTTGGCCACATTTTTATGATGCATTGACACTCACTCTCTTTGCCTGACTGGACATGAATAAAACGTTTGTCTTCTCCTTCAGAGATTTCAAATAAGCCTCCAGTTATCATCGAGAAGGAATCTCCATGGGTGATATTCAGAAGGTTTCTCGAGTTGTCCTCTCTGAGATGGCAGAGGTGAAATGCAAACCTGGGTCACTGGAATCAGAAGTTCCATTTTCACCACTCGGCTAAAGAAGACCCCAGTCAGCCTTCTGAAGCAACTTTCCTGTGCAACCGCTCTGTCTGTCTCACTCTGACTGCATGTGCCGCTAGTTACAAATGCCATGTTGGACTCAAGTCTCTGTAAATAAAAGCTTTCTGAAACATTAAGGACACCACCTCGCTATTCAAAAGGTGTAACTAATAAAGTGGCCACTTTGAAAATAAGGTCCTTGAAGTGAAAGACCAAAGTTAACAGTGTGAAGAAATCACAAATGCAACAAAGATGTTTGGGGTAGCCACCCCGTAAACTTGAAAGTGTCTTTTCAGAACAAGCTCAATACAGAATTGGACTGTGGCTAACAAAATAGTGTTTATATACGGTTTGGAGAGGAAATGAGATCAGGAGAGCCTGAACCGGATGTGAGATCAGGAGAGTCAAGCGGGACTTCCTTCTGATGGTCTGCTGGAAAATAGAACTTATTCGGGACCATAAACTGTCTCCTAACAGCATGTGTGTGACAACAGATGGTGGCAACATCTCACCGCTCAGTAGATGCTGGACATCTCATCATCTCTCTATTATAAAAAAAAATCTTGGGAAATCTTGGGAGGAAGACGAGACATGGACTTCTCGGGAGACAATTTGACGTCCCACGGGAGACACTTTAACGTCACATGAGACAAGGCAGTGAGACAAAAGGACAGCTGCTGTACAGGCTTTTAAATGATCGACGCGCGGTGCGACAAGCAGAAGATGCACCTCGGCAGCAGAAAGCAGAAAGACAGCAGCTGATCCGTCTACATCTCCTTAGCGAGTGTTCAGCTCCCCCCCTTCACAACGCGAGCAGGAGAGACATGAAGTGGAAGGAACGTAGCGCGCCTCTGGGGGGGATGAGCGAAGCGATCGAGATGTGATCATCTTGGAGAGACACTTTGATGTCATGCAGGACTAGACATCACAACCTTAGGAAGCAAAACACGTGAGACGGTGACTTTTGCATGTCACGCCCTACTTACAAACAATTTAAAACAAGTTCACGGAAATTTAACCTAGCAGCTGTTGGAATGCTTTTGGCAGACACACTTCATGTACTCCCAGCTCTTAAAACAACGACAAGCGACAAGCAGAACGCTCAGCTCACCAGCAGCAGCAGCTGCAGCAAGCCAGGAGATGATCCAACCGCATCTCCTTAGTGTGCGTTCAGCACCCCCCACTCACAACGCAAGCGGCAGAGACGCAAAGTGACAAAAGGACAGCTGCTGTACAGGCTTTTAAATGATCGATGCAAAGTGCAACAAGCAGAACACACAGCTCGCCAGCAGCAGCAGCTGAAACGACTGCATCTCCGTAGCGTGCATTCAGCCCCGACCCTTCACAACACGAGCAGCGTTATACGTCTGGCAAAAGAGTGAGATTTAACCATGCCCGGGGCAGGAAATAAAGGACAAATATTGTTTTTACAAAAGTTTTAAAGTACAAGTGAAAAAAATACATTTGTAACAATTCCCATGAAAATAACAATCTCTTTAAATTGTATATCTGGTATACCAAACCCTTGGGGTGGTCGAGCAAAGCAAGCAGAGGCAGAGCCCCCTAGTCTTATATATAAACATCTACAGGTGGAAGTGTGTGTGTCTGTCCGGCCTGGAAGTGAGAGTTAGAGTCTACTCTGAGGATACGCAAGCAAGGCCAGCATCATCACAAAACGAAACCTCTGAAGAAAGTCACTCTCTTAGCCGCTAATGCAGAAGCGAGGTGAGCACATCGGCAAAACAAATCCTCCTAGGAGAGAGGTGCCCAGAGTAGTTCCTTTCAATTATCTGACATCTCAACATTTCATTTTTGTTTTCTGACGATTTCAATAGTTTCCAGGACCCCTGGCTTTTTATAGCACAGGCTTACACAGCTAGTCAGAATATAATGGGAAATTCAAATTGTTTTAGAAAGAATACAATACATATCTAAAATATCCTCTGCAAATAAGTCTGGCATCACACTACATGACCTAAAAGTCAGTGAGCATGTTATACTTAATGGCCTTAGTTGCTGTATCATGTTGTCGTGAGGATGTCAGATTAGACAGTTAGTAATCGCTACAGATGACACATTTCACAGGCCCCTTGGAACTTCTGACAATTAAAAATTTCCTATTATTGCCAGGAAATATCTTGCAGTTGACACATTTTGACAGCCAATCAATGTGGAGCGTTGTTTTTCTTTCTCCACTCTCATTTTTTTATTATTAGGGCTGACACCTTTAGCCAAGGGGCTTTACAACAACTGTGATACAATTAGTTACATTTGGTTTTGTTTTGCCAATTAGAGGTCTGGCAAGTGAAGTAACTTGCTCATGGTCACACAGTGTCAGTAGTGGGATTTGAACAAATGACCTCAGGTTTTAAAGTCCAAAGCCTTAGTCACTATGCCACACTGCCTGCACTCTGTCCTGCTATGACAATGACAAGACATTAAATTGACTTTTATCCTTGGGCCAAAATTCTTTGAGCCTCACCTCTGTTTCTGCAGTCCAGAACTACCTTTTCATTTGTTTCTCCTTGCCACCGTTACCTTTTTCCTGTTCTTCTTTTCCTTGCAGATTTGTTTGAGCTCTTCTCTGTTTGTGGGCATCACACGCATTGTATCTCCTGCTAAACTGTCATTGGTTGTCAGCTCTCACATACAAAGAATTCCGCTCCATCGACATTTCATGGCTACTCGTACAGCACTATGACTGGCTGAGTCACTGAGAATGTCGCACTACTCCCTGTTCAAGACTTGCCGAGATTATGCAAATGACGGCTGTGACTAAAAGCTCCAGAAAAGGTCATGTGGTGTGACAGACATTTATAAAAAAAAATAAAAAATTGAATCACAGAGAGAGAGAAACTAACAGCGTAACATGAACATCAGAAACATTTATCATCTCACACATCCACCCGTCCCTCCATGTTCAAACCTAATTTTCCAGTTCATGGTCATAGTAAACTGGCAGTGATGGGTGAAAAGGTAAAACCCACCTTGAATGATGGTGTAGCTATCAAACACAGGGCACATTCATGCACATATATTCTGACTCATACATCATCAGTTTTGAGTTTTCAGCTAAATTAACATGTGCATTTTGGATTTTAAAAGAAAACAGGAATACCTGGAGAAAAGCAGGAGTAGACACGGGAAGAATGTGCCGGCTCCATTCAGGCAGGACTCTCGCTAGGATTCAGACTCAGGACTCCGAAGCTGTGTCACTCTTAAACCATTAGTACTAGAGTCAGTCACTGTCCAACCCGCTATATCCTAACAGAGAGTCACGGGGGTCTGCCCGAGCCAATCCCAGCCAGCACAGGGTGCAAGACAGTAACAAATCCCGGGCAGGGCACCAACCCACCACAGGGCACACACACACACAGTAGGAACAATTTAGGATCGCCAATGCACCTAACCTGCATGTCTTTGGACTGTGGGAGAAACCTAGAGCACCTGGAGAAAACCCACGCAGACACGGGGAGTACATGCAAACTGCACATAAGGAGGACCCGGGAAGCGAACCCGTGTCTCCTAACTGCAAGGCAGCAGCACTACCACTGCACCACTCTAGTACAAGAGTGAAATGGTTTAAGTGGAAAGAAAGATAAACCCAACAGAACATGTCCTTTAAATTGCACAATTGTGCAGCACTACTGAAATTCAGTCTGTAACCCTTGAAAAACAAATTATCAAAATTGTGCCCTCTGGGGGGAGAAATGTAAAAACCTTTAGTACAGAATTGTTATTATTGTGACAGTTTAGGTGAGCATTGCAAAAAAATATTGTGAGACAGAACGTTTAAGAGAACAGGCTCCTATATTACTTTTGTGTACAATTATGCAGCTCTTGACTTAGTCACAAGCCCACCATCGAGCCCCACAGACAGGGACAGAATAATAAATAGACTACAGCTTTGGGTGGACAGTCAAATCGATAGTTGAAAAATAACTGAAACAATGTAAAGAGAGCACAATCACTAGTAATATACATATTGTTATTGTCCTGTGATTTCATATTTATTCATCATCGGCTGACTTTTTATTCTTGCAATTTTAACGCAGCTGGAAATCTGTCACTTCGACAAAATAAAGGAGTAGTAATGCAACCAATGTTAGGCTGAGATGCCCATTATTCTGCTCACGAAGTCCTGTTAGTCAGGCATGAGTGCCTTGGTGACACTCTCTCTTAGTTTTATTGTTTCAGATTCACAATGCATTCTGCTTTCTTTGAACACTCCTGAGCTTTTAAAACACTCCATTTCAATCCTGTCTTCGTGCATGTAGTAAACCATTCTCCAGCAAAGACACACGCAACCCACAGGCACGACTATATACACACATTGCTTACATCTACTGTATACTGTATATATACTATATATTACAGGGTGCCAACAGGCAAATATATAGAGCTTCTGAATATAAAGATTGACTTTATATATTCAGAAATTACTTTATCTATTCCAAAATCCAATATACATATTATATGGCCAGCAGCTTTACCCTGCCAGGATGCCCATGAGATGGCAGGACCAGGGGAGATAGTGTGCACAGAGCATTATCTTATCCAGAGCACTAGATGGCAATCCAGATTGCAGTGTTGCCTAGGATTCCCAAAGGGCAACATGGGACATGGAGTTCTTTAACTCTGCCCTGTTGGGTTCTATGGGTGCCGCCAGGTGGTGGTGCAGGGACTGTTTCATGAAGGTCCTGTCTCACCTGGAAGTACTTTTGGACCATGTATACGGAAGACCAGAAGAACTCTCAGGTGGAGCTGACTGCCTCAGATAGAGGAGCCAGAGGTGGGTGGAAGGTGGACAAAGATTTCATGGGGGGAGTGGAGGAGGCAGTGACCAGCGAACGATGGAGAAAGAAAGGAAGACAGAGTGTGCTTATTGTGCTTAATTGTACTTGTGGCTGTGGTGGTGGGAAACACTCGTGAGAAACGTTCTCCTATTTTAAGACTCTTTGTGCTTTTAACTTGTGTCCAGAGTCTGCTTGTGTTGGGTGTTTGGGAAGCTGGAGTACCCCCTGGTGTCCATAATATATACCGCTCAAAAAATGAAGGAAGGCTTAATCATCACAGTCTAACACCAAGTCAATGAAGCTTCAGCAATATCAGTCTATAGGGAGCAAAAGTGATTGTGAATCAACTTCACCTGCTTTGGTGAAATGAAATTGACAACTGGGGCATTGGAGAGGCAACAGCAAGAGAACCCCCAGGTGGTGGCCACAGACAATTGTTTTCTCCTTATCCTCCCTGATTGTTTCTTCTCTAGTTTTGCATTTTACAAGTGTCCTTCTCATTACTGGTAGCATGAGGTGGTACCTGCAGCTGATTCATATTGCACAGGCTGTCCAGGTAATCCAGGATGGCACATCCATACGTGCCATCACAAGAAGGTCTCAAGAGCATAGAGGAGATACCAGGAGCCCATTACTATCTATATCTATATCTATATCTATATCTATATCTATATCTATATCTATATCTATATCTACATCTACATATCCACATATATAT
>JANRMT010061414.1:27021839-27044615 GCA_026402145.1 Polypterus bichir lapradei
TATACTGTATATATTGTGGAAGCCGGCCCGGACACAGGCAGGTGAACACGTTAATGTCACCCAACACACGTTTATTCCCAAAGTCCATTATTTACAAAAGTGCAGCAACCCCCAAAAATCCCCAAAGTCCTGGCCACAACAATGCCTCACTCTCTTCAGGCTGCCTCCTTGCCTCCTCCACCAAGCTCTGTCCTTCTCCTCCCGACTCCAGCCATCATATGTAGGGAGGCGGCCCCTTTTATAGCCACCCGGATGTGCTCCAGGTGTCCTCCAGTAACCTGCCGCCGACACGCCCCTGTGTGGTGGAAGCACCGGCTGTGTACCCGGAAGCACTCCGGGTGTCCCCGATCCTCTTCCCCCCAGCACTTCCGGGTGTGTCAGAAGTGCTGAGGTCCAGGGCTCTCTAGACACAGGGGCGCCCCCTGGCAATGACCACGGGCCCCTGCAGGGTACAGCTTCAAAGCTCTGTACCCATGGCCCCCAAAGGAACCAGGGTGGCCACCCCCACGTGGTCTGAGGTGAGCGTAAGCCCTCTTCCGGTCTTCCTGGGTGTCCCAGCTGGATCGCCACCCCAGCCATCTCCGACAGTATATATATAGTATATATACATAAATATATACTAGGGGGCGCCCCACCCCCAGTTGTGACCAGAATATTATTAAAATCTGTAAATATACAAAAGAAAACCTATTATTTATTGGAGTCAAAATCACGAAATTTTATAAACATGTAAAAGAAAAAATAATTATTTAAAGGAGTAAAAATCATGAAATGAGAATAAATATTTACTCTCTTACCGATTGAAGTATTCCTGTTAAACTGAGGTCCACTATGCTCAATGAGTATTTACAAGAGACTAAAACGATCCATTCGTTTTAACTGACATTCTTATAAACCGCGACTTTCTTGATATTTTAGTTTATAATTTAAAAATAGAATAAGAATCTGAAAATCTAACAACATCACATTAAAGTTCGATAAATTCTGAAAAGAATGATACCAAACATATATATGTAGGTTTTACAATAAGCCCAAATTAAAGCGTGACAAAAAAAGTGACGTAAAGTCGTTGCACAAAATCATTGCACTTTTATGCTTAGGATTTTATATATATAGAATATACAGTATATACCTGGCCAGGACGCCCTGATTATAGAAGGACCCTGGGAGAGAGTACTTCCAAGACAGCTTCTCCCCTGGACCATCAGAGGACAGCCCCCTGTCTAGTGGGGCCACAGGTCATGAGCATGGGAGTTTAACCCTGCTGGGGTCTGTTGACACTGCCAGGGGGCGTATGGATGCTTCCAGGGCCCTATTTGACCATATTTCCACCACACCTGGAAGTGCGGCCAGAAGAAGCTCATTGGGCACCTGGAGTCCTTCTGGGTGCCCTATAAAAAGGGGCCAGTTACCACCACTCGACAGCCAGAGCCGGGAGGAAGAGGACAAAAAAGGCGGCAAAAAAGGGACTGTGTTGGACTGTGTGCCTTTTATACTATGAGCATTGTGTGCTAAACTGCAAATAAATTGTGTGCTGTGTGTGCTAAACTCGTACTTGTATATAAATATTGTGGACCACCAGAGTGTGTACACAACACACTTTTACTTCCATGGGGAAGCACTTTTCCCTCGCTTCCCTCAGCAGCACATTACAAATAAGCACCAAAGCACAGTCCTTTTCTCCTCTTTTCTTTCTCCGCCTCCATTCCTCACCCGATGAGCTTCGTCCACCTCCTGCGGACTGTGGCTCCCTGAATGGAGTCAGATGGCCCGTTTTATGTTGCTCCTGGGAGTGCTCCAGGTGTTACTTGGAATTACTCTCAGGTCTGATGGAAGTTCCAAAATAAAACTCTGCATATCCCCTTTGGTGGCCCTCACGAAACTCAACAGGGCTGCACCAATCCCCAGCTCCCAGCGTGTCCTGCGGGAATCCATGGTGACACAGTTGCCCAGGAGGGCTGCCCTCTAGCATTCCAGTGGAGGTGGTGCCTCGCAGACGCTCTCTTCCCAAATCCATTTATCCAGCTGGTGTCCCAGCTTGGTAATGGGCATGGCTGCCTGTCACAATAGGGTGGCGTACCAGCCACCCTACCCGATACAGTCAGACAAGAGACACAAGTTCTGACAAGCACACATGTTTATTTCTCGTGGGTCAGCGCTTTTTTCTCTCCCCTCTACAAAGCACAGTACACAAAGCACCAAAACACAGTCCTTTCTTCCTTTTCTCTTTCACTGAGCTTCCACTCCTCTCCCAGCAAGCTGCATCCACCTCCTCCCAAGCACCCAGTCTTCCTGGTGCTCCCAGATCTTCTTCCGGTAGTGCTTCTGGGTGTGGTGGAAGTGCTGCAACCCAGGGCTCAGAAACTGTCCAGGAGACCCCTAGAGGTGGCCATGGGCCCCGGCAGGATTGAGCTTCTAAGCTCCAAACCCGTGGCCCTTCTGTCAGCCAAGGAGGTTGCCCTCTCGTGTCCTGGGAGAGGTATTGCCCTGAATATGCCCTCTCTCCCGGTCTTTCCATCACAAGGGTGTCCCAGCTGGGCAAAAGTCCCGGGCCATCGGCCAAATATATATATATATATATATAGAGAGAGAGAGAGAGAGACAGAGAGAATGAAGTTGTACCATCGCCCCGGTAGAACAACTAAACCCCGAGTTGCTGCACAATCAGAAAACCGCTAGGGAAAAGCAGCTTGTTATTGAAAATCTTTCAGGGTAATGTGACCAACGCTCATCCTTTTATTTGACTCCTTACCACATGCCCCAGCTCAGCATCAGACAATAAGCATTACCACAATTAAGAAGAGGAAAAAATATATAGTGTCACAGGAAGCTGAGGGTGAGACCCAGCCGGGAGGCCTGGAAGGACCAGAAGGTCGTCTATACTTCCCCCGGGCCATGAGGGGGCAACCACCCTGGATGATGAGGGGACCACGGGGATGGAGCAAGGAGGCTCAAACCCACTGGGGCCCGTGGCCACTGCCAGGGGGCACCCTGAGCGTCGTGGAGCCCGGGAGATCGACACTTTCACCATACCTGGGAAGATGGAGGCAATACCTTCCAGGGATGCCCGGAGTGCTTCCGGGTGCAAGGGCAGCACTTCCGTCACACCAGGAAGTGCTGCCAGAAGAACGTCATCAAGCACCTCAATCAATAAAAGGGGCCGCCTTCCTACAGTTGGGGAGCTAGTCGGGAGCAGGACGAAGCTCCTGGGAAGAGAGGAAAGGCGGCCCATGGAGACTGAAGGAGAGGCCCATGTGGAGGGAAATTGTGCTTTGTGCACTGTGTTGTGTGCTATTGGTGAAATAAACAGTGTGCGGTTTTTGTACTCCTGGAGTTGTGTCTGTCTGTGCCGAGGCTGATCGCTTACAATACATATATATTTAAATATGGACAGAAAAAAAACAAACAAGTACCTAACATAGAATCAAAACATTACTTCACAGATTGGGGGCGTGATGTTCTCGCTTAAGAGAAACCGGTTTCCCAAATTGGTTTACTGTCCTTACAGTATCTGAGCAAAATGTAAAATGGAGGCCTCAAGGAATACGCCAGCCACCGAGCCGATAACAAAAAAGTTCTGTCCTACTGGTCCAAAGAATTGATTGCCCCGGTGAAACCAAAAAAAGTCAGTCTTCAGAGACGCGTCTCCCTTGTGTCTCCGAGTGAGAAAAAAACAACTTCTTCCAGCAGGTGTGTTCTTGGTGGTTTAAAGTCTTCGGCACCAATCGTCCTGTCCGTGTTGTGACCTTCCCTTAAAGGTGTATTTTCAGTAACCACTTTTCTTGAAGTGCACCCTAAGGAGCTACAAACTGCCAATGGGGCAATATCACATGTGGCACCTGCTACAAAGTATTACACACACATATACTATACCTACAGCTTTGTTTCAAATATAAATTCCATCTCTCCCAGGTCAGCCATTTTCTAAAATTAAAGGTATATAATGATAATTTCATTTCTGTATATAGGTCCATCAATTCTGTTTATCTACTCATTTGACCAAGTACCACCATGGACACTAAGATAAGAAAGAAAATGGAAAGATTTAGTAATAACAAATCTAAGCAGGTATTACAGCTAATTAAAAAGCAACACAAGCTAGCATGTTGCTCCATCAGGAGAATATCAAAGGCTACCAGGTGCTCAGGGTTACAGAAACACTCGGTGCCACTAGGAAGACCTGTACTCATAGGACCCTTTCATAATCATAGAAATGTTGCTCCTGCCATACAAAAAAATTCATGATGGATGTAATGCCAAGAAGTGGATTTTAAGCTCCTTAACACTAGAATTACCAGAGCCTACGAAAAAACTCGTAGATCCGGCCCACCTTAAATTCGTTCGCAGACATGAACATTTTGTCATTTACTACTAAAAAATGAAAAACGTTTCTGTTTCAAAAATGTGTTTACACAGATTATTGTAGAAACTGAATACACATGAAATGTGTGTGTTCCAAATAACGATCTATTATTTCCACTCTAAAACTCCACTTCACTCCCAGATAATCAATCAAGGCATGAGCTGGGAGAAGTTCGTGCATGTTCTAAGTCAGTGGGGGGGATGGAATAGCCGGCTGCTTGCTGCTTGTCTTTATCGGCACATTTACAGGACAAAGGACGCTGGTGGAGCGGTGCGAACGGATTTAAGGTGGGCCGGATCTACGAGTTTTTTCGTAGGCTCTGGTAATTCTAGTGTTAATACTAAGGGCCGAACTGAATATGATGGCGGACACATGGGTTAAAGGAGTAGGGCGCAGACTCTAAGATTGTAAGAAACAGATGATGATGAAGAGAGAGAAATATGAATAGAAAAAGGATACTTGTAGCTGCGTTTTCCCAAAATTACCAAAGTTCTGCAGCTTCGACTCAAAAAATGGGATTCAACAAAAGCCTGACGCGCAGAAATGATTCCACAGACAAAATATCTTGATTTTTGTAAGTTTAGTTAAGTTTTAAAGTAGAACAGTTTACACAAAAAAAGGAAAATTAAAATAGCAAAAAAGGAAAAATTAATGTAAGAAAAGTTCAATTCTAAGCTTAATCTTGTTACATCTCAAATCGTTACTATTTACTTAACATTTCTGAACCATTTCAAAACGTTCAGAAAACTGTATGCTTATCCCATTTCTAAGCTTAAAATGGATCTTTCAAGTCCCTCTTTACTGGGACTTGTTCCAAACAAAACTGAGCTTATTATCACACTGTTATTCAGTTATAGTAAGAAGGTTCTATCTCTTGTTAACTTATAGGGGGAAAGACTATACCATAAGCTATGACTATGAAAGACATTAATATTCTATTCAAATTAAGCAAACATCAATATGAGTTTAACTCTAAACTTTAACTTTCTAAGATTGGCTCTTACAATACTATTGGGTAGAAGTGGTCCAGTGTGCAAGGCCCCTGATACACTGCCTAAGTGGTGGTGGATCTACATTTTTGGAGCCCTGAAGTTTGACCTATTAAGGGGGACCACCAACAAGGTCTGGGTAAACACTGTTATCTTCTTCAGTGAGGTTGTTCCACAAAAGATCACCACACACTTTTAAAAATGTAACCACTACATTTCAGATTTTTATTAAAATTACTGTACTGGATGTTCTCACATGTCAAAGTCATTGGTGTGAATTAAAATGTTCTCTCCCTTATAGTTTTTGACATATGGGGGGATGAATGTTAAAGTCACTTCTGGGGTCCCTCCTGGATTAGGGGCCCTGAATCTTATTCGTTTCATAATACATTCACTGCTGTAGGTAGGCCCAAGAATCAGAGGTTTTATTGTTCACTCTGTTCCATTTTGTACTTACAATTATTGAACCTGTGACTCCTTTGGGGTTACTAGAAGAGAGATGCCATAAAGGCATCATTTGCTGCCAGTATCTGTGTATAGAAAATCTTATTTTGTGCTTAAAACTTCATGTATCTTAATATGCAAGATGTTCAAGTATGAAGTATCATGTATCCTATCAAACATATTTTTTAAGCACGAGACAGAGAACAAACTAGGTGTTTCTTTATGGGGAAAAGAATTGTCACTATGGTGAGCTACAGTCATAACAAGATGATTTTTAAAAATCCTTTAAGGGAAAAAAAAGTCAAACTCACAGTCAAATGAGTTTGCAGAATCTTTCCCTAAATGTATGAGGGACATTCAAAAAGTAATTTATTAAGAAATTCAAAAACAAATTACATCACTTTTCTACATAGTCACCTTCCTTGCAATTTTCCTAGCGTCGTACCAATGTTTTAATGCCATCGGCAAAAAATTCTTCTGTTTTCACGAATCAGTTCCAGGGTTCTTTTTTCATTCCTCGTGGTCGTGACTGTAGCTGGACATCCGGAGTGCTCTGCATCTGTCACACTAGTACATCCATTTTGTAACATTTTAATCCATCATAGACGACTCTATGACAGAGAACTTTATCCCCATACTGAGCACACATGCGGAGACGAATCTGTGCTCCTGGCACACCTTCTGCCCACAACAAGCGTATGACAGAATGCTGTTCTTCTTTGGTGCAATTTATAAGATTCACAGCCATCTTCACCACAGGGTGACAACTTTTGTACTAAACTGCAAGGACAGCCAGCTTGCCAGACAGAACTAGTCACATGACCCACTCAGACACGACCAATGACTACTCCCGCCTTCAAAATTTCCCACAAAAATATAAAACTGTGGAAACTTTTTGAACGTCCCTCATATTTTTTGTTACTTGCCCCCTTGTCTCTTGTAAGATCTTTACCTTGTACTGTAAAACTATTGTCATGATGGGGATTTTATTTATTTTTCAGTTATTTTTCTTTGGCCATTTAGAATCATCAAGATTGCTTTTTGGGGATTTTGAAGATTAAGAAACCTCATGATCACATTTGTTTTTTTGCGTTCTTCATGATGGTAAAAATGATTATCTACTCTGATGCAATGCCATTTTGTCTTTGTTAAGGGTGCCGCTATTTCAAGTATTTTTGTTGATTGGTTGCTATGCCACTCCTACGCAGGGTCAAGTGGACATGTGATGCGTGACATCATCCAATCGCAGATATAAAGGTCAGCATCATACATTTCTCATTTGTGCAAATCGGATTCTACTTTTGCTTGCATTTTAATTTGTTTCTCGACCCCTGGTTTAGAAAGTATTGCTCTGTTTTTTTTTTACTACAATTAATCTTTAACAGTTTGGCTCAGGTTACTTATTTCTTCTTCAATATTTTGATTCTGCACCATTTCTTGACTATGATCCATGTTTCACATTCTGAGCTGGTTTCATCAATCTGGTGTTGACCCCATTCTTGTTCTTTTGTTTATTGAAATCTCCTGAATTCATCTCCACTTAAAAGCAGCTGCCACCGGACAGTGCGTAAAAGAGTGCTTAAATACGTAGGTTGAGAACGATATGTAAAAAATAACTAAACACAGAGCAGTGTCCTATGTCTTTAATTTAACGATGTGAGTCCTGGATTCATTCATAAATGTACATGAGTCATCTAACAATCTCACTCTGCTCTTCTTCGCTCATCACCTCTAGGAGGGGGGCTAAAGGCGTTTGAGTTTACTGAGACCCCCGGAATGACCCCACCATCTTCTATAGACCGTCTTTACACAGATAAGGATCTCCACATCTCCAGTAAAATTGTGTTTTTTTGAAGAAAGGGACCATCCACTTAGGTAACCCTAATCCTCAAAATAGGAAATTCAAATCACAAACCTCATTTCTTCTCCATAAATTCATCCTCTTCCTGATGATATTTTCTTTTAAAGAAGAGACTTTTTCTTGGATAGATTAAGAATTTGTTAGCCACCCAAGACCTTTCATAAATGTCACAAGGCCTTTTCCTTCAAAAAAGCAATTTCTGAAAGCTATTAAATTGTAATAAAAGTGAGTTAATAATGTATTTTGCTGCACCTCCAGGTCAGGCATCTGTACAATTTCAATAGATGCGTTTTGTGTTTTCATTTTTTTACTCTCTGACAGATCTCTTATATTGTCAGTTTTTCATTGCAACTGATTTCTGAACTGGAGGCCAGTTTTTGCCTGAGTTGAACTAGATGTTGGCGTTTTGCTTTTAGCCCTTAAGTCTATGCTGTGTTCATATAAGACAAGGCCAAAGACAGAAAAAGAAACATGTCACCCTTGTCTGATGGGGAGAAACACCACAGGTTTACTCTTGAATCTGTCGCTACTGACTGACTCCACCTAGAATGAAGAAAATGTGGCTTCAAAATGAATGTCTCAATTTTAAATGAGTTTAATTCTGGTAGTTTGTGGGGCTACATTAAAGACCCCAGTGTAGTGGACAGTGATCCAGCTGTAGACTGTGTGACAATCCATTCCTGTAACACTCACAGTGTGAAGAATGCAAAAACCCCTGTCCCACCCGGCCATGACGCCTTTATAAGGGATGGACCGGGGTAGAGAGCTTTACGTCCCCTTGAATGACTGTGAATTAGGACAGTGCCACGGGTTTGGAGCTTTTAAGCTCTGTTACAGCCTGTGGTCACCAGCAGGGGGCACATGGAGAACAGCAGAGCTGGAAGTTCTGCCAGAAGAAGATCATGGGACACCTAGAGCACTTCCAGGTGCTCTATAAAAGGAGCCACCTCACTCCATTTAAGGAGCCAGAGTCAGGAGGATGAGGGCGATGAAGCTTGCCGGAGGAGGAGTGGAGGTGAAGGAGAAAGAGGGAGAGAAAGAGAGAGAGAGAGAAGAGAAAGAAAGAAGAAGACAGGGCCATCTTAACAGCATTATAGACCCCCGGGCAAAGCAATGCACTTGGGCCCCTACCTATATAACCAATCACAGGGATAAAAGTGTAAATGGTCAATAAAATTAAACATATCATTATTGTATTGGTACTTCCAACAAAATTAGTGTTTAAACAATTAAAAACATGCCGTACAGCAAAGATTAATCAACACAGATGTTTGAACAATATAAAATGAAACTTGTAAAACACATATAAATGAAACTCAATGTCACAGTAAGAAATTACTCTGAACTATTTACTGTTAATCAAGTGTTCAACACAAATATTTGTGAAGTTTCTCTGCAGAGAATTGAGTTGAAGTGACGTTAACATATACGCTTTGATGTTATGTAGTGAATGAGATCTGTACACATACAGGCACGTGAGGTTGCAGAGGTGACCGTGACACTAAATCAGAGGCGAATGCCAATGTCCACTTGTAACACAATAACAAATATTTATAGTTTAGTATAGTATAGTATGTATTTATTGACAGCAAGTTACAGCATACATAGATTAGCAGTGGGCCCCTATGCTGCCCAGCATGCCCATGCATTTAGATGGCCCTGGAAGAAGGGCAAAGAAAGTTTGGGAACACTTTGGGAAGCGTTCCCCCTGAAAATAAAGTGTATTGTGCTTGGAACTTGTGCCTGATTTCTGTCTGTGTCGGGTTTGGGTGGCTAGATCGCCTCCTGCAGGTCATACCCCATAGACACAATGGCTGAGAATGGAATTTAAACCCACCTATGAGACTGCTGCTCTGGGATCTTTTTACTTAATTCAATGTATTGCTCATAATTAACCGGCCCTTAAGACATCAAAATTGGACCACTGCTTCTGTCCAAAACGTTTTTTTTTTTTTGTCTCAGACTTTTTACACTCAAAACTATTTCTAAAAATATGCAAAATGTTTTAATGAAAAAAGCCCACACTGAGCAGTACATCTCAAGTCTTGAAAACTCTCCTCATCAATAAACTATTATATTATTATAAAACACTAGGGAGGCAAGCCTCCCTGGTGCCTTTGGCGCCCAACCCCCAGTTGCGGCCAGAATATTAGTAAAATCTGTAAATGTACAAAAGAAAAAATAGTATTTATTGGAGTCAACATCAGGAAATTCTATAAATATGTAAAAGAAAAATGAATTATTATTTAACGGAGTAAAAATCATGAAATCGATTGGATACCGACCGGAGTATTCCCGTTAAACTGAGGTCCACTATGCTCGATTTGTATTTATAAGAGACTAAATAAACAATCCATTCGTTTTAACTGACATTCTTATAAACCACGACTTTCTTGATATTTTAGTTTATAATTTAAAAATGGAATAAGAATCTGAAAATCTAACAACATCATATTAACGTTCGATAAATTCTGAAAAGAATGATACCAAACATATACTGCATATGTAGGTTTTAAAATGGATAGTGTGAACGTTCCCCGGGCACAGACAGGCAGACATATTGTTTTTCCACCACCACACGTTTATTTACAATATCTATTTACAAAAGTCAGTGCACACAAACCCCCAAAGTCCTGGCCACACACACAATGCCTTTCTTCGGGCCGCCTCCACACTCTCTTCTCCTGCTTAGTCCTTCTTCCACCCGACTCCAGCCTCGAATGAAGGGAGGCAGCCCCTTTTATCCTTACCTGGATATGCTCCAGGTGCTCCCTGGCAATCACCCGCCGACACGCCCTTGTGTGGCGGAAGTGCCGGCTGCATCCCCGGAAGCACTCCGGGTGTCCCTGCTCTTCTTCCCCCCAGCACTTCCTGGTGTGGCGGAAGTGCTGAGGTCCAGGGCTCCCAAGGCATGGCGACCACGGGACCCAACAGGGTGGAGCTTCAAAGCTCTGTACCCTTTGCCCCCAAAGGAACCAGGGCGGTCACCCCCAGATGGTCTGGGGAAGGCGCAAGCCCTCCTCCGGTCCTCCTGGGCGTCACAGCCGGGTCCCCACCCCAGCCACCTCTGACAATAGATAGATAGATAGATAGATAGATAGATAGATAGATAGATAGATAGATAGATACTTTATTAATCCCAAGGGGAAGTTCACATAATCCAGCAGCAGTATATTGATAAAAACAATATTAAATTAAAGAGTAATAAAAATGCAGGTAAAAAACAGACAATAACTTTGAATAATGTCATAATAAATGTTATATAAAAAAACCCGATTTAAAGCGTGACAAAAAAACGTGACACAGAAACGTCACATAAAATCGTTGCACAAAATCTTTGCATTTTTAGGCTTAGGATTTTATATCTGGTGAGTAGATTATGCAGAGCAACCTGAAGGAATGCCACAAGTCTGAAGAGAACATAGATAAGTAAACGGAGATCAGTCAAGTTACCTCAAGTTGGTCAGCAAACTGCACACAGTAGAGAGGAGAAGCCCATCTCGTGTGCTTGTTCCTTCAGTCTTACACAGAAGAGTTTGTTTCAAGTTGTTTCTATTTCTTTATCAAAAGTAATGTGTTAATAAGACTTAGAAATGAGTATAAATGACAACAGAGTCACACCTCTCATTCATGGCTGCCTACTGTAATGTATTCCTGGTCAGATGAAGGAAGAAAAGATAATCTTAACAAGACTGTATGTGTTTAACGCAGAGTATCCACACCACACTTGACCTGAACCAGAAGAGGCCCATATTAAGCTCAGGGGCTCAGCACCGTGAATCCTGCATATTTATTGTCACAGTGTTTGAGATTAGTAAGGCTGTACCTGTTTATCAAATGAGTCAGCTCATATAAAGGTAAATCACATCATAATCAGCTTTTACATCTGATTTAGAATGATATGTAGATCAATATAACTCCTGCCACATCGGCAGAAAAAATATGAGATAAATTACAGGAAACAGTTACAGCAAGCCATACTGTGGGCTTGCGTCCTGCCCAGGGTGTTTCCTGCCTTGCACCCTGTGTTGGCTAGAATTGGCTCCAGCAGACCCCCGTGACCCTGTAGTTAGGATGTAGCGGGTTGGATAATGGATGGATGGAGTTACAGTAAGAGTTTCCCTTAAATTAAATGATTTACTGAGATATTGACAGTAGACGGTAGACTGTCTCCATACTTAAAATTAGAATTGCCATGCATGTCTTTCAGGACGGGGCAGGAAAACAAAATGTATCTGGAGAAAAACCCACACAAGCGTGTTGGGCTGAATGGGCTGTTCTTGTCAGAATTGCTCGAGTGTTCTAAATGAGATGACAAGTCAAGATGTGTAAAGTCCCCACAGCTAACAACTGGGCACACTCTTTTAACACAGTGCTTGTGGGGCAGCAGTGCTATAAAGCAAGGGGACCAACAGTATATTGACCTGCAGGTGCTTCACTTTGAGTTCTTAACATTTTACAGTGATTGATGGGTGTCTGTCATGTCTCAGCCAGGTTTCTTCCCCTGAGTGAGGTTCAAATTTATGTTTTGTGTCTCTTTTGTTCATTTTTGGTTCTTCAATCTATGTTGATTATGTACATCATTCTTTATTTCTGGCTTTAGCTACGTATATTAGCTGCCTTTTCTATTTCTATGTTCCGTGTGTGTTATGGGTGGTCCACAAAGAGGTGGAGCCTATCTACCAATCACCTCTACTTTGTAAATCTGGAGGGTCTTCCGCAGTTCTTGGTGATTCAGTTCTAACACGCTAAGGAGTTTCTTGAGTTTCTGTGATTTAATAGATTTCTGGATTATTGAACCTTATTGCTCTGTTTTTCACTGTGTTTCGAGACTTGTTTGCACTGGATTGCCTTAGCGTTTGTGGGCAATTCCTTTACATCTTGAGCCACATGGAGCTTCATTGTCATTGAAGAGTATTTTGTGAAAATAAACTTTTTGTTTTATAAAGATTCAGGGCTTGCTCTTATTACAAGCCAGGGTTTGATGGCAATATCCCCCTCTTGTGGCCATTTTTGGATGTGCTTTTTGAGCTGATTGGGATTTATGTGCTTTGGAACAGGTTTTGAGGTTTTTGTTTTTCTAAATCTCATTGGCTACCTAAAAGCACACTCTTTTTCTGAACTTGCATTTCCTTCTCTCTTCCTTCTTTAATCTCTGCTTTTTTTAAGTCCCAAAAATGCACAAAATCATGGTGACATGGCAGTACCTTTTAGCAACTGCTGCCTCAGAGTTCCTGAATCAAATCCTGGCCTGCATAATGTCAGAGTGGAGTTTGCACTCCTCATGTCTGTCTGGTTTTTTTTTGTCGGTCTCCTCCAGCATTCCTCCCACTTCCCCAAAATTAATTGATGAGTCTAAATTGACGGTGTAGGAGTGCATCCTATGATGGATTAACAACTCGTTCAAGCCTTGTTCGTGCCTTACGTCTGGAGCTTCCTCTGTGGCCCTGACTGGATTAAGTGGGTTTAAGTTTGGACAGATGGACTCAAGCAGGAGTTTTGGTTAGTGACTTGACTTTCAATGCCAATGCAGTGCTAGTGCTGGAATAACCTAATGGCACGCTCACTTTTAACATTTGGGAAGTTCTAAGTAAAAGTAATTCTGAAACAGAGAAGACAAATTAGTAAATTTAATAATAATACATTTTATTTATTCGTAGGCACCTTTCTAAACACTCAAGGACACTAAACAGTGGATAAAACAAACATTATTAACAAAACTAAAAATACAAAAATTAAAATCAGACAGAGCAAGTATAATCAAAGAGAAAAAGTAATTTTAACTCTTTCAGGGCTGATGTCGACTTTTGTCAAAAGGAGGAGTTGACGATGGTAATCGACTGTAAACTGTGACAAAACCAACCGTTATGTTTTAGTTGGACTCTCGTTGCTAAAAGGAAAGTTAGATTCATTGGTTTTGACCGAGATTTCCTGCACTCACGTGAGTAGCAAGGCACAAACAGCAAAAATGGCACTGACATCTGGCGAAAGAATAAAGCGAATGCATAAAGCAAAATACTCTGTGGACGATGTTTTGCCTATTATCTCTGAACTGGACTATAACTTGTCGGACTCAGATTTTGATACATGTGATTGAAAACGAATGTGAGGTTCCAGCTTTAGCCGATTGGTCCCCAGCTAATCGCTGTACTGACAATGTTCGCCAGGGAGGACTGCCACTTAACAATGATAAGAGGTAGAAACCAGATTGCAATGCACTGTGACCGTGTCCCAGCCATGCAACGACAGCCTGGCAGCAAGACTGCCGCACATTCTTGGCAAACTGGCAGCCACGGCATGCAGCAATAGACGTTTTTATGTTGATTTCTGTGTGAAACCATTGCTTTTCAGAAACTATGATTTTTTTGGAAAAAAATATTCAGCCCTCAAAGAGTTAAACAGATGAGTTTACATTTGAAAAGTGAAAATGAATCAATATTTCTAAGCTCAGATGGTAGTGAGTTCCGGAGCTGGGAAGCAGAGCATTCATTTGCTCATGGTGGTAAGACGGGCGAAGGGGACACTCAAGTGGATGGAGGAAGAGGATCTAAGGGTGCGGGAGGGAATGGCAACATGGAGGAGGTCGGACAGATATGGAGGGGCAAAGTTGGGGATAGCCTCAAATGATAACAGGAGAATTGT
The DNA here is from genome assembly GCA_026402145.1 of Polypterus bichir lapradei. Lineage (NCBI taxonomy): Eukaryota > Metazoa > Chordata > Cladistia > Polypteriformes > Polypteridae > Polypterus > Polypterus bichir. Next base: position 27,036,139 of record JANRMT010061414.1, read on the forward strand.
GAAGCCAATACAGAACTTAACAGGAAGCCAGTGAAGCTGCTGCAAGACAAAAGTGATATGGTGAATAGTGGGGTGTCACACACACACACACACACACACAATTAGGAGACAGTCAGCGGGCTCTATCACGCGTGAAACTACAAGAAATGGGGATCCGGATCACGGTATTAATGCTTTTCTCTCCCTTTCACCTACAGAAAGACGCCTGAATAAAAAGTACGTACCTCAACGAGTAAACCGATCTCCACCACCATTTCCACACCCCAAAGAAAACGCTCCGTTACGGCCCAGGGAATCACCTCACTTCCGGTCCTGTCCTGATGACTTCAGTTCCGTCCCTTCGCTCCTGACGTCATCTGCAGCTCCATCCCTCTTCATCACTTCTGTTAATTTGATTTGTCCCTCTATAAAAAGCTACTTAACCCCTGAGTTTTTGTCAAATGTGTTGAACTTTTTGTTGTAAACTTGACCTTGTTGCTGAGTACTGGAACCAACAACCAGTATACGGGGACAGCTCCCCAACCCTTAATCTGTCTCATTTGCTTTATTTATCAAAGATCGGTGTTGTTGGCAGGATAAATTGTTCGTACGATGTCGGTAGAACAAGACCTGAGTACAGTGCTTGGGACAATCCTTACTGGGTTGCAGACCGTCATTTGCAGACCGAAATTGGCGGAGACTGAAGCCCGACTTGCGGCTAAAGAAGCAGTAAAGCCGGAGGTCGCTCGGCCTCCGCCACCTCCACTGGTGGCTTTGGCAGAAGGGGACGATATCGAGTCGTATTTAATGATATTTGAGCGCACTGCTATGCACAACTTATGGCCGAGCCAGAGTCGGGTGGAAGTGGACAGAGCTTGCAGGAGAAGAATGGAGGCGGTGAAGGAAAGGCAATAAAAAGAGAAAGGAGTGGAAAAGGACTGGGAGTCTTTGGGCACTGTGTTTGTGCTGTGTTGTGGAGAGGAAACAAACATAACCCGTGTGTGTTGTGCATAGCTGGTGTTGTGTCTGTCTGTGTCCGGGGCATCTTTCACAGGGGGTTCTAGTAATAATGCGGGCAGCTGAATTCTGGACCAGCTGAAGCTTATAGAGAGATTTGTGAGAAAGACCAAAGAAAAGGGAATTGCAATAATCCAAATGAGAGGTGACAAGGCTATGAACAAGGATGGCAGCGGTGTGGGGATTGAGGGAGGGGCGAATACGATTAATGTTACACAAGTGGAAACATGCAGACCGGGAGATGTTATTGATGTGCGACTGAAAAGATAGAGTACTGTCATGGATGACACCCAGACTTTTAACCTGTGGGGAAGGGGAGACAGAGGAATTGTCAATAACAAATGAAAGATGATCGGTTTTGGATAATATCAATTTGAGGAGAACCTCAGTTATTGTCTGTCTACTGAGCTCAGAGCTACACATGGAGAACCAACATGCACTGAGGATGAACCATCTGCTGTACTTCATATTTACCAGCAACTCTTTTTATTTTCTCTCTACTTACCTGTCTTGCAGAAAATACAAAGATTAAACACGACATGCTGTACGTCAAACTCACAACAAAGAAAGGCAGCCCTCTTTTGACACCCGCTGCACACCCAGCCTACCTATTTGAACTGCCTTTCCCGAGGTTTCTTCCATTTTTTCCCTACAAGGGTTTTTTTTGGGAGTTTTTCCTTGTCTTCTTAGAGAGCCGAGGTTGGGGGTCTGTCAAGAAGCAGGGCCTGTTAAAGTCCATTGTGGCACTTCTTGTGTGATTTTGGGCTATACAAAAATAAATTGTATTGTATTGTATTGTATGGTATTAAGTTATCATGTCTGCATGAAATCTGTGTGTAAGCAACACTAAACTGTCAAATGAAAATACATGTGTGTGTGGCAAGAGTAGCAAGCTTACCAAGAAAACGCCACAGTGGGACGCTTCTTGATTTCACAAAGCAATTGTCTAGAGGCATCTGAGGACAAGGGGTGGCAAAGGTTGTGGTATGTTATGCAAGTAAGAAGATCCAGGCGCTGATTCATTTGCATGAGCTCAAACTCTGGCTGTAAACAAAAGCAAATGAGATGTTGAAAAAAAAAAATCTTTTTGACAATACAAAACAATACAGAGCCACCTAAACATAACGAAGAAAAGAACCCAGTATTAGAATGCCGGGGCAGTTCAATTTATCCGTAAAGAGGACCTACAAGTTCAGAACAGTTGTACAAGTGAAGTGAAGGTCTATTAGGAGATAATTCAAGAAGTCCTTCTGGACTAAGCCATTCATTAACATCTAAGAAATGAGCAACCTAAAGTGAAGGATTAGATGTGTTGAAAACAAGGCCGTAACTCAATAGGCCTCAACAAGAAATTAGTAGAGAAGGTAGTATTCTGACATTAATAAAAGATTTGTAAATAATGTTTGGAAAAATGAAACAGCATGGACTTTGTATAAAAATAAGAGAGAGAGAGGAGGTTGGGAGCATGCGCCGATAAGAGCACGTTGCCGCACACACCACCCGGATTGTGCAATGGGTGACACCTCACCACCACACTGAACAGTGCGAGGTTATTTACAGTGGCTGTAGTGCCAATCCTGCCACCAACCCCAAAGAATTCCCTTCAAGATGGAGGAGGGCTAGATGCAGATTAACGTCATACCCAGGACGAAGCAATGGCAGGTTAAGGGCCTTGCTCAAGAGCCCAGTGGACCAGAGTCACTTTTGGTGTTTATGGGATTCAAACCGGCAACCTTCTGATTGTTGGCGCAGATCCCTAGCCTCAGAATTGGGCACATTTAGCACCACAAGTCCAACAAGCCTGCATGATTAACCTGGAGTGTGGAATGAAACCAGAACACCTGGAGGAAACCAATATAGACACACAGGTAGGACCTGGGATGTGAGCTACCACTCCACCCCATTCTTAAATAAGATGGCTACCAAAACCTAGTGACCGTGATGTCACATGTGGATGTAGCCAAGAAGCACTTCTTTACACTTGTGAGCAGCTGAAACTGTGACAACCAAGTAATGCAGATGAAGCAGAAACTGACAACCTTTAAGACGCATCTGGATGAGATGTTGGGACAGCTTAGCTATTAGCTTAACAAACGGAATTGATGGACTGCATGGTCCCCACTCATTTGTCAAATTTCTTATATTCTTTTGCTCACTATTAATACACCAAATTCTAAATGGAAAATTGCATTTGCCAATAAAAAAAACCTGCTGATCATGATGTAATATAGTAATGCAATATGACTTGATGGCACTGTGGGTAGCACAGTTGGCTTACATTTTTGTGCTTCTCACTCCTGCAATGCAAGAAGCGAACTCTACTTCATTGGGCCCCTGAGCAAGGCCCTTAACCTGCCATCACTCCATCCTGGGTATGACGTTAATCTGCAAGCAGGTCCTCCAATTTACAGGGAAACTCGGGGGTTGATGGTAGGATTGGCACTCCAGACACCATTAAAAAAAAAAAAAAAAAAAAATATATATATATATATATATATATATATATAAAAATCCTTTTTAATAACCACATTTATATTAAGTTAAAAAGTGTACTAAAAAGTAAAAAATAAGTCTCTCATACATCACTCGTAAAATAAAAGGTGGGCACTTTTGCTAAGATTTTAAGAAGTGTTTTTTGAATGTTTATTGATGAAAAGCACCCACGCTTTTATTTTACGAATGATGTATGACTTTTACTTTTTAGCACACCTTTTAACTTAATTTAAGTTTGGATTTTAAAAAGTATTTATATATATATATATATTATTTTCAAATTTTTAGTCTTGGGTTGGCGGCACGGTGGTGCAGTGGGTAGCGCTGCTGCCTCGCAGTTAGGAGACCCGGGTTCGCTTCCTGGATCCTCCCTGCGTGCAGTTTGCATGTTCTCCCTGTGTCTGTGTGGGTTTCCATCGGGTACTCTGGTTTTCTCCGATAGTCCAAAGACGTGCAGGTTAGGTGCATTGGCGATTCTAAATTGTCCCTAGTGTGTGCTTGGTGTGTGTGTGTGTGCCCTGCGGTGGGCTGACCCCCTGCCCGGGGTTTGTTTCCTGCCTTGCACCCTGTGTTGGCCGGGATTGGCTCTAGCAGACCCCCATAACCCTATAGATAGGATATAGCAGATTGGATAATGGATGGGGGCAGCACTGTGGCACAGTGGGTAGCGCTGCTTCCTCGCAGTTAGGAGACCCGGGTTCACTCCCCGGGTCCTCTCTGCGTGGAGTTTGCATGTTCTCCCTGTGTCTGCATGGGTTTCCTCCCACAGTCCAAAAGACATGCAGGTTAGGTGCATTGGTGATCCTAAATTGTCCTTGGTGTGTGGGTGTGTATGTGCACCCTACGGTGGGCTGGTGCCCTGCCCGGGGTTTGTTTCCTGCCTTGCATCCTGTGTTGGCTGGGATTGGCTCCAGCAGATCCCCATGACTCTGTAGTTAGGATATAGTGGGTTGGATAATGGATGGATAATGAATGAATGGATAGTCTTGGGTTTGTTTTAGTATAATTTTGTAATCAATATTTTAACACTTTCTTTAATATTTCTATCCATTACTAGCGCCATCTATTGGTGAAATCTTGAACTATTCTTCATATGAAAATGTAATTTCTTAATTAACATGGATTAATTGATCCGTTAGTGAAACTGATTATTGATTCATGTATTGTCATCGGAAGTGAGTAAGTGTGCAAAATTTCAAGTCATTTGGACAATAGGAAGTGGGTTCAATATCAATTACAAGATTTGTACCAGACAACAAAACAGGTGAAGTTAAAATAAGTGTGGTAAAAAAAAACCTCACTCTGTTCCAGTGTGGTGCTGAGGTGTCACCCGCTGCACTCAGGTCCTAATCCAGGTGGTTCATGGTGTTGTAGGTGCGGCAACCCGCTATCAGCGCAGGCTCCCCACCTCATGCTCTTACTCTTTAATAGAAACTGCATATTCTGTCCATGTCTGGATGACTTTTTATTGTTATCACGTTTTCTACCCACCTCTTAAAATTGTGCATGTTAGGCAAACTGATGATGGTAAATGTGTCTTTTACTGGTGAATTCTTATGCTGCTAAATGTGCTCCATAACCATATGATTAATTGCTGCCTTACACCTAACTCTGCTGGAAGAAGTGCTGACTGATACACTACAATTCTGTCATGGAATGGATGAAATGAGGTTTGCCAGTTCATCCATAAATTAATTTTATAAAAACATCCCAGCAAACAAATTGACACTGGGCAAGTGTAGGTCCAGATTGGGCAAACACATTCATTGGTCCCAAACCACTGGGAGAGAAATGCAGTCCACACTTGGTCATAAACCTGAAAAAATCCATACCTTACTAGTCCAACCATCCATTTTCTATACCTGCTTACCCAAGGTAGGGTTGCCAGGCACCTGGAGCCTATCCCAGCAAGCAATGGGCACAGATAGGAACAACCCCATAACAGAGCACCTGCCCATCAGAGGGTGAACACACTCACACACATATACAGAATTGGGCACATGTAGCACCACAAGCCCAACAAGCTTGCATGATTAACCTGGAGTGTGGAATGAAACCAGAACACCCGGAGGAAACCAACATAGACACACAGGTAGGACCTGAAATGTGAACTGTGTTCATGCTTGCTGGGCAGTTTACACAATTAAAGTTAAAGTTTGCTGTTTGCTGTGTTACAACTCCAGTAGCTCATGACACCAATGCAGCATTTCTCAATCTGCACAACCAGCCGTTGGTGTACATACAGTGTGAGTCAAAATGAAGGACCACGTTTCTCAAGGTCATTGTGTGAGGTTGAGGTAGCCCAGTGGGTTGGGTTGGTGGTCCTTTCATAGGCGATCCCATGCCATAGTCTGGTGCACACTGTGCTTTCACTGTCGAAGAGTTCTTCAAAAACACCAAATCCATCATCACTACGCAACAAACATTCTGAACCCACTTCAGCATTCCTTCTAGCAGTGATGTCCCAAATCGGAAAACAATTCTTCAGTGGGTGGCTAAATTTAAACAGGCGGGTACAACATTGAACAGAAAATCTTCAGGCCGTCCTTGGACTGTACGAATGCCTGAAAACATTCAAGCTGTACGGGCAACAATTTTGCAAACATGCTTCTGCCTTAGGAATTTCCAACACGTCTTTGAGGAGGATTTTGCATGAGGACCTTAATTTCCATGCATACAAAATGATGGTAGTGCAGGAACTCGTTGAGAGAAACTGGGAGAACCAGAGGGAGTTGTGCGTGATCATTCTGCAAACCGTTTATCGAGATGCCACCACCATGTGTAGAGATGAGGCACATTTCCATTTCAAAGGTTGCATAACTTTCACTATTGGGCTGAAACCAACCCTCATGGACTTCATCAGAGACCCCTACAAAGTGGGCGTGTTACAGTTTGGTGTGCCGTTGCAGAATTTGGCATTGTAAGCCCTTACTTTATTGAGGGGTGGGGGCAACGGTGACCGTCACTTCTGAACATTACATTGAAATGTTAGTGAACTTTTTTGGCCCAAACTGAAAAAAATGGATGTGGTGGACGTCTGGTTTCAGCTCATACGACGCGGAGATCCATGCAAGTTTTGCGGGAGATGTTTCCAGGGAAGCTGATCTCCCTGTGCGGCGATGTTGGGTGGCCTTCACATTTGCCTGATCTTGCTCTGTGCAATTTCTTCTGGTGGGGCTATCTCAAGTTGAAGGTATACACACACCGACCTGAAAATCTTGAAGCCCTCAAGGACGCTATTCCCCTTGAAATGGCTGAACGAGTCATGCGAGCATTCAGAAATTGTCTCGAAGAGTGTATCGCTAATGATGGCCACCATTGAAGACATCATTTTTAAAACACAGTGGAAAAAATGTTTTTGTATACCCTTTTTTGTGTCGTAATGAAATGTATTTTATCTTGTAGTGTTTTTGTAGAATAAATGTTTGAAATGTGGTACTTCTTTTTGGCTCACCCTGTGATGGCTGCTCATCTTAGCCAAAGAGGAACTGCAATGACTGCAGGAATTAACTACAGAAAGTCGTTTAATCAAAAGCTCATTTGTTTGTCTTATTGAACTCTTGTTTCGGTAGACTTCTTGCTTCCCATATTTTTAAATTCAGACTAAATGTGTTACAAAATGTGTGTTCAGAATAAGCCACCACTCCACAGGGCAACTGAAGCACAGACTGTTTAAGAGCAAGAAGAGCTGACTTCATGAGAGGGAGGGACTGAATGGTCTCGTCAAGGTGGAACATTAAAATATTAGTACCGTTGTGATGAAAACAAGTTATTCAGCCCAACAAGCAGGTCCATCCTAGTCACTTAGCTAGTCCGAAATAACATCAAATTGAGATTCGAAAGTCACTAAGAACCCACTCCCCACCACACTACGTGTTCATTTGCTCCATGTGATGTGGTTCTTTGTGTGAAAAAAAGCTTTTTAACATGGTGTCAAACCTTACATATTTCAATCATGTCCACATGTTCTTATTACAGAATTTATTTTAAAGTAAGAGCTGAGATCCACTGCACTAATTCCTAACATAAATTGAAACACTCCACTCTTAATCTCAATTTGCTTAAACTCAAAAGGTTCGATCCCTTCAATCTCCCCTCATAGTGCACACCTCTTAGTCCTGGAAGCAGTCTTCTCAGTCTTCTCTGGATTTTCTCTAGCAAAGCTTTGCCATTTTTGGAATAAAGAGACGAAAACTCTACACAGAATCCGCAGTACATTTGTTGACTTGCTCATATTCATGGATCTTCCTACTGATTTGGGATGACATAATCACACAAGGAAAGACAATTGATGAACTTTTTTGTGGACAAGAAAGATATTTATGGTTAAACATTAGGCCATTAACACAACTAATGAGGGCACACTTACAGGCAGGTCCATAAGTATTTGGATTGTGACACAGTTTTCATAATTTTTGGCTCTGTGCGCCACCACAATGGATTTGAAACAAAACAATCAAAATGTGATTGAAGTGTAGACTTTTAGCTTCAATTCAAGGGGTTTAACAAAAATATTATATGAGCTGTTTAGAAAAGAAAGACATTTTTATATATGCCCCGCCCCCCCCCCTTTTTTTTCAGGGGCTCAAAAGTATTTGGACAAAGCAACATAATCATGAATATAACAAACATTTTCAATATTTGATTGAAAATCCTTTACAGTTAATGACTGCCTGAAGTCTGAACCCATGGCCACTGCCAAGTGCTGTGTGTCCATCCTAGTGATGCTTTACCAGGCCTTTACTGCGGCTCTCTTCAGGTGCTGCTTGTTCGTTGGACTTTCTGCCTTCAGTTTGTAACGGCCGACCCCTTACCCAGCCGGCAGCTACACCTCTAAGACCTGCAGCCTGGATAAATTACTGAGGTGAATCTTATAAAATCAAAATTTTCTCCTTAATCAACGGTGTACACAAGCACGCAAAAACAAATATGTAAAAATAGGTGGTTAATTATATTAAATGGCAAACAAAACACTACTGCACATTTCA
>JANRMT010061414.1:27051408-27074545 GCA_026402145.1 Polypterus bichir lapradei
ATCTATCTATCTATCTATCTATCTATCTATCTATCTATCTATCTATCATATAGTGCCTTATCTATCTATCTATCTATCTATCTATCTATCTATCTATCTATCTATCTATCTATCTATCTATCTATCATATTGTGCATTATCTATCTATCTATCTATCTATCTATCTATCTATCTATCTATCTATCTATCTATCTATCATATAGTGCCTTATCTATCTATCTATCTATCTATCTATCTATCTATCTATCTATCTATCTATCTATCTATCTATCTATCTATTATATAGTGCCTTATCTATCTATCTATCTATCTATCTATCTATCTATCTATCTATCTATCTATCTATCTATCTATCTATCTATCGATTATATATTTCCTTATCTGTCTATTATAGTGCCTTATCTATCTATCTATCTATCTATCTATCTATCTATCTATCTATCTATCTATCTATCTATCTATCTATCTATCTAGCTAGCTAGCTAGCTAGCGCAAAACAAAAAACTAGAAGCACCTTCCAAGCAAACTCCAAAGGAAATTTGGTAGATGGTAATTGTGATGTGATGTTATTTTGCAGAAATTAGGTATATACCAACAGCAATAAAACTGGACAACAAAACAATAATAATAATTCTTTACATTCATATAGCACTTTTCTGTCTACTCAAAGCGCTTTATATAGTGAGTGGGGAGCCACTTCATCCCCCACTAATGTGCAGCAGACAGTTAGCCAATTAGTGACAGGGGATTGTTAGGGGCATCAGAATCTATCTACTTTTTGTCATGTATGTGCACCTGGGGACCATCTTCTAGGATCTGAAGAGTTAAGCAGTTCCACCCTGTGACGTAAGGGGACACTGATGCTAACAGTGTCATTTCTTTTCCCCATACCACTAAAAAGTTGTTCATGACCCCACAACACCCAGAGAAGGACCCACATCATCTACCACCGACACCTTAAAAGTGAGCCGCTCCTGAAGGATGGCGTCTCAAACTGACCTGGCAGTTGAGGAGAACAGAGCTCCAACTTGTGTTAATTCTTGTATATGGCTGTCTGAAGCCACCTTGATTTGTTCTGTTTTGTTTTTGGGTCTAAATTGCCATTTTTTTTTTTTTTTGTTAAAAGTGAAAGGGGTGACCCGGTTGGTACACCAACCTTTTCTCTTTGTATTTTGGTATGCCTCCTGGCTACATTACATTGGCTCAGTTGGCAAGGTAGCCGAACCAGTAGACCTAGCAGAGCTCAAGCAAACAGCTCAATGAACAAGTGCACCAACTACATATTAAAGTAGTGGCTTAACAAAATAAACTGGCTGTATTATTCTGTACTTGTGGCAGTGATAGTGGGAAACGCTTTGGGAAGAGTTTCCCATGAAATAAAAAAGGCTCTTGTGTGCTTTTAACTTGTGTCCTGTGTCTGTTGTGTTGGGTTTGGGGGAGCTGAAGCCCCCTCTAGTGTCCACATTACCCACAATTAATATAATACTTTTGCAATCCTCAAACTGTGACGTTCCCATTTTCCCTCTACACAGTTAAATTAAGTTGATTTAACTTTAAAAAAATCAAGTTTTATGTACATGACTATCCTAAGGAGGAGGAGGAGGAGGAGGCTGGGATCATACGCTGATTACAGTGCATTGTCACACCCACCGCATGACAAACCACCCAGATTGGGGCCTGAGTGCAGCCGTGCAACAGGTGACACCACATAGATTTGCATGAAGTCTGATATTTTGGATAAAGAGTCGTCCCTTTTCCCTTTGTCGAGATTCTTTAAGGGATTTCTGCACCTTTGTCTACTTGGAAGGAAATTTAAAAACCTTTAATGAATTAAATTTAATGGTTGTAGAAGCTGATTTATGATACTTTTTTGACACACATCACCCACCCTACATTAGAATAGTGTCTTTTTCTTTGTTTCCTTACAACAAATTAGTGGTCATAGAAGACAAGGGTTGACTGGCACCCCGGCTTGGGAGTGGATGGTTCCTGACCATGGCCGGTAAGCCATGATAAAAGAAGGACATGGATGGGTAGGTTAGTGGTGCTGGATTGGTTATTGGTACCTTTCTTCGTTGGGAGACCATTTTGAGGGAAGGAGAGAGGGTGACAAGAACACTGGGTGGTAGTATGCCTCTGGTATGGCTCTGTTAGACCAGGTTTATACGTCACGCAACATGACCCATGTTCCAGTGGACACTACTGTTACGCAAGTGTTGTACTGTTCATACTTTATGTAAATCTGGAAGATTCCAAAAGTTGGCAGTGCGAGATATTATCATGGTGAGAACAGGTTCGGCTTCTCTGTGTTGTGAATTGTCTGAAACATCCATTAAATTCCGATGACACCTCATCTCTGAAAAGGATGTTTAATGATTAAATCCATCAATCCAGGGATGCACCCATTACAGCAAGCATTGGGTGCAAGACAGAAACAATTCCTAGACGGGGCATCAGCGCATCCCAATGTTAACACAAGCAGACACATACACTGGCGTCATTTTAGTGTCACCAAATCCCCAAACCTTCATGTCTTTTTGGAAGGAAACCAGAGCACACTGTGGAAACCACCAGGAAAACATACAAACTCTAGGCTGGGAATACCAGCGACGTGACTCCCTGCGAGATAGCAGCACTACCGCTATGCCACTGTGCCGACCCCACATACGTAATTGTTAACTGTATTGATTATTTAAATTAAGTTAACGACTTATCTGTTAAATGTAACATACATGCTTTAATGCATTTCATCATGTAAGCGATATCAAGTACAAGTCTAAGGATTCTAAATGTGCAGAGAGCTGGAATATCATAAATGTAATGCGTTCTGTGTGGCGATTGCTGCTGTCAGGTCAGGAGGAAGCCCCAGAAACACATTGTGATTAACAACGTTTTTTTTTTAAGATTACCTTCAGGACAGTGTATTTTAATGATGAAGTAAACTATGTGGTCAAAGTGGACATATCGAGATTAAAGCTGAAATATCCACTTTAATCACAAAATACACCTTTTCACCATGTTCTTAATTTTTTTCTCTGTGGCTCAATTGCGCTGCCGTACATTCTGATGCTGTTGTGAAGGTGCAAAGAAGACGGCACAGAAGATGGTATGTGTGACTTTTAAAATGTTTGTGTCATTACGATGGGGAATATGTGATGCTTGAATATATAAAGGCATCACACATGCATTTGTATGTTATAATTTTGTTTCACCACATCGAACCATTCATCAAACATCGAAGCACACACATCAATCCCAGATGGTCCTCAAAGCGGCTTTCTGTCACATGTAGATAGTAAACAGAGACTCTGATGTCACATTCCGACTTTTATCACACTGTGCCCCCCTGATTTTTTGCTGGTACTGCAACTCGCACACACATCGCGTTAATTTCTGAGGATGTGCTCAGAGGATGTGTCAAATGAACACGTGGCAGCCATAATGTGTGCTTGTACCCGTTCTGAGCATGAAGTATACACGGGCCCTAAGGCTGCACAAGAGTTGCAGCTTTACTAGGCAGCTCAGTTGGGGTTCTCTGGTGCCGCTAGGGGGAGCTGCTGCGAGCGAGCTCCTCTGTTACAGAGGGGTTCCACCAGAACCAGAAGTGCTTCTAGATGGCATCCCATTGTACTCCAGGGTTCAGGTTGAAAAGCAGCCATTCTACTTCATCCGACAGAGTCTGGAGGAGGTGGACAAGACTTGCTTAGAGGAGGGTGGAGGTGGAAAAGAAGAGAAATTGTGAAGGATTTACCAGATGATATTCACCTGTAAAACGAAGTTTATTAAAATAAGAATATTTTTCCTTGATCCCTTGACTATGTGTATGGCTTGTCTCTGGGCGTTTGGAGTGCAGGTCACAATAGTTAGTGTTAAGAAAAATAGAACTTGTTTACCTTCTGTGGTAATAAGAGAATCACTACACACTTAACCAACCTTTTGTGTTCTATAAATTTATTGAATCGCACCACTGCCTGTAATTTTCATTCCTATGTAGTGAAATAAAGTTTAGTAAGATTGATTTAAGAAACATTTATACACTCAACTAAAAAAATGCTTAATAAAGATATGGAATGTAAGTTTAATGAAAGAGATTGAGCTACTTTAATTCTACACACGGAAATTCATTTAATTTACCATAACTATGTTATGTTTTCTGAACTCAAATTGAATCCATCAACTTAAAAAGAATGTTCCATTTTAAAACTTCTCAAATTAATTGTGCTGAACCACTGTCCATGATGGAACTTTAACAAATGTTTTTTTGTTTGGTATTGAGCCCATCAAGTTGTCATGGTTTAATTTTTTTAACTTTTACTAATATTCTTGAAAATATGTTTACCACTCCAGACTTTTAAATGGAACAGCATAATATACTGTGCAAAAAAAAAAAAACATTCTAGAGAATGCATGAGCGCCAGTTCAGGGCATCTGGCTCAGTGCTGCTGATAAGGGCTGCCAGCTGCACCCTTAATATTTGATGAAGTGGGTCAATCAACAGTAAAAAAATGAAGAAAACACAATTACAGGTAATACATGTATGTGCCCTCCATAATGTTTGGAACAGACACATTTTTCCTTGATGTACCTCACTGCTCCACAGTTTAAAATCACAAATTAAGCAATTCAGATGAGATTAAAGTGCCCACCGCAGACTTTCATTTAAGAGGATTGGCACACATTTCAGTCACACTGTGCGGAAATAACAACACTTTTTCTTCTTGATGTCCCTATTTCATGACACCAATTGTTTGAGATTCCTCAGGTGGGTTTCATTGCTTCATAAGATATCCCGGCTTGCTTCTACCCTTTGGAGTCTGTAGATGACATTGTTCAACATGAGGACAAGAGCTGTATCAGTGAAAATCAAAGAAGCCATTATGAGGCTTTAAAACAAGAATAAAGCCATTAGTGACATCAGTAAAACTTCAGGGTTACATAAATCAACTGCCTGGAATATCTCTCTATTATAATAAAAAAATCCTGGGACAAGACGAAACTTTTTAGCCTGGGATGAGACATGAATTTTTCAGAGAGATACTTTCATATCCCACGTGAACGATACTTTGTGCCAAGAAATTTAACCACAGCCCGGGGCTGGAAATAATTGACAAAAGAGTAGATTACAAAGTAGAACGTCATAAAGAATTCAAAAACGTTGGCGCGATACACATGCAGAGCAGGTTAGAGATAATGAAAGTGCTAAAATTTGAACGCCTCAAAAAAATGATAGTAAAGATCGTATTAGCGCAACCAAATGGAAATTATTACTCGGTGAAATAACGGAATAGAGATAAGAGATTGAATATATTGTTCAGATTTAAATTTTAAATCGGAGACTTGTAGATCGTCTAATTTGTGTTGCCATCAGGGAAAAGTAGTGTTTCTTCTCAAAGAAGAGGTGCATCCGCGAGAATTAAAAGATCTGTTGTTTGGTGAAAGTGAAATCCACATATGCGAGGGGCAGAGACACAAAGTGGCATCTCTTTAAACCCTAGAGGTGGTTGTGCATGAAAATCCCAGCAGATCAGCAGTTTCTGAAATATTCAGAGCAGCCCGTCTGGCACCAACAACCATGTCATGTTCAAAGTCACTTCAGTCCCCTTTCTCCCCCTTTCTGATGCTCCGTTTGAACTTCAGCAGGTCGTCTTGACAATATCTACAGGCCTAAATGCATTGAGTTGCTGCCATGTGATTATCTGATTAGATATTTGCATTAACAAACAGTTGAACATTTGTACCTAATAAAGTGGCCGGTGAGTGTTTCAACCATTGCAATTCAATTCTTCAACATAGTATAACTCATTATTACCTTTTTATTTCACATCATTTGGGCAAAAATGTGTTACTTAATAAAAAAAATGAAATAAAAGTTATATTACTTAGCGAACACTAATGCACTTAGTATGCCATTCCAAAAGATTTTCTATGCCACTGAAGTATAACGTTTTATTTTGCTTTTGTAACTCCTCTCTTGTCGCTGACTTCATGTCCTCATCATTGCCATAATGCATATCATGGAGGAAGCCCTGCAGATCGGGGAACAGGTGGGAGTCAAACTAGGCCAGGCCTGGGCAATAGGATGGGTGAGGTTTTACTGCCGACAGCTTTGTAGAAAAGCCACAGTGTGAGCAGGTGAATTGTTGCCAAGATCAGGAGGATAACCCGACAGCTTTCCTTGTCTGCTTTGCGTGGCTGACCTTAATATATGTGGGCCTTTTGATGTGTGCAATCAACATGGACTACATCTTTAACGTCACAAAAATTTGAGCCCTGAATTTCTTTTGTGTTGAAGAACTGCCATGCTTCTTGTATGTCTACTGTTGTTTGACTCTGGGTTGTAGTTATGTACAATAATTCACACGAGGACAAGAGCTGTGCCAGTGAAAGTAAAAGAAGCCATTATGAGGCTGAAAGACAAGAATAAAAGCATTCAAGACATAAGTAAAACCTTAGGATGACCTAAATCAACTATCTGGAATATCATGAAGAAGAAAGAACACACTGGTGAGCTCAGTAATCACAAAGAGACTGGTAGGCCAAGGAAGACCTCCACTGCTGGTGACAGAAGAATCCTTACTATGGTCAAGAAAAAGCCCCAAATGTCTGTCTGACAGATCAGAAACTCTTCCGGGAGTCAGATGTGGATGTGCCAGAGACGACTATCTGCAGAAGACGTCATGAACAGAAATATAGAGGCCACACTGCAAGAAGCAGACCGCTAGTTAGTCACAAAAACAGGATGGCCAGATTACAGATTGTGAAAAAGGACTTCAAAGAGCCTGCAGAGTTGTGGGAAATGTTCTTGTGGACAGACGAGACAAAGATGAACCTGAATGAGAGTAATGACAAGAGCAAAGTGTGGAGACCAAAAGGAACTGCCCGAGATCCAAAGCAGACCGCCTCATCTGTTAAACATGGTGCTGGGAGTGTATGGCTGCCACAGCTCCTGACAAACTTCTCTTCACTGATGAGTGCAGGGGTACAATGAATTCAGACGGGTAAAGGAACATCTGATCTGCTCAAGTTCAGTAACAGAATCCATACTCACTGGACAGCATTTCATATTACAACAAGATAATGATCCTAACATACTGCTGAGGCAGCACTGGAGCTTTTAAAGGTAAAAGTTGAAAATTCTTGAATACCCAACCCACTCACCGGATTTAAATCCAGTTGAGCAGGCCTTCCATATGCTGAAGAGAAAACTTAAGGGGACAAAACCCTAAAACAAGCAGGAGCTGAAGATGGCTGTATTAAAGGCTTGGCAGAGCATCACCATGAGAAGATCCTCAATACCGGGTGATGTCTATGAATCGCAGACTTCAAGCAGTCATTACATCAGAGGCGGCCTTAGGGGTGTGTGGGGCCTCGGGCTGACCATCCCCACGCGGGCCGATTACGTCAAACGCTGTTACCGGTATGTGTGGACTGCGAATTTAATAAAAAATAATGATAACATACATCGGATTTTCTCATTACAGTATTCAGCTACATTTTTTGCAAGATAACACGCGGACTTTATCCAAATATAACTGGAGAATATAAGTTGACAAATCCGCTCGAAAGGGACACGCGGATCTCAAAAGCGTCCCGCTGCCTCACTTGCCACCCCCAAACGCCGCTCTTGCGGCTGTTGATTGCATGAAAGGGATATGCGACAAAGTCCTAAATTTGACGGCGTTAATGGACCTGCCATTGCTGGTTCCTTGAAACTGGCGGATGGGTCCATAAACAACAACAGCGACATGTATTGCAATGCCAGCATTGTCACCCTAGAGATGGGCGGGTTCTGGGCAGGTGATTGACAGCAGGGTATTCACAGGTGTGCTGAGCTCTCGTCATACCTTTCAGGTCTGAGAAGGCCGGTGGAGACACCCATTGCGTTATAAATACAGCCTTGCAGGTGATAACCGAGAAACTGGGAAAAGGGACACGACACGAGACACCGGACGACGATCGGGGACAGAGCAAGAGTGGAATGGCCTGCCTAGTGAAGTGACTGTTGTTTTCACAGGACGTTTTAGAGTTTGATTCTGCTGGAAGACTGCTGTAAATTATTTGTTGTGGAATAAACGCGGCCGTAATTGGGCTTAATTTTCATCCGATGTGTGTCTCGGTCATTCCATCTCGTTACAGTATGCAAATCTCCTTTAATGAAAGTCTGCAATGTCCACTTTATTCACGTCTGAACTGTTTGATTTGCAGTTTTAACCTGTGGAGCAGAGGGGTGAATCAAGGAGAAATGTTGTCTTTGTCCCAAATGTTATGGAGGGCACTGTATGTGTGCAGAATTTGTAACCACAAGTTAAATTCCATTCACGACAAAATCAATTTATGTTACACAAAGAGAAATCTAATCAAATCCAAGACCACCAAGGGCAAATATCAACAATCGCTCGATACGTGAGGTCGCAGTTTAAAAAACGTTTACAGGGAACCTTTAAGGAAGCCTGAAGCGGTGTTATGAATCAGATCATAGCTGGTAGTGAACAAGGAATGACATCTGACAGCTTTTAACGGAAACTTTTATATTTTCATTTTGAATTTGAACGGTCTTTAGCAAGGCATTCATGATCTAGAGTTCCAGTCATTTTGATTTTCTTCATGTTTGTGTCTCTCGTTGCTTTAAAAGGATTATTATTATTATTATTATTATTATTATTATTATTATTATTATTGATAAAAAACAAACCCTACAGATAACGGGTTTCAAACAAAAAACTTACACCCTTATTGTTATTATTCTAATTATCATGAATATTTACTGTAAATCAGAACTAAAAAGTTTACATCTCCGGTCTGTCGTTATCAAAGAGCCGACGCCTGAAAACCGCGGACTTTGTGGCGCTTTTTCCGATTCCAATATCACATTGTGAAATTCAGACAATAAGTGCAGTGGCAGGCTGCTGAAAGTAGCCAAACTAAATGATTATTATTGGTGCTGTATAATTTTCCGTCTACTCGAGTCCCACCCCAGCCTCAGTTCATGCTGATGACAAGCCAGCGCCCACCGTTAGAGATCCCAGTTTCAAATTTCGATTGACAGCTCATGTTCTGCGAGTCTTATTTTGGAAAATGAGGATTTGAGAATGGTGGGGTGGAAAAGCTGCACTGTATATAACACCATCTTTGTAAAACATATCGATTAATGTGGCTCTTGTTTCTCGTTTTGACTTCGCAAGTCGTATTTTAAGATATTTTTCCAAATTTCTGATCGTAAGCGGCAAGGAAGGTGCAATACTTTTACTTGTAATGGGAATGTGAAATTGAATCAGTTCATAATATGTAAATATAAATAAATGCACTGTATTTATGTGCATCGCAGGTAACATCACAGTAGCGGAGGGGTTAGCGCTGCAGCTCTTTCAATTACCGAAGGTTCTCTCCATTTGTAAAGACATGCAGTGTAGATGAATTGCTTGTTGAGTGTAAATTAAGACTGAGTGTGTGTGGGAGTGAAACCCCTTCCAGGACTGTCTTCGAAGTTACCGGCAATGGCTTTGTCTCTTCACAATCATTTCTCGGTATAATACTGTATAGTTCAGGAAACTAATTACGGAAAGCATGCAGATCTTGGCACATTTGGATACGTCTAAGCGGCTCACATGTGTTCTCTGTCAAACTAAGGATTTGCTTCTCATTTATAGTCAAGTAAATGATAATAATCATCGTGCGATCGCATTCTTGTCTTTTTTTAAGCACAATGATTCTGGCACTTTAAAATGGAGCGCAGTTTGCTGGATTGCGTGCGTCACCAAAGCTGTCAGTCTGTGAGCGTCCACTAGAGGGAGGCTGTGGTGACAACCTTAATGCGAGACCTGAGGCGTCATCGGCGGCAGAGGCAAGCTGCGAGAGAGGAGCATGGCTCGCGTGTGGGAAAAAGTTGAGCCCCTTAAAGCAAAAACAGAAAAAAAGTGAGGAGCCCAATATCAAGGTAGGCGTGACGGTAGAGGACCGCTTTTTAATGTGCGTTTTAAAAATGTTTCAGTGTTGTGACTTTTTTTTTTAAACTATTGCCAACGACAGAAATTCTTTTAAGATAAAATCGCTTTTAACAGAAGACTTCATTAGAATCACGGAAGCAAAGGTGGCAATTTTTTTTTTTTTTATAAAAAGCTGTATCCTTTCCTTTGATTTTATTATTAGAGCAGTAGTTATGCAGACCACACCTTGTTTATTGCCATTTTTTCTCCTGCCGGGGTCATTTTGTGTTTCTTTCTCCACACTTAGGCTAGACAAGTTTTTCATCTTTGATCTTCAAGTTGTTTGTCACTAGTAATTTTTCCCATATAATCTCTAATATCTTGTCTCACTCGTGAAGTTGTTCTGATTATTGTATCCACTGTCTGGTCTTGGCATTGCTATCATTATTAAGTACCACTACATCAGATAATAATAATTGCATGGAGGTAACTGGCATTTCCTTTTAAAATATTATATCATTTATTCAAGCAGTTCATTATTTTTGTTATTGATCTTTCATTCTTTCCCTTCTGATTATTATCATTGTTGCTGTTGTTATTATTATTACTATTTTCCCATGTCCTTTAACTAGAGAGAGCAATATTAAAAACACTGACGATGTATGTCTGCAGTGTTTTGAAACATTTGCACACACTATTGTGGATCACTGATAAGGTCTTGTTGTTTGAATTTCAGATACACACCCTGGGAATTAGAACCGAACAAGCAGAGTGTGAATGAAGCTCGCTCATTAGTGTTCACAACTGTGAATAGCTTCACCTCACGCCGGTAACTGAAGCAGCAGTGAAATTCATCTTTGAAAAGCTTTCCATCTCCTGATTTACCCCCTGGCAAGCCCACGGTGCACTGTCATGGGGGACTATAATTGCAGCAATTTTGCAGCTTTGTATGCAATGCCAGAAGAATTCCTCGCGAAAAGCATTCCATATCCTTACTCATCCAATTGTGATGTCAGTTACGATGTTGCAGAAGATGACATTCTGGACATAACCCAAGGCAAATCCTTTTTTGCAGCAACCATTGTGATTGGTGTAGTTTTAATATGCATTATGTTAGTCTGTGGCATTGGCAATATTCTGTTTATTGTTGCCTTAGCGAGGTACAAAAAACTTAGAAATCTGACCAATCTTCTTATTGCTAACTTGGCAATATCTGATTTCATTGTATCAATTGTGTGCTGCCCCTTTTTAGTGGACTATTACGTAGTTAAACAACTGTCCTGGCACCACGGATTAGTGCTGTGTGCCTCGGTCAATTACCTCAGGACTGTGTCCCTGTACGTCTCCACTAATGCCCTCTTGGCCATTGCAGTTGACAGGTGAGTTGATTTTTTACATTTGTTGGTTACACAACAGCTATGCCTTTCTTATATCAAGAATCCAACATTACAGAAGGTTGAGAAGATTCAGAAAGTTGGTGGATGGACTTAGGAATAGACACAATGTGAAAACATGGAATGTCTGCATTTATTTTCTTAAAAATAAAGGTGCCAAAGTGGTTCTTCAGAGCGATGACTCTAGGGAACCATTTAGGGTTCCCAAAAGAACCAGCCATAAAGAACCTTAACTAATTTAGATCTTTTACAGTGTTTATAAATAATCATGGATAAATGATAATGGATTTGTGAAATACCAGTGGATTGGTGATTTTGAACCTTCTCACATATAACAACACTGGGTGAGTTCGGCTTTTATCGATCTGTTAGTATCCTGCTAGGTAGCCTAGCATACATTAAACATTTCTGTTCTGTCCATATATTAGGAACCTTCTCAAAGCCCAAATATCATATGATGTGTACAAAGAACCCTTCCCTGAATGAAAGGGGTCTTTGTTAAGCAGTGGTTGTGTGAAGAATCACACATCCCAGTAAAGAACCTTTTCAAAAACGTTACTTTCAGGAGCGACACAGCACTTTTCATTCATTTGGTTTTTGAGCCACGTATTGCCAAGCAGGCTGGCAAGAAGGCAGAAGGCATTCTGCCTGTTGTATGTAGAAGAAGGCAGTAATGAACTTTGGATGAGATGCCAGTCCGTCGCAGGGCACATCCACATGGGAACAAATTATAGCTGTAGTCGGTCTAACCTTTTGTGCATGTGATAAAAAACTGGAGTACTTGGAGAAAACCCATGAAGGCAGATCATAGACAACAACTGGGCAGACATGAACCCACCATGGTGAAGCTGTGGAAAAGCAGCGTATTTTTTTCATTAGGCCACATATAAACCTCTCCTGTAGCTGTAACTTCACAAAAGGCAAAGTCACCAGCCTTTTGCCAGACTGCGTATCCTTCCTGCTTTGGCATGTGAGAGTCAGTCTAGGACAGGGGTGTCGAACTCCGGGCCTGGAGGGCCGCAGTGGCTGCAGGTTTTCATTCTAACCCTTTTCCTAATCGGTGACCAGTTTTCACTGCTAGTTAACTCCTTCACCCTTCATTTTAATAGCCCTGTTTTTAAGGATTCAGTCCTCTGAATTTATTCCTTTCTTCATTAAATGACAGCCAAACAGAAATGAGGCGTGAGACAAACCAACAGATGACCGGCTAAACTGGCATTTCAAACTCCAACCAACCAATTTCACTCCAACCAAACTCTTAATGAGAAGTCAATTCCTGCTGTTATTTAAACCTGTTATTTAATTCCATGGCTCGTTGCTACACTCATTCTGCCACAGCAGAGTTTTCCAAAACTGTTGATTTTTCCGTTTTTTCTAAGAACATCATCAAGATGTTTTGGTGACCTGAGAGAACAGCCTTGCTGAGACAATTCACCTTTCTTTATTTTCAGATACTGTGAGATGGGCACAGATGAGCTGGTCATGCAGTGGCTTGTTTTGCATCTCATTATTGTTTGGCTGCTAAATAAGGAAAAAGAGACAACTAAGAGGTCTGAGTAATGCCAATCAAAACTAAGGCAAAAGAGGTTAATTAGCAGTGAAAACTGGTCACTAATGAAGAAGGTGGTTAGAATGAAAACCTGCAGCCACTGCGGCCCTCCAGGCCCGGAGTTCGACACCCATGATATAGGACAGGAGTGGCGAACTCCAGGCCTGGAGGGCCACAGTGGCTACAGGTTTTCATTCTAACCCTTTTCCTAATCAGTGACCAGTTTTCACTGCAAATTAACTTTTTCCTCATCACTTTAATAGCCCTGTTAGAAGAGTTCAGCCCTCTGAATTGATTCCTTTCTTCATTAAATGACAGCCAAGCAGAAATGAGATGTGAAATGAGCTAACAGATGACCAGCTAAACTGGGTCTTCAAATTCCAACCAATTTCACTCCAATTATTTTCTTAATGAAAAGCCAATTCTTGCTGTTAATAAAACCCGTTATTTAATTCCATGGCTTGTTGCTGCTCTCATTCTGCCACAGCACACTCTTGTTTTTCTGTTCTTTCTAAGAGCACCGTCAAAATGTTTTGGTGACCTGAGAGATCAACCTTACCAAGACCATCACGTCTCTTTAATTTCAGATACTGTGTGATGGGCACAGGGGAACTGGCAATGTAGTGGCTTGTTTTGTGTCTCATTATTGTTTGGCTGCTAATTAAAGAAAAAGAAACAACTATGGGGCCTGAGTCAAATTAATTAGAAGCAAAAACTGGTCACTAATTAAGAAGATGATAAGAATGAAAACCTGCAGTCACTGCGGCAGAGGCCTGGAGTTTGCCACCCCTGATCTGGGAGCTCAGCATTTATAATCAGCGATGAAGACGAGTAGACGTTTAAAGTCAGAGCTGACAAAAAATATCCTTATATATAATTTGATACTATCCATATGTATGATGGTCACGTCAATACCCCGTATGTATGGTGTTCGCGTTGTCAATACCCCGTATGTATGGTGTTCACGTTGTCAATACCCCATATGTATGGTGTTCACGTTGTCAATACCCCGTATGTATCGTGTCCGCATCAATACCTTGACTCAATACAAGTTAGAACCATACAATGGGACTCTGCCTCTGTAGTTAGAACATAACATGGCAAACGTGGACGCAGTATTGCATGATTGGCTAAGAATGTTCAAATGCTTCAGTGACGCCGCTGGATGGCCGAGTATAGTAAATCAGTGTTGGTTCGAGCAGATAACAGTAAGTTCGGTTGGTTTTTGGAACGTTGGTTTGGTGGGGCGTACTTTTCAGGACTAACATCGTCGACTGACTTAGACCCTTTGACAGCTCCGGAACCATAAGTAATTTAGAACGTATCGCCATTTTCTTGGTACGTCGAAATCTATCTTTGGGAAGTTTGGTTTTGGCATCCGTCCTTCTGACATCTATTGGCAAACTGAGTAATGACAGCTGGGTATTAACAACGGTCATTGTTTAAATTTTAGCTGATCTCAGATCTAAAATGACCACGCCAACATAATTATTACTCCGACCCTGATTAGAGTCATAAAATACGGTTTGTTTTGAAAATTTGTTTGCCGGAAAAAATCAAATGAGGTGCGCCGAAGAGCTGAGTTCACGTCTCGCAGCCCCGTTTAAACAAGAAGGTCTTCATTACATCGGCCGGAAAGGTCCATTTTAAGCACAAATCAGTGCCATGATAACAAAATAATTTCAAGGACTTAAGAAAACAAATAATTCTTTGCAGAGAAAGCATGGATTTCACAAATGCAGAATTTGTAGCCCAATTCGATCAGGCTCCCAGTCGGCATCAGTCTTGATGGAAAACATCATTAGAAAGGTCTTTACAAAGCAAAAAGTGTGATGGTTTAAAGTAAGGGTGATCAATGTCATCCTGGAGGACCACAGTGGCTGCTGGTTTTTGTTCCAACCGAGTTGTCAATAGCAGGTCTTATTCGATATCCTGACTTGTTAGTGTTTTAACTCTGCCACGTGATTAAGCTCATTCTTAAATCATATCATTTTTTTTCCTTTCTAATGATATCTTCCAAATGAGTTGAAGCCTAAAACGAATGAGTAGTTTCCAGCTCTTAATAAACTTTAATAAATACTTTAATACACCAATTTGTGCACACTGAATCCACATAGGTGTAAACAGAGAACTGCTGGCTCCTTTGCCATTTAATTCTTATTGCTAATAAGGAGCCATTAAGACTGAAATAAGCAATTAAAGTGTTTGAAATCTTGACAAGCGAGACCACTAAAATGAAGCACTTGAGCAATAACAACAACAAATGCCTTCTCGTGAAGTGATTGGGTTAAAACAACAGCCACTGCGGCTCTCCAGGACCGACGTTGCTCCCCACCTAAAGGGTCTGAGTCTTCAATACCGAATCAATGAAATCACATTCATTATCAGCAAAAACTGGACACTAACTAAGAAAATGGTTAGAATGAACACCCGCCGCCACGGCGGCCCTCCAGGATAGGAGCTGGGCACCCCTGGTTTAAAGTAAAGATTAAAGTTTTACATTCAATGTTTACTTCCCAGTTTTGTGATTCCTTTTTAGAAGAATGTATTTTTTTTTGTAGAGCAGTGCTCAATTTCCACGTAGTTTGTCGTTTTTCAATTTGTTGTCTTTGCCTGTGCTTTAAGTTAATTCCCTGTTTTGCATTTCATGCTCAGTGATGCAATTGTTCTTTTAGATATCTGGCTATCGTACACCCCCTGAGGCCTCGTATGAAATACCAAACTGCCTATTGTCTTATCACGGGGGTCTGGATCATTCCCATTCTCATTGCCGTGCCCTCCGCCTATTTCTCTACCGAGATGAGCATCCCTCATAGCAGGAGCAACAGTAAAATCTTCTGTGGCCAAATCTGGCCATTTGATCAGAAGCTCTATTACCGGTCCTACTTCCTGGTCATCTTTGGGATTGAGTTTGTGGCACCCGTTTTGGTGATGGCGTTGTGCTACACTCGAATCTCTATGGAGCTCTGGTTCAAAAGTGTTCCCGGATTTCAGACAAAGCAGATCAAAAAAAGGCTCCGGTGCAGAAGGAAAACAGTCATGGTCCTTATTGGCATTTTGACGGCGTATATACTGTGCTGGGCACCTTACTACGGTTATGGTATCCTGCGTGACTTCTATCCTGCAGTCATCTTAAGAGACAGAAATTATCTTATTGCCTACTACATTATCGAATGCATAGCAATGAGCAACAGCATGATCAACACCTTGTGCTTTGTAAGTGTTAAAAATCATACAATCAAATATTTCAAAAAAATTGTCCTGCTGAGGTGGAAATCGACATATTCTTCAAACAGAACTGAAGAATTTGACCCTCAGACTGCTTCAGTGCCCGTGACAGAGAGATGGACTGCGTACAGCTGAAATGAAATGTGCCTGCTTTGTACCTTTATGCTATTTGCCATTCATTTGATTTACTGTGGAATGAATCTAAAATGTCCTGACAGTGTTTGCTTGTAAGATGTTGAGTCTGAATACAAATATTGATTTTTAGACACAGGTGCCAATGGGCCAGTGAGATGAACTGCACATATGACAAATACTGTACAGCGGTATATATACTGTACATCATCGGATTGATGATGGGGCAACACACATGTATTCAATCTATCCGAAAACCTATAGAAACAACAATTTTTTATAAAGTGAAAAATGAGCTTATTTTAACTGACAAAAAATGGATTGATGTTCACCTGAGGATTCTGCTCTTCAGTCTCAGTTGTCATGCAGTTTATTGGTTGATTTGTGATGAAACGCTGAACTGTTGAATTGTGTCAAATGCGTCCTGAGTTATTCTGTGGTTCAAAGCGCCGTGCCTCTGATTCTCATCTTCCATGATTTTCCATGCCAGCTGGGCACTAAAATACTGGGCGGTATAAGGTGAAGCACATGGTTAATAGACAAAAAATGTGCCATTTTGTATTTTTTCATAATACAATGCATACGGTGCTTTTAATATAAGGAATAAAGTGTATAGAAATTAAACACACAGCTCATTGCTTCCGTCATGTAGGCCTCCACATTTTGTGAAAACAAAGGAAATGTGGCTTATGCTGGCAGAGCGAGTGCAAAGTCATGTGGAGAAAATGGGATTATTTCCAAAAATTGCACATGAAGAGGCATGAGTGTGAATAATACACATTGTTAGAATGAACATCTGAAGGCAAGCTCATGGCCTCGGGTTCAATACATCTAGAGAGCACAAATAATAATTGTGGGTTTCCTATGGAGTTTAGATTCTTTGCTTTTGCTGCTCAGAATTGTATTCTGCAATGCTTAAGGCAATCAGATGAGTTTGCTTTTTGGATTAATTGACACATTTTTCTAAAATACTTTCTTAGCCCCATTTGTGTATGCCTCTCTGGTGGTTTTCTGGATATATGTCTGATTTTTCTTTATCACCTTTTTCAGTAATTGTCCACAGTTTTGTGCCATTCAGAACTCAACATTTGTTTTAAAAATAAATTATGATTCATGGTTCCAAGGAATCTCTCCAGTGTTTTTTTTTTTTTAATTTTACCAAATACCAAATTCATTAAAAACAAATTACTACAATTTTCTAAAGAGAAAAGTGTAAGAATGTTTCATTGTTCTGAAGTAAAAGAAAAAGGAGTTGAATTTTAACACAATAGCTTTTTTTGTCCATGAGGTCCCGTCACATTCAGCACACCTTAGGGACATTGCTGAAAATGTGAATGTGAGGTTTAAGATAAATCCATCCATTATCCAACCCGCTATATCCTAACTACAGGGTCACGGAGCCAATCCCAGCCAACACAGGGCGCAAGGCAGGAAACAAACCCCGGGCAGGGCGCCAGCCCACCGCAGGTGAGGTTCAAGATGAAGAGTGGAAATAAGCTATTAAAAAACAAAACCCGGTAAGTAATGGTGGTCCTCCATGGTTTAATCAGCACCCTGATGTAGGGATCCTAATGGGTACTGGTAGTTAGTTTAGCAGAGACCAGGCCAACAAAACAAAGAAGGGGGTCTTTGAAAAGCCTTCAGCTCAAGACACATCTTTGGTTTATTGAGACTAACAGGACACCAAAGATGGCTATGTTCTAGTAGTCTGTTACTTATAGGGGACTGGCAGCTACTCCCTTCTCTAAATTTAGCCTTTTCTTGTCAAACTTCAGTTGTTTCTATACTTAAAGATGCTTTACTTTGCTTTCAGTACACTCTAAACGTACGTCACTGCACGTTCAATAGATCTCGTTGCATTACATTCTATTGGACATGTTGAGGTCCAGTTTCAAACCGTGTGCCCTCCATAACTTACACACGGCAAGGCAGGTCACTAACTGAGACTAATCTGTAGTCAGAGAGACAAGAAATAGTTAGAATGTACCAATTCAATTCAACTTGTGTGGGTTATAAGAACCTCCCATAGACTATTCACTGATATGTAGGCAAACATTTAACACACATAAGCAAACACTTCTACCTGCTTGGCATAACCTAAATAACCAGCAACTGGCTCTTACACATCCGGCCCCTAATTGTTTATGCTAAAGTCAGAAATCAATTACTACAACGTTACTTAGGAAGAGCCTTACCTATTCAAGAATATTTTTATATAGGTTTAAATTTTAAGTTTAATTTAAAATTAAGCTTAAATGTAGTATGGAACGGGACTCGGACACAGACACAGACAGGCGGACATCGTTTTATCACCCAACACACTCATTTATTTATAATACTATTTACAGTTATTTTAGTGCACAACCCAGTGCCTCCAGCACCGATCCCCCAAAATCCAGGCCTCACAGTCACCGATGCCTTCCACTCCTCTCTCCAGCTCCGTCCTCTTCCACCCGACTCTTGCTCCTGAGTGAAGGGGGGCGGCCCTTTATATAAGAACCCGGATGGGCTCCAGCTGCTTCCCGGCAATCCCCATGTGGTGGAAGTGCCGGCTGCGCACCCGGAAGCCCTCCGGGTGTCCCCAGTCTTCTTCCCCCCAGCACTTCCTGGTGTGGCAGAAGTGCTGAGAGGTCCAGGGTTCTTCAGGCACCGGGGCGCCGCCTGGCGGTGGCCACGGGCCCCTACAGGGTTGGGCTTCCAAGCCCTCTACCCGTGGCCCCCAACACAACCAGGGTGGTCGCCCCCCCTCATGGTCTGGAGGAGGCACAAGCCCTCCTCCAGTCCTCCTGGGCGTCCCGGCTGGGCTCCACCCCAAGCCGCATGCCACAGTAGAAACACAAATACTATTAAGCATGCAAAATGTAAGATTAATCATGTTTCTTGAAGTCAGGCACAGTTTATTCACAGGTCTGTCTAGTGTGCTGGTTTTGGTCTGCACACAAACTCTTCTGAGTGCTCCTTTGGACCTTGATGACTCGTCCCATTACCCAGGAGTTACAGGGTGGTTCAAAGTTTCTTCTTGGTGAAAGCCATTTTTGATTATCTTGAAGTGTTGGTAAACACCCGTTAGTCCATCTTTTCCAAGGTACTGTACTTGTTTCCAGCATCTTCGAGTACACTGGTCATTTTTAGAAGAAAGGGGTATCTTGGGTTGAGTCTTAAGTATTAATAAGTGGGTGAAGGACTCAGAGATTAAATTCTGCTCATCTATTCATCTATAGTCTGATTTTTTTTTTTTACTTCCTTTCACGGTTACAGAGAGCCAGAGTCTCTCCCAGCAGCATCAGGTGCAAGTCAAGGCCCCCAAGTTCATTGCAAGGCAAACTCATAGATACTGCCATGCAGGGTCAATTTAGAGCATCCAATCAACCTAACCTGCCTATCTGTGGGATACCACATTATTATCATTATTAGCTTTATCACTATTATTATAATTTAGAAGACACGTTTATTCAAGGAGAATTACAAAGCCATATAATATACTATGTGTGATTCAAATGTAAAGAAGTAATATAGAAGAAAAGTCAAAGTTTCAGGAAAAGGAGAAGAACTAGGACTCAAACGTGATCAAACCTGCGTGACAATCTCATCAATACCCAGAGAAAAGGCAAGGAAGTCAGAATTCAATTCAGTCTCTGGGAGCTGTGCGGAAGGAGCAGAGCTAGTGAGTTACCTTACTGCTAGGTGACTTGCAAGTGGGCTTCAAATGGCTGATGGCTGCCATTAAATCTTAAGCTTACAGCAGGAGGCAGAAGTGAGACATACCAAGGCGGAGGATGACGGCCAGTCAGAGAGAGACAGAGGTGAGAGGGTAAGTGTAACAGGGCAAAGGCAGGTACATTCTACAGCTCTATGATGGCCAGTACAGTTTGCTACATTGTGGTGTGCTAGGCTGGTAACGTTACTTCAAGAGAGGCCCACCGAATCAACACGCTAATTAGAAAGGGCAGGCTCAGTTATGAGGCACAATCTGGACCCCCTGGTGGTAGTAGTTGGTCATTTTCTAACCCACTTAGCCCTGAACAGGGTCATGGGAGGCGCTGGAGCCTATCCCAGCTAGCATTGGGCAGGAACAAACCCTGGACAGGGTAAACACACACCCCAACCAATTTAGCATCACCAATTCACCTAACCTGCATGTCTTCAGACTTTGGGAGAAAACTGGAGCACCTGGAAGAAACCCACACACACATACAAGGAGAACATGGAAAGTCCATTCAGGGGGGACCCAGGATGTGAACCCAGGTCTCCTTAGTGCGAGGCAGCAGCACTACCACTGTTCTGCCCTGGAGGTTGTAGTGAAGGAGAGAATTAAAAGAAACATGAGTGGAATTATGAATATTGCTGCACATCATCTGTCTCAAAGAACATCACTGTGGACTTTCAGCCAATGAATCATTCAGCAGACGTGTGTCAAAAGACACAACGAGGGCTGCTTTATACCAACAGCAATACGCCTGCACAGCACCTCATTGGAACTGGGACTATGACAGCGCTGAGAAATGGCCAATGAGGGCAACAGACCCTGCCCCCTCCAGCCCATGGACTTTAAAAGCAGGACGCTCCTGGAATGAGGCATCTCATTTAGGAATGAGCAACCCGCAAGACAGAGCTCCAGCCCCCCAGCATCACCACCATACATACGGTAGCATCCTTACTTTAGACAATGGCTGCTTATATTTTTGTTAGTCCCTGAACCATCGAGTGTCTGTTATTTGAGTATTATGAGTAAACAAGGTGGCCCAGTTGGCTCCCCAACATTTTGCTTGAGTTCCTGTCTTACTGCTGGTCAGTGACAACTGCTGCAGATACATGCCAAAAAATGCGTAGCCAGTGTGAATCACCTGCTTTACCCATGATGGTGCCTTTGGAGCCAGCAGTAGCTTTTCAGAATGGGGAGAAAGGAGTGAAAAGAAAAGAAAATGATTGTTCAAGAACAGAACAGCTATTCTGAAAGCCCAGAACACAAGGTAGGGCTTTCAACTTGGACCTTTCTGTGTTCTACAATACATCATTACAATAGTTAAAATTTTATCTAATTAGCTGGCTCCACTGGACTCCAAAGAGTCCAGGAAATCCATTATCTAACTTCTGCTAATGATTAGCTTGATACAGCAACTCAATGGATTTTGGCCTGTAGATATTTGTCAAGACGTCCTGCTGAAGTTCAACCCGAGCATCAGAATGGGGAAGAAAGGTGATTGAAGTGACTTTGAATGGTGGCATGGTTGTTGGTACCAGACGGGCTGCTCTGAGTATTTCCGGAATTGCTGATCTACTGGGATTTTTATGCACAACCATCTAAAGGGTTTACAGAGAATGTTCTGAAAAAGAGAAAATACAGTATCCAATGAGTGGGCGCTCTCTGGGCGAAAATGCCTTGTTGATAGCAGAGGTCAGAGGAGAATGGCCTGACCTGTTTGAGCTGATAGAAAGGCAACAGTAACTCAGATAGCCACTCGTTACAACTGAAGTGTGCAGAAGAGCATCTCTGAATACACAACACCTAGAACTTTGAAGGAGATGGGCTACAGCAGCGGGTGCCACTCTTGTCAGCTAACAACACGAAATTCAGGCTACAATTAGCACAAGCTTACAAACACTGGACAATAGAGATTGGAAAAACAACATTTGGATGTTATGGTCAGAATTTGGCATCAACTACATGAAAGCATGGATCCATCCTGCCTTTTTTCAATGGTTCAGCCTGGTGGTAGTGGTGTAATGGTGTGGGGGATATTTTTTGGCACACTTTGAGCCCCTTAGTACCAACTGAGCATCATTTAAACGCCACAGCCTATCTGAGTGTTGTTGCTGACCATGTCCATCCCTTTATTACCAACAGTGTACCCATCTTCTGAAGGCTACTTCCATCAGAATAAAGTGCCATGTCACAAAGCTGAAATCATCTGAAACGGTTTCTTGAACATGACAATGAGCTCACTGTACTCAAATGGCCTCCACCATCACCATCACCAGATCTCAATCCAGTCGAGCACCTTGGGGTTGTGGTGGAACAGGAGATTCGCATCATGGATGTGCAGATGACAAATCTGCAGCAACTGCGTGATGCTATCATGTCAATATGGACCACAATCCCTGAGGAATGTTTCCAACAACTTGTTGAATCAATGCCATGAAGAATTAGGGCAGTTCTGAAGGCAAAAAGGAGTCCAACCCGATAATAGCAAGGTGTACCTAATAAAGTGACTGGTCGGTGTATACAAATGAGTCAT
The DNA here is from genome assembly GCA_026402145.1 of Polypterus bichir lapradei. Classification (NCBI taxonomy): domain Eukaryota; kingdom Metazoa; phylum Chordata; class Cladistia; order Polypteriformes; family Polypteridae; genus Polypterus; species Polypterus bichir. The sequence continues at coordinate 27,073,871 of JANRMT010061414.1, forward strand.
TACATTTTGAAAGGCTTCAATAATGTTTTTGTAAAAGATTGATTGATAGGCAAGAAAACCATCTTAAAAGAGACCTTTTGAATTAGATAAGTTTTTTTTAAATGTGCTGTCTGGAAAAGTCCAACTGTGAAGTAAAAACAGCCATAAAAATAAAGCTATTTTTAAATAAAACCTGTAAAAGTCAAATGCAAAATTACAAACTGAATAAAACACTGATGTAGCATTTCCTGATAACTAGTATTAGTATGAAGTATAATCAGATATTGTGTTCTATTTGACAGTTATTTCACAAGATTTATTTATTTATGTAGTTCGTTTATAAACAAAAATACTGGCTTCATTTTGCTTTGAATTAACACTAATGTGATTCTGTTCTAGGAATTAGAATGAGAGACAAAACGATGCTCTGAATAATAAATGTCATTGTTTCAACAGGTCTGTCTTGTATCTCTGTTTCTTTTAACCTTTTCACAAAGAACCCTTAGGTTGAGGAAGTATATAACATATACCAAAAATTAGCAAAATGATAAATACATTTTTAAAAAGTTAACTTTTTTGTAAAAAGACCCACCCAACATCGGAGGCTGGTTATACCCCAATCTATCTATCTGTCTATCATATAGTGCCTTATCTATCTATCTATCTATCTATCTATCTATCTATCTATCTATCTAT
>JANRMT010061414.1:27074555-27117744 GCA_026402145.1 Polypterus bichir lapradei
TATCTATCTATCTATCTATCTATCTATCTATCTATCTATCTATCTATAGTTAGGTCCGTAAATATTTGGACAGAGACAACTTTTTTCTAATTTTGGTTCTGTACATTGTGTTAAAAAAATGCTTTAGTTGCCTCACATTTTTATGCAATCATTTTGTTCAACTCACTGAATTAAAGCTGAAAGTCTGCACTTCAACTGCATCTGAGTTGTTTCATTTAAAATTCATTGTGGTAATGTACAGAACCAAAATCAGAAAAAAGTTGTCTCTGTCCAAATATTTATGGACCTAACTGTATCTGTTGTTACAATAGTGCTATACCAGCACCTGACCCGACACAGACAGACACGGGAGGCACATGTATAAAACAAATACAAATGTTGTATTTTTCTTTATTCTTTGCCTCTGAGTAACGCCTTCCCCATTCCCACAGGCACAATCACCACAATACTTCTCTTTTTCCACCACTCCTCTCCAGCAAGCTTTGTCTCCCTCCTCCCGACTCTGGCTCCCAGAGTGGTGGCTACTGGCTCCTTTTATAGCCCACCCGGAAGTGCTCCAGGTGTTTGCTGACCGATTTCCAGCTGCACTTCCGGGTGTGGCAGAAAAAATGTCCACATGGGCTTAGGATCCACTGCAGCGCCCCCTAGTGGTGGCCGCGGACCCCAACAGGCTTGATTTCCAAAATCCCATGCCCATGGCCCCGATGCAACCCAGGGGCTCTGCCATCTAGCATTCTGGGGGAGGTACTGTCCTGACCAGGCTTGCTCCCCCGGTCCATAGAATCTGTTATATAGTGCCGTTCTATCTATCTATCTATCTATCTATCTATCTATCTATCTATCTATCTATCTGTTATATAGTGCCGTTCTATCTATCTATCTATCTATCTATCTATCTATCTATCTATCTATCTATCTATCTATCTATCTATCTATTATATAGTGCCATTCTATCTATCTATCTATCTATCTATCTATCTATCTATCTATCTATCTATCTATCTATCTATCTATCTATTATATAGTGCCTTTCTATCTATCTATCTATCTATCTATCTATCTATCTATCTATCTATCTATCTATCTATCTATCTATTATATAGTGCCTTTCTATCTATCTATTATATAGTGCATTTCTATCTATCTATCTATCTATCTATTATATAGTGCCTTTCTATCTATCTATCTATCTATCTATCTGTTATATAGTGCCATTCTATCTATCTATTGTCGAGGATGCCAGGGGCCACGACCCGGCCGGGACGCCTTGGAGGACCGGAAGTGGGCGTGTGCCCATCTGGGATCACATGGGGGCCGCCTTCCTGGTTACTTTGGGGGCCACGGGTTCAGGGCATGGAAGCCCCACCCTGTAGGGGCCCGTGGTCACCGCCAGGAGGCGCCCCAATGCCTTGGGGACCCTGGACCTCAGCACTTCCGCCACACCAGGAAGTGCTGGGGGAAGAGAAGCAGGGACACCCGGAGAGCTTCTGGGAGAACAGCCCGCACTTCCGCCACACTGGGGCGTGTCAGCGGGAGAATGCCGGGGAGCACCTGGAGCTCATCCGGGTGCGGATAAAAGGGGCCGCCTCCCTTCATTCAGGGCGAGAGTCGGGAGCGGAGAGGACTGAGCTGGAGAAGGCAAGGAGGCGGCCTGAAGAGAGTGAGAAGAAGGCATTGTGTGGCCAGGACTTTGGGGACTTTGGGGGTTTTGTGGTGCACTGACTAACTGTAGATATCTGTAAATAAACGTGTTGTGGATGAAATGAACGTATCCGCCTGTCTGTGTCCGGGTCAACTTCCACACTATCTATCTATTATATAGTGACTTTCTATCTGTCTATCTATCTATCTATTATATAGTGCCATTCTATCTATCTATCTATCTATTATATAGTGCCTTTCTATCTATCTATCTATCTATCTATCTATCTATCTATCTATCTATCTATCTCTCTCTCTTTCTGTCTGTGTGTTGTCATGCACGTGCACCTGGGGACCATCTTCCAGGCTCTGAGTCTATATACTGTAGTAACCTTTTGCATATCACAAGGTTGTGGTACTGTCATCAGTGTATTAACAGCAGAGCTGAGTTTGAGTCGGATTACACATCGTCAGTCATTGTTTTCCACATTTGAATGTCTTTTTCAAGGAAATTAAACTCCTAAAAGTTGAAAGAATGCAATTCTGAGGTTTCCTGCTTTTGACATTTGAAAAATATTCAATACAGGAAATTGGTGTCATTTATCCCGTCTCTTTGGTAAATTTCACAGCCACCATATAAAGTTATTTTTGATAAAGCTGGTGTCAATATGAACATTTTGGTAATGGATGAATGCCTAGTAAGAAATAAACTGTGGTCTGTATTGTCTCTTTCCTCATTAATATGTATGCATCTGCAGGCTGAAAAATGGGAAAAGGAAAAAATAATGCAAAAAGCACCACCACTGAACATGTCTCACATACTGACGATTACTCATAAATATGTAATCCACATGAAGTCCTTTCATAGCTTGACAGTAAACCATGTTGGTGATTTGCATTAGACAAAAACAATATTTTATAGAGTCCAGTCCTTTAGACAGGGTTTCTTTCCCCATTCATCTATCCATACATCATAAAGCTCATGTGCCTGAAGTCTGAAATCTGTACTGGCCCTAAAGAGTATATGATCCTACTTCCTGGATACTCATATGGTACCCTCTACCACAGTGTAGCCATTGTTATTGATCTAATGTCTACCAGTCACTCAAAATCTAGCAATGCAAACATAATGACTCATTTACACAGGCGTCCATTTACTGTATCCTTTGCAAAATGTAACCATTACTGATGTTTAAAGCAAACAACTTCTGCCATCATCTACAAGCAACTATCAATAAAACTCTGAGAAGACACATCATTCTAATGTTGAGGGTCTTCCTGATGCCAATGATCTGATAATTACAAACTTGCTTTACTGCCACCAGAAAATCTACAAATAGACTTTGTTTAGCTCAGATGGTTGAATGAGGAAAGCCATTGATCACATTCTTGTCAACAACTGTTAATGATTTATGATCATGAACATCTGGGCTGAAAGTGGAGCTGAACGGGACACAAATCCCCGATTCCTGCTGCAACACCTAAACACTGGGCCTACTCTAACATATAACTACTGGTCATCTAGGGTGGCATTTTGTTAACTATAAGACACATAATTGTTGGCATTAAACAGTTGCTCTTTGATCCCACATCAATGCATGACTGAAGTGTATCTCTGTCCAAGGGGGACATCCTTGTACAATTCACATGAATCTACATGGGACCAAGGTCTTCAACATGACATCTGGCTACAACTCACCTGAAACCAGCAAAAACAGCAGAGCTGGCCCTTCCTAAGAAGGACTGATATAATGTATTAATTCAACCTACCAGGCAGCTTTCCACTATTAATTGTGTGAGATCACTGGTGCTCTAGAAATCGAAGCCTCAGCCCTTCTGAAACTGAATGAAGAGCGATATCACCTGTGTTTAACTTTTGTGTGGGTCTCACCTCTGGATTTTGTCTTGTGTTTTCCTTTCGGTTAGTTTTTTCTGTCTTTACTAGTTTCTGTGTTAACTAAGAATAAACAACTAGATAGATAGATAGATAGATAGATAGATAGATAGATAGATAGATAGATAGATAGATAGATAGATAGATACTTTATTAATCCCAAGGGGAAATTCACATAATCCAGCAGCAGTATACTGATACAAAGAAACAATATTAAATTAAATAGTAATAAAAATGAAAAAAGTTAGCATTTACTCCCCCGGGTGGAATTGAAGAGTCGCATAGTGTGGGGGAGGAACGATCTCCTCAGTCTGTCAGTGGAGCAGGACAGTGACAAAAGTCTGTCACTGAAGCTACTCCTCTGCCTGGAGATGACACTGTTCAGTGGATGCAGTGGATTCTTCATGATTGACAGGAGTTTGCTTAATGCCCGTCGCTCTGCCACAGATGTTAAACTGTCCAACTTTACTCCTACAATAGAGCCTGCCTTCTTAACAAGTTTGTCCAGGCGTGAGGTGTCTTTTATCTTTATGCTGCCACCCCAGCACACCACCGCATAGAAGAGGGCACTCGCCACAACCGTCTGGTAGAACATCTGCAGCATCTTACTGCAGAAGTTGAAGGATGCCAACGTTCTCAGAAAGTATAGTCTGCTCTGACCTTTCTTACATAGAGCATCAGTATTGGCAGTCCAGTCCAATTTGTCATCCAGCTGCACTCCCAGGTATTTATAGGTCTGCACCCTCTGCACACAGTCACCTCTGATGATCACAGGGTCCATGAGGGGCCTGGGCCTCCTAAAATCCACCACCAGCTCCTTGGTTTTGCTGGTGTTAAGATGTAAGTGGTTTGTCATTTTGTTCATTCATTTTGTTAGTTAAATTAAACTACCCTTGGTTCCTTTTAGTATAATTAAGTGGTTATTTGTTTTGCTGGTGGTGGGATGAGACCCTTAATTAATGTACATTTCCCAGGTGCTGTTTTTAGGAGTAAATATAGTTTAGGCTTCACATGGGCCTATGGCGGAAGCATTGGAATCTGCCCTTTGTTGGTGTGCCCCTTTTTTACTTTAATTATTTGTGATCTTTTCATTGTGACCTATTGGATTCCGACCTTTGGCTTGTTCCAGAACAGGGGTCACCAACTCCAGTCCTGGAGGACCACCGTGGCAGCAGGTTTTCTTTCTAACCCTTTTCTGAATGATTGACCTGTTTTTCCTGCTAATTAACTTCTTTTGCACTAATTTGAACTTATTTGCTCTTGAAGACTCAGCCCCCTTACTTGTTTCTTTTTCCTTAATTAGCAGCCAAACAATAATGAGATACAAAATGAGCCAAAACAACTGGTGTCCATCATACAATATCTGGAAATAAAGAAAGATGAAGGTCTCAGAAATATCGATCTGCTCAGGTCCCCAAAACATTTTAACATAGGTCTTAGAAAGAGAAAATCAACAGCTTCGGAAATGTCTGCTAATGCACCACGAGAGCAGCAACAAGCCATGGAATTAAAGAACGAGTTTAATTAACGACAGGAATTGGCACCTCATTAAGCAACTGGTTGGAGTGTAATTAGTTGGAGTTTGAGGCCCTCACTTATTTGCTGGCTCCCTCACTTCACATTTCATTTCTGTTTGGGTGCCATTTAAGGAAAGAAATGAAGCAATTCAGAGGAACGAGGAAGAAATTCAGGAGAACAAATCTTAAAAAGCAATTCAATTAAAATGAATTAACAAGAAGTTAATTAATAGCACAAACAGGGCACTCATTAAAAAAGGTTAGAATGAAAACCTGCAGCCACGGTGGTCCTCCAGGACTGGACTTGGCGACCCCTGTTCTAGAATTTTGATTCAGGATTTTGTAATTGGAATTGTTTTTGGAACCTTTTTGGATCCTTTTTTTTTTTTTTTTGAAGATTGTTTTTGAATTTCTGATCTTTTTAACACGTTTGATGTTTTTGTCTCATTCTTTTCATTCTGTAGTCAATTAATACATTACATTTTTGACGTTTAGCTTTTTTTACCCAGAGTTTTGGAAGTTCTCTCCCTTTTTGGCATTGCCTTTGAGGCAATATTAGAACAACCCGAAGTGGCCTAGTTCTTGGGTCTCAGTCTTTTCTTCCAAGTTTGAATGTTGGATTAGATGAGGGGAAACTTGGAGTACTCAATGCAAACAAAAAGCTAGATTACATTTTGAGCCATCAGTCATTGAAAACATCAAATAAAGCTGAGTGGATTCAGCTTCTGAACAGTGTCAAGGGTCCATGAAATGAAGACAAGGAAACTTGGTGGGCAGCACATTCAGGCAGTCTTCAGAAAGTGACAGTCTTACATGATCCTAAAATGTTCTGGGATTGGGTTATATATCTTGTGGGTGGGTGTCAGAATGATAGACTGTTGGATAAAAATTTGGGGTGCCAAACTGGGATGTCCCATTTAATATGAAAGAAAACTAAACAAAAGAAATGCCTGTCTTGATGTCTTTGCCCTATATCTTAGGCTGTAATATTAACAAAATAAAACTCTTCTTTAACTGGGGTCACTTTAATCAGGAGTTCCATCTGACAGTTTGCCTTTGCAAAAATGATACTTGTTACCGGGAATCCGAGGTTCTTATGGAAGGGGTACCAGAAGGGGCAGAGTCAGGTACCCTCTCTGGATGGTTTCTCGGATAGAGAAGGAGAAGGCAATATTAGCAATAGCACTCCCTCTCATTACAGCGGGTTGTTACTTACCTTATTGGAGCCCAAAAGGAGATCCTCAGATGTGAAAGTATGACAACCTGTTTATTTAATTTTATTCTTTGATTCAGTGTATAACTGAGATGTATACCTGGTGGTTGATCTTTAATTCTGCCTCTAATTTTTGTAAACTGGCTACAACATTCTTATCGTCGTAATAATTTAATAATTTTAACAGTAAGCTAGATAGAATTAAACTACAGATTACATATTCAAAGTGTAATATTGTGACATTCCCTGAGTATACAATGTTTATAATTACAAATAATAATAAAGCAGACAAGGCAGACTGCTGCAGAGATGGCTGCATCTAGTACAACAGACTGATAAAACGTGTAACAGAGGTTTGCAAATGTCATGATTTTCCAGGCTCATTAAACTAAAACAATATTTCACTTTAATAACCTTTGAAACACAATAAGCCTTACTCTAAACTTGAGAACAGCTCAAAAAAATGGAGTCAAAGCCTTTCAGACATAATAGATAGAGGGAAACCATTAAAAGACCCTGCCCCCAATTACAAAGACAAAGTTCCTTTTATATTTAAAGATTTATTTAACAACATAAAAAAGAGAGAATGCCAAATCACTTGTCAGAAAAGCTAGCCAAAGGCTAATAATGTTTAGTCTATAAATCAAAAGTAAATCCAAAATAGCAACAGTAAAGTCTATAAATCAGAGAAGACAACACAAAACTAACAAAACGTGAGCGAAGGCCAGTGCCTCAGCACAAAGCCCAAGGCTATTGCAGCTCTATATAGGCCTGGGGCTGGTCTTACAGCTGCAGTGTCAGGGGGCCCTGCCACTTAGGTTCAAAAACAATGAGAACAAGGAAGTAGAATATAATACATAAGGAAAAGGTAATAAATAAAAAAAATATATAAAAAAGCATACTGAAAAGGTAACAATAAGATTAAATTAAGAGAAAAGACACCTGAGCCAAAGATAAAAACTGGCTGTAGGGTAATCACAAAGTCCAGAAATCTGTGAATCCCCAAAGCATGAGGCTTCATCATGGTAGTCCATTCCAGCCTGGTGTTTAATGCACCTTATCTATCTACAGTGACAGGAGGAGGACAGACCTCCTGAAATGCACCACTGTCTCTTTTTTTCCTCACAATGGTGACCAGCAGCAGATTCTTTTTGCACTACTCAACAATGTCTTGTGCTGATAGTAACAATATTAATCAGGTCAGTAATGTCCTAGCTCTATCTCCACATGGTACCAACCAGGTGTCTCCTGAGACTTTGACTGCAGCTTGTTAACACCCGGGTGTCCAGCTGCTTGGGGAAGACCTGACCTGTGTTGAGCCCAGGGGACAGCTAACAGAGCAGACAACCAACCAACCATGAATACTAGATACACAAGAAAAATTATTAATAACATTAATAACATTAACTGGAACCACCAAGTGGGGCTACCGCATCTGGCAGTGGGGTTTCTCAAGATCTGAGCTGGAGTAGCAGGTAACCTGAGATTGTCATTCCATGAAATTCCATTCACACAACATACTTCTTTCATCATGCTGGCAGTACCCAGACAGAGACCAGGTTTCAAGAAGACCTGCCAGCATTAAAGGACCTAGGAGAAGTACCAAGAAGTAGGCCTATTATTATTATGTCCTGGGCAACCATGATGTGCCAAAGACCCAAGGGACATTTTGCATATGGAGGTCAAGGAATCCAAATCTAATTCTTATCATATCTGCATTGAAGATCAGCATGCAAAGGAGTACATCGAGAAGCATAAGCTACTGATGGCACTCGAGATCAAGGAGATCATCGTCAACATCAAGGCACACTATAGCCAAACTGGACGAATAACACCACCAACACAGCAAGGGCCAGTAGTCTCGGCCATAACTGTAGGGATAGAAAAAAAGGAAGCAGGATGAGGCTGCCATGACTGGGAAGTCAGAAGCATCAGTTTTAAACTCACAATTAGATCTGGTATTCCAGCTGAATAGGAAGATTGTTAAGAAGTTGCTTGATACTGAAACACTTCCGCTGGACAAGCAGAGAGATGTGTGGAAAATCAAACTAAGTAAAGACATCTTGTCAAAGATTGAGCTCGCCGACCAGGTGATTGAGAGACAGTGCAGAGAAGAACACCTGACCCTCACCGAGATTGCACTGCCATGATACCTTTCACCAGAATTTTTAACTAAAAAGAAGTGAGGTACGAAACTGAGAAAAGCCAGTGAATCAGCCTCCTGCTGTACATCGACAACCTGAAGCTCTATGCATGAAGCAATGCCAAAATATGCAAGGTACTGCAGTTCAGCAGCAAGAGGTAGATGGAGTTCAACTTTGAAAGTGCGCCAAAGAGACTATTCACAGAAGCAAGCTTGTAGCAGCTCCTGACACAGTGATGAACAACAAAGAGACCATCAGGAATCTAGAAACAGGTGAGGCATACAAGAAACATGATTGACAAAATAAATCACAAGCTGATGAAGCCCAAGATCACCAAGGAGTACTGTCGTCGAGTGTGACTTGCCTTCAAGACAGAGCTTAGCTCATGGAATAAGATCTCAGCCATTAACAATCTAGCTGTACCGGTCATCCTATATAGCTTTGGCATCATCTTGTGGTCCTCTTTGGAGCTAAAGAACATGGATTGAAAGACCAGAAAACTCACAATGATGGGCCTTCTACTTCTGAAAAGAGACGTCAAGCATCTTTACATCTTAAGACGCCAAGGGGGCAGAATACTTTTAGCGCTCAAGGTAGTGTAAGAGGTTACGCTTATCAGTCTTTGTGAGTACATTGATCAGAGCAGTGGGCGGCTACAGCGACTGCCTTACAGACATCATCAAGCACTGCATAAGCACAAGTCTGTTGTGCAGAGAGGCCATGAAATAAAAAATGGTATGGCTTGCCCGAGGCCACTAGTGCTAACAGCAAGAACACCAAGTAGTTACTCAAGTCCAAGATCATGGAGGCCAAGAAGCAGTGCTACATGAAGAAGCCATTGCACAACCAGTTCTTCAACAAACTGGAAGTGCATGTCTCAAGGGTGAAACCAAAAGCCTAATCAGAGCCACTCAAGATCAACCTTGAACACCAAGGGCCACCAGAAGTATATCATAGTCAAATCGGTCAGCAGTGTGGTGAAGCTGAGGAGACCATGAGCCACATAATGTCTGGATGCCGTGCACTGGTCCCAAAGGAATATCTTAGTATTAGTATGCACCTGCACTGGGCACATTTCCAACAGCTGAGTGTTCCGACGAGAGATAAGTGGTTCAAGCATATACCAGATGAAATCATCACGTGGGACATGACTATCCACATAGACTATATCATCACTGCCAAATGTCCAGACATTGTGTTACATGACAAGAAGAGCAAGTCATGCATTTTTATCGATGTGACGAACCCACAACAATATCCTGAGCAAGGAGACAGTGAAGATCATCAAGTATAAAGACCTAGAGACTGAAGTCAGACGCATGTGGAACATGAGGACAACAGTGGCTCAGGTAGTTGTAGATGCCCTGGAAACCATCAAGACTGGGTTTCAAGAGCACCTCGACAAACTCCTGCAAAGTCAGTGTGAAAAGAGATCAGAGGAGCACACTCCTTGGCACGACCCGCATTCTTAGTCAAATCCTCAGCATAACAACAAGCGGAATTCAAAGCCTAGAGAGGTTTGGTTGACCTCTGGAGAATGCACTAGCGTACCTTAGAGCGCTGAGAGGAAGGTGTAATAATAATAATAATAATAATAATAATAATAATAATAATAATACATTTAACTTATATTGAACATTTCCTATGATCAACATGCTTCACAAATGTTCAAAAGAGTACAAAAGAAATGACAAAACAACAGAAGAAAAAAACGATCAAATTAGAAACACTGGACACAAACCAATATCAAACATTAAATACTCTAACCACAAGGGGGTGCCAGAGAGCCCAAAAACCAGAGACACAGTAAAGCACCACATGATGATAAAATAAAGGATTTTTGTTCCTTTCCCAAGCACCTCTTCAACTCTCTTTCCAATAACAAGCCACAAATACAATTACCAACATGATAAACCAGTGAATCTTTTTCCTTCTGTCCTCCACCTGAGTGTTGCTCACTTCACCCTGACTCTGACTCCTAGAGCTATAGAAGTGGGCTTCTTTTAAGGCGAACCTGAGAGTACTTCCAGTGATATTATGTGGACAGTTGGAAGTATTTCAGGGCTACAAGAATGTCGGGGAAATCTACCCACGGCAGGGAACCGTAAAGGACTGCACTTCTGGACACAAGCTCCCAGGCAGCCCTGCGGGTATCCAGACAGGGATCCTATATGGGGGACACTGTCAACTGGAATGGTGGGAGATGACTTGCTCCCCTGCCGGTTCCTGGCATCTTTGAGTATCCCAATTAGAAAGAGAATCATAAGGCGTCCCAGCTGGGTATTGCCCCGACTTATTCCATCCTTCCGTTATGGCAATTAGGGAATCTGCTTCTGTCCTGGGTGGAAAGCCCACTCATCATCTGGGGCATCTACAACTCCAATTAATGGATTAATACATGAACAGCAAGTTCTAAGTTAGAATAAGAAACAACATGCAGGGCTAACAAATCCAAGTATAAAAACAGAACATACTAGAAGAGAATAATCAAAAATAACATAATTTGTTTAAGATTTCATGTTAGGATATCAATATAGATTTTAAAGCACCCACAAGAGTGACTGTTTAGGAACTTGAACTTATCTGAGTTCAATCAGATCAATCAGGTTTTTAAAAGACCCATTGTGTTGTGAAGGATAAAAAAGAATGATTAGTAGGATAGGAGCGGATTCTGGCATCAGTTTAGAGCCAAACACTCAAAGGGGAATAGACATTCAATGGGCATTCTTTTGATGGTCCTCTTTTTCTGTGGAGTTGGTTCCATTAATTGTATCCAAATACTGGTAACTCATGATGAGCAGTGCCAGTGACATTGCAAAAGACAGGCAGCTACTGCAGAGTCATGTGTGTGCTAATTAGTAAGAAAAGGCTTCAACATGACAACAACAAGTAAGGAGCGTTTAGCGACTTATGGTAGTAAATTGATTTGAAAGTTGGAGCATTTTATTTTTTTAGATACTTCATTAAAGAGTTAGTTATTACATTTTTACTTATTAAAGATATTTGTAATTCTAACTGATATTCAACATTAACAGTGATAACAGAATGTAATTACATGTTTTAGATAGATGCATTTAATCCATACTTTACAATAAAAGTAACCCATATAGGCTTGTGTTGATTTCATAGACAGCAGGTCCCAATTCAGGGGTTGCAAAAATGGTATCAATTGATGTCCCCATTGTTAGTTGCTGATTGTGGAGGGTCTGTGACTAACTTCTTAATTAGACCATTTTTGAAAGATGTACTGATACAGTGTTATAATCTCTGGCCCAAAGTAAAATTAAAAAGTAGGCTGCTTTGGACCAAAATGAAGAGCAGGTTTAGAGCTTTGCTGATAACTTATAGTGCTGGAGAAATATCGAATGATTACAAAGTGCGAATAATGCAGCCGTCAGGTTATTTTAATAGTAATGTAAATGCCGAGTACATATTTGTTCATTCTATCCTTACAGAACAACACTCATACTATAGTATAGGGTGGTCCAGATCTAATTATACAGATCCAGATCGTCTGGATGACTTTGATTTATGTGGGGACAATTCCAGTTCGGCGCAAAGACGATTTTTCGTGTCGTCAGTTTGCACACTTCTCGATGGTCTGGGATTTTTTGGGTGATTTTCTATGTAATAAACTTTATTAGTTATAGCGTAATGAAAATTGCATAATTAGATCTGGACCACCCTATATATACTTATACTGTAACACTTGACACAAATACTTTTGAGACCCTGAAACGTATAAAAATATCTACCTTTCCAAACACTGCAAGCAGGTCCTCCAACCTGCATGGAAAACACAGGGGTTGGTGGCAGGATTGGCACTCCAGCCACTGTAAAAAAACCTCACACTGTTCAGTGTGGTGCTGAGGTGTCACCCGCTGCACTCGGGTTCCAATCCAGGTGGAGTACAGAACAAGGGTAACACATCCAACATTAGCCAGTTCTTAAGTTCCATTCAGTCCACATTGGTGTAGTGGTCTTCACTGAACACAGACTGGGCCCTGCTTTACTGCTAGAATGCAAAGGCAGAAATAATTAAGTTATACATCATGACAAACTCCATTAAGAGCCATAGTAAGGTATGGGTCAGCCACCATTATATTATTTGCTGGCTGCAAAATTGAAATAAGTGATAGCAGTGATGTGCACAAATCGGCGTCCAAGACAGAACTGAGGGTATACGGGAACGGTGGAGGCTTTTAAAGGCCTGTATAGGAAATGACATCAAACAGGCCGGTATGGGAAGGGTCTTCATCCATAGGCTCAAGCCCAGAAATGACATCAGAGGGGCTGGAACCAGAAGGGTCTTCATCCATAGGTTTAGACCTGGAAGTGACATCAACAGGGCCAGGCGGAATCTCCCGTGAATGGTCTGCAGAAAAGCAAGAAAAAGTGTCAGTGCACTCTGCCGCATCCCGGTCAGATTTGGAATTGCCCTCATTCAAGCTCTTTAGCTGCCTCTCATACGTACGTGAGTGACAACATTAATTACTTATATGTACTGTAAGACAGTCAGAGTCTTGGGGCACACTTAGGCTAATCTCACATAATTAAATGGCAAAAAGAATCAAAATAAATGCATGAAAGTACTCAAATACTTTATTTTTAGACGAGAGTCCCATATTGACTGTCCGAGATGGCAGTTCTTCCAGGCAGGGAGGGGTGGGCCCAGGTGGCTGGGCACTGGAAGTGACATTGGTGGAAGAGAGCTGTCAATCTTCCGGCATGCAGAAGGAGGAAAAGAAAGTACATAATCACACAGTGCCATCCCCTGGAGTGGTGGAGAATTACCATCACCAAAGTCCTTAAACTATCTGCTATGTGTACAGATTTAACAGTACACTCAAATGAGGTAGAGCAGACGGTAAAACTAATTAATTAATTCACATAATGTTTATTATCATCTTAACTTAGATATGGGTACTTAACAATGCAGATGAGGAAAACAACGATTCAAAAACTCTAGTTGAGAGTATTTCTGGAGAAAATAAACCTCATGGGGGTCAATGTTTGGGTTTAACACACAACAGTCAATGTCATACAGTTCTGGTGACTCTCATTACATTTTACAATGAAAGTATGTGCTGGGCAGTAGAAGAACATTTCAAATCTCGGACACACATTCAAGTGCAATTCCGATTACATACGGTGGGGTGGGAGGTTGCAGCAAATCATGTAACTTTAAGAAGTCAACTCAGTATTTTTAAAGTTTTATTTTTTTTTTAAAGGGAGCTGTTGGTTCCAGAAACTTGCTTTTGTTAAGTGAAAATGTATCTTTTAATATTTTATCAAATTATGTCTACTCAGGAGGCTTAAAATTGCAACCAGTAGGGCACAATTTTAAAGGTCACACAATATTCTCAATTGAAGGAAGGCATCAGGAGTGTTAGGTGATTGCAGAATTAAGGAGAAGGTTAAAGTTAGGGTTTTTAAGACAGTAGTAAGACCAGCAATGATGTATAGAGCTGAGACATGGGCAGTAAAGGGAGTGCAGGAGATGATGTTAGAAGTGGCAGAAATGAGAATGTTGAGATGGATGTGTGGAGTTACAAAAAAGGACAGAATAAGAAATGAGACAATCAGTGGTACAACAAAAGTGGGAGACATATCTAAAAAGTACAGGAAATTGGGGTGAAGTGGTCTGTATGTGTGATAAGGAGTGACAAGGAATATGTGTGCAAAATAGTGATGTGAATGGAGGTACAGGGGGAAGAGAAACCGAGGGAGCCCAAAACGGAGGTGGATGGATAAAGTAAATGAAGATCTGAAGGAAAACAGCTTGACTGGCAAGGAGGTGCAGGACCGAGCTGTGGGAAAAGATGAAAACTAAGAAGTTGAAGAAGGGTGCTGTTTTAAAGGTGGATTGAAGGCCCAAAAAGTTACCAAATTTAAATTTCAAAGTGGTGAAGTTCCCAGTTTCGCAAAATATCCCTTGACTTTCAGATGTTCAAAACAACAAAACAATGGAAAACAATCACCCATTTATTACAGTATATTGGCAATATTTTAATGAAATTATATTAACTAGCCGACGCCCGCCGTAGCATACGGCGGTGTAAGAATAGGAACGGAAAACGGTGAGAAAGGAATTCGGAAATCAAGAAGAAAGAAACACTTCTTGAAAGACGCAGTTGTGAATAGGTGTTTAGCTGGAGGCGACAAATAATGAGTCGAAAGATCTAACCCTAGAAAAAGCCACATACAACTGACTGTGGCTGAAGACTGGTTGTTGTAGATTAACGCAAATCTTTGCAAATGTAATGCAAGGCGGGATGTTGGGGTCATGTTTGAAGTAAATGACAAAGGTAACATGGAGAATCTCGGAAAGAGCTTGAATTTCAGCTTCACCACCATAAACTCCGGATATTGCCATGTATTGATAGGACTCATGACTTGTTGTGATAACTCGACTTGCATTGGAAAGAACAACAGGAAGAACGTCTCCAAATCTGTCCCAATGTGATGCAACAAAATCTACTGCCCTATGTCGTAGTGAGAGTGCATTGCCTTCGTCAACCATTTGTGTCAAGAAATAACCCACTGATAGGAACAGGCAGTTGCCGGATCCCGGAATAGAGATGATGTTGTACAAAAACCCATCGACAGAGAAGATACTGTCATTCATTTTATAACAAAGGCTTAGGAAACAACCGTCGCAGTATAACGAAAATAACAAGGAGCGAAACCAATAGCAAGGAGCGAAACCAATGCCAATGGTCGAGAGAGTACCTTCCTGTAGCAGGCTACGAAAAAGACTCCCAGGCGCACACATGGCCGAAGTGAAAGGTCACGCGGTCGGGCTAGATATAGGGTGGTGACGTGACACCAATGGGGTCATGAGAGAGGAGTGGGGAACGCAGTAGTCTGAAGGAGGAATAGGATTGAGAAAAGCAGTGTGGGGGTGTATGGGAGGCTGCAGGCAGCGTGGGGAAGGGTTTGGAAGAGGAGGAATAGGAATCGAGAAATGCCGTGTGGGCTGCATGTGGGGGGGACCAGTTTTGAAGAGGAAGCAGGATGAACCAATAGGAATCGAGAAATGCCGTGTGGGCTGCGTGTGGAGGGGACCGGTTTTGAAGAGGAATCAGGATTAACCAGAAGAGAAATATATATAACCGATCAAAGCACTGTGCTTTCCCAGCATTGACAGATTAAAGACCAGAAGACCACATGACCATCATCATCAAGTTCTTCCATGTGAACCCTGAATACCACGAGGACTGATTGAGGTCATTTATGTTAGGTAGAATGTCTAGAGGGGGCTGGGCGGTCTCGTGGCCTTGGAACCCCTGCAGATTTTATTTTAATTTTTCAGCTGTCTGGAGTTATTTTTTTGTTTTTTCTGTCCTCCCTGGCCATCGGACCTTACTTTTATTCTACGTTAATTAGTATTGCCTAATTTTATTTTTTATATTGTCTTTTTTCTCTTCATCTTGTAAAGCTACATCATTTGTATGAAAATGTGCTATAGAAATAAATTTTGTTGTTGTTGTTGTGGTCTGAAAGAGACAGAGTCAAATGCCCTCAATGGGTGGTTGCTCGGATCTGTGAGGAAAGGAAAAGATTGCAATGCTAGCGATAGTGCTTACCCTCTCATCTCAGTGGATTATTACATACCTTAAGAGAGCCCGTACTGAGATCCTCTGATGCGCACACATGACACCAGGTAATCAAACTAAAACTAATATCAACAATGAAACATAATCTAATGAAATTTGTCCATTTTGTCCATCCAGCCTCACTCGCGTATTCCAATTTATTTTCAGAAAATGAGAAAAGGGTCTTGAGAAGTGTATAGTTAACATCTGCAGGAATCTTAATAGTAAAACAGTAACACAAAGAGTGCCATGTCAAAAGACAGTGGTCCAAGAAGTCCACATTTTCTACAGTCGGTAGCAAACCACCCTCAGTGCAGCACAGACATTCATCTTCGCTGGCCATCACTGAGCATTTCCCTGGTGTACAGTACCACTTTTCCCGAGCTTCACAGTGGCATCATGCTGAACATTTTCCTGTCTCTGTCTCTCTTTCTACAATTTTGCCTTTGTCTTTATTCTTATTTTTTTCTGGCAGCAGCTCACTGGTAAAATCTGGTTATGATTATTCTGGCCCACAGTTACTTTTACTGTCAGACATTTGATGGTGTCAGAGCCAATCTTAAAAAGTTAAAACTCTGAGTTAAATTCATATTAATATTTGCTTAATTTGAATAGAATATAAATTTCATAGTCATAGTTAATGGGATAGTCTTTTCCCCCTATAAGTTAGTAAGAGGTAGAACTTTCTTGCTATAACTGAGATACAGTGTGATCACAGTTGTGTTTAGAACAGGTCCAAGTAAACAGGGACTTAAAGGACTCAGAAATGGGATAGGCATACAGTTTTCATTTCAGTTGTCACTTTGAAATGGTTCAGAAACATTTTTTGAAGTGATTTGTAATGATTTGAAATGTAACCAGATTTAAGCTTTGGACAGAACTTTTCTTAACAAGAACTTCTTTTTTTTACTATTTCAATTTTCTCTTTTTTGTGTGAACTGTTTTACTTTGAATTTTAACTAAAACTTTTTAAAACGAAAATATTTTGTCTGTGGAATCATTTCAGAGTGTCAGGCTTTTGTTGAGTCCCATTTTTTAAAGTTAGAGCTGCTGAACTTTGGTAATTTTGGAAAACAACGCAGCTACAGATGGTATAAATGCCAATCAAATTGTCTAAATGTTTAAGATGCTTTCCTGAATTACACATTGTGCAAACATAGAACACTCCCTACCTTTGAATCTCTCCAACCAGAAACAATTTCTAAAAATGGCAAGTTTAATTATTTTTTGTAATCAAAATTTTTATTTTGAGCTCAATAAATAGACCAACAACCAGCAATTATTGAAAAGGAAAATGAGCAACAATAGGAAACAAAAACTTCCCCATTCCCACATTGCCCTGTAAAAGGGGTCCACATAAAGTACATTCACTGAACAAATTATTAGGAATGCCTGTGCACCTGTTTAGTCATTCAGTTATCTAATTAGCCAATCATGTTGCATCAGCACAATGCTTAAAATAATGGAGATACAGGTCTGGAGCTTCAAGTAGATGGGGAAAAAATGTGTTTTCAGTGATTTTGACTGTAGCATGATTGTTGGTTCCAGACAGGCTGGATGGAGTATTTCTGTAACTGCTGATCTCCTGAGATTTCCACGATCCCCCGGATGGAATTCTCAGAGTGTCATGCCATGATCATAATAATGGGCCTGTGCTGCTTGCGCCTCTTCCATATGACTTTTTAGAATAGGCTGAATTTTTCCAAATCTATCGTGTAATTGTGCTATACTGTATATTCCAATATATTTGTAGATGGAAGAGCCTCTCCTTCCCAACCTTCTTTCAAAATATCTTATATACCCAGGGGTTGTCGACCGTATAATAATTCAAAAGGTGAGAACCCCGTAGAGTCTTGTGGGAAATCCCGGTATTCAATTCCAATTCCTCCCATTCACGCTGACCACCTTGCAAAGCATCTGCTTGAGAGTCTGGTTAAACCTCGCTGCTACACCGTCGGTTTGAGGATGATACACCGCGGTCTTTAAGTGCTTTATTTTCAGTAATTTGGCAGTTTCCCTGAATGTTTCCGAGGTAAAAGGCAT
Source organism: Polypterus bichir lapradei (assembly GCA_026402145.1). NCBI lineage: Eukaryota > Metazoa > Chordata > Cladistia > Polypteriformes > Polypteridae > Polypterus > Polypterus bichir. The sequence continues at coordinate 27,092,606 of JANRMT010061414.1, forward strand.
CCCTTGGTCCGTTATGTTTTGTAAATTTAAAGTTGTCATTGTTTTATCTTGGTAGGGTAATATATATTGCTCTACTTTCCCCTATTGTATTATTCATATGTAGCCTTAGAATGCCTAATCTCACAGACTTACCATTGTTCATAATGTATTATTGTATATAACTTATCCCCACCTTCCCTTCTATATCTATAACCTCAGGCAATTAGATGTAGTAAAAAGACAAGCAGGAGTTAAGTTACACATAAAATAATGTATTATTAATAATATTCATAAATAATAACAATATGCAAAGTACATTCGAATATTGGCAACCATATAACCTGATTAAATGGTGATGTGTAGTTTCAGGTGGCACACAGACTTGTAGTTACTAAAAATGTCTCTAGTTAAGGCATCATTGGTGCTCAGCTTTCTTCAGAACAGGCCTCAAGCCTGTTCAATATGGCTGAAGCTGTGCTCTTCATTGTGTTGTCTTCAGTTCATGGTGTGATGGTCTTCTTCAGTTGTTAGTAAGAGAGAGATACTTCTTCATCATCACAGGTTAGCAAAAGATGCTTCTTTCAGATGTTAGTAAGAGAGAGGTACTTCTACATCATCACAGTTATGCAAGAGAGATGCTTCTTTCAGAACATGTTGGTTAGTAAGAGAGAGAGAGTAAGATAAAGCAGATAAATCAAGCAAATATATGGGTTTTCTGTCCAAACCCTACAGCCAATAGGACATCATGGTACTTAGAGGCATCTGAGACAAGCCAATTCCAAACAGCCATACCTCAGACCAATGGGGGAAATAGAACATCTTAACACCTGCCCCCAAACCATGTGTTAAACATCCTGGCTTCCTTGCGGGCGATTGAAAGACTTTAGTAGAGAAATACTTGCCAACCTGGTTTAAGACACATCCTCTCTCAACTCTGTCGTAAAATGCAAAAAGACTCAGTCGTAAAGGGGGGGCTGGGGTTAAACACTAAATTACATTGCTTTGCCTAAATTACAAATAAAGACGTACAAAACATTTATCAAGTTATATGTAAAATCTCACATCACAACAGTCATCATTCCATTGCTCCCTTTTAAAAGAAGCCGGTGTTTCTCTAAATTGAAAATGAATTTGGGAGAGAGGATCCGGGTTGACCTCAAGGGGTGGAGATTTGTCCTGAACCATCGAGGCGCGTGTGGATGATGTTTCCACCTACGACGGTCCCGGAGTCTCTCCGTCCTCCTCACATGCTTCTGTACCCCTCTCGGCCAGCTGAGTACACGGCGTGGAGACAGCTTCAGATGAATCATCCTCATCTATAACTAGGCCTAAGTGTGGATTGGGAATAGTCTGTAGCTCAACACATTTATTATTAGACCAGTTCAACCCTAGAATTACTGGAAAAGGTGGATCAGGGAGGACCGCTACAGGGAATTTTTTTATCGATCCTCCTTGAGAAATAAAAACTTGGATTTATAGGTACGGACTTCTCCATGAATACATTTAATACTGGTCTTTACTCAACAATGGAAATGTGCTGCCGGAGTAGGACGTAATCTCTAGGGAATCCACTAGAGGACCGTTCTGCTCTCCCAGATTTCGAGGCTGGATTATGTTTTTTTATGAGCTGTATCAGCTCCTCCATTGAATGGAATTCTCCCTAGACCGGCTAGGCAAAGTGCTGGGGAAGTCCTTGTAAAAACATAAAGCAGACTATTTGCTGCACTATTTGGAATGGGGTTAAATCAAATGGCCTTAGCCAAAAAGACACCTGTTCCCAGAGGACCATAGCTTGCCCCAGAACTGATCCCTTAGGATCGAATTTCCACGTTTTTATTCTCCATGCCTGCTGGTCTGGGGTTAACCCATTTTTAACTGGGTCCTTGGTCCCAATGGGCAGCTCAGCTCTCTCGTCCGAGAGAACATAATAAGCCCTTTTTGTTTCATCCCCAGAAACCAGCCCATGTCTGTATGTCTCCCCTACACTCTCCTTCTGGTAAGATACTAGCCCGGGGTTGTATTTAAGGAGAGGAGCCTGCACCGAGTCTTTCCTGACCACCTGACGAACTCCCCACCCAGAAACTCGGCCCCGATACTTTCCTACCTGGCTGAAGTTTAGGTCCTGTCCCGGTTTCTTCTAAAACGAGATCCTGCCGGCTATGCCACTGTGATATAAACACAGATCAAACATCATAAAAAGGTTTGGGGCAGCCACCCGTATAATATCCCTAGCCACAAAAGGTTTGTAGAATTGAACAGAGATGTTCACAACACTGAGTCCAAAACAGAACTGATTCCATGGTGGTAAAATGGCGGCTTTAAAGGCCCATGCAGGAAGTGGCATCATCAAGGGGGCATGTCCAGGAAGTGATGTCATCTGGACCGGAAGTGGCGTCATCAAAGGGGTGGAACCTGAGAGTGACGTCATTGAGGAGGCGGGACCCGGAAGTGACGTTTTCTAAGGTACCAGAACCTGGTAGGATTTCTCGGGAAAGGTCTGCAGGGAACTAAGAAAGACAGTCAGTGCACCCCGCCCTCCCCTGGTCAGATGTGGTATTAACATTACTTAAGCCCTTCAACTGTCTCCTACTCGCAAGTGTGTGACAGTAGCTACATTTCATTTGTATTCCTAATAGACTACATGGATATAGAATTATCATTTTCTTTGCATCTGTACTAATCTCTACTCTTCTCTGCTGTCTTTTGCAGTTCTTCTGTGCCACCACCACCAGATCAAAGCACCACGCAGAGAAGGCAAAGCATGAAAAGAGAGGTCCAAAAGAAGAAACATGAGCAAAAGGGAAATATTAATAGAGAAAATATTGGACAGGCATCACAAATATTCATTCCAGAAAGCAGAAGAGGACAGTTCTAAAACACATAGAGAACAGTGCCAAAGTCATTTAAAGTATGCAAGTGACAGATGGGGTCAGTGGCAAAATACATATAAAGTTTACGATGGAGTACAGGCAAAGGACAAATTTAAATTGCAGAAGCTGGTAATTGTTTTTTTTTTAGGGAAGAATAGCTCTCCATGAGATAGAGATAAAAGAAAGACAGTCACATTGCCAGACTGAAAATGCAGGTAGAGGTCTAGCAGTTGCCTTACACAGACTTACATATAAATATATATATATATATATGGGGATATACAGTAGGGATAATACTGGCTTAAGGTTTGGAGATAATAAGCAGGAATAATTAAAAAGAGGGTGGGAAGGGAGTGGAAAGGATATTGGGACCCTGATTGCTTTAAGGACTGACTTAATTTGTAGACGGAAAAAAGATGGGAGAAAGAGGAGCAGAAACCTGGACTTAAGTAACTGTAACAGTCTGGAGTCATCATAAATGTCACCAACTGTCTTGGTGCCTTGACCATCCCAGGGCTGAATAAGCTGTGATAAGATTTCTTTTGACTTTAGAGCAAATCTGCAGAGTATTTCAGAGTAATGGATGTAACGTAGGTTGGGATGACTTTAATGTCAAGGCAGTGAAGGGAAGAACAGAGAGTTTTCTAGGGGACAATATCTTGGATTCAATAGGGAATCAGGATGCTAGAGTTGTGAGAGCACCATATTGTTCGAAGGGTAAATGCCCAACTCTAGGTCTGGCAGAGACTCCCTACCCTCAAACGTATCATAAACCAAAGTGGAGAGCTTAATGGAAAATCTCTTACCACTCCATAGAAGGGCAGCAACAAGAGATCTAACTTCTAACCATGATTTTATACGATGAGATAGTGGGAGCATGACAATAACAAAGCCAAAATAAGGGACTATATTCAGAATTGGTAATCCAGAATGAAAAGACAGTGGAAGAAAGGACCATAAGAAAAATGATTCCTTGGCCCTCATAAGAACAAGATGGTCATTAAACAATATAATGTCCTGCAGAAGAGGAGAAACATTAATGCCCAAATATTTATATGAGTTAGTCAAAGAAATGTAAGATGGAAAACCTGACTTTAGACTTGGGGAATTTATAAGAAGGACAGCAGACTTTGCCAGTTAACTTTATAGGCAGGCAGTGGTTTCAAATAAATAAAACAAACCAAGGATGTGAGGAAGATTAGATGGGTAAAAACATCAAGAAAGGGCAAAATACCAAGAAAGAGCAAAATATCATTGGCATATAATGATTTTTTGTGGTGTGAGCCATAAGCTGCAATGGGGTTGATCAACTCAAAACTGTAAGCAGCAATAGCCAAGGGGTTCAAGTGAGATACTAAAAAGTAAAGGGGATAATGGACAATCCTGTCTGGTAACTTCTGGAATCTAAAATGGGTGACAAATAGTTGAGCTGGATTAGAACTGAAGCCACGGGGAAACAGTATAAAGTCAGGACCAAGTTGATATAGCTGACATCAAAACCCACTGTGTGTAAAACTTTCTGTAGAAAATCACAGTTCCTGCACTCAAAAGCCTTCTCCGCATCGAGAGTCAGCAAAGCCGCAGGTTGGGATAGCGTGGAGCTACATTTATAATATTAGCAATGTTGTAATGTTATCTGTTGCTCAGCGGGAGCGTATTAAACCAGTTTGATCAGGGTGAATTCATTTATGAATGATCTTCTGCAAACACAGAGGAGGCTTTCCTAACTTCGCATCAGAATTCATCAGGACGTTTGGACAATAATTAGAGCAGTCAGATGGTTGTTTGTCACGTTTTAAGATAAGGATATTAAGGGTTAATCTTGGAGTGGAAAGTGCGACATTTTCATGTAAGGAAGTGCTAGTTGATTCCAGAAAGGCCTGGGAGATTAACCAGAAATCAAGGAATCTGGTGTCCCCTTAACTTCTGGTATTGTTCTGATATTGTACAGCTGCCCAGTCAATAAGCTTACATTGCAAGTGTATGATCCACTGTAGTCATTTTTTGTTAACTTCAGTTACAAATAGGGTGGGGTGGAGGGGTCTTTATAAAGATCATTCAGCTCAGCATTGATTCAGATTCAGCTGAGACCATTATCCTGTTGACACAGATGACACCGGTTGGTAGGCATCACAGCTAGAATAAATAAATGGTCCCTTACCTGGCCAGAAAGCCCTTGGAGATGGATGAGCATCCCAACCAGGGTAATTGCTCATACCTGTCCCGGCTAGGAGGCCATAATAACTGAAGGACAGAGGAAGACAGTCCTAAACCCATGATTCCCCCTATTCACAGGGTGGCAGCACCCCTCTAGTGATCCTCCCAATTATACACCCTAAGGTCATATTGGGAGCTGAGTAGTCTTGATGGGTGGCCATGTTATTGTACTTGGGTGTTGCATTCATGCCAGACAAGGACATGCTTCCATCGTGCAATGCTGTGGCACTGAAAGACATGCAGAAACATTTGAAATGCATCAGATCATCATGTACTGTACGTCCCCCAATCACGAGAATACTACACTCGCACCTTTTCACTGTTTTTGGTCAACAGGTCTGACAATCCTTCCTTCTTCATCTTAAAGTCAGTAAGAGCAGGCAGAACTCATCTTCCACCAGCAGAGTCTCATCCTTTGCTGTGACATTTGTCACATGCATGCACATGGGAGACAGCTTAAGGACTTTGGTGATGGTAATTACCTGCCGGATGAGGGACTGGCACTGTATTCTACTGCCTTCTCCTCTACTCACTCTGTGGAATGGAAGAATGACAGCCACTCCATCTCTGATGTCCTTTCTTGCCTCGTGACCTCATAACCTGGAAATTGGACATCTTATGACAGTTCTGTGATGAACTCGTATCTGCGAAGATGTTCCCACAATTGTTGTGTGTTTTCTTCCAATTATACAGGGCCACTAAGGAGCTTCCCCATCTCTTTATTGTTGTTTGTTTCCTGTTTTACATATTCTGAGCTCCGCGACATTGACCAGACCCTGTCACTTACTGACCAGAAGAATATCAACGGGCCGATTGAATGGGCCACAAAAAAGTATAAAGGTGTTTTGCTCACTTATCGTGAACGTGCTTTGCGGTGCGGTGTGCATTCCGGCTTCACGCGGTCAGTGTAAACCAGACTTAAGTTTCTGCAAATATGATTGTATCTCACTCTGTCTGTGTCTTTATGTTATAACATTATGATCATTGACTGCCCAGAGACTTATTTTCTAGAGAGATGCTGCTGGCTGGAATTTGATTTTTCCTCTCCACCATTTTTAACTGGCCATATTTTGCCAGTAATATTTATGGAAATATACTTTTAAGTTCCTTTTGTGTTCATCAAGTTGCCTGGTTTAATGTGTGTTTAAACTATATTGTAAATCTGTACTTTATTTGTAAAGTTTGTAACAAGTGATTAGTTTGAATTAACTGTTAAACACTTCCACATTCAGCAAAATTTGTGCTATTCAAACAAGAAGAAAGGCATCTAGTTTCTGACTTGAAGCATTTTCATGTATTAACGTTACATGAATCTACTAGTTATTTAGTATTTAAATAAAGATCTCTAGTGAACATGAACAGTAATCACCAAAAGTGTGCCTATCCTCAACTACAATAATGCAGTTTCTGAGAAAAGATGAGTTAGTGGCAGCAGGGTTTGTAGTGACGACTTTTCATGTACTGACATGATTATGTGCATGATGAAGCATGTTGGCATGTAGTCGTGTGGAGAATATGCAGCATGTCACAATTTAAAAAAATGCATTGCACTACTTCATGGTAATGTGAACAAAAGGCATACATAGAATTGATTTTACTGGTGTAGTATGGATTACATTTTTTAGATAGCTGCGGAAATGTGAACAAGGTTTCTGGGAGTAGCATTCCATATTTCCAACCAAACAGAAACATTTAAAACCCCAAAAACTCATCATTGAATTTCACATCCTGCAATTGTGAAATTGCCTGTGTAACAAATTTTAAGTGTATTTTATGTATGAATTTGTTAAAGTGCTCTGAGCATGCACCAGAGTGAACAGCACTCCAAAAATTAAATTGAGTTGATGTGAACGGACTTGATCCTGATGATTGTTATCCCAGGACAGTAGGCATTCTGGATAGGCAGTGGAAAATGACTGCCTGCAGGAATGGAGTTATATAATCCACTAGATGGCAGCAGAGGTACCTTTCTATTGTTCATGGTCTCCCATTGGATACTGGGAAGGGTTGACTGCCTGGTGGCTGTCTGGAGGTTCTCTGTTCCTTTACATTTTAGCTGGGGCTCAAGAATTAAGAAGCAGCTTGTCACCAGATGGAGCTCCAGGCACAAGGCTTCAGGATTTGTACACAGCAGTTTTATCCATGGGGTTACCTTAGGTTGGTGTCACCCTTCTTCCATCATTTGGTGAGCATGAAGTTGGAAGACGAGTCAGAAACAAGGCCTCGACTTTTGGGAGTTAGGGAGACCACTGTGGTTAACAAGGTAAGGAGAGAGCACCAGCCATTCCATATGCTAGTATATGCTCACACAGTCCATAAGGGCAATTTTGAATTTGTTGCTTTCCTTTTGTTTGTCTCCCTATATCATTTATCTTTGCTTTTGAAATAGAACCCATTTTCTTTCATATTCGTGGCCTTCTTGCATTCTGTTTGTTTTTTGGAGACAGTTAAGCATCGCCTATTGTTCACACAACTAGTTCAGCTAACATAAAAAAAGAAAAATTATATTATTTAATGACATAAATGGGCATGTTGCATGTGTGTAATATGCACTTTAATCATGTCTGAATTGCTAGTAAATTTAAACTGCGAAACAGAGGGTAAATCAAGAAAAAACATGTCTTTGTCCCATGTAGGGCACCGCACCAGAATGGGCAATGCCCACTGCCACAGACGGCTGGTGTCTTTGTCTGGCTGGGACACCTCTTCACAGAGAGGACCGGGGGAGCAAGCGTGGGCAGAATAGAACAGTACCTCCTCCAGGATTGTTAGATGGCCCCCCATGGGTTGCCGTGGTGTCTCGGATTTCTGTAGGGCTTTATGGGAGTTGGAGTTATCTACAGCCCTGTTGGGATCCAGTGGTGTGGTCAGGGGGTGCTGCAACAGCTGCTGAGCCCTCTTGGGCAGGTTTTCTTCCATACCCGGAAGTCTGGTAGGTCAACGAGCACCTGGAGCACTTCCAGGGTGTTATAAAAGGAGCCAGCAGCCAGAGTTGGGAGGGGGGAGACAAAGCTTGCCAGGAGAGGAGAGGAGAGGAGAGGAGAGGAGTGAAGGGGAGGAGAAAAAAAAAGAAAGTAAAGTATTGTGTGGATTGTGCTTGTGTTCGGGACTGTGTTGTGTGCCTGTGGAAACGGGGAAGGCATTGCCCACAGGCGAAGAAAAAAAAAGAAAAACATCTTTGTTTTTATCAGTGTGCCTCTAGCGTCTGTCTGTGTTGGGTTGGGTGGCTGGCACACCCCCTAGAATTGTCACACCACATTGTCCTCCAACATGGCAATGTGTGTGTGTGTGTGATCGTTAAACAGTAACAATTGTGTAGCTTCTGAATACTATGTGAGGGTCTTCATTTCTTAGGTTATTCCTGTGTATCGACACAACTGCTTTTTCAGATAAGCCGAGACACAAGACTTTGTGCTCAGGAGATGGATGGGACTTGAATTCCTGACATGTGATCAGTGAGAAAAGGGGATTAAAGGCCAAAAGTAAACCCTTTTCTGGATTTTTTTTTTTATCATGGTATCCTTTTTTTATTTGTTATACAGAGGAACGCAATGTCTTTGAAGCACTTCAGTTAATGTAGATGTATTGAGTTATTTGATGTTTTTAAATGGGGTATAAGTGAATTGTTGTTTTGTTTTCTTTCAGGTTCAACTGTAATCAAATTACACACATGCCAGAGGCCATCCCAGTGAAGAGAACATTCACCTTGTTGCTCACCTGTACAGAATTTATTTAAATTCCTGCTTAACATTTTCAAAGCCCTGTCCACGTTTTTCTTGTTTATCATTCTAGTGTCTTGTTTCAAAGGTCAGTGTGATCATTAGCAAGACAATCTAATACTGTCTCTTTCATTAGTGTTGCTCACAAATACTTCATTGATTGACTGTAGGCTGTTCTGTTGACTCAAAGCCATCATTGAGCTAAAAGAAACATTTATGAACGTGTCAGTGCCATTTCAGCACATAATGAACACTGATTAACAGTGACTATATGCAGTGATTATTGTATTTCTACAACCAAACTCTGCCTGCTACCTCTACCGTTTCTGCAGTATTCAACTTCTGTGGCCAGTCACTTATGGCATTAACTTTGACACACTGCAATTTCATCCTATCAAGGCTGTCAAAAAATAAGGCCTGTTAAAGCCCATTACGGCACTCCTTGTGTGATTTTGGGCTATACAAAAATAAACTGTTGTTATTATTATTGTATCTTCACCAACTAAATAGCTGAGACACTCTTTTTCATTCAATCCATTTTTTTAGGATTTACCTGTAGTCTGTTGTGGAGGATGGCTGGCTGCTCAACCCGGCCAGGACGCCCACTGAGCAGAAGGATGTGGGAAAGCAGCTACTGAGGGACACTACTTCCCCCTGGACGACAGATGGAGATGTCCCTGCAGCATAGCGGTACCCCAGATTCCTGCAGGGCACCATGGGATTTGGAGTTTAGCTTCACAGCCTTGCTGGGTACCATGGGTGCCGCCAGGACATGCTGCAGGGAGACCCGAGAATCTTTATTTTCTGTATAGCCCAGAAGTACTCCCAAGTCACAGGGATGGAAACACAGAAGTACTTCTGGGCTGAAGAAAAATACAGTTCTCCATCTGACCCGGAAGTGCGGACAAGTCACATGGACGGAGGAACAGAAGCATTTCTGGGTCACAGACTATAAAAAAGGACTGGTGGAGACCCAGCAAGCGAGCCAGAGTTGGGAGGTGGTTTGACAGAGTTTGCTTGGAGGAGAGGAGAGGAGTATTGTGTTTATTTGTATTATTATTATTATTGCCTTTATATGGTGGCGGAGGTGCTTCAAGGCACCACTATTGAAAGAGAAGGAATAAAATATTCTTTTGGTGCTTTTACCTGGCGTCTAGGATGTTTGTCTATTGTGTTTGAGGAGCGCCCTCAGGTGTCACACTGGACTTTAATGGTGATTGAAGTATGGCTAACACACGAAGCACATTTTCATTCCACGTACTGAAATAGATGACTATGTCATCCAAGCAGGCAGCATTGTAGGCGTTGTCTGTCTACCAAATGTTGGAAGGTCGTCAGAGCCCAAATGAAAATACTGCCAATGTTTGCTAGGGGTGCTAAATGCTGTCTTTTCTTTGACTGATTCCATTAAGGAAATTTACAATTGGCCTTTTGTCATGTCTAGTGTACTCAGATATTGTGCCTTACCATCTCTCTTGAGGGAGCTGTCTATTGGCAGCATAGGACAAGCATCAAAATGGGATGTCTCAAAAAATGATAGTAAAGATTGCATTAGCACAAACAAACGGAAATTATTACTCGGTGAAATAACAGAACAGCGAAAAGAGATCAAATATATCGTTAGAATTTAAACTTTAAGTCTGAGACTTGTAGATTGTCTAATTCGTGTTGCCATCAGGGAAAAGTAACAGTAGTGCTTCTTCCCACTGAAGAGGCGTATCCACGAGAATTAAAAGATTTGTTGTTTGGTGAAAGTGAAATCCTATGAGTGAAAATTTCAAACCCAGCAAGACAAGACTTTATGCAAAGAAATTTGGAAAAGTCCCGCCCACATTTAAAACATTTACAAACATGCACATGGTTCAATCATTTCTCATTTGTGTGAATGCTATTGTCAGACACAGTTCGTGTAGTGAGAAAGAAACGATTTTCACTCATGGGCAGTTATATATTGCGTTGTCACAATGTAATTCCAAACACGGAATCAAAATTCAATGTGATATTGACAAAAAGGTAAAAGCGAAAAGAGATCGAATATATGGACATACTGTAGGTGATATGAGAGAAGTATGTAGATATTGTTTAGCTTTAAACTTGAAGTTGGAGACTTGTAGATTGTCTAATTCCTGTTGCCATCAGGGAAAAGTAGTGTTTCGTCCTAATGAAGAGGCGTATCCACGAGAATGAAAAGTTTGTTGTTTGGTGAAAGTGAAATCCACATATGCGGGCATTAGAGACGTGAAGTTGCTGGCACATAGCGCAGGCGGGGGGTTGGCGAGTGAAGCGAGGAGGTGGTGAAGCTCCCTAGTTTGAAAGATGAGAATCCAGTTGAGTTTGTGTACTTCTCAATTAGCAAATAGAATGAGAAGTAAAATATGGTCCCATTCTCACATTTTGTGATTAGTGTCTTTTATTAATTTTCTTGGACTTCTGTGCATCTAAACTAGGGGTATTGAACTCAAGGAATATGATTTTGTCACTTTTTTGTCTCTGTCTTTACTCCTGTACAACAGTTTTGTCTTCCCTTTTGTATTATTAATGTGTAGCCATTTGTCAGAATGCCTCAAATCTCACAGACTTACCACTGCTTATAAGGTATTGTACTTTATAACTTCTCCCCACCTTCCCTTCTACATCTATAACCTCAGGCAATTAGATGTAGTAAAAGACAAGCAGGAGTTAAGTTACAGTTTAAATAATGTATTATTGATAATATTCATAAATAATAACAATAAGCAAAGTACATTTGAATATTGGCAACCATACAACCTGTTAAATGTTGATGTTTCACGCGGCACACATACTTGTTAGTTACTTAAAATGTCTCAAGTTAAGTCCTCATTTGTGGTCAGCATTCATCAGAACAGGCCGCATGTCTGTCTCAATATGGCTGCCGAGCTGTGCTCTTCATTGTGTTGTCCTTTTCAGTTCATGGTGTGTGAGATGGTCTTTCATCAGATGTTTGTAAGAGACAGAAGGAGGGGTAAAGCAAGCAAATTTATAGATTCTCTGTCCAAACCTTACAGTCAATAGGGCATCATGGTACTTAATGGCTTCAGGCAACTTTAGACCAATGGGGCACACAATAACTTTCACACGTGCCAACAAAACCATTTGTTCTGCTGATATTTGCCAGCTAGGTAGTCTGGCTTTCTTGTGGGGGTTGATTGAGAGAGTCCTGCAGAGAGGGTTTCTCCTGTTGAGCATGGGAACAGGAGCAACACGATTACTCTGGAGGGACTCCCCAGCAAGGCCAGGGATGACAGTGGGAGTCAAAGGGGTGGAGGCTCAGCAGTGCCCTGTGGAATGCCACAGGATTGGCAGCGGGGACATAAGCAGCAACTGAGGGTTGTCTGTGCCTGTTGGTTCAACGTCCCTCCGTGTTGCAAGATACAAACAGGGTCAGCCAGGGAGATGTCATTTTTAAAGGGATGCACCGGGGCTCATGAGATTTTAGAAGAGTGCTTCCTGCAAAATTTTGACCTCATTTTTATGAAATATTTATTGGATATTTTAACTTCCACATTTGCACATGGATTTTATGAATTACAGTGCTCCTCCACTATATCGCGGATTCAGCTATCGCGCCCCTGCTATATCACGGATTTATTATTATTATTATTATTATTATTATTATTACTAGGGAGCTCTGCCTCCTGCTTGCTTTGCTTGCCCATCCCAGGGTTTGGTTTACCGGATAAACAATATAAAGAGATTGTTATTTTCATGGGAATTGTTACATATGCATTATTTTCATTTTTACTTTAACACTTTTGTAAAAACAATATTTGTCCTTTATTTCCTGCTCCAGGCGTGATTAAATCTCTTTCTCACGGGATTTATAATGCTGCTTGCGTTGTGAGGGGGGGGTCTGATCACATGCTAAAGAGATGTAATCGGTTCAGCTGCTGTCTTGCTGCTGCCGCTGGCCAGCTGCGTGTTCTGCTTGTCGCGCTTTGCGTCAATCATTTAAAAGCCTGTGCAGCAGCTGTCCTTTTGCCACTTCACGTCCCTGCCGCTAACGTTCTGAAGGAGGTGGGGCGGTGGGGGGTTAATGAGGACTGAACGCATGCTAAGGAGAAACGGACAGATCAGTTACTGGCTTTATGTTGCTTCTGCCAAGGTGCGTGTTCTGCTTGCCGCTCTGTGTGTCGATCATTTAAAAGCCTGTACAGCAGCTGTCCTTCTGTCTTACTGCCTTGTCTAAAATGTCTTCCGAGAAGATCATGTCTCGTCTCCCTGGTCTCCCTGCCAAGATTTTTTTTTTATAATGGAGAGATGTTACTCATATCCTTAGCCCGACATCCACATATCATATGTATTTACAAAGTGTGTTTTAATAAGTTTACATGTGTTTAAAGCATGTGGGAGGGGTATTTTAAGGCTTAAACTATAAAAAAATGTTTATTTATATGGTCTTTCTATATTGCGGATTTTCATCTATCGCTGATGGGTCTGGAATATAACTTCCGTGATAGGTGGGGGATCACTGTATTTATTTTATTAACATGATGATGCACTGCACTTTGTTTTGAGCACTGTTTTTGATTTGATTTTGAATCTCTGAAATGCTCAGCGGGTGCAGCTCGCCCCTTGAGTGCTCTTCTTCCATAATGGTCTGCCGCCATTCCACTGCAGTGGGTAATATTCTTCTCTCAGTATAAAGTGTTATTCTCTTCACAATTTACAATGCACTTCCGGGTTATAGGGCACATAGGACTCTTTGTTCTTCCATGCAGCTCCCTCTAGCGACCCCTGTGGTATCCAGCAGGGCTGTGGATGAAAACTCCATTGTCCACGATTCCCTGCTGGTTTTCGGGGCACCTCCACGCTGCAGGGAGGGCTCCATCTGGAGGCCTGGGGGTATTGGCCATGGTGACAAGCCGGCCATAGACTACAATACTCTCCCACCAGCGAAAAACCCTGGTTTTGAGTGTCCTGTCCCGCGAGGGACATCTTCCTCCAAGGTGATCCAAAGGTCGGGCCTTGGCGATGCAGCTGACACTCCCGTGCAAACCTAGGAGAAACAGTGTAAGAATAAATATTTTGATCCCCTGCCCTCCTAGGACAACCTCTCCACTCGTGGCCCGGCCTGCGGCATTCATTGCACAGCCGCGATCCCCTTGGTAGTTTCTCTCTGCGAGATTTAAAGCACCTCGGTACTTCTGGCTCCGCCCCTTTCTCCACTGAGGAGAATTCACCGGCCGCCTTGGTGTTTTTATGGCCCTTTTCCACTTTGTCAGGAGACCCCTGTTTTATTTTAGGGATTTCCTGTTTAATCTGGGGTTTGTCGATAGTTTGGGTCTCTCTATGAGAGAAAGAGAGTCTCTTTCCTGTCTGTAACCCTTTAGATTTATTAATAAAACGGGTCGGGGTCTTTAGGACCAAATCTTTCCCAGAGACAGCACCATCCAGCTGCTCCGGCTCGATCGGCCCTTCCCCCGGCCACACTGTAAACGTTTCGGCCTCTCTTGTAGGGCATGCATCCACCTGGCACCCTCTATGGATTAACAGCGGGCCCGTGCTACTCTATGTCCCTCGATTATTTACGGTACGGGCTTCACATACCTGTACCGCCGCATTCATCATGACTGGAGGCTCCCAACCAAATCGCCGCATGTAGTCTCTTACCTTCCTTAAAGACGCTTCGGCCGCTGCTCCCAACTCCCCGACGATCTTCCCAATGTTAGTCAGGACCTGCAAGAAACTTTGTACAGGCTCGATAAGCTTCTGGAGTTCCCATTCATAATGTTCCCATTCATAATGTTATTTATTTCGGCCGGAGGCAGGCTTACTTCCTCATTTGCCATACCTCCCGGCCGGGAGCCAATGAGCACACCTGCTGTCGGCACGTGCTCTGACAGGTCTTGCAATGTTACCTGGGATTTGGAGTTCTTTGTGTCCAAGGACCGGGTTGCCTTCTTCGGCGGACTGCAGTCTGTCTTTATTAATTTATCGACAGACTGAACAGCCAATTCCCGGCCCTCCTTACCTTCTTGCGGGGTGAGCGGTGCTTCGCTCGCCTCCCCTTTCCTCTTCGGAATGTCCGAGTCCGTCTTCTTGCGGGCAATGGTAGAAACAATGGGATGCAGACCTTCTCCTTCCCACAATGCCATGGGTTGGATCATGTGTCCCTCGCCGGCACCCGACTGCGGAAGTCCCTTGTTTTCCCCACCAGCTCAACTGAGAGCACACCGCCATCTTCGGAAGAGTTGTCTGCCTCCCGCAGAGCCTCCGGAGGACATTCTCCGAGGTATGTGCATGGTACTAAATGAGATGTTTTAAAAATATGTTCGTTAAATACGCCGGCACATACCTCAGTGTTTTTATCTTCCTCCGAAGGCTTCTCCTGCGCTGCGCAGCTGCTCTGTAATCCCTCCCGGATGTCAGCCATGGTGAGTGGAATTCCACCACTGGTGCTGTTGCTTGGCTTTAGCTTCTTCTTTCCCATGACGGATGTGAAGCTCGTGGGTTCTGGCGATTGTGCTATGTGTCCTGACGTCGCCTTCTTAGGGTACTCTGCTCACAGAAATTTTTTAAACAGGTCCTCTGCCAAAAGGATGGCCAGAGTATCCTGCCGGCTATGCCACTGTGACAGATAGGGGGCACTATCGCTCCCTTCAACCCCTGTCTAAGACTCCAGACACCAAGTAAAAGTCCAAAAGTTGACTTTATTTATATGCAACAGTGCACAAAGCACCCTCTCCACAATACTCACTCAATTCACCAATACAATAACAATAAACTCTCCACCACTCCCAGACGTGTTGCCCTCCTACCACCCAGCTCAGCTCCCCATCTGGGAGCTCCCACAGTCCTTTTATATTCCCTGACCCGGAAGTGTTCCAATCCCCAGTCCATGTGATCTCCTATCACTACTGGGTCAGATAAAAAGTCATTTTCTTCATCCCGGAAGTACGTCACTTCTGCTGTCGCTCTGCCTATGACGCACTTCTGGGTTATAGGGCACATAGGACTCTTTGCTCCTCCCTTCAGCTCCCTCTAGCAGCCCCTGTGGTATCCAGTAGGGCTGTGGATGAAAACTCCATTGTCCATGATTCCCTGCTGGTCTTCGGGGCACCTCCATGCTGCAGGGAGGGCTCCATCTGGCGGCCTGGGGGTATTGGCCGTGGTGACAAGCCAGCCATAGACCACAATGTTTTCTCATATGCCAGGCTCATCTGAGTTAGGACTATTGGCAATCTGGGTTCAAGAGGCCCCCGGATGCAACTGGTAGTGTGGAACTGAGCTGGACCGTCACAGAGAGCTGTTGTGTTAAAAGTCTTGTGCTTCCATTTTCATCTATTGGGTGCGCTATGGTGTGTGACTCATAACCCCCCAACAAGGAGATCAAGATTGTCCTGTCACGCATGACGTTTGGGCCTGCTACCATCCTTTTAACAACTAAATTTTTCATACACTTTTCCAAAAGCATCAGTTGTAAAAATGTAATTTATACACATGGAGTCGAAACATGTAAAGAAAAAAATGTCTATGCAAATATACATTTAATTAGAAATGCAAGAAAGCCCACTGTCCCGATATATGTATTGTCATGTGTGTGCGAATGGGAGAAAGCTTAAGGTCTTTGGCAGTGGTAATTACCTGCCAGACCAGTATTTTGCACTGTGTACTCACGCCTTGTCTTCTCCTCCCTCTGCAGAATGGAAGATCGACTGCCACTTCATCTCTGACACCACTTCCGTGTCCTCTCCTTCCTGCCACTTGAACTCATAACCCGAAATTCAGACATCTTGCTTTGTTTCCTATCCAGAACTCCAGTCTAAAAAGGCTACAGTTGCATTTCTTGTGTGTTTTCTTTGTTTTTTCTCATTTAATTTTATGGGGTCACTAAGGTGGGGTCCCACCTCTTTATCTTTGTTTGTGTCCTCTTTTGCAGTATTTTATCAAATGTGAAAATGATATGGCTTTCCAAAAAAACAAAATCAGGAAAAATATGCTCAATGAAGTCAACAACAGAATCCAAGCACAAAAATAATACGGCTTCACATCCTGATACTCCCATCCTTATTTATAGCCACTGCAGAAGGTTACACTAAATTGTCCATTTCATGAAAATCGAGTGTGAAGCTCTTTGTAATGAAAAAGGTTTGCTTAGGAGGAACAGAAATCAAAAACTTCTGCTGTACTGACTGAGTGGAGCAGTAGTCTTTTTGAATAGAGATGGAATCAGAAGATGGATGGGAAAAAAAATAATTAGCCAGGGAGAAAAGATTTAGTAATGCAGTATAAGGCGTGAGCCAAAAAAAAGCACAAGTAGAGAATCTTATCCAGAATGTCAAAAACCAAAAATAGTGAATAAAACTGAAATCAAAATATCTGATGTAAGTCTTACTCAAGGGCAAAAACAGTTCAAAACCAGACATTCTTTTAAATGCTCAAAAAGAAACAAAAAAAGAAAAACTTAATTTATTATTTATAGCCACAAATGTCTGCTGCTGGCTCATGGGTAGTGGTGCTGATGATGTCACTTGGTGTGAATACTGAGTGCATCTCTAATTATAGGTGCTCGAGATTCAAAAACTAATGTGACGACCAGATTCCTTAACATCTAAAACCCCCCCGATTCCGAGGAGAAACTGTAAAAAATTTAAAATAAATGTTAGATCATGAGAATTGCAACTGCTGCTGTTGTTCAGTTCTGACCATAAAGTTGCTCATAAAGAGTCTCACACGCTTCAGTGGTCCTTTACACTGTAAAAACTCCAGCAACTGATGATACAGTGCATCCGGAAAGTATTCACAGCGCATCACTTTTTCCACATTTTGTTATGTTACAGCCTTATTCCAAAATGGATTAAATTCATTTTTTTCCTCAGAATTCTACACACAACACCCCATAATGACAATGTGAAAAAAGTTTACTTAAGATTTTTGCAAATTTATTAAAAATAAAAAAAAATGAGAAAGCACATGTACATAAGTATTCACAGCCTTTGCCGTGAAGCTCAAAACTGAGCTCAGGTGCATCCTGCTTCCCCTGATCATCCTTCAGATGTTTCTGCAGCTTAATTGGAGTCCACCTGTGGTAAATTCAGTTGATTGGACATGATTTGGAAAGGCACACACCTGTCTATATAAGGTCCCACAGTTGACAGTTCATGTCAGAGCACAAACCAAGCATGAAGTCAAAGGAATTGTCTGTAGACCTCTGAGACAGGATTGTCTTGAGGCACAAATCTGGGGAAGGTTACAGAAAAATTTCTGCTGCTTTGAAGGTCCCAATGAGCACAGTGGCCTCCATCATCCGTAAGTGGAAGAAGTTTGAAACCACTGGGACTCTTCATACAGCTGGCTGGCCATCTAAACTGAGCGATCGAAAGAGAAGGTCCTTAGTCAGGGAGGTGACCAAGAACCCGATGGTCACTCTGTCAGAGCTCCAGAGGTCCTCTGTGGAGAGAGGAGAACCTTCCAGAAGGACAACCATCTTTGCAGCAATCCACCAATCAGGCCTGTATGGTAGAGTGGCCAGACGGAAGCCACTCCTTAGTAAAAGGCACATGGCAGCCCGCCTGGAGTTTGCAAAAAGGCACCTGAAGGACTCTCAGACCATGAGAAACAAAATTCTCTGGTCTGATGAGACAAAGATTGAACTCTTTGGTGTGAATGCTAGGCGTCACGTTTGGAGGAAACCAGGCACCGCTCATCACCAGGCCAATACCATCCCTACAGTGAAGCATGGTGGTGGCAGCATCATGCTGTAGGGATGTTTTTCAGCGGCAGGAACTGGGAGACTAGTCAGGATAAAGGGAAAGATGACTGCAGCAATGTACAGAGACATCCTGGATGAAAACCTGCTCCAGAGCGCTCTTGACCTCAGACTGGGGCGATGGTTCATCTTTCAGCAGGACAACGACCCTAAGCACACAGCCAAGATATCAAAGGAGTGGCTTCAGGACAACTCTGTGAATGTCCTTGAGTGGCCCAACCAGAGCCCAGACTTGAATCCGATTGAACATCTCTGGAGAGATCTTAAAATGGCTGTGCACCGATGCTTCCCATCCAACCTGATGGAGCTTGAGAGGTGCTGCAAAGAGGAATGGGCGAAACTGGCCAAAGACAGGTGTGCCAAGCTTGTGGCATCATATTCAAAAAGACTTGAGGCTGTAATTGAGTATTGAGCAAAGGCTGTGAATACTTATGTACATGTGATTTCTCAGTTTTTTATTTTTAATAAATTTGCAAAAGCCTCAAGTAAACTTTTTTCACATTGTCGTTATGGGGTGTTGTGTGTAGAATTCTGAGGAAAAAAATGAATTTAATCCATTTTGGAATAAGGCTGTAAGATAATAAAATGTGGAAAAACCGCTGTGAATATTTTCCGGATGCACTGTATTTATGCAAAATAACTGGCATTCAGGGATGCGCTATGGAGGGTAATTTATTAATGCTTATCTTCTTGAAACAACAATCACTATTAATAGAATAAAGATGCTACCATATACACACAGAATCAGCCCAATATGTTACAATAATGACGTCATATGCCGTCAGGTGAGAGAAGGAAAGAGCCAACACAACACATTTTTTGGGGTGCCAACTTTCAATCTGAGGCCATTTCAAACAAAACAAGAGCTCGAGTATGTGTCAAGGTTAACAGAATAAGCCCTCATGGCTTAATGTATCCAGTGGCTCTTCTTGAATGGATCAAACTTTTGTGGAGCTCCGTCCAGCGGTTTGCCCGGTCCAAAATGAGACACCACCTTCCAGAGACGCCCGGGCTTTATACGGCTCAGATCAGAAGGGTTGGAGTCATTTGCCCTCACAGGGCATCTTTTCAGCACTGTGGGGGTGAAAAGAGATGACACAGTTTGCGACAGCACCCCCTCTCTTCCAGGGGCTGGTATTACATATCTTGGATGAGCCCAGAAATGCTATATACTGTATTTAGCTTTGATATACCGTGTTGAAGCTAACTGGCTAGACGACTTAGTTCAAATAAACTTTCACTTCCATTTTTGGAAGAAATGTAAACCTCAGGGCACTTTTCATTTTAGGACATAACACTTTTCCACAATTAAAATTCAAGGATGATTCTAATGTTCACTTGTCTCATGATTTTCCTGGTGCTTCACCCATGACCCCTTACTCTTTTGAAACGATTTGTAACAAGGTCTCGCCTTCGTTGCCATGACTTGATGCAATTTTGCATCCTTAGTGTTTTATTGCAGCTCCGGTTCATGCTTGGCTTAATGACATGTAATTATAACTCAATTAGCCAAGGAACGGAGCTGGAGGAAAGTAAAGGGTGAGCAATGCATTTTCATTAATTTCCAGGTTCCTATTTAATTGTCTCTGTCTTTGAATATCTCCATGAATGGACTTGTAAGTTCTTCTGAGTAGAAAATATATTCTTTTAGTTTTTTTTTTTTTTTAATAAATCTTGTAGTTATGATTGGGTGTAATTTCTGCTGTATTCTTATCTTGAAGTCTACCAGTCACTTTAATTCAATTCAGTTCAATTCAATTTATTTTTGTAGTGCGGCCCTCACTGAGTGCACCTCAGAGTTTATTGATGTAAATTAGGAGACTTTAGATATTTCTAAGGAGTTTCGCAGAATCATTTTACTTTGCATATAAACTAAAAAAATAAATAAATAAAAAAAAAAGAAAACACTTTCAGTTTAATGATCCTCATCTATTCTGACGTAACTTACCTCCAGGTATATTTAACTGTCAATAATCGATTGATCTGGGTTTTTGCTTAGTATGTTTTCTTGTTAATTGATTCCGAATTGGGTTAATTGTCTTTTTGTGTTTAATACATTTTCCTGATTAATATAATTGCCTCCTTCCAAATCTTAATTAAAAATCATTATTCTATTAAGTTTGTGTTATAGAAGGGTTATAGCCTGCATTTTTACCCATCAGACTTTGAGCTGTTATCATGTTGTGCTCTTTTTCTTCTGAGCTGAATGGGGGGACAACAGTTTTGGTGGTAGAAGTGTACTGTTACGTTATGCATATACTGTCATTTCTCAGTATCACCTTGGTGGGTGACAACTGCTGGCTTCAGTCATTTTGGAACCAGTGTAACTGAAAATAAGCATGGCCAGGACATGCAAACTGGGCATAAAATGGTGCAAGCTTTTGATCACTAATCACTGTGTCACCTTGCTGACTACATAATAAATTAACAAAAAGGAAAAAACTATGCAACCACCGAGCCCCAAACCCTGGATAAAACTGTGGAAGAAAAGGAAGGAAGACAGGAATAGTTCAATCAATTAGATTTTTATTCAGTCACAGATGAGTACCTGGACTCTACGTTGCAAGGCAGAAGAGTAAAGTTCCATTTTTGGATTGGCTTTTTATAATTCCTCCTTCCTCCCCCTTTCCCTTACTTAATCAAAAAGCATAAAATAGTTTACTTAAGCATTTTATTTTATTATGCTAATGGGCCATCTATTCTTATTTTCTTTTACTTGCCAGATAGACCCTAAAGAAGAAAGGTCATCTTTTCTGTGTCAAATAGACGCGTTCCTAAAGAAACTGGAAATTGTCTTTGGTCAGTTTACTGCACCCTGTCTTATGACAGACGCCTGTATGAATAACCTGCTGTTATAGCAAAACAGCTTTTTCAGCTATCAACCCTAAGTAGCTTGTAAGCAGTTAATTTTTCTTTCACACACCCAACACAAAGACAGTCACGGATTCCAAACAAAGGGTTTTATTTTGCCAATACCTCACAAAGGTTTCTTGACACGTTGTACAAGCACAGTTCTACACAAATGTTCCATCCTTCCTTACCTTTTCTCCATCCACCTCCCTCCAGCGAGGGTTGCCTTCCTTTTCCCCGATTCTGACTCTCCTTGAGGAGGCTGCACTGCTTCCTTTTATGCCAGACCCGAGAATACTTCCAGTGCCATGGCATAAACCAATGGAAGCACTTCCAGTAGAGATCATGCCTCCCTGCAGCACCCCCTGGCAGTAACCATGGGACCCAGCAGAACTGACTCTCAGCACTACAACTCCCATCATGGCCTGCAGAGTTTCTAACCATTACTGTGTCTCTGAGATGCTGCCGTCTAGCAGACAGGGGAAAAAAAAATTACAAAATAAGGAGCCTTCCCCCATTTCTTTATTACCTTGTCTCCTCCCTTCCGAGTTAGGGTCCCCTACAGGATGTTAAATAGTCCTGCCTGGCACTTTCAACTATTATATGAATTCATGCACTTTTGATTCAGAATATAGTGCATTTTCTAGTAATACACTTGACAAGGGGCAGCACATTGTAACTAGTTCTACCGCCTCACTAATACCATGTCCTGGACTCAAATCATAACATGGGACAGATTTACAAAATTTAGGTATGCATGAAAAGATGCTCAAAATGTGTGTACCAGATTTCCATGAAAATGACTGTGACCCATCTTTCTCTACTTACCCCTAACCCTAACCCTCACGTTAGAGGTGCACACTAGCTCTCTGAAGGACACTTGGGCCAGGTCCGCCAACTCTCTAATGCACCGCAGGCCAGCCACCTCGTCCTCCTGTTCAGCGACACTGAGCTCAATGTGTTGCATCCACTGGTATCACCTGCAGACGTAGCCTTCAAGGAAGATTGGCTCCTCCATGCAATACTCCAAAAAGTCAAACATCAACAAGTCTTGCATTACACTGCCTCAGTTTTGAAATTTGGATTTGGTTTACTAGTTACAAGTTTACTAAACTGCTCACCTCTTTTTATTAAATTTAAAGGATTTAGCTTAAATTATTACAATTACCCACAGGAATTTTTTACTGCTCAAAGGTTGATCTTTGACGGCTCATGAGACTTTAAAGAGACTTTCATTTGTATCTCATTTAAGAATCAACTTCGTCACAGACATTTCTTCTAAAATTCCTCAGGAGAAATAGTTTTAGACAAAAAGAAGATAATATGACTGAAGTAAAAAGAGTCAAAATTCAGAATTTGGTTTGAAAAGCATGTTATATTTTGCAAGATCTCTTTCTAGTCTTGTTTTAACCTCTTTCAAGACTTCATATTGTTTATTTTACCTTATCCAAAGCAACTTACAGCATTTGAGATACAAATTTTCTTTCACAAATTGGAGCACAGGTAGATGAAGTGACGGTCTTGTGGTTACGTGGTGTCAGTAGTGGGATTTAAACCCACAATCTTAGGGTTTGAACTCCAACGTGTTACCCACTATGAAACACTGCCTGCCTGTTCTTCTAGAATGAATTTGATCTAATTGTAGTACAGCAATATAAATTAGAGCAACTCATAATATTACTCAGAAGCAAAAATTGAAGTTTTGTAATTGTAGCAAAGTGCTTTATTACCACAAACAACTGTCCATACATTTCACCATATATTACTAAGCACACAATACAAATATGTTCAAGTTGCTAAATTATTATAGTCAAGACAGTATTTGGAAGGTCTGAGCCCATTGTATGACTTTGCTGAAGTCTTTGCCGAAACTCAAGAGGAGACACTTGTAAGAATATTGGGGTGATTTGTCTCAGGAGGAAAATCTGAAAAGCAGGAGACAAAAGAAAAGGTCTCCATTTTCACATGTTGTCCAGAAGAAACCAAAAAGATATTAAGGAGATCTGTTTTTAATTTTTTTGGATTCCCACACGGACAATTATTAGGTTATGCTTGGACCTGTGGTTTCGTGGGGTAGACCTGTTGGGTTCTGTGGGGGTCACCAGGGTGAGCTGCTGGGATTAATGATCCCCTCTTTGTGAGGCTTCTGTTTCACCAGCACTGGAAACACTCTTGGGTCCAAGATAAAGAAGCCGTTCCACCTTATTGAGGTGAGTTAGTGACGGGTGTGAAGGAAGGACAAATCTCATATTGGTGGTGTGGAGGACAGAAGAAGAGAGAAGATTTGTGTTGTGTTGAATTTATGCCATTTTTAGAACTGTTGTTGAAGGTTGTGGAGACCAGCCCGGACACAGACAGGCGGACACGTTGACGTCACCCAATACACGTTTATTTGCAGTCATATTTACACAAGTGCACCCCAAAACCCCCTCAAAGTCCCCAAAGTCCAGGCCAACCTCGAATGCCTTTCTCTTCTCTTCAGGCCGCCTCCTCGCCTCCTCCCAGACCTTGTCTTCCTCATTCCCGACTCCAGCCCCTGAATGGAGGGAGGTGGCCCCTTATATGCATGCCCGGATAGGCTCCAGGTGCTTCCCGACACTCCTCTGTAGACACTGCCCTGTGTGGCGGAAGTGCCGGCTGCGCACCTGGAAGCACTCCGGGTGTCCCCGTCCTCTTCCCCCCAGCACTTCCGGGGCTCCCAAGGCATTGGGGTGCCCCCTGGCAGTGACCACGGGCACCTACAGGGTCGAGCTTCAAAGCTCTGTACCCGTGGTCCCCTTAGCAACCAGGGTGGTCACCCCCACATGGTCTGAGGTGGGCGTACACCCTCTTCTGGTCCTCCAAGGCGTCCCGGCCGGGTCGCCCCCCCCCCGCCATCTGCGACAAGGTATTGGTGAAAATAAACATTTTTATTATACTGGGACTTGTGTCTGTGCAGTTTTGTTTAGGATTCTGCAATGCCCCTTAATGGTCACAGCTGGTCACATCACTTCAAATGAGGCCCACGGAATTAACAAGCTAATTAACAGAGTGGGATCAGTTATGGGACACACTCTGGACACCCTGGAGGTTACAGTGAAAGAAAGAATGAGTGCCATTATAAACAAAGCTTCACATCTTCTCTCTGACACAACAATACTGATGACTTTCAGCCAACGGATTTTTCATCAGAAATGTGTCAAGAAATGTGACTCGTCTTCAGTCATTGACAGAGGAGCACTTGGCACTGGCCATTCCAGTTGACATGATAGGAGTTCGTGATGTAGTAGGGAGACTGGTCATTGGAAGAAGATGGATAAGGTAGGGAAAATCTATTAAAAAAATTGGTTCTTTGCTTTCTCCTCATCTTCTTCTTACACTTGAGCCCTGCATTGCTCGAGTCGATTAATTATGTCCCAATCCATTCCAGACATCTTTCATGTCATTCTGAGTGAGTTTGTTTTCTATTTTAGCTTTGTGAGCTTCTTTTCCTTCATTCAGCTTTTTTATTCAGCACTCGCTATGCATCCTTCAGATCCTCTTTGTCACTGTTTTGAATGTTGTCTTTTTCTCATTCCAGCTTCTTAGTAATCCAGGGCTTGATGTTTGGAAAGCAGGATCGACATATATAGTCTGTGATGCAGTGGCTGAGTCCCTCAGTATCATCCCCACATTGCACAAACCACGATGGCTATGCTGTTGTTGCAAAACTTCATTGCATATAAGTAGAATTAATAATCACAATTATGATAGATAGATAGATAGATAGATAGATAGATAGATAGATAGATAGAT
>JANRMT010061414.1:27120090-27152396 GCA_026402145.1 Polypterus bichir lapradei
ATAGATAGATAGATAGATAGATAGATAGATAGATAGATAGATAGATAAATCTTTATTGTCATTGTCACTTTTACAAAAGAAAGCCGAAATTGAAGGTGCTGTCGACTCAGCGTGAGGCATAAGAGTTAAAAAACAAGAAAAGGAATAGTAATAATATAGGAAGTGATGTCAAAGGGAACAGGACAAGAAGGGTCTTCATTCATATGCTTGTGCCCAGAAATGACATCAGAGGGGCCAGAACCAAAAAGCTCTTCATTTATAGGTTCGGACCCGGAAGTGACGTCAACAGGGCCAGGCGAAATTTCACATAAATGGTCTCCATAAAAGCAAGAAAAAGAATCAGTGCACTCTGCCACATCCCGGTCTGATTCAGAATTACCTTTACTCAAGCCCTTTAGCTGCTTTCCATGCGCACTTGTGTGACAATATATACTAGGCATGACCAGCAGCTCCACCCCCATATTAGTTAAAAAGGACAGTGAAGAGGGCCCTGCCTGGCTCCCCACTCCTGACATTACGACCAATGGCCTGCAGTCTCTGTCTCAGATTAGCGAGAACATATTGCTTCTGCAAGTGAACTATGATTCTTAGCACGATGAGAGAAGTTGCAAAATCAACTAAATCTAAATCTAAATCCGTTAAGTTGTTCTCTCATTCTCTAGCTAAGCGGATGTAAAGTAAGTGAGGAGGGCCCCGCACCCCTCCCCTCTGCCCGCTGCGTCTCAAATAAATCGGTACCACAAGCGAACTTTGATACATAGCAAAATGAGAGAAGTCGCAAAATCAACCGGAATGTTCAAGCAAATCATAGAAAAAAAACAGATCTAAATTCATTAAGTAGTTCTCTCGTGAAAAGCAGACAGACATACAGACAGACAGATGTTGGATTTTATTTATTGTGAAGAGGGGGGATGAACGCACCCCTAGAAGATGCAGTCGCTCCTCTGAAACCCCCTCTTAAACGGTGATGCAATGGGAAACAAATACAATTTTTTACCTCCTTTTTGCTCGTCTAGCTGCTGGCTTGCTGCTGCTGCTGCTGTGCCACGTGATCTGCATCTTGCGTGGCGCTTCGAACATTTAAAAACCTGTACAGCATCTGTCCTTTTGTCTTATTGCCTTGTCTTTCTTCTCCCTCAGAATTCCTCTGCTTTATTCTTTATGCTTTATTATGCTGTTTACAAATAAAGTGTATGTTTCTTGAAAACCCTGAATGAATCTGTGCAGCTGTGTGACCCAAGCCTGACAATATAGAGAGATATTTCATGGTCCTCTCTCTGTTGAACCCATGTTGTTAGGGTCTCCTGTCTCTACAGCTGCTGTCTGAAGTGTGAGTCTTTATAAAAGCTCAAGACGCCTCAAACAAATGCTTAGGCATTAGCTATCCTGATTGTGTTTTTCAGCTCCGCTTTTGACCACCAGTTCATTGTAAGTTTACATGTCCTTTAACCACCTCTTTTCGGATTTTCTGTTTTTCTTGAATCTTTTGCATTTTCATTTTTGACTCTTATTAGTTTTGCACACAAGGTATCATTTAGTTGTTTTGGAATCTATTTATTCTATTTGGTTTTGTGCCCATCTTTCATTTGATTACTTGAGAACCACTAGGTCTGGAGCCTTGATCCGTGTCTTAATTGAAAGCTTATAACATAACACATGCTGATGACATGTAATAATGTGGCAAACTCCACTAAGTTATCGGGGTTCATGCCACTCTTACAGCAAATTGCATAGGTACATTGATTGAGAAGGTGATATAGCAGCCAGAAAAAAGAGCAGCAACATCTGCTTGAGAGTGAAGCAAACTGCAAAAGCTGATTACGTGAAAGGAAGAAGAAGCAGAATGCCAGCTCTTGACATCCATGGCAAATCAAGCGCATGCAGTGCAGCAACCTTGCTGGTACTTGCAAACTACTGGGACTGGAACTTTGATTTTGGCAGGACTGGAGGACTGCATGTTTCCTAGTTATTGCATTAATTTTAGATATTGTTACAGTGAATATTATTGGGTTTCTCATCATTTTTTTGACTTTTTGATAAGTAACTAAATAAATAAAACAATTAACTGTTTTGTTCCTTAGACAAGGGTTTTCCACAGTACCCCTCTCCCTTAGGTGTAGTGCTAGACTACAACAACAACATTTATTTATATAGCACATTTTCATACAAATAATGTAGCTCAAAGTGCTTTACATGATGAAGAAAGAGAAAAAAGACAAAATGAATAAGAATTAAAATAAGGGAACAAAATAAAAGAATAAAAGTAAGGTCTGATGGCCAGGGAGGACAGAAAAAAACAAAAAAAAAAAAAAACAGACGGAAGGAGAAAAAAATAAAATCTGCAGGGGTTCCAGATCATGAGACCACCCAGCCCCCTCTAGGCATTCTACCTAACATAAGTGACCTCAATCAGTCCTCATGGTATTCAGGGTTCACATGGAAGAACTTGATGATAACGGTCATGTGGACTTCTGGCCTTTAATCCATCAATGTAGGGAAAGCACGGTGCTTTCATCTGGTGGTGGTGGCGCAGATTGCCACCACAGAAAACCAAGAAAGAACAGAAGAGAAAGTAGGGGTTAATACGGATTTTGGAGCCACCATGAATAATAATGATAATTAAATGCATAAACAGAGTATCGGGATTAAGCTAAAATGAAGCCATGAGAAAGCCATGTTAAAATAATGTGTTTTTAGCAGTTTTTTAAAGTGCTCCACTGTATTAGCCTGGCAAATTTATATAGGTAAGCTATTCCGGATTTTAGGTGCATAACAGCAGAAGGCCGCCTCACCATTTCTTTTAAGTTTAGCTCTCGGAATAATAAACAGACACTCATTTGAAGATCTAAGGTTACGATTTGGAGTGTAAGGTGAAAGACATTCTGAAATACAGGATGAAGCGAGATTATTTAAGGCTTTGTAGACCATAAGCAGTATTTTAAAGTCAATTCTAAATGGCACAGGTAACCAATGTAGTGACATCAGAAATGGAGATATGTGCTCGGATTTTCTTTTTCTATTTAAGATTCTGGCAGCTGCATTCTGCACTAGTTGAAACCAATTGATGTCTTTTTTGGGTAGTCCTGAGAGGAGTGTGTTACAGTAATCTAGTCGACGGAAAACAAAACCATGAACTACTTTCTCAGCATCTTGAAAAGTTATAAGAGCTCTAAGTTTTGCTATATTTCTTAAGTGAAAAAATGCTGTCCTAGTAATCTAATTAATATGTGATTTAACACTAGAATTATCAGAGCCTACGAAAAAACTCGTAGATCCGTCCCACCTTAAATTGCTTCTTAAATCCGTTCACACCTCTCTACCAGCGTCTTTTGTCATCTAAATGTGCTGATAAAGACAAGCTGCAAGCAGCCGGCTATTCCACCCTCCCACCGACTTAGAACGTGCACGAACTTCTTCCAGCTCATGCCTTGATTGATTATCTGGGAGTGAAGTGGAGTTTTAGAATGGAAATAATAGATCGTTATTTGGAACACACACATTTCATGTGTGTTCCATTTCTACAGTAATCTGTGTAAACACATTGTTTAAACAGAAACTTTTTCATATTTTAGTAATAAATGTTACAAAATGTAGGCACAAACTATAGAATGTGTGAAACCTGAAGACCAAACATCAAATAAACACTTTCACAAAAGGTTTAAGAATGGTACAACAGCTTCTGTGGTGTACTGTTAAGATTTGCTGATTCCGAGGCTTGTTGTGTCTCAGAGACCCGAGTTTGATTCCCCGCTGGGGAGAAAATGTTATCTTTTTTTACTTTTTTAACCTTCGCCGCTCTGCCTGCCTGCCTGAACTCCCTGTCTATCTATATAGTAATAACAGTAATTTTATTATTATATAGCAGCTTCCCTGTCTGCCTATCATATAGTGCCTATCTATATATCTATCCCCTTAGCTGTTTTTTAATATATCTATTATACAGTGCCTATGGGGTGCCAAACAGGCAATTACAATGATTTTCAGAATATATAAAGTCATTCCTGAATATATAAAGTCAGCGTCGGAATATATAACCTCATTCCTGAATATATAAATTTAAAGTCAGATTATATTGATATTGATTGAAACGACTCAGGCACATTTTTAGAAAACTCAATGAGTTCCTAATACAACGTAATGAAATAAGTTAATAAGAACATCTTTAGAAAAATATTTTTAAAAAACCCACTGTTCAGTTAATTCATTCAAAATAATGTATGTGCCCGGCATTTTGAACACTATATTTATTTATTCTTTTTGTATGGCCACATTTTTGGACGAACCTCACAAGCCCGATAGACTCTGAGTGGCTTCTGTCGAAGTTTACCTTTGACTAGTACGAGTGAAATGACAAGCACGGAAATTTTATATATTCCAACGCTGAATTTATATATTCAAAAATGAGTTTATATATTCCAACGCTGACTTTATATAATCAGGTTTTGACGTTATATATAATTGGGAATGATTTTATTTAGAGAGACAGACAGGCAGAGAAGTCACTAAATATATAAATAAATAGGGAAGGCACATGTACTGAAAGAAAAAATGATCAACTGCTGTACTGAATAAGCTCACACGCTCTAACACCACAATCTGAGTCTAAGTAACAGCGCAAGTACAGATGCAAACCCAGTGTAAGCGCTGTTACTTTGAATCAGATCGGGGGGAGGGGAGCGTTGCATGTGCGTTGTGCAGTAGGATCAACGCACATGTTGATCTTTTTTTTCTTTCAGTTCATGTGCCTTCCCTGTTTATTTATATATCTAGTGACTTCTGTCTCTCTATTACGCAGTGCTCTGTCTGTGTGTGTGTTATGGATCTTAAAAATAACAGTTATAAGTACACTTGTTCATGTTAATTGCAGTCTCAATTGTTAAAAAATATTTTAAAAGGAGCATCCCACATGAAAATATAACAATCTCATTAACTGACAGTGGATACCAATTTATATATTTTATGTCCGTTTCCCCAACAGGTAATCAAACTCGGGTCTTTGAGGCACGGCAAGCCTAATGCCCTCTGAGTCACGAAATCTTACTGCTAAGCCATGAAAGCTGTTGTATTGTTCTGGAACCTTTTGTGAAAGTGTTTATTTGATGTTAGGACTTCATGCTTCACACATTCTATAGTTTATGCTTACATTTTGTAACATTTATTACTAAACTATGAAAAACTTTCTGTTTTAACAATGTGTTTACACAGATTACTGTAGAAATGGAACACACATGAAATGTGTGTGTTCCAAATAACGATCTATTATTTCCACTCTAAAACTCCACTTCACTCCCAGATGGTCAATCAAAGCATGAGCTGGGAGAAGTTCGTGCACGTTCTAAGTTGGTGGGGGAATGGAATAGCCCAGTGTTTCTAAACCTTTAAGTATTTGCGACCCGAGTTTTCATAACAGTTTTAATCGCCCTCCCCCCCAACATTTTTTTGAAATGTAGATGCATATTTTATTATACCTACTTAACTTTTATCAACATTTATCTAACTCTATATTTATTGTTCTAGTATCAGAATGTAGTTTAAATTAATTTGTTTTGGTTTCAACAGATGTTTTTTCATATTTTTGATTCTTATTTTCTTTTTTTCACATCTTTGCGCCCCCCTTTTGTTACTTCATGCCCCCATAGGGGGGCCTGCCCCACAGGTTGAGAACCACTGGAATAGCCAGCTGCTTGCAGCTTGTCTTTATCAGCACATTTAGATAAAAAAAGACGCTGGCGGAGAGGTATGATGGGATTTAAGGTGAGCCAGATCTACGAGTTTTTTTGTAGGCTTTGGTAATTCTAGTGTTAATATTCAGGTCACAGTCAACAGTTACCCCTAAAATCTTTACCTCCATCTTGACTTTTAATCCTAATGGATCAAGTTTATTTCTAATACCGTCATTATATCCATTATTGCCAATCACTAAAATCACTATGCTCCTGTGGCCTGGACTTCCTGACAGAGGGACACCAGATGGTCTGTATTGGAAACACCATTTCCAGTACCATCACAATAACCACTGGTTCTCCCCTAGGGCTGTGTACTCGGCACACTTCTGTTCACTAGTCTGTCTCATGATTGTACAGCTCTAGAATCATCATTAAGAATGGGGATGAGACAATGGTGATGGGTTTCATCAGCAATGGAGATGAGTCCCCTTACAGAATGGAGATACAATGACTGACACACTTGTGCAAGAGCAACAATCTTTCCCTTAATTTGGAAAAGATGAAAGAGATCCATGTTGACTTCAGGAAGACACATGCTGTCCACATCCCACTGTACATCAATGGCTCTGCAGTGGAAATGGTCAAGTGGACCAGATACCTTGGTGTGCATTAGACAGCTAAGTTAATTGCAGGCCAGTGTTATTTATATGGCCATGCCTATTTGATGGAGTCAGACCTTCTTTGATGTTTTGGGGCCTAAATCTTAAAATCAAGGGAGTCTGGTTTTCCTTATTGAGAAAAATTCGGATCAGGGAGGGTAAAATAACATTAAACTCTTCCATGGAGACTCCATTATACGTTAAGGGTGGTATAACCGATTTATGTAAATATTTAAATATAGTGGGGGGAAAAACAACATGTTCACGCAGTATTTTTCTCATTGCTTGAAGAGAGAGACCAAAAAAAGAAAAAAACTTTATTTACATTTACATTTGTAACACTTATGGATAGTGCGTCACCATGAGCGCACAAATCCTTGTTCTATATTATCAAACAATTCCAATTAATATTCCATTACCCCCACTGGCTCTCATATTTCTTATACTGTACAATGTTTCTTTACATCTTTAGCATTTTCATGTATCATGATGTTACATTCCAAACTTAAAATTAATAAACTTTGTCAACTTAAACTTTGTTGCAGGTTTAGTCATAACATCTGCTGCTATCTTGTCTGTTGAACGATACTCAAGAGGTATTTTACCTTCATTGACTGCAGATCAAATGAAATGATATCTGATATCAACATGTTTACATCTCTGATGGCAAACAGGATTCTTGGAGAGAGCTACTGCCCCAAAGATGTCCTCAAAGATTTTTACTGCTTCAAATGTACATTCATTGTCCAACCCTTTCAGTAACTGCACAAGGTAAAGACTCTCTTGTCACAAGTCGCAGTCAGTGCCATGTATTAAGCGTCACATGAAGACAAAGCTACTGTGGACTGTTTCTTTGACTTCCATGAAATCGGTGGACCATTTTTAGTTGGACTAAAGCAGTACCCTGTCGTACCCCTTCTATCAATCACATCAGCATCACTATACACTTGAAGTTTCAGGTTTTTACCACATTTCTTGTAGCACAACCCGTACCCTTCAAGTACCTCTTCAGATGCTTAGCTGTGGTTAAATGTTGTTCATTTGGCTTTGATAAAATTTGCCACAGTTTGCTGATCCAACAGTTTAAATCTAGTCTTGTACTGGTCATCACATAAATCAGGCTACCTAATAACTCCGGATACTTTTTAGCATCCAGAGAGGGAGTACTGGAGAGCTACTGTGGCTGCAGGTTTTCATTCTAACTCTTTTCCTAATTAGTGACCAGATTTTGCTGCTAATTAACTCTTTGCCTTAATTTTAATTGATGAATAACTTAAGACTCTGGCCCCTTAATTATTTATTTTTTCCTTAATTAGCAACCAAACAATATTAAGACACAAAATAAACCAACACATAAACAACAACCTGCGTCCATCACATAATAACTGAAAATAAAGAAAGGTGAAGGCCTCAGTAATGTTGATCTGCTCAGGTCCACAATATATTTTGACAGCGCTCTTAAAAAAGAAAATCAACAGTTTTGGAAATGTCTGTCATGACAGAATGAGCACCATGGAATTAAATAACGTGTTTAATTAGCAATGAGAATTGGCTTCAAGTTAAGAAACTGAATGAAGTGAAGTTGGTTGGAGTTTGAGGCCCCAACTTAGTTGGTCATCTGTTGGCTCACTTCACATCACATTTATGTTTAAGGAAAAAAGAATCAGTTCAGCAGTCAGAGTCTCAAGAAAAGTCAATTAAAATAAAGGGAAATAGTTAATTAGCAGCAAAAACTGGTCACTAACTAAGAAAATAGTTAGAATGGAAAATTGCAGCCACAGTTGCTCTCCAGGACTGGAGTTGGAGACCCCTGATCTAGAGGGTCATTGCAATTATTATACTCTGGTTTCTGTTCATATGGCATTGACCTTTCATAAGTACCTCTTACCTCTATAACGGTGATTACCAATGTGGGGCGCATGCTCCACTGGGGGGCAATTTGATTTTTTAGGGGGGCAATTTGAGAATTTGGGTACATTAAACAATTTATAAAATGAAAAAACAGAAATTCACTGTTAAAAATGATAGAAAAAATAAACAAATAATTTTTATTTTTAATTTTTACAGAGAAATTTATATATTTACTAGCCATGTGCGCCCAACTACGTTGCGCGTGTTAAAGTTGTCTTTGAAGGGCTCCCTGTTTAAACGCGGCTGTCAGTCGTGAACTGGGCCCTTCGTCACACAGCATTATGATTTTTTATAAGGGAAACAAAATTACAAAAGAAAACCCTTGGATATTGATTCGATAGGAACGGCCTACTCGGAATCATTGTCCGAATAGTAATTATGTGGTGGTGTAGGAGCATTTCTGCTTCTGTCCGTTCATAGTCCGTCTTGTTTTCACGACGCTATCGTTTCCTCTCACGATGTCTTCTCAACCTTTCTCCAATCTCGCAGGTTGCTTTGTGACAAACCAAAGAGTAAGGCAATATACACGGAGCAATGGTTATAAAAGGGGGACACATAGGTATCCAGGCTCTTTAAAGCATAAATAGGGATCACTTCACTGACATGTGAGCAAGCCACGGTACAACTGTGAGATGCGCAGCACTCGCCGGCTATAACGTAACAGTAATAATTTGCAGAACGTGCTGTTACGTTTTCATTCATTTTACCCACTGTCTTTCTTTCATTCATATGTTACGTAGGCACGTACCTTTTATCTTCGGCAATCTCATTCTCTAACCAGGCCTGAGGAGCTAACCAGTGTAACACTGTCCACCACCCCTTTCGTTATTCCGGCACATTGTTGACATCCGTGAGTAACAACAGCGTACTAAACTGGAAAGTGGTCTACCCATGCATGGAATTCGCGGACAAACAAAGATCAAGATCTAAATAAAGATCTCTTTAGTTAATTTAAAGCACAACAATTTGTTTAGTTTGAATGTCTGTGTTTTGAGGTGTGACTGGAGTACTACAGTCTTCAGTAGTATAAGCCTGGAGGAGATTCTTAATGCAATGCCTATGTTTTAGCTATCTCTCTACTGCCATCTAGAAAAGATGATTTTCTACTCCAGACTGTGTGAGTAGCACGGAGTTTCACACACGCCCCGTCCATTTTGCAATGCACGATGGGATTTGTAGTTTAGTTTTTCCAGGTAAAAGATGATTTTCTACTCCAGACTGTGCGATATCTTCTTCTTCTTTCTTACTATATAAAAGCGGTCGGGATTGTCCTTCCGTCCCGTGAGTGGAAAGCGTAGCAGTATTCCGCTTATCACAGACTTACTACTTGCAGTTTGCGGTACGAAGCGACATGATGTGAGCAGAGTTCTGGTGCTCCCATCATTCCCTGGCTTTTGTGCGCGATGCGCTGGAAAAATAGACAAAATTATGTCTCTGGAAATAGTTAATGTTGATGGAGTACAAATGCCTCACCGCGTAGAAAATATCAGGGGGGTTCAAAAGGGCGACCTCAATATAGAAAAAAAGTTTAAATTTCATCACAAAAATAACAGAAACTACGAGTATTAAAGTAATACCGCTCAAATGCAATATAACCAAATTAATGAGTTTGTATAAAATATCAAATTGATCTACATATTGAATTGCCTTAAGAAGTGGTCAACTTAAAAGTCGGTCGCCTTAAAAGGCGGGTCAGCCTAGTTAAAATAATATGAATTGTAACAATGATCATAAAATTTTGCAATATAACAAAAATATAAAATGATCAAAATATTACAGTAAAAGCTGTCATTAAAGTTATTTTATATTTATGAATATCATGCCTCTTATTATATGTCTTCAAAACTGTATGTGCTGTATTTTCATATTACTTCATATTATATATATTTTTTTAGTGATTTCTTTGTCAGTACTTTAACTATCCTTTCCCTATTTTGTTTCCATGTTCTTTGAAGCTTGTTTAGACCAAATTAATGACATTATGGTCTTCCTCCACGTGAGTAGGAGTTCACCTTTTGAATAGGTAATAATAAGAATAAGGTATATGTTACAGTGGGGGACATCATGATTTTAGAGAGGCCTAGGTGGGGCATGGCCAGAAAAAGGTTGGGAACCACTGCTCTATACCATGCCATCACGTTGTTCAAAATCAAAACCCAAGAAACATTCCATTCTCCCAAGATCTTTCATCTTTAATTTTGCTGTGACCATTCCCTTCACATCATTGAGTAGTGTTTCATCACTGGCACAATGAGATCATCAAGCCATATTATCAGTATCACTTTGCCACTTCCAGATTGTTTGACACAAACACAATTGTCAGCTGGATTTTGTTCAAACCCCTTTTCATTCAGATGATCATGCAGCATCTTATTCTAGTTTCTACCTTATTGTTTCAAACCATACAATGATTTGTGGAACTTGAAAATGAGCCTTTCGTTTGATTTGGACTTGCTCCATGTAAACCTCAAAATCAACTGGAGCATTTAAGTGGACTGTTTTCATGTCCGTCTGATGAAGAATTAAGTTATACTGTGCTGCTATTTGCATCAAAATGCATACTGATGTAATGATTGCAGTTGAAGAAAAAGTTTCCTTGTAATCAGCTCCCTTCACCTGACTGTAATCTTTAGCAACATATCTGGTTTTGTATGTTTCTGATCCATCAGCATTGTTTTTCTTTGCATAGATCCATCGACACCCTCCCATTAAAGTTTTATCTTGTGGTAATGTGGTCAAAGTAAATGTGTTATTTTCTCTTAGTACATCCATTTCGTCTTTCATAGCATCCAGCCATTTCTGCGACTGGGGTGAGCTTACTGCTTCTTTAAAGGTTTGCGGCACAACATACATCCTGTAGCAATAATCAGTGTTTGTTAGTGCTAGGGGGCTTTGGACCCTGCTCAGTTCGCTCACCAACCCCTGTGCTAGCCTCTTTGTGGTTCTGCCGCTCGCGTATTGGGATGCAGATGTACAATTTACTATTTTACATTACAGTGAGTAATTACGCATATTAAAAATAGTAAAACGTAATAATTTGAATGTAAATTATGTTTCATGTTGCGTTAGAGTTATTCGTTGTGTACGATTTTGTTCTGTTTGGCTAATGGAAAACTGTTAACGTTTTAATATGAATGGCATATCAAGATCTCCTTTGTTGTGTAATGTTATCTACGGAAGATGTACGACATCACATTTTCTTGGTTAAATCCTTCTTTCTACAGTAATTCGTGCGGTGGAAGACTGGACGGTG
This sequence comes from Polypterus bichir lapradei, assembly GCA_026402145.1. NCBI lineage: Eukaryota > Metazoa > Chordata > Cladistia > Polypteriformes > Polypteridae > Polypterus > Polypterus bichir. The sequence continues at coordinate 27,131,580 of JANRMT010061414.1, forward strand.
TTAATGGCTTTAGTTCTTCTTCGGGATATTGTAAGTTGATGTTTTCATCTTCCACACGATCACCAACTGTTTCAGCATAGTCTATTCATACACATTTAAACATTTCCCGTGTAACCGATCGACATTTTTGGTGTTAATTCATTTGACTTCATCGTTTCTTGCTGCTAGGATTGCCCGTGTACTCAATTTTTCCATTGATAACCCTTTGTTATGAAATTCTTCAATAAGATTTGGACATAATACATCTTCTTTAATTGGGAACATAAAGTGAGGAAAATGTAAAAATTTACAAGAGCTGAGAGAGCAGAAAATGTGTCCGTCAAAAGCATTCACACAAATGAGAGGTGAATTTACCGTGTGCATGTTTGAAAATGGTTGAGAGGAGGCCGTGACTTGACAAAATCTCATGGCCAAGGTCTCAACTCGCGGGACTTGAAAAAATCTTCCAAAAAATCTCATCTCGTCTTCTAAAAAGTCTCGTCTCATCACAGAATTTTTTTTATGATAATAGGGAGATTAGATCAACACACTCAAAATCTGAAATGTACTGACGAGTTTTCCTGTCTCTTTTGGGGTAACATGAACTATGGCTACTCCCTGTTTGACCATTGTTCTCACCCACCAAAGTTTCTACTTCAGGAATCTAGACCTTCTCTGGACATTCATTTACAGTCTGATTGGTTACTCTCATCTTAAGAAAGATCAGATATTCTACCTGTCATTATGTAGTATGGAGTCTGTGCTGAACAATTATGAAAGTTCCTGTTTTGGACCTGAGCAGCAGTCATTACTGTATACGTTTATAACTCTTTTGGTAACTTACTTTCAAACAACATGCATCTTGTTATTTCAAATAGCATTCTCCAATGTCTTTCAGTTGTCCCATTCTGATGGGGTGAGTATGGTGCTGAGGTCTTATGTCCAATGCCTTTACTTAATACGCATTGACTGAAAATTCTTTACCATAAACTCAGTACCATTGTCAGATGTTATACATTTTACATCTGCATATGGGGCTGTGTCTGCAAAAACCTTTTTGTTGCTGACACTGCATCACTCTTGATTTTCAGAAAATGCACAAATGCTGCACCAGAGAAATCATTAGTGAACGTCATACCATATCTGAAACCTCTGTGACCATCAGGGGATGCTCCAACTCCCCAAATGTATAAAATAAATAAGAGGATTTTATTTGTCGGAAACTCTTATAGTAAACGTTTCCCACAAAGACAAAGTTACAGAAGCAGTCTACGGCATACAATCTGCAACACTTTACCTTTTCTTCCTCTTTCTCTGCCTCCTCCTCTCCTCTAGCAAGATTTGTCCCCCTCCTCCCGACTTCTCGTAATGAAGGTAGTGGGCTTCTTTTATGTTGCACCCGGGAGTAACACCGGTGGCCTGTTAGTAATGGTTGGAAGCACTTCTGGGTGTGGCTGAAGCCTGATGAAGAAGGGCTATGTGGGCCCCACCACAGCCCCTGGTAGCACTCATGGAACGCAACAGACCTGAGTCTGCAAACTCCAACTCCAAGTGTGCCCTGTGGGAATCCGAGGCACCAGGGGAGATAATGTCCTCTTCACACTCTCTTTCCTGGTCCTTCCACTATGAAGGTGTCCCAGCTGGTTAAGGATGCCGGCTGTTCCTCATACCTTCTTTGGCTTCTGGTTCTATGGGACCTGCCAGATCTATGTGTACCAGCTCTAACGTATTTTTTGGTTTGGGCATTAGGCTCTCTGTTTCTGCTTTGAACAAATTTTCCCTGAATACAAAGTTTAACACTTTAGATTAGATTTGTCAACCTTACCCTTAATTTTCACCCCTTCTACTACTTCTTATAGTTTTGAAATATCATTATAATTATAGTGTCCCAGGATTTCATGCCAATTTTGAATATGATAACACCCATGAAAACTGTCATCATTCTCAAAGCAAGCGTTCAGATAGTAAAGTCTGTTGTTAATGATGAACTTGGTACCATCCTTATGAACGAATTCGTACTTGCCTTGTTGGAAGTTGACTGATGCTCCACTGTTTCTTGCCTCTTCCCCAGAGAAGATATCCTGAGGGTATGAAGGTATGTTGAGTGCATTCCTCAGCACTATCATCACTTGGTTCCCTTCACTTTCAAGCAGACAAACTGCTGCATTGCCTCTTCTCTGCCCTACACTGCTTGTCTTTTTGCCGTCTGCAAGCTCCATGAAATGTTTCTTCAGCTTGAATGCATCATCAAAACCCTTCAACTTTCTTGTGTCTGTAATTATATGGTATGTCGCTCCAGCATCAACCATTAATCCTTTTTAATACTAATCCATTCAATTGGTTATTGCTTATTTTAAAAGTGAATGTGTGTGCATCATCATCTACTGCTTGTTTCATGCTGCTTCTCATTTTGTGGCTGCATGTTGCGTCTTTGTGTGTAGAGATCTTACAAAAGTTGCACCCTAGCGACTGTCCCTCATTTTGTCCTTTATTTGCTATATGTCCCTGTTGTTTAGCAGTTGTAGCAGACACAGTTAGAGTTGTCTCTCTCTTTAACACATGAAGTCGGGTTACTCTCTATCTTCACGTTATCGCCATTAGGACTAGCACAGTATTTTTCTGTATCCTCGAAACTCTGTAACTGTGTCTTAAACTCTGTAAAAGTAACTCTTCCCTCACCCTGAGTAATATGGATGGCAAACACCTTAGATGATTCGGGAAAACCTTTCAGAATCACTGCAATCAACAGTTCGTTACCTAACGTTTCTCTAGCATTTCTCAGTGCTGTAATGGCCATTTTTGCACTTATAATAGAGTCCGTCACACTCTCATTTGTGGCTTTCCGCAGAGACATTAGCTCGTTCTATATGCTAAATATTTGGGACTTTTCTTTACCCACGTAATAGTCTCTCAGTATTTTAAGCACTTTTCCACCATCGTCAGCTGCATCTCTCATAATCAAAAATTGAATTAACTCAGAGTAAACTTCCTTGTTCTTACTTTTGAATTTTTCCTCATCTGTGTGGTCCGACGGCTCAGAAAGGATGGTTTCTTTGAGATTTATCAACTGCAGATGTTCCAAGAATTTCGTCTCCCAAAGATCTCCATCAAAGCAAAGCCTGTTGCCAACTACATTTATTTACTTTTGCATTATTAACACTTATAGATATTGCATCACCATGAGAGCAAAAAGCCTTGTTCTTTATTATCAAACAATTTCAACAGAAAAAGAGGGAAACTTACAGTTGCAAGCTTAAAGAAAACAGATGGAGCTACCAAATAAAAAGATGTCAGGTATTGAGAATCGCCTTGGAGGTATTTAAAATATTCTGAAGATATTAAGAGCTTAGAAATACAGGGACACCAATGGCCACTATAAGTGGCTCGTCTGGTTTGACTGTAACTCTAGTTGTGATCCAGAGGTCAGATATAAGAATGTCTTGATTTCTTAAGATTTTAAGAATCATACAACCAAAAAAAGAAGTCTATTTTTTCAAATAATGTGAGAAGCATTTCTATCTGAAGGCTACATGTAGTCATTTATTAAGATTGCTGTCACTGCTCTGCAAATGCTTTTTTAGATTTTTTTTTCCTTAAACGGAGAGAAATGATTAATCACAAGTAACATCAAAGGAAAGTTTATTACACACTTAAGCTGGCTCCTGCAAGGTTTTTATTGATTTTCTAATACTTTCATTTATCTTTCTAAAAAAAATCCTTGTTAATTATATTCTGAACAAAAACCAGATCTGTCAGGCTATCTGCCCAGAGGTGTTCTGGTTTCCAGCTATGGCTGTTGCTTTTTCTTGTTAAATTATTTGATGGATTCAAACTTTCTCTCTTCATTAGGCAAAGACTTACCAATGTTGCGTTTACGTGGCAGCTTGTTGGCACAGTGTTTAGTGCTGTTGCATCATAACTCAAGGACGAGAATGCAAGTAGCAAAACAGAACTTACCATGCAGAGAAAAATAGTCTGGCTGTAAAATCTCACCACCGGCTAGCAAAAGAGCCATTTGTGCCCATGTGTACAGATTCTTATCTTAATGGGTACAAGACTTTGACTCCCTAACTTGTGTCGAGCATCATCACAAAAATCGTGTGTTTTGCAAAAATGACAAATGAGTCCTGAGATGCTCGGTCACTTCCAGGCCATTGTTCTTTTGCTCAGATAAAAGCTTTTGATCAAACGGAGTGCTAGATGCTGAAAACATCAAAAAGAGTGACACTGGTAATCAGAATATGAGGGAGATAAAAGAGAAAGCCATCACACTTCGGAATTATAGCACATCTTAACAGGCACATATTTATTTATTGATGTCATAATAAGTGATCAAAGTACAGCACTAGTTCCTTTTATTCTAACTTTATTGATTTAAAACCCAGCTGTGTCAGAACAGTTTTAAAGCCAAATGATAAAAAAGCGTAGAGTTCAGGTATTCACGAGACGGGCCTGTCACGTAAGCTGCTGCAGTAACACACTCTGTGAGGTGCCAGCCCAAGTGTCTAATGTTCAGGAACACAAGTGGGGGCCTCATCTTACACCTTATCTACTACTCATGCCACACATGGCACTGTCTGACAACTGGCCTGGACGACACAAGGAGATGGACTCTCTCAGGCACAGAACAGCCCTAACCCTAAGCTCCTTAGGATTTATTACCATGCAACTTCATCTATCACAGTTTGTCTGCTGAAACCCAATAGCAGCATCCCACAGTGAATTTCATGGCTTCAGAGCAGTAGAGCAACAAATGAAGCATTGCACTGGGAACCCAAAGGACATGTGAGGCATTTTAAAAATGTTATTGAACTTTTTACTTTGAAGAATCAAGCTGATCAATGCTGACTTCTCTGTTACGGCTTGTTTCGTCTTGTTGGAGTCCTGGTAGAGTCTTCTATGACTCTGCTTTCCCCTTTTGTACTCTTTATTGTGTAGATTTTAACAGAATGCCTCAAATCCCGTAGACTTACCACGGTTTATAAGGTGTTGTACTCAATAATATCTCCCCACCTTCCCTTCTGTATTTATATCCTCAGGTAATTACACAGAGTAAAAGGACATGTAGGAGGTACGTTACAACTTAGTAATTTATCATTGACAATTTTCATAAAATAATAATAATAAGGAAGCAAAGAACATGTTAATATTGACAACCATACAACCTGACATATGGTACATGTGTAGTTTCAGGCAACACACAGACTTTTATTTTCTCAAATGTCTCTTGTCAAGTCATCATTTCTAGTCAGCTTTCTTCAGGACAGGCGTCAATCCTGTCTCAGTATGGCTGCTGAGTTGTGCTCTTTATTGTGGTGTTCTCTTCATGGCCATGGTGTGAGTGAGAAAGGGGCATGGGTAAAGTGACCAAAATTATGCAATCTCTTTCCAATAGGGCGTTGTGGTACAGAATGGCGCTTGATTCAAAACCAATCCCAAACAGCCATACAGTACTTCAGACCAATTGGTGCACATACTGCCTTTTCACACCTGCCCTCAAGTAGTGGATGCCATTTGTTCAGGTGAAGCTTGCCAGCTACTGTAGGTAGTTTTAGTCTCAAAACACAAGTCACCCTTGCCAAGCCGGGCTGATGCACCTCTACCAACACTCCCATAAATTGTTCATCCTATGTGCAGTTGGTTAGTTAGACATGAAAGCATTGCTGTTCTCAATTTCTCCTGAAACAGTAATATTACATTTGCTTTGTCTGACTTACAAATAAAGACATACAAAATATTTATCAACTTATATACGAGGTATGTCTATTCAATAATGATGTTCCATTAAGCACGTGCACGAGACATGGAGTCTGTCCCATAAGCCTCAGTAAGCATTTGAAAAGATTCTGTTGGTGTTTTGTTCAGTTTTACAAACAATTTCAAATTGACACGTTGCTCAACTTTTAAACTTAGCATGATTCCAGCACACAAGTTGAAACACAACCGCAATAAACGATGACTGACAATCAACTAAACAGCAGAGGGTGTTATCATTTGTCATGCAGGTTTGGACAGGCTTAAACCTGCATGGCAAGCGTTCATAATCAGTTCTCACTGCCTTGCTTAAGAGATACTGTAGAAATCCTGTTTCATTGGTAAATAGACACACCTCGTATACAATACTTATACTTATATATACTATATATATCACAGCAGCACACATCAACATTTTCTGAAGGCAAAGTCATCTATGAGGTCATCACACAACAACATTTGGGTTGATGTTGATGATAGCCATGCTGCTCATATGCTCTTGTGCTGGATGACCTCAAGTAATGTGGTGATGAGATGAAATTTTGAAAAACTGGTAACTGGAGGGGTTACTGCAATCAGGAGGGCAACAAATGATTTGGACTTTAACAGACTTTAATGGCAATGATATACAAGTTGGTTTGTTACCTTTGTAAATGAAAGCCTAATTACCATATGTACTCACAGATAAGTTCTCCTGCGGATACGTCGGGACTTGATTTTACCATATAATTTCCACTATTTTATAATGTTGGTCGTATAAGTCAAATGTGGAAAGCTCACGCTGTTGGTCCAAAAGATTATGATATGCTAACGCCCACCTGAGAGAATAACCATGGAGCACATTGCCTTTTTTCTATGTATTGTGCCTACGTGACCATACGGTAATACCCAAACTATTCCGAAGTGATGTTTGCACTATTTTGTGTTTTTTGTATCTCACACCCTCATACCTTTATCGTAAGAGCATCCCTTATCTGCGATGGAGCACTCGATCAGAAGAAAATACAAAGCTGATTTTAAATTAAACGTCATCGAAGTAGAGAAAGAAATTGGTAACTGCGCTGCAGCAACAAAATTTGATGCGACTGAGAAACTGATGTGAGATTGGAGGAGGTAAGAAGATGTAAAAAAAAAAAAAATTAAGTATTGAATTTTTCAACAGGCGTATGATCAATTTTTCGATTTTCAAGACCCGACTTATACATGAGTATATATGGTAATAATAATAATAATAATAATAATAATAATAATAATGGTCCAGGGTATCATTGTGCTGCTCTTCTCTGTTACTTGATATATCCAATAGTATCTCCTGTAACATGTGATACAACATCAATAGAAACAATTTTAATATTCCTACAATCACTAATAATAATAATAATAATAATAATAACTACTTCTTCTTCTTCTTCTTCTTTCGGCTGCTCCCATTAGGGCTTGCCACAGCGGATCATCTTCTTCCATATCTTTCAGTCCTCTGCATCTTGTTATGTGACACCCATAATCTGCATGTCCTCTCTCACCACATCCACAAACCTTCTCTTAGGCCTTCCTCTTTTCCTCTTCCCTGCCTACTCTATCCTTAACATCCTTCTCCCAGTATACTCAGCATCTCTCCTCTGCACATGTCCAAACCAACACTATCTCGCCTCTCTGACTTTGTCTCTCAACTGTCCTACTTGAGCTGACCCTCTAAAGTCCTCATTTCTAATCCTGTCCATCCTCGTCACACCCAATGCAAATCTTAGCATCTTTAACTCTGCCACCTCCAGCTCTGTCTCCTGCTTTCTAGTCAGTGCCACCGTCTCCAACCCATATAACATAGCTCGTCTCACTACCGTCCTGTAGACCTTCCTTTTCACTCTTGCTGAAAATATACTACTACTGCTAATAATAATAATAAAGCAAATAATTTAAAATACAGTAATATTATTACTAATACTAATAATTATGTATACAATACTCCTACTACCAACAATAATAGAAAACTACTACCACTACTACTACTGATTGTGCTTAATTATCTTACTTTATTAAGTAAATGTTGGATCAACACAAAGCTGATTATTTAGATATTTAAAAAAATGAACATGTCAATGTATCACATACATGTATGAATTTATCTAACCTCCATTTTGTCCTTCTATTGATATCAGATAGCAATAAGACATTAACTAAATCAATCATGTTAGTCACCAATACAATTAACCAACAGTTGAAGCTGATCTTAATTATTTGCTCTTTTTAGATGTCACAGTTGTTCAATGTGGTGATTTCCCACAATTTAGCCAATCATTAACTAGTAAGCAAGAGAGCCATTGCGTGTTGGTGAAATTTACAAACATGTCCTTGGTGCACCAACACTCAGAGCACTTCATATGTTGACTGACCTTAGCAGCCTTTAACAGTGTCCAGAAGGTCTACATGGCAGTAATAAATAAACCTGAGCCACGTGTCTGCTAGGTGCTGTAACTTCATCAGATAATATTTGTTAAATACTCAATATCAAAACTATTACACATAATGATACTGCTACTCCATTGTTACTTCAGTTAAACCGCTAGCTTTAGTGTAGTACCAACTGATTTAACGTTAGCTAGCTTGCTGGAAGTTAGGTAAGTTCAGAATTCTAAAACACATCTGCAGATGACCATGATCTGCTTCTTCATGCTTTTGTTTTTTTCTTTTCTGTCCTCCTGACTGGTGTTGACTACAAGCCACATCTCTGCTCTTTGATAGAAAATGATCACAACAGGTGACAGTATTAATGCTTTGCATTATACAGTACGTCAGTGATGTTACATGATATGCCTGATTATACGATGGTTATTGTTAGGTTTGTGAGGGGAGTAATCTGACTTGTGTGAGGTTAACCAAGCAAAAAATTTGTGCAATCTATTTGGCTGCCCAGTGAAGCTCCTGTATCACAGACGTCTGCAGCCCACCAACAGGTTGCCCCATATCAATCCTCAGATCACAGGACCCATGCGCAGTGCTTGATTTGTGTATAGGAAGGGACACCTCTGACTGCAGGTCATTGAAGATGATCAATGAAAGGTGTATTTTGGTGTTTTAAATTTTCTTGTTAGATTTACAATCTACCCTTTTATTTCCTTTAATATATAGCATGAGCTTGGCTGTCCAGGCGTTAATTACTGTGTATATATGTGCATCCTGTGATAGACCTAACCCTAAGCCTAACTCTAATGAGTGCAAAACTCATTCTTAATATAAGATGCAGTACCCCCTAAGCACAACCCTGAATAGCATTTATGCGTGCCTTCATTGCATTTTCTGAACCAATATGAAGTTAGAGAGTAAATGGCGGATATGCTGATAACATTTAGCACAAGAGACATCATTCCATTGCAAGGCACATTCAGCTGATATCAGGTCAACTTAGAGATGAATGTTAATTTAAACACATCCTTGGAATGAGGGTGAAAAAGAGAGATGTTGAAGAAAAATCCATGAAGACACAGACCGTATTGAGAATCAGACTTAGACACCTGGCTTTCTGTGTGATACAATCATTAAGCACTTTCAACAAATAAATTATTCAACAGACCTGTGTCAAGAAATATTACTGAGCTTCCTTCATCTCTACAGCAATACCCCTTCAAAACTCCTCACTGTGGCTGCTCTCTTGTCTTTAGTCAGAGAAGGATATTTTTGTACATGTTTGGGGGGGTTGTTTTTGTTTCTTAAAATACTTCTTAAGCTTCTGTAATCTGAACTACCTCCTTGTGACAAATAAAGCATTATCTGTCTTTCTATGTAACCACTGCTCCTAAGTAAGTCATTTTATTTATATATTGCAAAACCCATTTACAGATGGCCTTTGGTTACAGCAATTCCAAAGAAACGAACAAGTATAAAAATATATCCAACAATGTTTTATTACAACTGAATTTCAATTAATTTCATAAACCGACTTGTGTTTTTTACTTACAAATGAAGCAGATGAATGCATAGGAGCCGCCACTAACGGTGAGGAATAGCACTGCACACTATGGACTTTGTTAATATCCATCCATCCATTATCCAACCTGCCATATCCTAACTATAGTGCTTTCATGCACACGTGTTGTGGGTGAAAAGCCCAGTCACAGGTAAGCAGCTTCATGAGCAAATGGCTGTAGCACCCTGCATCCTAAGTACTTGTATAGCTGCTGGCAGGGAAAGTGATACAATTAACGAAAACTCTGCAAGAACAGCACATGTCCCTGAGTGTAACCAGCAACATGAACAGCCCCACAATAAGCTCTGTCACAGACAAACAATTGTCAATGTATCTGAGGAGAGTGGAACCTGCTGCTTGTAATCCCAACAACATCCTAAGTATGCCTTACAGATGTGCCATCTCAGGGAGAATGACTGCTGGGAGGAAGAGGTGACACTCTTAGTGATCCCTCTGCAAACAACAACATTTTTTCATAGCACATTTTTATACAAGCAATGTAAAGCCAACATGTCTATGCTCTGGGATTAATCATTTAGTTTATGGTAGGTTTTCTTGCCATCATTATGCCTTTTCCTTCTCTTTGAGGTATTGTATTTTTATCAGAATAAGGATCAGCACAGGGATCTGGAAGGTTCAAATCCCGTTATTGTCAGAAGGGATCCTACTCTGTTGGGCTCTTGAGCAATACTCTTAACCAAAAAATTGCCCTAGGGTCACTGTACAATGGTTGACCCTACACCCTGATCACCCTAATGTCATGCATAAAGACAGTTTCTCAAGGGATTAATAAAGTATATCAAATCACAATAAAAAAACTACAATAATCCTTCCTCGATCGCGGGGGTTGCGTTCCAGACCCCCCCGCGATAGGTGAAAATCCGTGAAGTAGAAACCATATGTTTGTATGATTATTTTTATATATTTTAAGCCCTTATAAACTCTTCCACACTGTTTATAAATATTCCCTGCACAGTTATACAGCATAAACCCTTTGTATTCTCATAGATATTAGGTAAGATTCATTGAAATCATGTATGCAAACACACTGTTTATATACAGTAAAACCTAAATATTATTTTAAAGATATCGAGTGTCTCCGATATCACATATGTTACAGCCATTACGATAGACAGGCCACCAGCAATAAATACGTACAATGCAAGAAAAATTGTATCCAGTAAATGTGTGTACAGTGACACTAAATGTACATACATGTACTAAGTACTGTAAGTAGAAAATTAATTATGGTTACTCACCAACAATGACACGATGACTTGTCCGATAACGATGAGTTTAGTTTTACTGCACAACAAAGGAGAGCGTTACAGCCCTTGTAAAGGAGCCTCTTCAGGCGACTGTGTAGCACCGCTGTTGTTCTTCTTCCGGCAGTCTTCAATCCAATTCCCTAAAGCAGATTCCATCCGGACTACTGCCTTATTACATCCACTTACAACTTGTTTTGCACCCGGGTTAAAAGGACACTGCGGCCGTAGATCTTATATTCCTTTCCTACTTTTTAAATAAAAAGAATCGTAGCCTCATTGATGCCGTAATGGCGTCCTACAGCGGTGTAGCTTTTCCCTTCCTTCAACATATCCAAAACGTTTACCTTTTTGGCAATCATTAACATCTTCTGTTGGCGCTTGGGCACGGCCCCTGAAGCAGTAGCAGGAGCAGATCGTTTGGGAGCCATAATGAAGGGCTTGACTATGCACAAAGATAAACACAAAAGAACACAAAAGTTAACTCTTTACACAGCGAAAAACGTTGATGCTGAATGAGCGAGACGAGACTTCCTGGTTAACGCAGCGGAATCGAATTCGGCGCTCCGTCGCTGAGCCAATCAGCACACAGGAACTTAACTGCGTGCTCTGATTGGTTAGCTTCTCAGCCATCCGCCAATAGCGTCCATTGTATAAAATCAGCTGGGCAAACCAACTGAGGAAGCATGTACAGGAAGTAAAAAGACACATTGTCCGCAGGACCCGCGAAGCAGTGAAAAATCCGCGTTATATATTTAGATATGCTTACATATAAAATCCGCGATAGAGTGAAGCCGCGAAAGTTGAAGTGCGATATAGCGAGGGATTACTGTATAGTATATCTACTCCATATATATAAAATCCTAAGCCTAAAAGTGCAATGATTTTCTGCAATGATTTTATGTGACTTTTTATGTCACGTTTTTATGTCACGCTTTAAATCGGGCTAATTTTAAACCTACATACGATATGTTTGGTATCATTTTTTTCAGAATTTATCGAACTTTAATGCGATGTTGTTAGATTTCCATCCATCCATTATCCAACCCACTATATCCTAAGTACAGGGTCATGGGGGTCTGCTGGAGCCAATCCCAGCCAACACAGGGTGCAAGGCAGGAAGCAAACCCCGGACAGGGTGCCAGCCCACCGCAGTGTTATTAGATTTTCTGATTCTTATTCCGTTTTTAAATTATAAACTAAAAAATAATTAGAGAAAGAAAAAGATTTAACCACATCCGGGGCCGGAAATAAAAGACAAAGAGTAGATGACAAAGACAGCTGCTGTAGAGGCTTTTAAATGTTCGAAGCACCGTGTGAGATGCAGATCACATGGCAAAGGAAGCAGCAGCAAGCCAGCAGCTGATCAAGCAAAGAGGAGGTAAACAAAAAAACTGTATTTGTTTCCCATTGTATCACTGCTTAAGAGCGGGTTTTGGAGGAGTGAACGCGTCTCCTTGGGGTGCATTCAGCACCCCCTTTACAACATGAGCGGCAAAGACACAAAGTGGCTGGCGCATAGCTGGTGCAAGGTTGAAATTCTTTACATACTCATCGTTCAGTTTTCTTTAAATTATTTGTTTTTTGTAATATTGTTTCAATTTCATTTCAGTGATAAGTTTAAAACATTTTTCTGCAGAATAAGTACTAAAGCATTATGTATTAGTGCCAATATTTCAGTTCTCACTTGAATCCAGATTGAGTTATGGGGTTGGCAGAGACAGAACTCATTTATTCCCCGAGCATTGCCCATATTGCAATATAGGATCCTTGTACTACTGGGCATAAGTTGGGAATGAAACATGCACAGGACGTCAGCCCATCTCAGGGCACATATTCGCACATGTAGGAAAATATGGTGACTACCCAGTGTGCTTTGCCTTCTAATTATGTTACAACTGCCAGGCTTTCGCTGACACTTCATTTCTTCTAAAGGGCATTTTTTAGAATGCAGGCTCTGTGTCTTGTCTGTAAAAACTGATAAATTATTGGCAAATGACATCCAAAGATATCTCACTCTTGCACCATTTACTATTTGGTTAGCGAACAAAGAGTCCTAACTCAACCATCATTAAACATGATGAACAAAACTCTGCACAAATTATTAACCAAAAAGTTAGACATGTGCATCCAAAAAACAAATGGCAATATTTCCACTCCTTCTTTTGTAACTCATCACAAGCACTGGATCAACACTCTCTGCCCGCATTGGCCTTCTCTTCTGCTTTTCAGCAAGGCCCGTGCTGCCTAAGGTGAGGCTGTAGCATAGGCCGGAAAGAACTCCCCTTCTCCAGAGGGTAACCTAGTGTAAGACTGTAAGTGTAAAGAACTGAACCTAACAGTTGGATGTAAGTAGCACAGTCCAGCCTTACTAAAATTAAAACACAAATGCACAAGCAAGAGAGACTGTACACATAGCAACATCTACATCTTGGTGAAGATGGAAGTTCACTGATCAGTGATTGTCCAGCAGACATCATTTTTATGCTAACAAATGAGGACCACTGTGGATGAAACCTCAAAAACTATTAACTGTAATACAGCCAGTAAACACAAAGTTCAAAAAACCAGGAGAGAAATCATCAGGAAAAAGGGAGATAAGCATTCTGCTACAAGTGCCAGAGAAACCCTTTATAGATCCTGCAGATCTATCTCTCCATCTTCTATTATTCTTTTTTTATGAATATATGTTGTCATGGATGGCATGCCTGGGCTGGCATCCCTACCAGAATGGGCACCAGTCCATCACCTTGCTGGGTGTCCAGGAGAAAGAAAAGGCGGGAGACTCCCTGTTTTGGCCATGAAATTGGCAACCATTTTTGGAGTGTGTCAGCATCGCAGCAGGGGTGGATAGAGGACTCTTACCCAGCCAGGAGGAAAACATAATGGGCTCCATAAACAAGATGGCAGCACCCCAAGGCCTCAGTACTCAAATTGAAACCCACAGGGCATGCTGGGAACTGTAGCACCATGGAACAGCCCTATTCAGTTCCATGGCTGCCACTATGGGATGCTGTGGGGATTTTTGATTCATGCTTTCAGGGATATGCCCTAGCAGCAGAGGTGGGTAGAGTAGCCAAATATTGTACTCAAGTAAGAGTAACGTTACTTCAAAATAATATTACTCAAGTAGAAGTAAAAAGGAGTCATCCAAAAAATTAATCAAGTAAGAGTGAAAAAGTATTTGGTGAAAAGACTACTCAAGTACTGATTCAATCATAATAAATGATTTATATTTTAGAAATGCTGTAATAAGACAGATAAAAATATAAAATAATGTGCAAATTCTGCTATTTCCAAATAACTAAATAAAAAATGAGTAAAAATAAATAACATCTTTACAAAATAAAGATGCACAAATAACACAAAGTTCCAAATCTCAGTTTTTCACAGCAAAGCTTTTGAAGCCAATACCTACTATAGGTGACATGTCTGTTTGAACAGTGCAAACTACTTACAGTGACGACAAGATATCCTGTACACTGACAGTATAATGCTGCATATTCACTTGCCCTCCAAATAGCACAGCTGATAGAAAATAACATTAGAACAAGGCAGCTTGTGCACGTACAAGTCTTACTTTACCATGACTGTCTGCGTCTGTGCACGTTTGGTTAAAATGTGCTTGTTCTTCACTCAGTGAAGTGATGGTTAAGCTTCAGCAGGAGTTGCCTCTCATTTTTCAAGTATTGTTTCTTTCCCTGTCCGCTGTCTGTGAGGAGTTTGTGTTGCTATGCCGCCACAGTTTTTGTGTGGTCATGTGACTGCATGGCTACGTCTGATTTGTGAAACTGAGCCATGTGATTATTGTTGCTATGTCTGATTGGTGAAACTGAGTGTTGTGATTGTTGTTGCTACGTCTGATTGGTGAAACAGTCATGCAGCAGATCCACTGGCGGCTTCTCTCTGGCAAAAATATAGCGTATCTAATGGAAAAAAATAACGATTCGAGTGTTGCCCAATGTAGCGGAGTAAGAGTAGTGTTTCTTCTTCACGAATGTACTCAAGTAAAAGTAAACAGTATGGCGCAGTAAAACTACTCTTAGAAGTACAATTGTTTTAAAAAGGTTACTCAAGTAAATGTAAAGGAGTAAATGTAACTCGTTACTACCCACCTCTGCCTAGCACTGGAAGTACTCCCGGGTCATGGATAAAAGAAGTCACTCTGTCTCACTGAGGAGAGTAGGATTCAGGTGGAGAAGGGTCTAGGCTCACCTGGAGGAGTGGAAGGAGAGGGTACAGAAAAGAGGACAAAAATATTTATGTTTATACCATTTTTGAAACCTTTGTAACACTGTATTTGTGAAAATAAACCATTTATTTAAACTGGGACTTGTGTGGGTAAGATTGCATCTGGGGTTTGGGGTGCTGCAACACCCCCCTGCTGGTCACACATGTATCATGTCCAAAACCACAAAAAGAGAAAGTGAAGGGTGATTTATGAAGTTTGTTCATAAATGTAACATATCTCTTCATAGTTCTGGCATCCCTGTTGAAAGGTGAATCAGCAATCATAAACACTCTCTAGCACCCACTCATACACTCATACAGTACCAGTTTAGACACCCAAAGGTTACCTGGGAAAAGCTAGGGGGAGAATATGCAAGTACCACACAGATCTTCCCCAGGATGAAAGTCAAACCCAGGTTCCACTGCTCCAGCAAGCTGACATTTAACATTACCAGTCAACAAGTTCTTTTTTTATCATCTAAAGGAAATGTAGAATTGTGAGAAACTTGAGAATAATAATAATAATAATAATAATAATAATAATAATAATAATACATTTTATTTATATAACGTCTTTCCCATGCTCAAGGCACTTCACAGAGTTTAAGAGAGAACGGCAGGGTATACAGTATATAGCATTGTACTAAACCAGATAAATAAATAAAGAAGAGTAAGATAGTAAATTCAGAGACAAGCCTAACAGACAACATAATTGATGGTCTGCACACACACACACAGGTTACATGAGCATCTTGACAGAGAGGTAAACTAAAAGAAGGGTAATAAAGTCAAGTAGAGGTAAAAGCCTTCCTGAACAGATGAGTTTTGAGTTGTTTTTTTTTTAAAGAATTCATGGAGTCAGCTGACCTGATTAATTTCGGTAGGTCATTCCAGAGTCTGGGCGCCATACAGCTGAAGGCCCTGCTGTCACCCATGGAGTGTAGATTAGTGTGGGGTACAGCAAGATTGCCAGAATCAGAGGACCTTAGTGGGCAGACAGGCACATAGTGATGGAGAAGGTCACGGATGTAGTTTTGCGCGACGTTATTTAAGGCTTTGTAGGTTATTAGTAGAATTTTATATTCGATTCTGTAAGACACAGGGAGTCAGTGAAGACGGAGCAGGATGGGTGTTATGTGCTCGCTGCTGCTGGTTCAAGTAAGGACTCTTGCAGCCGAGTTTTGAATAAGCTGGAGCTGTGATATAAGATTAGAAGGGTCACCTGCCAGTAGGGAATTACAATAATTGATGTGATAAAAGCATGGACAAGTTTCTCAGTGTTAGAAAAGGAGAGGAAGGAGCGAACATGTGATATGTTACGGAGGTGAAAGTAAGAAAGTTGCTTAATGTGGTTTATGTGAGCGGAATAAGAAAGGGAGGAATCAAAAATGACACCAAGATTTTTTGCAGTAGAGGCAGGTCTGATGAGATCACCACCAAGATGGACTGGGAAGGAGTTCATTTTATTAAGTTGCACTTTAGTCCCAATTTGCAGGAGTTCAGTTTTGTTGCAATTTAATTTTAAAGAGTTCTGCTAAATCCAGGTTTTAATTTCACTGAGGCAAGTTGTGAGCTGAGAAAGCTCTGATGAAGTTGCACTTTTAACATTGAAATAGAATTGAGTATCGGCTGCATAAAAATGATAGCCCAGTCCATAGCTACAAATAATATGGCCAAGGGGAAGCATATAAATACAGAAAAGAAGAGGGCCGAGGACAGAGCCCTGAGGAACTCCTTGTGTGACTGGCACCGAGCTGGATCTGCTGTTGCCAAGACTAACAAACTCTTGCCTATCAGTCAGATAGGACTTGAACCACTGGAGGGCAGTGCCAGAGATACACATGTTCTCCATTCTGGACAGTAGAATGTCATGTCTGACAGTGTCAAATGCTGCACTGAGGTCTAACAGAATTTATATGCTGGTTTGTCCAGAGTCTGCTGCCATAAGCAAATCATTGGTTACCCGTAGCAGAGCAGTTTCACAGCTGTGCCGCGCCCTGAAACCAGACTGAAAGGGTTCCATTAAGTTATTAGAAGTTAAGTAGCTGGTGAGTTGGGAAGCTACAACACGCTCAAGAACTTTTGACAGGAAAGGTAAGTGGGAAATCGGCCGAAAATTGTTAAGATTGTCAGCATCAAGACCAGACTTTTTTCACATTGGGGTTACAGAAGCGATTTTAAAAGTGAGCAGCACAAAGCCAGGGTCTAGGGATGAGTTCATTATTGTTGTAATAGTCGGGATTATGGCATGAAGGCAGGATTTAAGTAGTGTGGTGGGAATGGGGTCCAGTACACAAGTAATCAGCCTCATCTTACAAAGCAGGTCATTAACAAAAGCAGATGTGGCTGGTGAGAACTTAGAGAAGGAGCTGGATGGAGTGAGAAAACAGGGAAAGATATGAACAGATGATGTATTTATGTTAGTTGAATATCAGTAGAGTACAAAGAATCCGCCAAATGCTGGGTTAGGATGGTTGTCTATTGTAGGACATTATCACTCACTCACTCACTAAAATTCGGCCAATTAACTAAAACCGAGAAAAACACCAAAAGAAAATGTCACACAGACATGGACAGAGAGAGAAAAACCAAGTTTCTCAAAGCTGTTGCTCAGCTGTTTTAACTACTATGTCACCACAATTCACTCAGTTATACAAACAGAAGATAATATTATCAAGCCTGCTTAATCTGAGGCAGATTAACAAGGGAACTAAAGCATCAGTCCATTGAATGGTTGACTCACACAGATACTCATGATTATAACTGAGACGATTTAGAATTGGCACTTATCATGCATGTCATTTACCATGTCAGATGAAAACCAGATTGCCTGAAGAAAATACGTACAAACACAAGGAGAACATGCAAACTGCAAGCAGACAGATACTAGCACTGGATCCATATCCAGAGTTAATCAATATTTTATGTGCATGTTTGAGGGCATGATGAGACAAATTCCATTGCTTTGTGGCATTAGATTTAGAACATATTTTGAATGAAGGCACAGGTTTAAAAATTGAAGAATACATGAAGTGTTAAGTAAATATCTGGCTACCAGTGAACAAAATCAGTGACTTTGCTGTCTTTTATCTAGCATAGAGGCTTAGATCAAATTGCAGCAGAGCGGATGTCTCTTGTAAGAAAAGGAGACAGGAAAACCAGCACAAGAACAAAGTCAGAGTCAGACTGTGCAGCCAAAAAGGACAAAAGACATTCACCGCCCCAATATTTCTTCTTGGCTGTTGGAGATCAGTAAGCCTGTTACCTCCAAGTTTTTGACTCATCGATTACCAACTGGGAGGAAATTCATTTAGAGCTGATTTTGGGTGAGATCACATTACTAGAGGCAGTAGCTGTCCAAGAAGACAAGCTGATGGCTTCTCCCCACCTCAACGTCCACTTCAGTTAGGCATGATGTATGACTGCCTCCAAGTGGAGGTCTTTTAGCTAATAACAGCTTCTCACTCTTATCTTGATGCCTTGCTGAGAGCTCACACTACTTGTTACCCTTTTTCTGCACATTCTGTCTAATCATTGTCATGCATGAGAAAAATATCGCACGGGAACTAGTAGGGCTTTTTTCCCGAGTGGGCATACCCAAAGAAGTCCTCACGGATCAGGGTATGCCCTTCACATCGGATACGTTCAGGGAGGTTGCCAAGTTGCTCCGGATTAAGCATCTTAGGACATCCGTCTATCATCCACAGACGGATGGCCTCGTAGAAAGATTCAACCAAACTCTCAAACAGATGGTCCGCAAGGTAGTCAGCACGGACGGTAGGAACTGGGACCAACTTTTACCCCTAGTACTTTTCGCCTAATGGGAGGTGCCTCAATCCTCCATGGGTTTTTCCCCTTTTGAGTTGCTATACGGATGCCAACTAAAAGTAGGCTGGGAAGGGGAGGCACTTCCCTCCCTTAACCTCTTAGAATATATCGCACAGTTACGCGATAGATTGGATAGAATTCGACCTCTACTTAAAGAACACATGTCCAGGTCTCAAGCAATTACAATCGGAACTCCTCCCTATGCGAATTCTGGCCAGGGGATCGCATAATGGTGCTTGTGCCTACTTCCCACTCCAGATTGTTGGCCCATTGGCTAGGGCCTTACGAGGTTAAAGAGAGAAAGGGGCTCGTTGACTATCTGGTGAGTCAACCAAATCGTCAGCCGAGCGAGAGGGTCTATCATATTAATTTGCTGAAGCCGTGTAAGGAAAGGGAAGACTGCCCTCCTCCAGGCCCTGCCCTCTCCCTTTTCTCAGAAAAGAGCATGCTTAACCTCGGTACCAATTTGTCATTCCACCAACGACAGGAGCTCGAACATTGTGACAGACCTGGGGGTGGTTGTCAGGGAATGGCCCTATCGCCTCCCCAAGGCGAAACGTGCTGAGGTGGAGCTAGAGGTTCAACGAATGTTGGACATGGACATCATTGAGGAGAGCCATAGCCCCTGGTCCAGTCCTATCATCTTCGTATCCAAGCCAGATGGGTCGTGGAGATTCTGCAACAACTTTAGACGTCTTAACCAGGTCTCCAAATTTGATGCCTAACCCATGCCCCGAGTGAATGAGCTCCTCGAGGGACAGGGGACGGCCCGTTACTTGACTACTCTTGACATGGCAAAGGGGTATTGGCAAATTCCCTTAACGGCATCTGCAAAAGAGAAAACTGCTTTTAGCACCCCTAGCAGACACTGGCAATACAAGGTACTCCCATTTGGGTTGCACGGGGCGCCAGTGACATTCCAACGTCTGGTAGACAGAGTGCTAAGGCCCCACCAGTCCTACTGTGCCGCCTACCTTGATGACGTGGTCATCTTTTCCAGCACCTGGGAGGAACATGTAGTGCAGGTCTATGCTGTCCTCCTGACGCTAGTGAAAGCCGAGCTGCGTATCAATTCTCGGAAGTGTTACTTTGGGATGGACAAAGCCCAATATTTGGGCTACCTAGTAGGAGGAGGGCTGGTGAAGCCACAGTGTTCTAAAGTTAAAGACATCCTGGAATTGCCCCATCCGATAGTCAAGAAACAGGTGCAGGCCTTCTTAGGATTAGTGGGCTACTACCGCCGGTTTGTACCTCGGTTTTCTGAGAGGGCAGCACCTTTGAGAGACTTGACAAAGAAAAGGGCCCCTTTACATATGGTGTGGAGTGAAGAAGCGGAATGGCATTCAGTGACTTAAAAATGGCCATTACAACAGCACCTGTGTTAAGGACTCCTAACTTTTCACTTCCTTTTATTCTCCAGACTGATGCTTCAGACACAGGTCTTGGTGCCATGCTGAGCCAGAGCATCGACGGTGTCGAACACCCCGTGATGTACCTAAGCCGGAAACTGTTGGACCAGGAGACAAGGTATACCGAGTGTGGCATGCGGCTGGGGGTGGAGCCCAGCCGGGATGCCCAGGAGGACCGGAGGAGGGCTTGTGCCTCCTCCAGACCATGAGGTGGCGACCGCCCTGGTTGTGTTGGGGGTCACAGGTAGAGGGTTTGGAAGCCCAACCCTGTAGGGGCCCGTGGCCACCGCCAGGCGCCGCCCCGGTGCCTGAACAACCCTGGACCTCAGCACTTCCGCCATACCAGGAAGTGCTGGGGGGGAGAGGAGCAGGGACAGCCGGAGGACTTCCG